>CM053586.1:219405672-219436230 GCA_028646515.1 Pseudochirops corinnae | reverse complement strand
TTTGAGGAGTTATTCACTTCAGAATGCTTTTGAGATTCTTTTTCCATCTGGCAAAGTTGACTTTTTAAGGCATTCTTCTCCTCATTGTCTTTTGGGGCCTCTTTGTCATATTTGAGTTAATCTATTTTTTAAGGTGTTAATTTCTTCATTCAGGTTGTTGATTCTCTTTTCTTGATTTTCTTGTATCATTCTTATTTCTCTTCCCAATTTTTCTTCCACTTCTCTCATTTGGTTTTCAAAATCTTTCTTCAGCTGATCTCTAGCTTTTTGGCAATCTTCATGTTGCTTGGAAGCTTTTGGTGTGAGAGTTCTGACTGTGTTGTCTTCCTCCCTTTCCCTGCTTTGTTCCTTCTTTTCCTCGAAGAAGGAATCTAGGATTTGGTTGCTGTTCTTACTTTGCTTCCTATACTTATGCATGGTCGCCATTCAATGGTTTTGTTTTTGTTTTTGTTTTTGAGTTCTGTGGAACTCTGCTTCCAGAGGGAACAGCTCTGTCCCAAATCGCTGGGGTTTTCCCAGCTGCCGGGCCTTTTAGGAGGATGCTGGGTCCCTCCCCAGCTCCAGCTCACTGAAAAAAAACCCAGGACCACCACCCAAGACCACGATCTGGATCCAGACCACTCAACGGAGAGCATTTGGCTTCTGAACGATCGCTTGGCCCCCCTGCTGTCTGCAGACTGGGAGCTCTGAAGCAGCAATGTGGGAGGCAGGTGCAGAACCTCCGCTTCCCGCTTCTTTGCCCTGGAGGCGGCTTGTCCAGACCCACTTTTCTTCCCCGGTTTTTAGCCAAGTTCCACTAACCTTAGTCCTTTTTTCTTATGGCTTGATAATTCTGGATACTGCCACAGCTGCCACAGATCTGCTCTCCTGAAGCTTCAGCTGTGGTGGGGCTCATCTTATCCAGCCTCCCCCAGGGCAAAAGCCACTGTTTCAGGCTGGGCTGATTTCGGGTCTCAGAGTTGAAATGGCCACTTTGAGGTGAGCTGCCTTCAGCAGGAAATATATCTTGTATGTTTTAGAGCCCTAGAATTTGTTTAGAGTCATATTTTTTGGGTATTTGATGTGGCTGTGTCGGAGCTGCGATTTCTTGCTGCTCCTACACTGCCATCTTGGCTCCGTCCCACCTTGATGCCTTTTCAACCTCACTGAAGGTGTCTGACAACATCACACTAAAAACCGTGGATGAAAGCACACAGCCCCACTTCACTTCATTGATGACTGGAAAAGCATGAGAACATCATCCTTTATCCAGAACCCATGCAAATATGCCATCATGGAACTGGTATACAATATTGATGAACTCCAGGTAATCAAATTTTGCTATGATTTTCAACAAACCCTCACAACTGTAAGTATCAAAGGCCTTGATCAAGTCAACAAATATTGTGTAAAGACCTCTGTTCTGTTCCTGGCATTTTTCCTGGTATTGTCAGGCAAGAAACAACATGTTGACCATTCCTTGCCCCTTTTTTGGCCTATACTGGTTCTTAGATAACCATTTTCCAGTTGAAGAATCAGCCAGTTAAGAAGGACTCTGGCAAGAATCTTGCCAGCAAAGACTAAGAGACAGATTTTGCTTTGATTGTCACAGGACAACCTCTTTCCTATTCCTTTATGGAGATGGACAATGGAGGCATCCTTGATTTCCTGGGTGTTAACTCCCTTTTGCCATATAACCAAGAAGATTTCATTCAACTTCTGTATGACTAGCAGACTCCCTGCCTTGAAGATTCCTGCTGGGATGGAATCAACACCAGATGCTTTGCCACAGGAAGGAGCCAAATTTTTCTTTGACCTCACCAAGGTTCATTATAGTGGAAACATATGTACTGCCAATATGTATTGACACTTTACTGCATGTGAGTTCTTTGGGGAAGCATACAAGTTTGCTGGCTAGATTAGATCTGATTGCAAGACCTATATCAGTTTCACATTGCCCCTCATCACAGCAGCTCTGCTAGAAAAAATATGTATCCCACTCTCACTTTGGTAAGTTGGCCTTCATTTGCCAGCCTTGTTTCACTCAGGGCTGCTATTTGGATATGATACCTGTTGAGTTCTCTTGCAACAAGAACTGTCTGTCTTTCAGGTCTACAGGATTTTATGTTGTCCATGAGCATGTGTACATTCCATGTACCAATAGAGAGTGGAATTATTTTCACAAAAAATGTACATTTTTGTGTGCGTCGTTCAACCACAGGGTGGGATCCCTGCCTTCCATGGTGAGCTGGGCAGGATTGGATGAGGCAGACAATTTTTAGGGTATATTTTCTAACCCCTTCCTCATACCAGGAGATGAGCAGTGCAGTCCTTTAAAAAAAAGCGGCTCAAACACCCAGGAGGCTGCTGAATCCTAGCGTGACTTCAGTCTAGGAAGAAGACTATCCTATATCAGGATTGTGACTATAGCTCCCAGTGTATCTGTACCTGCTTCTTTATCACTTGCCCATTACCACAGGACTTCAAGATAGGCAAAATAGTAAAATAATAACCTAACTAAATACTTAAATAGTAAAATAGTATGAGTGATGTCTTGAATTGAATTGGACTACATTGAGGTGGAGTTGCACAGTCATCAGCCTTACTGTCTCTTTCAGAGTTATCAAAGAACAGTGTCAGGAGACAAAAGTCAAGATAACTGGCAATGGACTGGGAGGCAGTGGATGATCTTGGTGTCTTTGATTTCTGACCAGGTTCTAAGCACTCCACAGCACGTGCTTTTGCTACCTTCGGGGCAGCTGGAATAGATTGCTTTCATTTGCTCATTCCACTGGGGGAAGTCTATTCACATGTTTAGAGTAGACATCGCCCTAACTCAACCTGGTTTAGCCTGTCTGCTGAGACAGTTTTGCCTGGATGTGGACACTGTGCATGCTACAGCTTCTTGGAACCACAGATTTGGGTAACAAGTGGACACCAAAGGTGAGTGAGCAGTCCTGAAAAGAGATCAGAAAGCCCCCAAACTAGAGATGCTCATCTTCCCTAAACACCCCTCAAACCCTACTTTCTGATAAGGAAAGAGAAAAATAAAATAGAATTGGAAAGCAGAATGGAGAAAGGAAGGAGGAGGGTACCAGGTGTGGGGGATAAGGCAGCTGGTGTGAAGGTGGATAAAACCAGAGAGCAGTCCATTGAGATATGGCCATTCAGGCAGGGCTTCATCAATCCCTGAGTAAGCTTTGGTTAGAGTCATTCTTAGGTGGGCAATGCAGCAGGGAAGGAAGTAGAGCAAATTTGAAGATTTCAAAGAATTATGAGAAGACATACAAAGTCAGGAGAAGCAAAGCAGAATCAAAAGAACAATTTGCAGAATTATCACAGTTATGTAAATAAAGACAACTTTAAATGAAAAAAATCCACCTCAGACCAAAAACAATGGAGAGCAGTGGCTATAACTTACAAAGCACATGTTCATCTCTATTTTTCAACAAACCAAAAACTATTAAAGTGTAAGTTTACATATATTATCAGTCACAATCACTCTTTTGTGTGGTTTATTTTCTTGTTCTGGGGGATAATGCCTTATGAATTCAAATGGAAGTATTGTTTTTGAATTATATGTTAAGAGAGAATTTCTCAACAATTACTTTCAAAGAAAATTCATGGTGCTTAAAATCAAATAGCCAAACAACTCTACCATTCAGAAGTTTCCCCACTTCACTTCTAATTGTCTTTCTTCCTAGTTATCATCCCTTAGACAGATACAATGCCTGAACAGCCTGAACAGAACAGTTCTGTGTGTGTGTGTGTGTGTATGTGTGTGTGTGTGTATCTCTGTCTCTGCCTCTTTCTGTCTGTGAGTGTGTGTGTTTCCCTCTCTGTCTCTGTCTCTATCTCTACCCGTCTGTCTTTTTCTATCTCTTTCTCAACTCATGCCTGGGTTGGCTATGATGTGATCTGAGATTGGAAAAGAGAATAAAAGGTTTAACTTTCAAAGGACTATTTAACTTTCAAAGTATTTACTGTGTGTGAGAGCTCATTTCAGCTTACCTTGTACTCCAGGCTACATTTGGGATAAGAATGAATAATGGCAGGATTGCTTTCAACAGGAGGCATACTCTATGCCTAGGCTTCCAAAATGAGCAGAGTTACTGTATTGATGAATTCAACAGTGTGGGAAATTAGATTTGAGGCAGGCAAACTGCATTGTGGAGGATCTATATGCATGGTGTGGTGGAAAAGAGCATTTATTCTGGAATGAGGAGACTCAAATTCAGATCTATCCTTCAATACATTCTAGTCTCAGGACTTAATTTCTCTCATCCTTGATTTTCTCATCTAGAAAATGGGGGCAATAACATTTTCACTACCTACTTCATAAGAATGCTAGGATGAAGGTGCTTTGTAAACCTCCACATATTTTAAAATGTGAGCTAATATTTGAAAATTGAGTGTATGTTATGCTTTGGCCCCACTTTTCTCCTTTGGATTTAGGCAAGGACAAACAAAGAAGAGCAAAACCTCCCACTCATTTTCTCATTCTCTTTCCCCCCTCACCCATTCTCCTTCAATTAGCAGTCTCTGTCCTCAAAAATATTTAAAAGGTCCAAATGTAAAAGAGAAGATCCACTTCCCAATGAGTTAAGCAGTAAATGCAACTCATCTAGACCTAAACATAGGCTACCATAGAGCATTTTGGAAACCCATCATCACAGTCCCAAATATGACAACCTTAATATTGGCAGCCTTCAGAGCCCTCAGACATATTTCTAGGTCATGGAAACATTAAGGGTAAAAATAGCATACTGAACCAATTGCAATGCTTCCAGGAAAAATATCTCATTGCCAAATAAAATATTTTATTAGCAAAGTGCTCGCATTTATCATCTAAATCATCTCTGAAATGGAAACACTATTCAGCTTGATGATTTGACCTATTGTGATTCAGTTGTGAAGTTCTCAGAGGGAAGCCCTTCATCAGCTTAGATAGGAATAGGGGCATCCCATGTTCTCTGGGAATGTTCCCCATTATGTGATGGCCTCTGCCCTATGAAGCAAGGAAAGCAAAAGGAAGGCTAGATGGTATCAGCATCATCAGTTTGATTCAATTCAATTCAATAGATATTTACTAAAAACCTACTATGTGACAAACCTACTATGTGACAAAGAAGAAAAATGACAGTCCCTACCCTCAAGAAGTTTATAATCTCTAGTTAGGTTGCCCCATGGATAGAGCACTGGTCCTGGAATCAGGAAGACCTGAGCTTAAATCCAGCCTCAGACATTTAGTAGTATTAGGACACTAAGCACTGCACATAACCACTATCTGCTTCAGTTTCCTCATCTTCAAAATGGGGATAACAGCGCCTATCTCCCAGGATTGTTGTGAGTAAGGATATTCATAAAGTGCTTTGCAGACCTTAAAAAGTTAGTTGTTATAAATGGGGGAAGGTGACTTGGATGTACAAGCATATAAACATGATGCAAGATAGATTGGTCTAAGACAAAATAAGAGGTTCAGATAAAGTTCTAAAAGAATGTTCAAGGAGCAAGATTTTCAGCTGAGTAGTTCAGGAAAGGCACTTGATCTCAGTCTTGAAGGAAGAGAGAATTTCAACAGGTAAAATGTTCAAGGTAAAAAGTATGAAAGATATTCTATGTAAATTCATGGAGTCAGGAAAGGATGGAACTAGATTGAGAACTGCTATGAAAAGGATGTTGGAAAGAAAAGAATGCTGTTTAAGAAACAATGCAAATTTATAAGACTTAGAGGCATTTCCCAATAGACAAATGGTGAAAGGATATGTATAGGCAGGTTTCAAAAGAAGAAATTCAAGTTACAGGCAATCATATGAAAACAATGTTCCAAATCAATAATAATTAGAGAAAACCAAATTAAATCCATTTTAAGGTTCTACCTCATACTCGTCAAGGTGACAAAGGTGGCAAAAAAAATGAAAATAACAAATGTTGGAGAGGCTGATGGGGAAACAGGCACATTGTTGCACTGTTGGTAGCGCTGTGAATTAATTCAGCCATTCTGGAAAACAATTTGGAAGTATACCTAATCACTAAATTTTATCACTAAACTGTGAGTATCCTTTGACCTAACAATACTGCTACTAGACATATACAGCAAAGAAACCAAAGGGGAATAAGATTCATATATGCAAAATATTTGTAATTATTTTCATAGTAGCATAAATGTTTAATCATTCAGTCTTGTTCAATTCTCCATGACTCCATTTGGTGTTTTGTTTGCAAAGATACTGGAGTGGTTTGCCATTTCCTTCTCCAACTCATTTTATAGATGAGGAAACTGAGGCAAACAGGGTTAAGTGACTCACCAGGGTCACACAGCTAGTAAGTGTCAGAGACTGGATTTGAACTCAGAAAGATGAGTATTTTGGTATATGGATGGAATAAAATATTATTGAACCATAAGAAAAATGAGGAAATTGACATTTTCAGAGGAAACTGGGAAGACATCTAAGAACTGGTGCTGAGAAACGTAAGCAGGGCTACAAAAGTTTATACAAGAATAATATTACAAATTTTTAAAATTTGGAGAGACTTTAGAACTCTAATCAATTCAATAACAAACCATGACCCAGGAGGATTGACTATGAAGTATGTTGCCTAGCTCCTCTCAAAAATATCATGGACTTAAAATGCAGAATGATAATGAAGATTTGGACATGGCCAATGTGGGAGTTTGTTTCATTTGACTGTACATATTTGTCATGAAAGCTTTTTGCTTTTTTAATTGTTCAATTGTCAGGGAATGGGATGGAGAGAAAATAAAGCCTTGTTAATTGGAAAAAATAAAGATAGAAGAAAGGAAGAAACAGGCAGGAAGGAAAGAAGGAAGGAAAGAGGGAGGGAGGGAAAGAAGGAAGGAAGAATGTTCAATTTAAAGTCAGCAGAGACCTGGGTTCTAATCCTATCTCCTCCATTAACTAGTGAGGTAGCAGTGGGAAGTCATATAACCTCCCTGGTCTTCTTTTTCCTCATCTCTAAAAGTGGGATAATAATACTATCTGCTTCACTACTGTGTTGCGAGAAAATTTTCTAAATCTTAAAATGCTATATAAATATGAGGACTTCTAAAATTAAATTCACTAGTCCATAAAATGTATAAACTCTATGATCCAGAGATACCACTATTGGGCATGTAAGCCCATGAAAGTTAAACTGAAAGAAAGGTCTTAGGTACATCAAAATATTTGAATTAATAATTATTTTATGAGGTTATGAAATCATGAAATGGGGATAGGCATACCTGATTCTTTGAATACCCCTCAGGAAAGACCACAATTGGCAATGGGAAATAGGTGACAATCACACTTTAATAACCACAAAGGGTGTGAGAGCAAATAGCACAGAGAATACAGATAATATAAGGACAAGCAGAGAAGAGTGGGGAAAGATAGAGAAGCAAATGGTAGTATGGGAATAGGGAATGGGGTGGTGAATGCAGGCAGTGTGGAGAAGAGGATAGGGAGAGGGAGAGGCACTCATATCATCATGGACAGCTTGGACCCAATAGAGATGGAGGAATGCTGGGAGAGGGGCAGGGAGGAGACAGGAGTTTGAGGTCTCATTTTTATAGGGTTTTTTGGGGAAACAGATCAATTCCAATGTAGACCACCTTAGGTTCATTAAAATATCCAAATCTTTTCAAAGTTATCAGTAAAACTTCAAAGTTGGCATAGTCCCACCATCTCAAAGTTATTAACACCTTTTGATGTTCTGCTCATCTGGAATTTGACTGGGATTTACATATCACAGGACCAAAGCCTTGGCAACAGCACTTAGATGACTTCCCTTGAATCAGCACATACTACCAGGATGTGAATTTTGGTTAATATAATGATACAATTTGTAAATTTTGCTCCTTTGATCTTTGGGATGGTTTGTACATAACTTCCAGGTTCCCCTGTGCGATCTTATTTCCTGCTATTGCCCCTTTATATTGGCTATTTATAAACTTTTATGCTGGCCAGAAGAGGCACGGTGGTGGTCAAGGGGACCAGAACAAGATATAAGTTTTTTTTTTTTGCACAATATGTATAGTATTGATTATAGGAGTAAAAACTGGAGCGGGGTTGGGAGGAGTGAGTTATCAAGAAGATCAAAGAAAGAGAAAAAGGACCCATATTTATAAAAATATTTATGGCAATTCTTTTTCTGGTAGCAAAGAATTAGAAAATGAGATGGTACCCATCAATTGGGGAATGGTTGAATAGGTTATGATATATGAATGTGATGGAAAACTATTGTTCTGTAAGAAATTATGAAGGAAATAGTTTTAGAAAAACCTGGGAATAGTTATATAAATGGACACAAAATGAAGTGAGCAGAAACAGAACAATTTATACAAAAATTTTTGGTTTTGTTGTTCGGCCATGTCCAACTCTTTGTGACTCTATTTGGGGTTTTCTTGGAGAAGATACAGTGGTTTTCAATTTCCTTTTCTAGTTCATTTTACAAATGAAGAAACTGAGGCAAACAGGGTTAAATAACTTATCCAGGGCCACACAGCTAGTATGTGTTTGAAATCACATTTGAACTCAGATCTTTCTGAGTCCAGGTGCCACACTCTATCCACTGCGCCACCTAGGGGCCCACAGTACAATAACTATAATATTTTAATTACATACTTTGAAAGACTTAAGAACTTTGAACAACACAACACGTAACCACAATTCAGAAGTACTCATGATGAAACATTCTGCTATCTCCAGAGAAGAAGTAATGGACGTGTATGTATGTATGTATACATATATACACATATATTCACACATATATTTAGACATGACTAATGTAGAAATTTGTTTTGCTTGACTAGATGTGTTTGTAATAGGTTTCATTTTTCTTGCTTTTTCAGTGTGGGAGCAGGGCAAGGTGGGAGTGAGAGAATTCAGAACTGAAAATAAAACTGAATAAAAAAAGAAAAAGAAAAAACAGGTGACCATCAGTTGAGGAATGACTAAACATGATACATGTATGTAATGGCATATTTCCACATTATAAGGAATGACATACATGAGGAAATTTAAAGAAACAATGGAAGATAGCTGATCCATTGAAGTGAGCAAAGTCAGGAAAACATTATGTGCAATGAACAACATAGAAAGAACAATTAAAATAATACTGAACATTGTGTATTTGTAGTGACCAACTTTGCCCAGGAGAAGAGATGGAAAAAAAATACACTTATTTCCGTTTATGAAAGGTGGGACATGGATTGGGGGTGGGTGGGCTATGAGGGTGGAGTCTGAAGGAGCATATGTTTTTCAGATATAATTGAGCTGTTGGTTGGTTTTCCTGAACTGGTGGGGTTTTTTTAATCTTTGTTACAAGGAAGGTTCCCTGGGTAGGGAAGGAGAGAAATTAATTCAGAAATTAATGTGATATAAAAATTATTGCTAGATGTGCCTATCTGGAAATAGGCTTGAGGTAAAAGGGAAGGCTGAAAGAGAAAAAGGACTAATGCCTTTCTCTTGTCTCCACCTTTGGAACATGGCTTTCATTACCAAAGACCAGTTACACATCTATTCTTCTCCCTCTGCTTGGAAGTTTCTGAGCCCTAGTCACTGCCTTCAACTTTACCCCTGCAAAGAGTTTTCTATAGGATATTCTGACTCATTGTTAGCATAGGTCAGGGTTTCTCAGACTTTTTGATGGCTCCTGGAACCCTTGGGCAGACTGGTAAAGTCTATGAACCTCCTTTCAGAATATTATTTTTAAATATACAATATAAAATACTAGATTTATCAACAAAACCAATAAAATTGAAATGTATGTGTATGTTTGTATGCATATGTATATCATTTGCATACACATGTGTGTGTGTGAACAAGTTCATAGACTGAAAGTTAAATGAAACAAGAAGAAAAAATCCTGAATCTAGTTTAATTTAGCCTTTTAGGAAGTTTATTTAACAATTACTAACAAATGAAAACCATAAAACCCATAAAATTCTCCCTTTCGGTTTTGTTCAACCCCTAGCCAAAAAAAAAGCCTGCCACTTTTAGACTAGGCTTAAGCCCTGATACTTTCTGTGTCACTGAATGCCAATACCCAAACACTGTTCCTCCCTGCTATAGTTCCTCTGTTCAGGAAAAAAAAAAAAAGGAAAAACACAGATCAACAGCAGATCTGTCTATTGGATTTTTCTAGCTGGCAAAAGAAATTCAAACTACTTAAACAGAAATTTTAAAAGTAACTATAGAACAGAATAAACTTAGAATCTGTTTCTGCCTACTTGGGTAGAGGGAATACGGAAGAGATGAAGAAATCATTCTTCATCACCTGGTACCTATCTTCCAGACAAAAAGTCAGCAGTCAGCATCCCACCCTAGCCAATGCGAGTGGAGGCAGCTGCAGTACCCAAGGATTCCTGAACCCTAGTGCTCAGACAGAAGCTCTACAGGCTGCCACAGCTCATTCTCTCCCCCAGTTGCCAATTCATCTCCTTGCTCACAAAAATAAATCACTTGCCACCATCCCATTGCACAGTCAGAACAAATGATGCCCAGAGGAGGTAAGGGACTTTTCCAAAATTACATAGCAAGTCATCATAGAGGGACCAGAACTCCTAAAATCCATGTCCAGAGTTGCTTTCAATGAAATCTTCTGCCTATTTCCTAATTGCAGAGTTAAGAGGGAACTTCATTTAATCCCTCTCTCAAATCTTCACTTGAAGTCACTTGGAAGAAGGCTTGGTATCTCAAAGCTCAAAATCCACTTTGCATAGATTTCACCTGTGACAGACACTCTAGTACTGGAAGCAGCATCAAGAAATCTACGAGCAGGGACTTAAAGATTATCCCAACCCATCAACGAATCCAACTTCTGTTTTTCTTCAGGGTTATTCAGGTTACCCAGATTATCTTTATTTTTTTAGTAATCCAGATCCAACTCTCCATGTGTCAAAGACTGACTCATATCTATATAGGTAAAGAAAAACAGAATTCAGGCAAAGATCCAGAAAATTGAGGTAAAAAAATGACCACAATACATCTGAATGACAAAATCAAATGAATTTGCCAGACTTGAATAAACCTAGGGCATTGTTTCTAGTTCTCCTCTTTCTTTTGGAAGCCATTTGAATGAAAATGCCAGGTAAAAAGAAACATGTAAAAGCATTCAGATCTACAGGAGTATTGGGTTATGTAGGATACTGTCTATCAGCTGGTGCCATGTTTTTCACTCAGTGTTTGAGTGTAGAATGCACATAGCCATAGGTTTAGGGTACAATGGCAATGGGCACTCAGAAAACAAGGGAGGCCCTGGAGGCAGATATTATCAGCTTTAAATTTTGCCCAGAGCTGTTCACATTCACCTTCACATAAATCAAATTTTTCACTTGAGCATATGGGCCAGAAATCAGTCACCTGTGCATGTCAATACCAAAGAATGATTATAATGGCATACCTGCCAACCAATAATGTTGTCTGTTAAGATACCAAGTAACTCCACTAAAGTCTTTCTCTGATACCTTATTGCTATAATGTTTTCTGTAAGATACCAAGTAACTCCACTAAAGTCTTTCTCTGATACCTTAATTGCTATAATGTTTTCTGTAAGATACCAAGTAACTCCACTAAAGTCTTTCTCTCATACCTTATTGCTATAATGTTTTCTGTAAGATACCAAGTAACTCCACTAAAGTCTTTCTCTGATACCTTATTGCTATAATGTTTTCTGTAAGATACCAAGTAACTCCACTAAAGTCTTTCTTTGATACTTTATTGCAGTATGGATGTAAATATAATTTCTCAGTACACAAAATCACAGAATTTAAGAGTTGGAAGCAAGAGTGTGCTGATAAATGTTTAACAACAGAATGTTAAAAAGAAAAAGCATGACACAATTTAAACTTTGTCTGCATTAACATTTCCTTTAACACTTTCTTATGTCTTATTTCTCAAGCCATTATTTGTAACCTTTGATCATTTCTGAAATATATATGTGAACCCTGAAAACTTAACTTTCTAGCTCATATGATCTGTCTTCAGCACACTCTTGGTTGGACCATATTTTGCCAGAGTTAAATAAAACTTTTTTTGTAAAGTACAATAATTTTTGTCCATATGGATACTCAAAATTCTTCTGCTCCAGGTATTTCCATTTCAAATTAATTCAATTTTTAAAAGAGTCATTAGGTACCTCCTAAGAACAGTGGTTTAGGTGCTGGGTATAGGTAAACAAAAGTTTCTGCCCTCAGGGAGCTCACATTCTATTGGTTCTTGGCCCTACAGATTGAGAACCATTGCAGTATTAAAGATATAATGTAAGTAGAAGACAGTTCCTGCCCTTCAGAATTTAGAATCTATTAGGAAAAACAAGGTGCACAGACATGGAACAATTAGAAAATGTAATGGAATGATGATAAGGCAACATCAAACAGACACTTTAGGGCTGGATGTAATGTCTCATATTCAATCCCCCAATCCTACCAGTTGAGACAGTTGAAACAATTTAACACCCATCCATAAACTCATCCCCATCTCAGAATCTACACCGAATTGGATGTAACCTAGGCTAGGAATGCAATAATCCCTGGTTCCGTGGCACATTGTCAAATCAGTCTTGTTTCTGGTTCTGATCTGACTCTATACCTGTCTAGGAATATAGGAAGAAAATTCCTGTCTCATCAGGCAGGGGTTGAATCCCTGACTAGTCTCCCTGACCAGAACCCTAATTCTTCCAGAACTAAAGGTCTCCTTTGCTTCTGCCAATCTTTTACATGTTTCATCCCACTCAGAGCTAACCAGTCATAGTGATTAATGCAACTTCCAGGCAGATAGAGGAAAATCTCTACTTGCTACAAAGGAGAAAAGGCCTAAATTATTTTGAGTCAAAATGGATTCTTGCAAAGGTATCAGTGGAAAAAATCCAAAGGGTTGAAGTGAGCTAGAAGATGCTTTGGCTGTGTAGAAGTCAGGGTTAAGGAGTCCATATCAGAGTAGGGAGCCAAAATTCAGGGAATGCCAGGGAGTTGACCACTTGTCACACCCACTTGATTCCCCAAAATGTTGGGGGGAGATGTTCTTGCAGTCGCTTATCTTTTCTGCCCTCTGGCCCTCAGGACAAACTTGTTGTTATAGTAACAGATAGAGTAGTCTAAGCTTCCCCCTGATTCATCAAATGAGATAATATTTGTAAAGTGCTTAGCACAGTGCCTGGCACATTTTAATTGCTTAATAAATGATTGTTCCTTTTCCCCTTCCTTCAGTCCTATTGGACTATGGCACATATATGTAGTATTCATATATACATATATGTCTATATTAGACACACACGTGCACACACACATGCCTAGAGCCTTGCGCTTGAACTGAATGGTCTGTGACTTAATCCTTGCTATCCTGCTGCTATATCTCCCTGATGTTGGTGGTCTACCCATCTTAATCTCTTCCTCTCAACTTCAGTCAGACTCCACAGATGCTATGCTCTACTCATTTGCCAAGGCATCTATCTATTGCCCACTATTAGGCCATCCTAAGGCTTCTTGCCTGCCTGCATGTATTTGCTTTGATTTCCTCTTGCTGGAAACTTTCTGGATTATCTCCCCTACCCTGGTGGGTCTCTCCAATATCTGATCAGACCCATTTGACCACCAAGTTGTAACATTAAGAAAATACAAAATTAAAGGAAGGTCAGTGGAAGTTAGATCAGAACCAGAAACAAGACCAATTTGACAATGTGCCAGAGAACCAAGGACTATCGCATTCCTAGGTCATTCCATGGCCTAGGTTACTACAACTCAGTGTAGATTCTGAGATATGGATAAGTTTATAGATAGTGGTTATATTATTTCAACTGTTGCAACTGGTAGGATTGGGGGAATTGAAAATGAGGCGTTACATCCAACCCTAAAGCCTGAAGAAGATGAGTTCAAAACTGGCCTTCATGGAAGGTGATAACCATGGATCACATCACAAGGGCAGAAAGAGCATTATAAGAATAGGGAATTTGTATTAATAAATGCACAGAAATGGGAATGGATAATATGCATGTGGCAATAAATGAACAAAACAGGTTGAGATACCAGAACCATGACAAACAAGGTAATATTTGAAAAGGTAAGGGCTAGACTCAGGAGTAAAGTCAGAAACTACTAGTCAAGAACGAGGAAACATTATGACATAGTGTATAAAGCATTGTACTTTGAATCAGGAAGACCTGTGTTCAAATCCTACTTCAGAGGCTAGCTGTATGACCCTGGGCAGATTATTTAATTTCTTTGGTCCTTAGTTTCTTTATTTGTAAGATGAAGGAGATGGACTCAATGATCTTTAAGGTCCTTCCCATCTCTAAATATATGATCTTCTGATAAACTAGAACCAAGGGTCATGAGCCAGACAAGTAAGAGTATCATTCAGGGATTAGAGATTAAGGTAAAGTAACAAGGCAGTAAGAGCATCATTCAGATATTAGAGATTAAGGTAAAATTATCAGGCAGGCAGAGAGAAATTGGGCATTAGAAACCAGAAATCTTATCAGGACAGCAGACTTGAGACATCATTAAATGACTAAGAGATCAACTTGGAAACTGAAGCAGTTCCTGCCCCAGACATGTAGTCATCTCTCCTCTCCTCCTACCCCCTCCCCCAATTAGAGCAAAAGCAAATAAGCACAATATATGTCAAGCCAAGCGATTGCAAGACGAGGTGAGTCATATTAAAGGTAGAGTACATGGTCAACCTAAGGAGAGTGAAGAATACAAGAAAGGTCCTGACACTTAATAGATGATGTTGCAGCCAGAAACACAAAACTAGGGCCATTTGCATGTAAGCATATGTCACAATTCTTGCCTGATGTCCCAGATTCCAATATTGAAACTGGCAATTAGCCCCTGATGGCACTGAAGGTTTGGGGTATTAAAATGATGGTTTTAATAAGCTCAGCCCACGCACCAGTCACCAATAATGGAAGTGCTGCCAAGGAAGACGGAGTTTTCCTTGTTAAAACACAACAAGGCAATAAATTTCCAGTGTAATAACTCAGCCCCCAAATGAGGGCTAGTAACCAACCAAACCCATAATCGGGGACAAAGCCCTTTGGATCCCTTGATCCCCGAGTCCAGCCCCTGCTGGTCCTAATTACTTGACCTCAACAAGGACCCTTGTTTGTTCATTAATTTTACATTCCTGGTATTTTTTTTTTTTAACAAAAGTCATGAGGGAAATTGTTATAGAAATGGAATTAAATGTACAAACCAGTTCCTGGAAGAACCTGGAGTAGAAATCCTGACTGATTTTCTGCAAAACCTCAGTTTTCTATGCTACTCTAGTGACATAGAAAATGCATGATATTCAGGTCACATATGTAGCAAAATATTCATGTTCTTTTGTGGTAACAAAAACTGGGAACAAAGTGGGTGCCCAAGGATTGGGGAATAATTTAATAAAGTGCGGAACATGAACATAATGGAATGTTATTGTGCTATAAGACATAAGGAAGGGGAGGAATTCAAAGAAGCATGGGAAGACTTGTACAGGCAGAACCAAAAGGATACTATAAACAATAATTACAATAATATAAATAGAAATGACATAAAAAGACGTTGAACCCAGTATAAATGCTATGACTAGGATGGACAATTAGGGATGCTGAGTCAGGCATATTTGTATAGACAATGCAGTTTTGCTCAGTTTTGTTGGACTGTTTTTCTTTGTTACAAAGAAGGCTTCAATGAGGGAGAGAAAAGGGAAAGAGTATGAAGAGGAAATTTTGGAGCATTAAAAATAGAAATATTAATAAAAATAATAACTTGGGACACCCTCCAAAAATAATTTTTCTCTGGTCTGAATTACCATTCAATTCATTCAAACAAATGCATTTTTACCAACTTCTTCTGTTGGGTTTTCCCACTTTTAAGGCTGCCTGCACCAGGCTTTGGGCTGACTGTGGTGATGGACTCTGCCAAATCCCAGGATTTTAGAAAGATCATGGTTGATGTCCAAACCCAGTATGAAGCCCTGGCTAAGAAAAACAGGGAGAAGCTTGATAAGGACTGGTTCCAGCAGACTGAGGAGAACCCTGTGGCTATCAACACATGATCTGGGGAGGAGGAAGCTGCTCAAGCACTGTCACTAAGCTGAAAATGTACAGTCCAGTCTCTAGAGATTGACCTGAAGTCCCTTCAAAATCTTAAAGTCATCTTGGAGCAAAGCCTGAGGGAGGTGGAAACCCACTGTGCTCTACAGATGGAGCAGATCAATGCAGCCCTGCTAGACCTCGAGGCACAGCTGGGGCAGACACTCATGGAGGGGCAGTGCCAGGGCAGGAATATGAGACCCTGCTCAACATCAAAGTCAAATTGGAAGCAGAGATCAACACCTATTAAAACCTGCTGGAGGATAGGGAAGACTTCAATCTTGTGCATGCATTGGACAGCAGCAGCAGTTTCCTGCGCAGCATCTACAAGATCAGCACCCTGAGGGCTGTGAACATCAAAGGGTGGGGCCAGAGACCAAGGACACCAAGGTCCTGTTGCATTAGGGTCATAAACTGTAGACCTAAACTGAGGCAGGAAGTTAATAAAGACTCTATAGTCACCTAGCAAAAAACAAACCAACAAAACCAAAACAACAACAGCAAGAACAAAATACCAATCCTGGCAGCACTAAAATGAAGTGGAGAATTAGTATAATCATAAGGATGCCTACTGGACTAGAGCTCTAGTTGTTTTGATTCAGGAAGACCTGGTTTAAAATCTGATCTCTGATGTGACAACATAACAACATGTGACAACATGTGACAACAGACAAGTCTCTTAATCTCAGAGAGCCTCAGGCAACTCTCTAAAACTGTAAGTAAAATGAGAGGGTTGGACCAGGTGGCCTCTAAGGACCTTTCTAACTCACGGATCTTTGATCCAACAAAAATAAATTAAGATTGGCCTTGGTGGAGGGAATTCCCATTCATAATGCATTGATGTTTCCCTGCCCCCTCCCCTTGCTCCCAATGAAGATACTCACATTTCTGTCTCTAAGGTCTGCACCCTTTATCTGCAGGTGTTTTCCAGCCAGAATAAGCCTGACAATTACTTCAGAGTGCAAAAGTCCAGTCAAGAATCCACTGGGCATCATTGAATCTTGCCCTTTTGCTTAAGTTTGTTTATCTGTGGACACCGCTATTTAAAATAAATATGGTAGATCTCTCTTAATTTTTAGAAATGCAAAGGGATGGAGGCAAAGGGATGGGTGCTGTTTTTCCCTCAGTGATCACACTATTTTTTTTTTTACATCCTACTAATCCAGTGACCCCAGGACAGAGAAAGTCAGAATGGGTTTACTGCTTTGTGGACACATTATTGCTTTCTCTGCACCATTGAAAAACAAAAGCAGCTCAGAAACTTTGGAAACAATTCTAGTATCCATTAACTGCAATTTTCTAAATAATTCAAATTTCATTAAATGGATATGCCCATACTCACCTGTCCACCAGGAACTGATGGAAGGCACTTAAACTTGGCCAGTTCTAATCACATCTTTTCCCTTGAATTCACCTGTCCTAGGAACAAATCTTCTGTCTGACACTTGGGAGTCTGCCCTTGCCAGGGTGAAACCAGGGTTATTAGTTTTATTCTTTATGTCTGGGTTATCTACAAGTCTGGAGAAATCAGTAAAATAAAGGAAAAGGGGGAGGAAGGCAGGAAAGAAGGAAGAGAAGAAGGGAGTGAAGGAGGAGGATAGGAAGGAAGGGAGGGAGGAAGGAAAGGTTAATCTAGTAATAATTCAATTCATCATTTATCAAGCACCTACCATATGGAAGGCACTACACTGCATATTGAGGATAGGAAGACAAAAGGGCAACATTCCCTGTCCTGAGGTTCACATGCTACTAGCATCCTGCAAGATTCAATCCAAGTCTTTTAGCTAATAAAAACTAACATGGATTGGGGGGAGAGGAGGGAGTGTGAAAATTACCCAGATAATTCCTTCAATTCTTCGTTTTACTTTGCTCCATAGAGACCTATGCTTGGATCACTACTAGACTGAAAAAGAGAGGGAAAAAGAAAAATGCTTTTTTCTTTCCTTTCTTAAAATCTCCTAGCTGAAATAACGAGGATCCATCTCCCTTATCCTCCCTAAATTATCCTCTGGGAGATACCAGAACCTAGAGGCTGGTAAGTTGGGGAGAGAGGTGCCAGAAACCAGGCCTTGTCCATCTATCCCCCCAGAAAAGATGATTTCCTTTGAAGCCAAGTCTCCCGAATTTCAGAATAAGAAGTACAACAGCTGTGGAGCCAACTGTGCCTCTCCAAACCCTTCTTTTTCTACTGAATGCTAGTACTGCCCATGCACAGACACACAATCCCAGCTCAAATCCTACACCACCCTAGAAGAAATTTTCAGGACAATAATATCACTGACCCCACAGCCCTTAAAATACTACATACTAAAGCAAGAGAAGACACAGGACTAACCCACCCTGCACCAAACTGAGTGTTATTGTTTGTGGCTGTGATTGTTGCTGGTTATTGTTGTTGTGGAGCTAATCATATTTTAATCTCTGGTGCCTCCCTCCACAGTCCCTACCACCCAGACCAGAAGGTGGCAGGAACATCGTGGAAAGTCAGAGCAGGACAGGACCTTAGATATTTAGAACGTCCCCCTCCTAATGCACACCTTACTTACTGTTATTGGCCATTAACATTAAGGCCAAAATGATGCAGGATTCCATTTACCTGGATATTTGTTCCTGGGTTTTGAAAAGAAAAACAAAGTTTACTGAAAAGTTTTGGGGGGAAGGAGGATGACTCTACAGCTATAAAGAAGAGCTCAGTTCAACTGAGAATCTTCATTTTAGTCATTAAGAGACAAATATAACAAAATGCTTCATTTTCCTCTCAGACAATTCAAGGTTGGACTTTTCTCTAAGAATTAGGAACCTCTCAAAATCCCTGAACTAAATTACCCTAATAACGAATCTGCTTTAACCTACATTAATGAACCATCTTGTTATTAGAATGTGGAAATAATCCACCATTTCATTTATTAACTAAGTTAAATGATGAAAAGACAGTCAAGGTTATTTATTTTCATAGGGGTGGTGTTGGAAGAAGTCCGTTTTAAAGTCTTGAAGGCTTTGGGTAAAGCTAGAGGACTCCAGGAGGCTGCTGAACTGGGGGTGGTTGGAAAGGAAGACCTGGTTCCCTCCCCTCCCTTTTCCTCCCCACTTCCCCCTCCCTAGCTCTTTAGGGACAAAGGAATGTTTATGACCCAGTCTCAAGTTCAATGACAAAAACCTTGGGTGGACGGGATGGGCTGGGGAAAGGAAGGAGACAGTGAACTTCAGCCAAACAAAGGAACAGTGAAAGAAGGAGACTGAGGGGACTGAAAAGAGAGAGGAGAAGAAAAGGGGGGTAGGGAGAATCTCAACAAAGTGGGCCTCTGAGTAGTCATCTTGGGGTTTTCTGGAAAATGAAAATGTAGATTGCTGTGTAGTTTCCTGCTGGGCAGTGGGGAGGGAGGTCTGCACATTTCCAGGGGGAAAGAGTACATGTCTGTAAAGGATGGTGTCCTTGAGCATTTGGGAGAGGTAGCCTTGTGTGGTGGAAAGAATATTAGATTTGGAGTCAGTAAACCTGGGTTTGAACCTCAGTCAGTAGAAATATGTGACCACTGGCAAATTCCTTCCCCTATGTAAATCTATTTCCTCTTCTGTAAAATGAGGGAATTTGGGCTAAATGAGCTTAAGATCTTTCCCAGAATTAAATCTAGTGTATAAGAGAAAAATGAACAGAGGGAAAGGGGAAGAGAGAGACAGAGACAGACGAAGAGATACAGAGAGAAACAGAAACAGAATAAAAAACAATCTGCAAGAGGGTGTGTGAAAGAGTCTGCATTAGGGTGCTGTTTGTGACATTTAGGGTGAAGATGTTTGTGTGAGTCTGTATGTGTCTTTATGGGTGGAGGTGACTCCATTTAGGAGGACTGTCATATGTGTGAGTCTCTACCAATGAATAAAGGTTTCTAGACATTTTCCTGGATTTAGGTGCAGTTCTATAGATGCATGTGCTTTTGTGGCTGTTTGCACCACCGAGTCTCTCTGAAAGACTTATAGGGGAACATGTGTTAATTTTCAAAGGTGTGCAAGGATGCAGAGAGATAAATATTTATTAATTAATGTATGAACCTCATATATGCTGTGGGTGGATGTGTGGTGGCCCGTATGCCAGTGTGAAGGGATAAAATGCGGGACGGGTGTATTCGAGAAGAATAAGGTGGGAGTGGGGCTAACTTCCACGAGCCTGTGTGTAGGTGAAGCCATGCACAGCTATGCCTTTGTGTTGGTGTGCAGCAAATGAATGGGAATGTGAGTGGACGCTAGAACTTGGTTACTAAGCTACATATACATACATATATCTGCTGCCACAGATGCAAAGTTCGTGGGCGATCCTTTGCAGATCAGTGTGTCTACAGAACATAAGCGAGTAGGCGGCTGTGAGCAGTTGTGTGTGTGGTGTGTGCGTGTAGTAGAAAGAATGTATGCATGTGTACAACATACACATCTGTGCAAAGACTCATCCAGGCAATTAATAAACAAGAGAATTCTTCTACAATTGAATTCACATAGAGCCACTAAGTCACCGACATGCCTGAGTTTAAAACTACTCGGACCACGGGAACTGGGTGCCAAAAGATGAGTTTCTCTGAGCCTCAGTTTCTGGATCTACAGAATAAGGGGTGATAATAATATCTGCACTATTCAGTTCCCAGGATGTTTGAAAGAAAAACACTTTATAACGAGAAACTTAGATTTCTGGAATAAGTTGGTCCCGTGTTTAAAAAAAAAAAGCGGATGAAGATCGAATAGCCTTGAGGCCCCAAAGGTTCCTAAGGAAAGGAGTATTTCGGAGAAACCCTATAAGAGGAGCGGATGGAGAGAGGTAAAGAGAGTGAGTCTGTAGGCTGTCAATTTTCTCTCCAGGGAATTAAAGCAGAACCTTGGTAACCCGCCTTGAACGAATTCCCCTCTCACCCTCCCCCCCCCCTTTCAATCACTCCCCAAAGATCGTGGGATCTTTACAACCCAAAAGTGAAAGCAAAAAACAAAACAAAACCAGAGATTTGTAATTGTAATTGTAATTTGTAATTGACAGGTAACCCCCTATCCCAAGAGAAAAATGGAAAAAAAAAAATGCTCCCAAGGAGAAAATGCAGTAAGCATTGACGAAAGAATCCACTGAACAAAATCGACGTCCTGGCATAGAAAGTACCTAGTAGCCTCGAAAAGAATCCTATTAGACAGCAGGTGAATGTTTGCCATGAGCCTTCCATTCTTTTAAGGTTGTGCTGGGCTCCCAGAACACAGCTATGTTACCTAAAGGGGCTCCAGGGTCCCAGCTAGCTCCCACTCCGAGGCCCATCAGCAGGCAAATTCCCTTAGCCCATTAGTCTGCCTGGTCCTGACTGCAGAGCTTGAGGTCTCCGAAGGAACTCCTGGGTTAAGAAATTTTATTGGGGGGGGGGGGAGGAGGAGGGAAAGCCTGGGGCGAAAACTGCTAGGCTGGGCTCGTTTTTAATCGGAGATAAAGAGACCAGTTTTAATTACTAGTTACTAATTAGAGAAAGGCCGCCTACCCCGCCCAATTGAATATAGCTTAAGCTTCCAGTTAATCCTTAAATCCACTGTTATCTACTGAAAGACGCTTGGGAAAGTGGTTTTCTCACCTCAGTGAACTTCCTTTAAAAAAAAAAATTATCGCTATCTTTTGATTTCATACCACTTAAAAAAAAAAAAGTCCCTTCTCCTCCTCCTCTTCCTTCTCCTTCCCTACCAAACGAGCCATCTCTGTTTACAAAGAATAAAGAGAAAAATTCAAGAAAACCAACCCAAACAACCGAATTTGACATTCTAAGCAATATTATTTCATATGCATTTTCTCAATTCTTCTCTCCAGCTAATTTTCAAGGGTTTCCAATTCTGCCTTCTCTACGAGTCCTAGAAAACTGGAGAGGTTCTAGGCCTGGAAGAAATATAAGCCAATGCTGATGACCTCTGCCAAAGGCTAGAGTAGACCGGCATCGCACGGATCTAGATCTCCACTGCGGGTCAAGTGGGTCCTTTCCTTTGCAGGACTTCTGGGTCCTCCTCGATTTCCACCCTTTCATCTCCATTCCCAGCTTCGCGTCCCTTTTGGGGCTGTTTGTTTCCAGGGTTGGTGGAATGTTTTCTGATCTGCACACATTTCCTCTAATCTTTCATGAAATTTCAATCCTTTCCTGTCCATAGACGGAATAGATCTATAACCCAAATCTTCTTCCCGCACCCTTACACGCACGCACATATCCTGCTACTGCCCCGACAGATCCCCGAAATATTCTAAATCCTCAAACAGAAAGTCAATCTTTCCTTTCTGAATGGAGTAGTCTCCTTTCCATTTCCATCCCCAATTTCATCACCCTGAAAGTCCAACTAAGACTTCCAATCCAAAACCAACTTTTCCCGCTTCAACCATCCCTTTCTTCCCTTTTGTGCGGTTTCTCACTCACCCCACCCCGCTTCCAGCGCAGAGCCAGGGCGAGAGAGGTCAAGACCACCAGCCAGGAACTTCAAGTTCAATGGCAAAAGCCCCTCCCCCCCATTCCCGGCAGGGCCTCCTCTCCCTTCCCCCATCTTTCGGGAGGCTTTTGAGTCCGAAACTGACATCTTTTAGTAGGAAACCTTCAAAATTCCAGGAGGGGCCCCCTTGCCCCATCACTTCCGGGGCAATTTAGAAAGGAAGCTAATTGAAATATTTTCTTCTCTTTCTTTCTCCCTCCCCTAGTTGACCCTGCCCCCCACGGCTGTCCTCACCTCCGCCGTATTTCCACCTCGAGCCTGGAAGCTGGGAGAGGAAGAAAGGCTATTATTTTTCCTTACTGAATGTTTTAAATCGCTCTCCGGCCAAGCCAGTAGGGGGATGGGGTGGCGGAGTGCTGCGAAGGTCAGAGGCTGTCTGTCTGTCTGGGTACTGGACATACTGGACCCGTTCCTATTCTGAACCGGAAAGGAACTGAATCAGGTAGGTGAAATTCGTGTATATATTAAAATAACAACAAATCACATTAAAAACAACAAAAACAACCCAGGAGCTCCCCTTCTGACTTCTACCGTTCTCCTTTTTCCTCCACGGACAGAGGCATGGATTGTACTTTATTCCACAGATTACAACGAGTTCTTTTATTGAATTTGTCCCGGTGATTTGGAGGGAGGAGGTAACTTTCCATAAAAAGTTGCTGAATGGAGTAGAGGAAGGTAGATTCATTTCCCCAGACATTTAAGTGCTGGCACTTTAGACTTTAACTAAAACGTTAATGAAAGAGGGAAGGTGGGTCAGAGGGTGGAGTGATGAAGGCAGAGAATTCTCTGTGTTTGGGGCATTGATGCTTTGGAAGAGGAAAGACACAACTAAGGGAAAATCAGAAAATGGGGAATTGGGAAATATTTTGAGAAGAATGAATCGCATCAAAAGTAAGAACAATTCCATCGACAGGAAAGACGAAGTCTCTACAGAGAATATATAGACACTGCTGCACCGACTTGGGGTAGGCCTGCTGCTCTCCTCCGCTAGAAATCCGCGCTTTATCAAGAGGATTGATGGGGAACAACGAAGAGGTGCCTAACAGATCGAAGTGTGCCGTGCCTCTCCACATAACTGTAGGCATCTGGATTCAAACTCTGCACTTGGAGGCCACATCCATAATTTGCTCATCCATCATTTTTCCTCATGCCCTGGCCAACTTCCCTGCCCCGGTGGTAGTAATGATGTAGGTCCCGGAAACCGGGTAGAGCAAACAACCTGGCCCCGGCTCCATCCTACCCATTTATTTACAAGCCACGGTCTTGTAACCTTCCCAGGAAGCCTCCAAACAGCGGCAGTGAGATACTGAGCCGGATGGGATCGCGGGACTAGAGGGGGAAATGATGGTTTTATTTTTAATAATTATTTCTGACTAGTCACTTGGTATGTTCTTAAGTGGAGCCAGTGTGTTTTGTACTTTTGTGTCTGAATTAAACTTTCAAACACCCTCCTCTCCCCTACCCTCCCCATTGCTTTCAATTTTTCAATGTTTAAAAACAGCAGAGAGAAAAGAGACAGCACCCTGCATGAATTTTCGTTACTATTTAAAGACATTCTTTGTCTACAAGTTTGTCCCTAAGGTCACGTGCAGTTGTTGCCGCTTGGTGCAGGAGAATCGTTTCTCCCAGCTCCAGCGGAATAACGGTGACAATCTTTCGGTCCTAATTTCTGCAGTAAACCCTTTTGAAGATTTAGGGAAATTCGCCTTCGTTCCTGTTTTCCCCTTGTATACAAAGGTACGACCAGTTTACACATGTGTACATTGGATCTACTTGTAGATGTATGCGACTGAAAGAATTAAATATGGACGATCTTTATGAGGCTAGGAGCATGCACACACACAGAGGAAAAAATTGCATGTAAAAGAAGGTTGTATCTGTATAAAGAAAAATTAATTTTAAAAGGGGATGCTCTTGTTGCGGTCATGTTTATGAATCACGTATTTATACATATGAACATGTCACACATGGAATTTTTAATACACAGACTATTGATTTATATATAGAACAAAGACAGGCTGAGAAGGGGAAGAAGCGCCCGAGCTCTCTTTAGGTGGGGCTATGGCTCTCTGTCCTCTTTCTCCATTTTAGATCTCTTTTTTCCAACCCCCATTCTCGCAGTTTTCTACTAGCCCAATCACCGGCTAAATTGATTGATCTGCCTACCAGGATTGTGTAATGGATCTTGGGAGCTTCTGTACAATTGATTTCTGATATCCATCCTGCACTCCAGCCGATTCCCACCTTTTGGAGATCCTTCCCCGAACCCCAAAACCCTAAAGCCGAAGGCAAGCCGGAAGTCAAGGTGGCAGGAGATTCATCGGATGCAGTAGCGCGTTATAGCCAGTAGGGGGAGATCTTGTTCTTTGCATAACCCAATACCACTTCAAAGAAAATTACTCTTGTGGCTCTTTACTAATAGTTGGAAGAGAAAAATTAAATTATAGAATTATAGACTGTTAGAGCTGATGCCAGAGCTTATTTAAAACCGCTGCTTTGGGGGAAGGAGGTGGGAGTCCGGACTCTACAGCGTTCCTCATACCTCAAACTCTAGAACACGTTTGCTAGTATATTATCCCAGATATTCAAAGCAGTAGCCTGGTTGGCTCTTTACCAACTGGGGTTTCCTTCCGTCCCTCCTTCTTCGATTTAATCCATTCCTAATTTCTTAAGTTTACCGAGCTTCCAGAAACCTCCCTACAGAAATCCAAGTAGAGCTCCGAGTTGAAAGCATAACCAACTCGTAGCTCTGAGACCCTGGGGACCCCTGCATTCTTCTCCCTTTCCCCCCGCCATTCCAGAACACTTTGAGTATATTTTGTAGGGAACACCTACAGTACATTTTGGTTTGGTTTGTTGTTGGGATGAGGAGGGGTAATATGGAAAGGGAAGCTGGAGGAAATCAAAGCTAGAGATGAATGAACCAGATCCAAAAAGGAAAACAGAAAGTAACTGAGTTCCCAAGGCAATCAGACTTTTCTCCCCGAGCCTCCAGAATCGCTTTCCCCGTTAATGAGTTAAGATCATTCTTAGCCCGATTCTCCGTCTCGTTCTTTCCCAGAATCTGACTTCAGGATTAGGATCCCCCGGGATCAGACGCTGAACAATAAGCAAATTTCCAGGCCTAGATCCGCCACCCCCAAGTTATGCTAAGGACTTGTTTCCTCTGCGCTTCGAAAAAGGGCGAATGGAATTTAGAAGACGGCGTTATGGAATCAAGTTCATTTCATCGGTAAAATTAAATGAAGTCTTCTACCGTATTTCCATTAAGATCTATCACACTCTGCTATAATGTATTGTTCTATAGAGCTTGCATTATACTATAGTTTCAAGGGCTTCTACTATAAGTATATATCGCATATGCTATATAACAATGACACCTTAAACAAAAGAAAGCCACAGGGGAGGGAGTGCCCTCCATGGGATCTTTACTCTCCAAACATCAGATCTTAGCCCCTGTCACCGAAATGTCAGCCAGGGATGGGGGTGGGGTGTAAATGTGGAGGTCAAACAGGGAAATCCCTAAGCTCCTGGAGAGAGGAGGACTAAAAAGGATGAATTCAAAGGTGAACTGAAATCAGATTTGGGTTCCTTTAGCCATGCCATAGTTCAGTCTCACTTTTTTTTTTCCAGTTTAAAAGTTGGAAATCCTGCTTCTTCATACTTTATAAAGAGAAGGACCTCCACTCATCCTAACCCTCAGCCCAAAGGCCTCAGATTCGGGAAGAGGGAGGGCATTCAAGCATTCAATTGGCTGATTTATTAATTTATCTCCCCCCTCCCTTTTTTTTTTTTTTGCCTCCTCTAGAGGATGCAGAAGCTCTAAGTTGAGGAGGAGGGTGACTGTCTTCTCCCCAAAACCTTCTGGGTAGCAGCTTCTTTGTGGATGGAAAAAAGGGAGTCTACACCGCTAACTATCCAGTTCATTCAGGTCCCATATAATCCCTAATCCTTAACTTTCTTTCCAGACAACTGAGCAAAAGTGGGGTACTAAGGTTTTGCTTTGAAGGCAGGCATGGCAGAAAGGGGAAATTGAACTATCCAGATTCTTCCTCTAGCTCCATTTCGTTATGGCCAGTTGACTAGAGCCCAGGAAAGAGAACTCGGAGAACAGAAAGCTAACTAGCTTTGCCTCACCCCAATTTTGCAGGGAACAGAAGGAAGAATTTGGATAACCCAAGGCTGAGGACTCTTAAGGGTACCTTTCTATATAATCTGAAGGTGGAAAGGATGTCCTATTGAAGATAATGCCCCTTTTCATCAACTATCATTGCTGGAAGGCTGGCCTTTGCCTTCGAAAAATGAGAGCTGGCGGTGTAAAAGTCATGGCAATGTGGACATCCTATCCCCAGTCTCTCTGCTCCCTCACGGTAGACAAGGCCTGAAGAGAAACCCCAGTTTTCCATCTGGATCTGGGTCTGGAGAGGAAGGCACCACTGAGATGGGTGTCTTCTGGAATTTATTAATTTATTAATCAGGCTCGATCCATAGAAAGTGGTTTGTAAGGCGCTCTAAGGAACTGCTAAACAGAGAATATGAGAATGATTATAACCTTAACTAATATTATTGTTATCTCTGTCATTGTTATCCTTACTTTTTTCCCCTCGGTGTAACTATGTAGGCAAATAGGGAAGAAAACCTTGGCCTTTCTCTTTTTCTACGTATATAGTGATGTATCTCAGCTGTCCTATTCACCGAAAGGGCCCTGAACTTTTGGGAAGCAGGGCTGATCCCAGGGGACATCTCTTTGGCAGAGTCCGTGGCCTAGCTAGGGCTTCACGTCCCCCAACTGGTCTCAGACCCGCCCCAGCTCCTGTCTGGGTCTTGATCCCCCAGAAACGGCTTCCCTTCCCGCCAGGAGATCGCCATCAAGGGGTAACGTTGGTCTTGATCTTAGCTAAGACCTTCTTCTCCTTGACCCGGCGGTTTTGGAACCAAATGGTGATCTGCCTCTCCGAAAGGCTGGTGGCCGCAGAGATCTTGCGCCTCTTGTCCTTGGTGACGAATTTGTTGGCGGCGTACTCCCGCTCCAGCTCCCGCAGCTGACCCTTGCTGTACGGGATCCGCTTTTTGCGGCCCCGGCGGTAGGAACAGCCATCCGGCGGATGCTGGGCCGAGGCGTCTATGCAGGAAAGAGAGGTAAAGGAGAGAGATACTTAACTCAGACTGCGGGTCCTGTGTCCTCTCGGGTATCTCCTAGCTCTTCGCATAAATGCACACCGACAGAAATACATCCCCACCCACATCATACGAACATACACACACACACACACACACATCCAAACAGCCACACGTATGTGTTAAGAAAAATAATTCATATATAAAGCACTGCACACTTCCCAGAACACTCAGGCACACAGCCACAAACACAAACAGCAGGCTTTCACATAAGCCCTTTACGCGTAGATACAGCCACAGGTGTGTGTACACTCACAGATCACATACTCACACCCACTCACATATCTACACACATCCACGTACACATAACCACAGACACGTATACACAGGTTCCAGACACGATCTGGAACATTAAAAAACTCAGAGACACCCTACAGAGCCACTCACTGCAGGCTAGTGCTCCCCAACCTATCCTCCAAAAGAAGGCACATACATGGGTGGTGTCTACACAACACCCAAAAGACCGGGAGAAAAGTGGAAAATTCAACGGAAGAGGGTGTGAGGGACCTGTCATTTCCCCTACACGGTGGCAAAATATTTATTTCACTGACATGGTCACAATTACGGTGCTTTGCCTTTGTCTAGAAATAACTCACTACTATCTTCCGTACAGAGACCTACGCAACACGTATGGACTACACATTCATGCATAGTATAGATTCTTGGGCACAGCTAGACACCCCCCCCCCCCAAACACGCATACATTCAATGTTGTGCACACGATAGGAAAGACCTCTCAGACCTCCTGGACAGCTGCAAAGGAAAAGGACCAGAGGCGGTAAACTGGTAGGGCCAGATTTCCCAGGCTCCGTCTCTCTCCCCTCATATTTAGGGACCACTGAACATATCCCTGCCAGCACAGATCCTTCTACTTCACCCCAACAACCATTTTTGGAAGACTGCCAAAGATAGACTGCAGCCAGTCCTCGCCTTCCCTTCCCGAGTCCTACGAATCTCCCATCTTTCATCAGTTCCAATCTGCCTTGATATCAACGTCACTCCCCTCCACCACCACCACCATTACACACACACACACACACACACACACACACACACACACACACACACACACACACCTCTGAAAGCAAAGAGAAATTGGATCTTGGAGAAGGTTACCTGCAAAAGCAGCCTTCCAGAAATGACCGGGCTGGTTCTGTTCCCCTTGGCAACACATCTGGCCACTCCAACCGCTGGCGAGGGCCCAGGGCTGGTAACTGTCCACTGGCAACAGGGTGTCGTGGCGGGGCTCCCCAGGGCCTCCAAGAGTTTGCACCACCGACACATCCAGGTAACTAGCCACAGGCTGATAGGGTCCTGGGTACCCAGGATAAAAGGCAAATTCTGCAGGACGGCTAGGATACTCCTCCCCCGCTGCAGTGGTCTCCGTGGGATAGGCAGCCAGGGTAGCTGCCTGGGTGCACGGTTTCAGAGAACTCCGGGACACTCGACAGGAATAGTAGCCTCCACCAAAGTAGCCATAAGGAACCGATGTGGGGGAGCCTCCCTGCGGCACCCCGGGGCATGGGTGACACTGCTTTGGCGGCTCCCCGGAGCCAGGCAGATCTATGGGGGTATAGTTGGGGGTGGGCAGTAGCGCAGGCGCTGAAGGGTGACTCGCCAGTGGCGAGTGGGAGACCAGATTCCGACACCCGCCCGCTCCCAACAAGCCTTCGATATCTTTGCCAGCATCCAAGGTGGCATAAGCACCGGACTCCATGGGGCTGGTGGGAGGCTCATGGGGCGGAGGTGGGTGGGGAATCCGGGGCGCTCAGCTCGTACTCCCCATCCAGGCCCCGGGAATCCAAAGCGTTTTAAATCGTTCCCAGCTCAAGAAACGCCTGCATTAGCTCTGGCCAGTCGTCCTGACGTAAGAGACGCAGGAACCCAGATCCCGACAGCGGATTGGCTGCTGCTTGGGGAAAAAGACTAATAAAATCCTGAAGGCAGAAATTGCGAAAATACTGCACCCCCACCCTCCCTAGCTCACTTTTATTACCACTGAAAACAACACGAGAGAATGGGGAGGGTATCTCCCGCCCCAACCCAACCCCCAGCTACCCAGTTTAGAGAGGCGCAGCTCTGGGTCGTGGGAGAGGAAAAGGGAGAAAGAGGAGGCAATGGAGGAGAGGGGAGGGAACCGTGCCCAACTTCTCTGTCTTGCTCTCTTCTTGGCTCTCCCTCTTCCGAGTTTTGGCAGATTTAATAAGGAGATTTAAAAAAAAAAAAAGGTTTCTAAAAAACACATCCCGTGAGGGGACAGGGAGGTTTTCCGGGGCGGTATAAGGAAGGGAGCGTTGCAATACCCAACCTGTAATAATTTGGGGGTAAGCAGGAGTGTATGGTGTTGGGGAAGGGAATGAGGGGTTAACATGTTTTTGGGGATTCCCGTACCTGGGGGAGTGTGTAGGGGGGAGGGGGTGTTAATGGGGATTTTAGTCACACACACACACACACACACACATCCCAGGCATCTAACTACACCAGGTGCTCCTCTTCTCCCGGATGCCAAATCACTGGGTTTTTCTACCCCGGGCCAAAGGAAGTTCCAGGTTACCCTTCTCTCCTCCCATTTCCAACAGAGTCCGCTCCTGGATGTAGTATTTCTCTTCCCAAGGTCCCCGAAGACAATGAAAAACCTATGAAAGAAACCGTTTGGACCTATCTCCGTCCTACTCTGTCTCTTTCTATCTTGGCAAATCCCAGGGACAAGTTGACTACTTCTGCAGTAGTTTTGGAAGGTTTTGGAGCCCTGTGAGAATTGAAAACTTCTATTTCTTTCATGGGCTTAGCTCAGTGTGATAGACCCCAGGTTTGGGGGCCCCATTTGTGGTTGAGGCAGGGAGAGAAACA
>CM053586.1:219389851-219405172 GCA_028646515.1 Pseudochirops corinnae | reverse complement strand
CAATATTGAGGGATTCAGAAAAACCCAAAAATGCTTTTATGAATTGGTGCCCAATTAAGTGAGCAGAAGCACACCATGACTATTGTAATTAGAAATAAAATAGCTTTGAAAGATTCCAGAATTCTGCTCAGTGCAGAATTATGGTTTCCAGATTATGATTTCAAAACTTATGATCTAGCATGCTTCCCACCTCTTGGCTAAAAGATGATGGACTAAAAATACAGAATGAGACATCCACTTTCAGACATGGTCAATGTGTTAATTTGTTTTGCTTCATTCTATTTATTTATAACAAGGGAGGACTTCTGTGGAGGGGAGAAAATTCATGGGTAGGTAGGTGGCAAAGAAGAAAGAGTCCTGGAGTCAAGAAGATTCATCTTCCTGAGTTCAGATCTGACCTCAGACACTTAATAACTGTGTTACCCTGGGCAAGTCACTTAACCCTGTTTGCTTCAGTTTCCTCATATGTAAAAAATGAGCTGGAGAAGGAAATTACCTGGAAAAAAAACCCTCCTATATCTTTGCCAAGAAAACCCCAAATGGGGTCACAAAGAGACATGACTGAAACGACTGAACAACCACAAAAGGATATTCATGAAGAAAAAAAAAAAAGAAAAGAAAGAAGCATTGATGAAACATTTAAAAAAAAATAAAAGCAGAGAGCAAAATGAGGTTCTGAAGGGATCACAGTCAAGCAGAACACCTGCTACTATCATGTTAAATTTAATACGCATTCTTTTAAAAAAAATCTATGTAACAAGTCCATAGTTTTATAGATAATCCTCTTTTCTATTCTTTGCTAATGTTACTAGTTTGTTGTTTGTTCATAATTTTAAAAAATGCAAAGTTTATATTTTTAAAATCCAGACGCATTGGAACCTACAAAAAGTAGCTTCAAGCCACAGCTAGATTTGCTTGATAGTTCTCTCTAGTAACTACCTTCCTCAGTCAGAGAGCAACAGAAATGATGCTATGAGTGTAGGGCAAGAAAGAGTCATGAACCTCACATCAGTTTTGCCCTTTGTCAAAAGACTGGGAAAAAATAGCCTCCCCATGAGTTTGGATGATAGATCGGAGGTAGAAGGTAGATAAGAGCCCCAGGGACAAGGGTCCCTGTCCTTTTCTATGCCAAGAGGCCTTTTTCTTTCACAGATGGTTTAGAAAAGGGACCTTTGGTTGAAGTCTCTCCTGTCTACCTCCATACCCACCCCTGCCCTGGCCTATCCCGGGGTGCCATACCCAACAGCCCTACCTCCCAATGGAATTTTAAATCAGTAAAAGAATTCCTCCTCCTCCTCCTCCTCCTCTTCCTCCTTCTCCTCCTCTTCCTTCTTCTTCTTCTTCTTCTTCTTCTTCTTCTTCTTCTTCTTCTTCTTCTGCTTCTGCTTCTGCTTCTGCTTCTGCTTCTGCTTCTGCTTCTTCACCTCCTCCTTCTCCTCCTTTCCCTCCTCTTCCTCCTCAATGTCTTTCTCTCCCTACCTCCTTATACTTCTTTCTTTGAGCTGGAAATAAGATTTCTCAATGACAGTGAGGCTGCATTAGAAATTCAGTTCCTAGGTTCTCTGATCTTCTCCCTTCAAGAGAGGCATGCCAGTGGAACAAACTTGGTTCCCTCCAAAGGTGGAGAACACTCACTAGCCTTCAACTAGGATTTGAGGATAACAGTAATCTATGCTTCAGAGTTGAGTTTCCTTTGAGGAAAAAGGTCCTCAAATCCCACCCAGGTCAAGGAGACTTGGAGCAATTTTTTTTTTAAATCTCTGTCTCCGTCTCTTTCTGTCTCTGTCTCTCTGACTCTGTCTGTCTGTTTGTCTCTCCCTCTCCTCTCCTCTTTTTCTCTCTTAACTTATAAATTAGAGATCTGGAGACATGAAAGGGTGTGTATATAAACACACACATATATACATACATATGTACATTCAGAAACCCATATACACATAAACGGAAAGAAAAGTAGACAGACCAACAGACAGACAGATGCATACACACAAATTTTTTTTACTAAACTTCCTGGTCAATCCAAACAATCAATTAGGAACAGGTTTGGGACCTGGCACTGAAGTACCAATGGCTTATGGAGTTCCCCCAACCCCACCCCCTTCCAATAGGCAGAAGTAGCCAGCCAAATAGATTAAGCCATAGACAGATGGGCAGAAATCTGGGTAGAGGTATTGACCTTCACAAGAAAAGGAGATAGAAAATAGAGGCAAATAACTCTCTTAGAAGCGGTCCAAGTCCAAAGGCATTACAGAAAGCAAAGGGTGTTCAGGGAGTGAGAGTGGGGTACAAGTGATGATGGGTTACTTGAACTTTCCAGGCAAGCCATCTGTGTCCACAGATAAGATTCAACCAACTCAGCATTTGCCTAAGGCTAGCTGTCCAAGATGGTCAATACAGCACACTCAGCCTGTTCAGTGCAGGGGAAACCCCTTCTTGTTTGGAGTTGGAAACCAAATAACAGGCTAATTGACCAGACCATGGCTTCTTAACTTTCTTTTATCTCACAAGACATTTTTGGAAATCTGTTGAAACCTAATAGACCCCTTTCCAGATTTTTTTTTTTTAATTCAAAATTAAAAGAAAAGCTAGAAGTTGGGGAGGGAGGAGGAGATTTTTTTTTCCCTATCCAAGTTCATGGAACCCCTGAAAGCTATCTACATGTCCCTTGGGTACCAAAGCTAAGAACTTCCAGATTCTTCCTTTCCACCAATTTAGAGATGGCCTTTGTGGTCTAGTCCATGTTTCTTAAGGAACGAGGAAAGAGGACACAAAAATGTAGGTCATTCTTTGAGGGAAACATTCTCCACATTTTGGAAGCTGAAAGAGTTTGACATTATCCTTCAAAACACTGGGCACCAGAAAGCCAGCTGTTTCAACTCCACATTTGTTTGAGTGTGAGTAAAAAACCTTCACTAGGCCAAGTCCGAGATGGTGGAATTCATGAAGCTTTGGGAAGTCCCGGGAAAAAATCTCTCTCTCTGTCTCCCTCTGTCTCTGTCTCTCTGTCTCTGTCTCTCTCTGTCTCTCTCTGTGTCTCTATCTCTGTCTCTCTCTGTCTCTGTCTCTCTCTGTCTCTCCGTCTGTCTCTGTCTGTCTCTGTCTCTTTCTCTCTGTCTCTGTGTGTGTGTGTTTTATTTCCTCTTCTCAGGTTTGCTCTGTGGAAAGGGAAACTGAGTTTCTCTGCTCAAAAGGAACCGAGAATTGAGGCAGTGGTGCTTAATTTAGAGATCCCCAGACAGCTGGGCAAATCTAACCAAGAGTCAACCACCTCAATTGAGTCAATTTCAACAACTTCATGGGTGGGATAAGGAGAAACTCAAATTGGTTACTGCTATACCAGTAAATTTAAATTTGATTTGGAATTTTGGGATCTGAATGGATTTGGATCTTTGTTTTAACTCTTCCCTCTATTTTGCTCTGTGTGAATGACAAGCATATGTTTGAATTTACTTATCTCTGTGTATCTGTGGCTTCCATTTAGTTAGAATACAAGCTGCTTGAGGGAAAGGACTGTTTTTATTTTTGAATTGATAGTCTTGCCGCTTAGCACAGCACCTCCCTAGCACATAAAAGGTGAGCAATAAGTACTTATTGAATAGACTGGGTCGAAGAATTCCTAGAGCTGAGAAGGAGAATTTCAGAAGAAGGTTTAGGGGGGGAAAGAACTAAGAGGAGGGAGGCGAGTTAATACACCAAAAGTTGAGAATTTAGGTGATTATCAGAATCGTGGCTGTCTTCGTGTGGATGATATTTTGGGCAATGGCTCGGCTAGTTTGTAGTTTAGTCTTCACACTCCAAGCCAGGGAAAGAACTGCAAGACGGCTAAGTCTTAGAAACAGAAGTTTCCTGGGTCACAGAACCAAGGATGGAATTCGCAGAATAGACTCTTTAGATATTGGAAAGGGGCTGTATTAGGGACTTTAAGAATGGATCTTTCCTTGACAAATGAAAGAGTCCTGTAGAGTCCAGGAGAGCTGGAGTTGGTCTCCGAAAAGTGCGGCGTGTTGGCACATGGTATGAACCAAATGATTCTGAATCTTCCTCCCAGGAACATTCAGAGGAACCACCAAAGGGCCAGGGCAGTCGAGTTCCCCTTTCTATCATATAGATCACTGGACTGAGGATTCCAGTATTCCTGCGTCCTCTTTTCTTGTCCAGCCCATTTATGGCAAGCCTCCAAATGAATCTACTTTCTGAAATCAGTTCAATAGAAATCACTCAGGAGGCGAGGAAGGAGGGCGGGGTAAATTGCAATGTTACGGTAAATTGAGAGCAGCGAGGAAGACAACTCTAAAATTTCGGAAGAGAGGGTCCAACGATTGTACTTTAGTCTCACGAAAAAGATACAAAGAGATCTTGTGGCGGCAAGAATAAGGACCTGGCGAGCAGTGAATATCCCTTCCAGATTGCGTCCAGTCTTTGTTCCCGTTTCTGTTCCCGTTTATTTGAATGCCAGCCCTCCTCTGCAAACACCTCTCCGGTCATTTGAATTCCTATGAAACACTCAGACAAAGTATTGTTTTTCATCTTCGTAGCGAAATCCCACAAGGCGAAAGAACTTGTCCACCAGACACTGAGAAAGACGTGACCCTCGAGATTGAGCTGCAGTCGCCCAGAAATCTCGGTTTCTGTTCTGTAATGCTGCTGTAGCACTCCCTGTTCTCAGACCCCCAATCTTTTGCTCTGACCATCCTCTAGAGGACAGAAAGAGGTGGAGGTATTGGGAAACAGCTTTTCCTTGACCTTTAAGGTGATTCCACTTAGTTAAGAAAGGGAAGAGGGGCGGGAGGTTAAGTTGGTGGGGAAAACACATGACTCTTTAACTACAGATTATTTTGCCTCGAGCTTCCCTCTGGGCCTTCTTCACCCCCCAAGAAATAGTAACCCCCCTTCTCCCACTAGCGGTTGGGGGTAAAGAAGAGAGAAACCCGAACCCGGCTCCATCAGGCGCCAGTTCCCGATTCGCTGGCTGGAAATTATCCTTGTTCCTGTTCCACCCTATCGAATTCCATGAAGGTCTCTAACCGCCATGAAGGTTTACTCCGCCAAAACAGATTCGGAGAATTCATGCAACATCAGCAATAAAATATTTTGACCTGAATTTCCTGAAAATTTACCTAATGATATGATACGAAGGTATAGAATAACTATCTGGCTTTACGAGCCACAATTGGAGCTGTACAGACCCAGAGTTTGTTTCGGTCATTTTTGTACAAAATTTCCAAAAGTTCAGACTGGGAGTTTAGTCGGAACTATATAGATAAGACCCTTTTCCTTTCCCTCTCCAGTCCCTTAATCAACTGAGAAAAGCGGTGTAAAAGCAGTCAGAAAAAAATTTGGTTTGCTAACATGTTCAATAGAATTATAATTTAATTCAATCCATTGAGAAAGAGGACTATAGAGCCCCTTCGCTGAAATTAGCGGAGAGTCAAGTCGTGTAGCCTCACCCGCAAACAAAACCGTTATTTTAAGATAACTTCCCTGAATTACTCTAACTGTGAAGATCATCTTTAAGGTCTGAACTCTGTAGTAGGAAAAGCCAAGGGTTTGAAATGTTCGTACTAAAACATAAAATGAAAAAAATGTAAGGAATAAATAGGAGCATAGATTACTGTGTTTGGGAAAAGATGGTGGGTTGCAGAGGTCTGTCACAGAGAAAGTGAACCTAGATCATTCTTTTCTTCAGCTGGCGAAGTCCCAGTAAGACTAGGAGTCTGAGACAGTTTTACCTCTTACTGTCTCCTCTGACTACTTTTAAACAAACTCAGCAGATTCTTTCCTGTGTAATCCTAAGGACCAGGGAGGCGAAGGCCCAAATCTCTAGCCCTGGACTCCGTAATCCCGTCTCTTAATACTGAAGCAACAGGAGCAGAGATCAGTGAAAACTCCGTTCCCTGTCCCCAACACTAATTCTCCCTACATCCAACCACTCGAGACTCCCTCCTATCAATGGACACAGCAATCGACACCCCCTCCCCAAGAATCCGTTGGTTTAGCACGAGAATAAATTTTAAAAGAATGAGGGTGAAGTCTAAAAGGTCAGTTCCACTAGGCTACCATAACTGCAAGAAGTGTTCTTGGGGATACTTTAGAGTGTTCTTCCCAATTAAAAGCCTGGAAGGGACCCACAAATGCCCTCCATCTCGCAGATTGGTGGACTCTGCCGGATCTTCCATTTTCCACGGTATATTTCATTGTTTGGAAGGAGAAAGTTAAAAGCTATGGGTGAGCAGCAACCCTGAGTCCAGGATGCGAGAAACCCCAAGTGACAGAGGGATTTGGATGAGGTAGCGGGTACTCACTTTGGGCATTGTTCTTGACTGAATATCAGTGATAATCCACACCTTCAAGGACGTGTATGGTCAAGGGGGAAGACAGTGTGTGTAAGAAGACACTGTCTGAACAAAACGCTGTTCTGAACAGCCCTCCTCTCCCCATGCCCATGTCCTTCCTTTTTCGATGTCCCTGATGGATGAGGTTACTTAGAGTAGGCAATGGGACAACTTTCACTGAAAACAAGGTGAAACATAGAGATACTTCTTCCTGGGTACGTGTACTAGACTGGGATATAACCAGCCTAAGGGTTTCTGAGTTCGTTTCTGGAGACTGGCTCAGGGAGAACAATTCCCAGTGCTTTCTGAAAGTTCCCCTCCAATGATGAGAGATGTTGAGGATGTGGCAAATAGTAGTTGTCTTGACCTAATTTGGAGTGGAGGAGCACGGAGGGGAAGACTGGTGTAAGGTAGCAGAGAGAAAACGTCTTGAAGTCGATCATCGCCTTAGAATTGTGACTGTGATACTTAGGACAGCAAAAGACTGAGACAACATCCTTTCACTTCACTGAAACTTTCTTCATTTGTAAAATAAGACAATGTTACTCATAATGCCGCAAACTCCTGGCAGTATGGAAAGAGAAGACCTATCCAAGGCCAGGCATCTGTGTGCTCCAAGTAGAACAATTTCATTTTGTTGCAGCCATAACAGACAACACAGCAAAGTCATATCTGTCTATCTACAGGCACACTTAAATACATAATAGTGATCAAGGTACAATGTCAACACCCTTATAAAAATGGAATATTCAAGAGTCTTCTTTTTGTGGTCCCCTGTACATTGAGCCTTAGGCAGTTGCCTACCCTCAGAATTGGCTTTTGAGACTTCCATAACACAACCTCAATAGATTTGAGGAAGGAAGAAAAAAGAAAGAGCAAAAAGAAAGCAAGGGAGGAAGGAAAGAAGGAAGGGAGGAAGGAAGAGAGGGAAGGAATGAGAGAGGAGAAAAAGAAGTATTTCAATGGGGGGAGTGGAGCATGATAAAGAAAGAGTTATTAGAAAAGCTTGAATTGAACAAGTTTGGAGTTGGGTTTTTTTTTTTCTTTCATTGAGTTACTTTGGATGGTTGCCTCAATTCTAGAGCCTGTTTTGTGGCCAAGGATACAGGAGTGGTGAAGAGTATGAAAGCAATTACCCAGATCCTTTAACCCAAACGCAATTTAATGTTTTGTCTGTAATGCTATATACATTTGTGAAGAAAGGTGTTTTGTTGGGTTTTTTTTTTGGGGGGGGGGAAGGAGGGAAAGGTAGAATTTACCAAGATAGTCAGTTGTTGAACTGAATCCAATCAATTCGATCAATTCAATTCATCATTCTTCAGGGCTAAGGTAAATCTGGACACACACCTTGGTATGATGTGGATTAGTTCTTAGACGTTTCTCCAAGCTAGTGGCCAAGGTTCGAAGTGGAAACTTTGAGGACCATCCTTTCCGCCTCAGACGGTGAAAGTGGATTGCTAAAGCCTGGAATTTGACCCTCCTGCTCCACCCCCACCCCACCCCGCACCTATCGGGAGCTTCCTCCAGACCTCGGATAGTTGAATTTCTTTTCCCCTCTTCCTCAGACAATCCCATCCTGAGAAAACTCCCAGGGAGTTCAGAAAAGAGCGAGAAAAGGAACCCAGGAATTCCGACTGCAGTCCGAGCAAGCTTACTCCTGACACTCATAAAAAGACTATTCCAGACAGCACTGAGAATTCCCTATACTCATTAGCCGTCAAGGACCTAACAGCTTTAGTCCTTCTCCTCTTTGTTCGTTCCCCACCCCCCACCCCTACACCGCCGGCCCCTGCCACCAGATGCAGAGCGAACTGCAACTCACGGTATTAGCCGCCAACACTATGAATCAGATTGGATTTGGCTACGGGAAAGGATATTCGGAAGTCTTGGCAGAGTAGAAACCAGTGACACTCAAGAGCAGTTTCGGCCTGGTCCTAGTCTCCCATAAATGGCCTTTCCTGGAGGTCCCCTCTCGCCTCAAAGCCCACCTTCCCATTGGAAGCAGGGGCCAAAGAAACACTAATCCAACCAGCATGTTCAAGATTTCAACCCTGTATTTTCGGCAGCACCAACACAAAGATTCTTAATCACCGTTTTAAAAATAGACTCTAAAACAAGCCTCCCCATCCTCACTTTAATCCCACCTCCTCTCCGATGGGAATGGGTGGGATGTTGATTGTTCAATTTCTGGAATATTTGTAGGAAGTCTCTGAGTTCAATTCTCGGATGGACAAGGCGAAATTAATTTTCGAAGCGCCTTGGAGCTGCTTCCAAACCATGCCTACTAAGGCAAGCAAAGTAAAAGGAGGAAGTGACTCTTGGGACCACTTCCGAATTTGCTGCTGAGGAAAAAGGGATCTCGGAAGTAATAACTATAATATGCATTTGTCTCGAGCTTCAAGATTTATAAAGTGCTTACATGAGGTGGGTCGTCTACAAGGGCCACGTTCTCTGGGGAAATACTCCCTGCCCACGCTTAGCCAGTGTAGACGAAGTTCAAGGCAGCGCCCTAAGCCCCGGGGGTCGAGGAGAGTGCAAGGAGGGAAGTTCCCCACAACACAAAGAAATTAACGAGATTTGGCTGTCTCGGATCCGCTGGCGGGGACGGAAGAAGCGAGGCCAGCTTCTTATCAGCAGACGTGGGAGTCAACTTGGGACTTGAAAGACGTTTGCTTTCCTCGGGGATCCCAGACAAGGCCCGGGGCTCTGTGAGAGGCGCAGGTGCGCGGTCTGACTAGAGAACAGCCAATTTATAAGGTCAGAGGTGGCGAGTTTCACCAGTCTGACCCCGCCACACCCCCGCCCACCTGCCTGGTTTGCAGACTGGGCCAGCTTCGGCAGCGAGAAAGAACAACTCGGAAGCCCCCCCCCACCCCCACCCTGAGAAGAGGGGTCGGCAAAGGGCCTTCTGGTAAAAGATTAAGCCCTTAGGAGCTGCGGAGAGCTGCGGCGGCGCCAGAGAGAGTCAACTGCAGGGTCATTCCCGGGGACAAGAGATACAAGGCCAGGGCGAGTAAGGACTTGTCTCGCCCCCAGATTTGATCCAGTCCCTAAAACTCATCCTAATCTGTTTCCCAATCCCAGTCCATCTCCCCCACCGGGAATGATACAGGAATTTTCACTCTGCCCAGAACTCCTGGATCCTATTCCCTCGAGGAAACGAAAAGATTCCGTCTTGGCAAATGCAGGAGCTAGATAGATCGCAAAGCAGGCTGTCTACATTTTTCAAAAGAGAAGCGAACTTTGTAGGGTTATGGTAGGTAGCCTTCCGGATCCAATCATGCCGTCCCCAAATTGGATTGAGCCATCAGATTACTCTAAGTAGAGTCTCCACACTTCAATTTAAACGGCCTTAGAGAGAAAGGCGTTGACTCTATAGGTTTGATTTTCCTTACTGATATATTCGAAATTGTCCCACGAATTAGTGAGAACCAGGGATTCTAGAAACTTTTTTTTTAACAGAGATAAAAGTACTACAAGTTCCTGAAGCTTAGCTTCGGAAAAGCTGTAGTGACAAAGGGAGATACGGAGATAATTTATGGGGAGGGGTGCCTATTTTGAGTTTACGTCGGTTACTTCTTTTGAGAGGTAGGCCCTGTGGACCTGGACTCTGACTCTTAGGTCCTTCTCCTTGCTATCTTCAAATCGATTCGATCCCCAACCCTTCAAGAAAGTCTCTTTTCTTCCTCCCTCCCAAATCAGTGAATGAGAAGAGAAAAGCACGGGGGAAGGGAGGAAAACGAGAACCTATTATGGAAGACTTGGTGAGGGGTGGGGGAGGAACAGTAGAGTCTCCCATCTCTTTTTTTTTCTTTTTTAAAAAAATGCATCTTAATGGACATATTTTCGTTTTCAGTTAGACAGAAAGACGTTAAACGAATTTCGGAAATGGAGGCTACTGGAAACCTCCTAGTGTGGACAAAGATAAAGATGGTCAATTCTGCCAGGAAACTATAGATCTGTGTGAAGTTTGCTCTGAACCGCTTCGAAGGGAAGACTTTTTCAATAGTAGTAATAATAGTAGTAACAGGCCTTGGATCAGGGGAAAATGGAGGAGAGGAAATAGAATTTTCATCTTTCCGTGGAGGGAGAGGATATCATTGGGTTTCAAAAAAAAAACAGCTTTGACTGTACTCGCTATTGCCAATGCAAAGATGATATTGGAGAAAATTATTTTATTTGGAAATCAAGAATCAGAAATTCTCATAACATTCAACATCTCAGAAGCAGCTCCCCAGTCAGCCACGGGCCTCCTTTGGTCATCCTGAGACTTCTCTGTAACCTTGAATGCTTCTGGGCTGACCCGGGCACCTTTGGAACAGGCTTCCTGGAACTAGGTAGTTCAATGGCTGGATTTGGAGTCGGGAAAACCTGCACCGGAATCTGACCTCAGAGATTTAATACTTGTGCGACATCTTTTGGCTTTGGTTTCTTCAAATGTAAAAAGAAAGGAATTGGATTTCCTGGCCTCTGAGGTTCCCTTCCAGCACTAAATATAGTGTCTGACGTGCAGACAGACTTGCCTGCCTCAGCTCTTCTCAGTGACTGAGACGCATAAATAAAGCTCTCATTGCGAGGATCCCCAGTTCTCGGTTCTCTTTTGCCCATAGCCTGCCGCACAGCGGGGAGAGACTCGTTTTTATAACCAGGCCCGAGTCTGAGAGCTTGTGTCAGGAGTGGACTGGTCACGTAGGCCGCAGCAGCAGGGCATCTCCCACTCTCCAGATTTCCTCTTGCGGATGATGGCACTACAGGCAAGACTGGTGCCCTGCGGCCTCAGCATTCCTCAGTTGTGGAAAGGAAGAGCAGCCCCAATGTCTTCATTCTATGCTTGTGGTCCTTTGGAGGCAAATTTAATCTGGGGACTAGCAGCGTCCTGGTATCTGGAATATCTGGGCAACCGCCGAGCCCCTGTCCAACGCTCTGACGTAGCAAGTTCCAAGCTTGCAACAATAACTGAAGGGGCTGACTTAACAATAACTGGGGGGTGGGCTAGGGGGGGGAAACGAAATGAGGACCGTTGGACCTAATTGGGTAATAGGGAAATGCGGTGTAATGGGGTTTGTTGGGCGACACTGGGACAGTCTGCTTGCCTAAGAATTTTCTTGGGTTTCCCCGTACCTTCGCTCTCCATCCCCTGTGCCTAGAGGTGGGAAGACAGTAGGCAGGAAGAGGGCGCTAATTCTCCGCCCGACCCCCTCCCCCATCCGGGCTGATCAGCCAGTGCCCGGAGGAACAAAAAGCCTTCTTTCCACCACCAGTCTTCCGAGGGTCTTGTCTCATCCTATATCGGTCTGCAGCACTGGAGCGGTATTCTTCTCTCCGCCGCCCCCGCTCCTCTCCGACCCCAGACTCTCGAGACTCCTCCCTCCCTCCGCCCCGCAGGCAGAGAGGAGCAAAAGAAGGGAAGGGCTCCCTGAAACTTAGCGTCCAGCCTCGTAGGTAAATCAACACGACCGTACGTGCAAATCACTGCGAGGAGAAAGCTAGAATGGGATTCCGATCTGGAGATTGCGGAAAGGGCCTTGGCCTTGGCAGACGCTCCTCCCCTTAGGGTTCAAACTTTGGGGGGAAGGCAACGTTTCAAAATTTTTTGATAATGTTACCCCATCGGTCCCCGCAAGGAAAGTAACCAGGTTCATCCTGGCTCACCCGAATTAATTAATCATAGCCACACCGCAAAGGGTGAAGACCGACTTGCTCCTCCGGTCTCCGCCATCATCAGTTGCTGTCTGTAGCTTCTCCAAGCCCACTCATCTCGGAGCAGACATTTGGCCGGGGTTCTTTAACTCAGTGACTCCCAACCCGCCGCTCATCCCCGGACAGTATTTCCAGGGAGACTAGATTAGGCTGTCCACCCTATAATAGACCCAGGGCACAAGGTCTTCTGTTTACAACGAGGAAGTGAAGAAGGGCGCTGAGAATTGACCTAATCCATTGAATTAATGTATTCCATCCATTCGAATCACTCTGCAGCTCCCCCATTTCACTGCCCCTCCAAGATTCTCTGTTATTTTTACTTTAGTTTTTCTTCTATGCTATTTAAAATTTTTTTTCAAAAAGACTTTTTGGCGTGCTCTATTTCAAATGGATATTTAGAAGAAGGGGGAGGGAAGAGAACAAGAAATTGGGTTATTGCTTTGGTAAGCTCATTGAATAATGAAAAATATTAATTGTCTACACAATGTGATATATATGTCCCCAGGAGAAAACAGTAGCTTTCATAGCTGATTATTGGTCCTAAATCAGGGGTTCTTAATCCTAGGTCTCCGAAATGGCTTTGTAAAGAAATATGTTTGATGACGATTTCAATATAATTGTTTTCTTTTGTTATACAACTATTTTCTGAATTTTAAAACGTTATTCTGAAAAGCAATTCATAGGTTTCACTAAATCGTCAAAGGCTTCCATAATATGAAAAAAGTTAAGAACATTTGCCCCAAATGGAAACGCAGCACTCCACCATGTGTGGATGGAATCAATGTATAAAATATAGTCTCCTATTAGAAGTTATACTGTGTATACTTTAATAGGAACACAGAACCCCAGACATCCTGGGAATCACCCAGTCATCTCCCCCATATTCAAGGGATTATCTTCAGACTCATGACCACCACACAAATACCTACAAAATGAAGTGTAGAATTGAGTTCAAGATCAAGATTATTAAGATATTTTTAAAGTAGCAAACACTTGGTTAAATACCCCCAAATAAATGAGGTTATTTAAAATTTTATATTTTTTATATTTTATATTTTGTGGGTGTAGAATAGTCCTTAGAATGGCAAAAATTCCCCATTTTTCCCAAACAAGACTTCCTTTTGGGCCTCTCCCTTTCCCAACAGCAAAATGGAAGGAAAGAGTCTGTTTTAGGGAAGATTAATTTCTGTGGGAGACTTGCCTAGAAATAGAGATAGTGGGGGAGGGGTGGAGTTGGGCTGGGAAGGAAGGATTACTCTGCCTCTTAGGGGCACTTTTGGTTGTGGGAGGGGGGGAGTGTAGAAACACATATGATATGGCAAAGACTCTTGAGCCAGGGCTATTCCAGAGACTGGGGACCAAAATAGAAAATGCCTTACTTAGGAAGGTCACCTACCCACCCCTTCTGCACATCTCAGTGTCAAGTCACCTTCTCTGAGCTGGTTCTTCAGCTCAATCTGTGCGCCCCTCAGAGGAAGGGGGGGGTGTCGGGTGTCTCTTGCAGTAAGTTCAGAACTACCTTGTTTCCTTTGGCAAGATTGCAAGTGTTCTACAGTAGTTGCCAACAGGATTTTTGTGTTTGCTCTCCTGCCTGGCATGGCCGCTGAGGCAGCTGGCATTCTGCTCCATTTTATCCTTGCTGGCCAATCCCCTGTTTGCCTTCTTACCCTAAGAGGTACTCTGAGCCAATAGGATGAGTCTTTGGTGCCCTGTCTCCTGGTAATTCCTCTTTTTTCAGCCTGGATTGCTTTCCTTTTCCTTGGCCTCCGGGAGACAACCTTAGACTTGGAAACTCTCCCCTAACTAATGGAAAAAAGTTGCAATGAAAGGGATCAACAACATTACCAGATCTCAAATTATGCTATAAAATTGCCATGATCAAAAATTTTTGGTGCTGGTTTAAAAATATGAGTTTGAAGAACTGATTACTAGATAAAATTCAGAAGAAACAGTTGGACATAATTAGTGTTCAATAAACCCAAGAACATGGACTAATGTCTTTGCTAGAGAAAAACCATTGAGAAAATTGGAAATCAGTTTGGCAAAAGTTAGATATATACTAACTACAAATGGACATATAACCTAAGTATAAAAGGTCATATGGTTGAAAGGGGGGGGAGGAAGAGGTACTTTTATATCACTTCTATTAGGAAAATTATTATCAATAAAGAATAGAAATTGTCACAGAAGCTAAAATGGAAATTTTAAAAATATATTTTTCCCAATTGCATGTAAAAACAATGTTAACCTTCATTTAAAAAAAAATCTTGAGTTCCAAATTCTCTCTCTACTTTCTCCCCTTACCCCCTCCCTAAAACGGTAAGCAATTTGATATAGACTATACAAGTGCAATAATGTAAAACACATTTCCATATTAGTCATGGTGTAAAACACAGAGCCCCTCCGCCAAACACACACACACACACACACACACACACACACACACAATACAGTAAAAAAAAAAAAATAGTATGCTTTGATTTGTGTTCAGGCTCCATCAGTTCTTTCTCTGGAGATACAACATTTTTTCGTCATGAGTCCTTTGGGATTATCTTGGATCCTTGTATTGCTAAGAATAGCCAAGTCATTCTCAGTTGATCAACATACAGTATTGCTGTCACTGTGTACAATGCTCTCCTGAGTCACCTTGCTTTGTTCACAATGCATCAATTTATGTAAGTCATTCCAGGTTTTTCTGAAGTCATCATGCTTGTCATTTCTTATAACACCATAATATTCCATCATAATAATATACCACAGCTTGTTTAGCCATTCCCTAATTGATGGACATTCCTTTAATCTCTAGTTCTTTACCACCACAAAAACAGCTGCTATAAATATTTTTGCACAAGTAGGTCCTTTTCCTTCTAAAATAAAACATTTTTAATTATGTAGAACTGACAAGCTTTTGCATGGTAAAAATCAGTGCAGCTAGAATCAGGAAAGAAAGGTGAGGCAGCTAGGCGGTGCCCTAGAATCGGGAAGACCTGAGCTCAAATCCCTCCTCAGACACTTGAAACTTACATGCCCTGTGATCTGGGTGAGTCACTTAACCCAGAAAAACACCAATTAATTGAGAGTATTTTGCAGCAAATATATTTGATATATAACAATTGATACATACATACATACATGGCCCTACTTTAGTTATGGCTCTGTCATGGATTTTTCTTCAGGTTTTTAGAAGAACTGGTGGGGGAGAAGGGCAGGAATGGACATGGGTCTCAGGAAACCATTTGGTATATTGGGAGATTGGAGAAGAGTCTACTTATCAGTGTCACTGTCAAAT
>CM053586.1:219327492-219389751 GCA_028646515.1 Pseudochirops corinnae | reverse complement strand
TGAGTCCTCTCCCATACTCATCCACTTACACTCCCTCCTGCACCCTTCTGGGCTATCTAGCTCCTCTTACAGCTGGTGCTTTGGCTGCCCCCACATCAACTGAGGGCATTTTTCCTATAGTTTGTCCCAGATGTGGCTTGTGGTAGTTGACCCAGGCACAGAAATTTATAACTTTGTCTCTGGATATGGTTACTCCTTCCAACAATGAAGACTGCAGTTTAATTCAACACACATTTTTAAATGAACATGTATGTATGTATGTATGTGTGTGTGTGTGTGTATATATATATATATACACACACACACACATATATATGCAGGAGTCATTCCCCAAGGATAAGTGGTCAAAGGATATGAACAGTTTTCAAAAGAGGAAATAAAAGGTATCAGTCACCTGGTTTAAAGAAATGCTCTAAATGACTAAAAAGAAGAAAAATGCAAATTAAAACAACTCTGAGGTATCACCTCATGCTTATCAGTTTGGTTAATATGACAACAACAGTAGCAAATGTCAGAAGGGCTGTGAAAATGTATTGTTGGAGAAATCATCAGTTGGTCCAGTCATTCTGGGAATATACTCTTTGACACTACTCAATGATACTACTACTAGGCATATGCTCCCATTAAAAAAAAAAACATATAAAGGTAATATGTACATACATATATGTGTATATCTCTCTATATATTTTTAAATGGCATTACTTTTTTGTAATAGCAAAGAATTTGGAGCTTAGTTTCTCCATCCAATAATGCAGATCCATAACTAGGTATTTGTGTGTTGGGGCAAGTACATATCAGGATCATAAGCCAAACCAGAATCAAGTATGAATGACACTGTATAAGTAAAGTATAAGAGACATTGCCTCGTGGGTGAAAAGAGAGACCTTAGGGCACTAAAGTGAGGGTGCTCCTAGGGAGGTCACTGAAAGGATCAGGGAAGAATGGGGAAGATAATTAGAGAGAGGTACAGTTCTCTCTGAAGTCAGGTGTCTGAATTTGTCACCCTGGGTAACAGTCTGAGTGGCCCCACCTTAGTTATGGCTCCGTCATGGATTTTTCTTCAGGTTTTTAGAAGAACTGGTGGGGGAGAAGGGCAGGAATGGACATGGGTCTCGGGAAACCCTTTGGTATATTGGGAGATTGATTGGAGAAGAGTCTACTTATCAGAGAGTCACTGTAAAATGTTGGCTGTCAAATGGTACTGTAGGTCCAGGATGGCATCTATCTAGAAATCCACATCCTAATCTCTTGCCAGTACTCCCTGGGCTATACTCCCTTTCAACCACCTTTCTAGCAATTTCCTGGTTTCCTTTCCGTGGGTGTATTAAGCACACACAGTGTGTGCTGGGGAAACACTGAATAACCATCATATGACACATTGCCTTATTGGCTTTCTTGAGACACCAGTTAATAGCATAGAGTCATGACTGAAGAATGCAAAATAATTGAACATTATGCTTGGCAAATTACAGCATTGCCCTACCCAACAATTTTCAAACCTCCTTTATTGCTTTAACTGATTTTCTCCCTGAAAATGACTGTGATTAAAACAGAGTCATTGTGCCAGCCAGTGAGGCAAGCCTGTTGTGAAGAAAATTTGCTGTGAACAATTACATATGCTTCCTTTAAATCATCTAGCATTTCAAAAGCAGAAGAAAATGTGTGAGACATTGACAAATGAAATGTTGCTTAGGTCAGATTTCAGGAAGGACTTCTTGCCAGGATAATTGACCCTATCCCTCCCTATATCCACCCCATGCCCTCTATAAGTGCTTTGATGGTCTCTGATTTCTTTCACCTGAAAAGAACTATAACTAGGGCAGAGTGGTAAGGGTCTTGTCCCAGGACACCAGATTTAAAGAAAGAGATAAATTTTAAAAGTACTGACAGTAGTGTAGGAAAAAAAGAGAATAGCAGTTAGACAGCTAGTTGTCAAAAGAGGAAGCTATCAAATGTCTGATGGGATGAGTCCTCTCCCATACTCATCCACTTACACTCCCTCCTGCACCCTTCTGGGCTATCTAGCTCCTCTTACAGCTGGTGCTTTGGCTGCCCCCACATCAACTGAGGGCGTTTTTCCTATAGTTTGTCCCAGATGTGGCTTGTGGTAGTTGACCCAGGCACAGAAATTTATAACTTTGTCTCTGGATATGGTTACTCCTTCCAACAATGAAGACTGCAGTTTAATTCAACACACATTTTTACATGAACACTCCCTGCATCTAGGTAGGGATTTTTGAAATATCAAAAGGCCCTGTGCCAATGCAAAGACACCTACAAGAGATAAAAAAAAAAAAATTAGATAAGAAACAGTCCCTGCCCTCATGGAACTTACAGTCTAGTTACAGAAAAGACAGCATGTATTTAATAATAGTAATGTTTTTTTTTTAAGATGCCCAAACCCTGAAATACTGAGTGAAAAGAGGTCTCCTTAAAGCTTAGACAATATAGCCTTAGGGCAGAAAAGAGAAAGTGAAAGGAACGTGGTAAATTTATGGCTCTTCTAGCCTGTAGCAAGTAGGAAAGTTTAAAAATAGTTTCAAGAAAGGTTCAGATAGATTAAAGGACAAACAGATTCATAATAAATTCTTATAGAAGGTAGTATGATGTAGAAAAAAGCACCAAATTTGGGAGAAGATCTGAGCTAAACCCAGGTTTTGCTACTAACTAGCTGTGTGACCTCGAGTAAGCTGCTTAGCAATTTCTCTTCTATTCAGACTCGCTATTGGACATTCTTCAATGACTGGCAAACATCTTTGATAACAATTGGGATTATCAGAGTAATCTCTTTCTTAAAATTTGATTTTATTATCTTTTGTTTTTACTTCACCTAGATTTTCACCTCTACTCCTTCCTCTTCTTCTCTTAGAGAGCCACCCCTTCTAACGATCTTTTTTTTTTAAGAAAAAAAAGAAGAGAAAAAATTCAGCAAAACCTATCAATATATTGACAAAAATCTGATACTATTTTCAGTGTTCTACTGACTTGCACTTCTGCAAAAGAGTAGAGAGAGGTACTTCCCCACATTTCTTATTCTTAGGGGCAAAGCTTATTGTTTATTTTTTGACATTTGTTATTTCTTTTTAATGACTTCTGTTCATTGTATTTACATTATTGCAGTCATTGTGTATGTTGTTTTTCTAACTTTGCTTATGTTATTTTCATATATGATAATTTTTTAGTCATTCCTCAATTTATGGGCATGGTGCTGCTCTTCTAATGCTATAGGCTTGAGTCCTCATTCTAGTGGGTTCTCCCCAGTATCAATTCTCAGTGCTCATTAATATTTTCAGTGTCATCCATTAAATAAAACCCTCATATAAATTTAATTAGTTGACATCAATTAGCTTTTACAAAAGGATATTTAGTAGCCTAGTAGCCTTGCCAAGGCTATTCTCCTTTCCACCACCTTTTCCCCAGAGCAAAGTAAGCTCAAACTTAATATAGCTGCTACAAAGTATTTATTTATCCTATCAAGTTGACTTCTGAATGCAGCATGGCTGGTGAATGAGTCACTCTTTTGTGGCTCTGTTTCAGTTTTTGGTGGACTAACTACAGTAGGAGGTTCATCCATAGGGTTCTGTGGGTGCCTCACCTGTCTCAGTTGCTAGAATACTCTGGTATGGATTTTTGAGATATCGAAAGGCCCTGTGCCAATACAAAGACATCTACAAGAGACAATTCCATCTCAGATACAAGCTTGCCTGGGAGGTTTTTGCCCTCATTGGCTTCATGGCAGCTCTCTGAACTCCCTCTCCCACCCCGAAGTCCCTCTTTTCTCAAAAGCAGCCGAGATAAAAAGAGGAATTATCTCCATGGGAATCTTTAATATGCACACTCAGTTCTGGCTCAGCAGCTAATTGAAAAGTCTTTTTTCTAATCGAACAGCAAACAGATGGGAAATAGTCATAGAATACTGCACATGCTCTGAGTGTGGGAGCAAGACTCTTCTATTATACATGCCTGGAAGCAGTCTTACACAGCATCCACAAGGGGGATTACAGCAGGCAAAACAAGGTGTAGCCCCAAAGGGCAGAAGCCCTCTTGGACAAACACCCCTCCCCTCATTACATGTGCATTGGAGAGATACCTTTTTGAGGAAAAAAAAAAGCCTTTAATGAAGCATATTGCCATACTGGATTAGGTATTTCTTAATAGTAAAAAATAATAATAATAAGCACAGATCCTGTATTTTCTTCACCTTTTGGTTAGTTGTGTAATTGAGAAGATGGTGACTTTTGTTGAATATCCCTTGCAAAGGCTATTTATTCAGTTCTTATCTTTTCATCAAGGATGCCCTGGATTCTTGTTGTAAATTATTCTCATGCAGACGTTGTAGAGACAAGAAGTGGGAATATGGTTCAAGAGTAACTAATATGCTCTCAATCTTCTTTTGGTAATAGAACTAAAATCTGTGATTTCTCTCCCAATTTATCCAAATCTTTTCCCTCTTTCATACATCTTTAGAATCAATACCACAATGCAATCAAAAGTTGTGTCACCTCCAGCAGGGACCTCTTCATCCCTGCACTTGATCTAGTCCAGCTGCTCCTTATATGTTCCTTTGTGCCATTTCTACTTTCTCATGCAATATATCAGGGCCTATAATGTTATAAAACTAATGCATTGGTTTCACTGTCTTTACACATGAGGAATGTTAATCTTGCAGGGAGATTAATGTTGGATTAGTGGGGGGATAAAGGAAAAGACAGGAAGACCCAATGCAATGAAGAAAGCCTATTGCAATGACTCATGCTATTTGGCTACTTGTACTCCTCAACAGTAGTGAGAACGGAAAGGAAGAGATGGCTGAAAGACATATTGCAGAAATGAAATTAACAGAACTTGGTAACTGATTGAATATGAGAAATGACAGAGAGAGAATAAAACATAATTTTTCTAACAGGATACTGAGTCAATAATGGTGGTACTACTGACAGGGAGTGAAACCAGTAGGAGCAGTGATTTTAGAAGAAACAGAAACTCTGATTAAGTCAGTTAAACACCTCAAAAAACCAATTTACTCTCCCCTCAATATCATCCAAACCACTGGCAGTCTGGCTTCCAACCTCAACATTAAATTGAAATTACCCTTCAAAGTTGCCAATGATGTCTTGATTGCCACATCAAATGACTTCTTAATCTTTATCCTCCTTGACCTCTCTGCAGCATTGAGAGCACTGTTGAGCACTTTTCTCCTGCATACTTTCTCCTTTTCAGGTTTTCATGACTGTTCTTAGTCCTACTTATCCGAACATTGCTTCTCAATATCCTCTACTGGATTATTCAACCTACTAACTGGGTGGCTCCCAAGGCTGTGTCCTGGGCCCTCTTCTAATTTTTCACTAGACTCTCACTAGATGATCTTATTGGCTCTCCTAGGCTCAGTTATCGCACAGATGCAGATGATTTTTGGATCTAATTATCTAACTTTATTGTCTCCTAACCTCTAGTCTCATATCATTTTAACTGTCTGCTGGGCTTTTTGAATTGGATGCTCTGAAGGAACCCAAAACTCAACGAGTCCTAAACAGAAGTCATCTTTCTCTCCAAACTCACTCCTGTTTCCAATTTATTTTCAAGGGTACTGCCATCCTTTTCCAGTTACCCAAGTTTGCAATTTCAGTGTCATCCTTAAATCCTCATTCTTGATCACTCCATATAACCAATCAGTTGTCAAATTTTGTCATTTCTTTTGCCACAAAATTTTCAGATACACCCCCTTCTCATGACTCACACAGCTGCCACCCAAGTTCAGGCCCCCATGACCTCTTTTTTGAACTATTTTTACTATTATTTGAACTATAATTACTTCCTAGTTGGTCTCTGTGCTTCAAATTTCTCCCCACTGCAATCCATTCTCCACTCAGCTGCCAAACTGAATCTCCCAAAGCATGTCACCCGATCCCCTACTCAACAAACTCTAGTGGCTCCCTATTATCTCTAAGATCAAATATAAACTCCTTTGTTTTGCATAGATAAAGCCATAAATAAAAAAGGATTGAAATTCACTCCTATCCATCTCTCAATTCTCCTGAACTGCTCTGATGAAAGAGACTGAAGGGACCATTCAACTCTGTTATTTGAATTGTGGATGGACCATGGATCACTTCTTCCATTTTAAACCATTCACTTGAGCCCAGTAAGTCTACATTAGGAGAAAGCTGAAGTCTCACAGGAGAGGAATGAGACTTGATTCCAGTGTGTATATTCCAAAGCTAAGTACAAATTATTTAAGGATCATTCTTTTATTTTTATTATTCACTATTCACTTTCATGAAAAATTAAGTCATCTACTTTAATTAAGTGGGAATGTAAGTGGCCTGTGGATTTCAGTTTTCTTTGATTCCACAAATCACTGAGATGTAAATTCCAATCAGAAGCTTTAGCCCAGTACCTGGCCCAAGTGTGGTCTTGAAAGCACTTAGAATTCCCTTCTGCTATTTTTTCTTCTCTAGTATTATAGTTGGGGTAGGGGGAGGGGGCGAGGGAGAATACACTGGTTAAGGAGTTATGAACTGGATTCAAATATTGCCTCTGAAGCTTCCTATGTGATCATGGGCAACACAAACTCCCTTTGCCTCAGTTTCCTCATATGTAAAATAAAGGAATTGGACTGGATGGCTTTGGAGTTCCTTCCAACTATTTATGGTCCTATGATTTTTATTCCTCAGCCTCCTCCCACCACAAAACAAACCTGTAAAAATCTGCTCTCAGGGGTAAATGTCTGACAAATTCTTTCTGCAGGGGGAATTTGCATATGAATCATAGTGGGGTCTTCAGCTAAAGGACTGGAGGTCTGATTGTTAAACATCAATCAACGGGTAAGAGTGCAAAAGCGATATCAGGACTCTGTATATTATTCTGACTACCTTGAAGGTGGCCTTTGGAAACACTTAGTTTACCTGAAATTTAAAATATCAGTGTTGTTAATAGCAAAGGACTAAAACCAGTACACATCAAACAAGATGGCAGCATGTAACTATTAAATCACTGGTAAATTGTCTTGCTTCCCAACCGCAGATCAAATTTTGTGAACCCTTAAATGAGTTATCCAAGAGCGGTCATGCTCCTGGGACAGGGACAGGTATCATGTGACATGGTCTTCAGTCACATCCCTAAAGGATGGTGATCCAAGGGTTAGAACTAGAAATCAACAAAGGAGTAAGACTGGGGGGCAAGGGGTACACCCCTGAGAATAAGGATCAACACTGAGACTAGCAGCAGTGTGGTACAATGGAAGGCACTCTGGATTGGGAGTCAGAGGTCTTGGGTTCATTTCCATCTTTTAAAAGTTTTCAGCTGTAGGTCTCTGATCTTATCATATAATCTGTGATCCCAGAATTAGAACTGGGTGAGTTGAAGTTCTTACCACCAATTTGCTAACTGGCCTACAGCAATATTTCCCTTTTCTGTGACTCTGTTTTAAATAAAGGGATTGCAGTGAAAGTTCCTTCTGGCTCTGAACTATACTCTGCGGTTCTAAGGTAACCTAGAAATAGTTGTGCTGGCTTTGTCCCAGCTACAAAAATGGTTCCTTGTACTTATGGCTTTCCCCCTTTATTTGGGAAACTGTGCAAGGTGTCTTCCAATGTCAACTAAACATCCAGTGGAATGTGTCTGGGAGAAAACAGGATGGATCTTATAATTCAGTTTCCCTAGTGAGTTCTTGGTTCTTGACACCTCGGCAACTGATGTGTAGCTGTCTCAATGAATGGTGCTTAGGAAGACCACCCATCTTACCACATTCTTACCACACCTAGGGCCCCAGTCTCTTTAAGTCCCATCATCCCCAGCATTTAGTACTGTTTAATTTTTTTTTTTTATTGAACATGTAGCAAGAGCAAACACAACAGGTCATTTTTCATAGATTAATAGGAAAGAGGGATCCTTGAATGTGTTATCACTAATGGCACTTTTCCTTTCCTCTTTTCCTCCATTCCATTCTTCTCCTCCCCTCTCCTCCCTCCAATGAACAGGGGGAGACTGCACCAGAAAGATGACTAGCAGATCAATAAGAGAGCTAGTCTTGGAGGAGGGACTAGTTTTTACTTGTATACTCATAAGCAGTCATAAGAACCACCATTACCCTCTCTTACCCCAGCATCCCAAGAATTTCCCATTGTTAAGTCCCTGGTCCTATCCCTTTCCTTCAGCTCTAAACACAGACATAGAACTGGCAAGGAAAATGCTCCCTTGGGATTCCTAGAGTCATAAGAACCACCATTACCCTCTCTTACCCCAGCATCCCAAGAATTTCCCATTGTTAAGTCCCTGGTCCTATCCTTTTCCTTCAGCTCTAAACACAGACATAGAACTGGCAAGGAAAATGCTCCCTTGGGATTCCTAGAGAGTGCAGTTCCTTCTCCAAACCCTTCTCGAATGGGAACTTGCTGGCACTTGGACAAAAGTTGGGATGATGGTGCCATTCAAGGAGCCAGTAGACTCACTCTTGGCAGCAATGCTGGAGGTGTTCCATGGGCAGCAGCTGCAAAGATGCTTCAGCCAATCTAGGAAAGGCATCTCCATCAAAGAGTTACATTTCTATTAAGACTAGCTGAAGCCTGGCCAGACAGTTGTCAGGATATCAGCAGACCCAGTGGTCTCAGTGGTGTAGTTCTATGCCTTGGGTAGTAGCTAGTGGGGGAGGTTATCTACAGTATGGGACATTTGAAAAAGAAAATAACGATTTCATTTGATTCTATACACAGTGTTGGAACCCTAGGCAAAGATATCTCAGGACTTGGGGGAAGGGGAAAGGGTATAAGGATTGGAAAACAGCTGCTGAGATCCAGCATCCATGCATTAAAACATCTGTTCAGCCCTTGGTTCCTGAAGAGCACTGACACAAAGAGGAAAAAGGGTCAGTCCCTTACCCTTGAAGAGCTTACAATCTAATTGGCTTCCCCTTCCTGCTGGCTGTGTCCCTGAGTCACAGCCTGGTCCAGTAGCCAGAAGAATTGGAAGCCCCTCTCCCCACCTCCAGTCACACAAAACTCAGAGTTTTGGGGTGGTCGGTCATTCCCATTTGTTGTGCTCTAAAGACTTTGGCAACAACTGGTACATTGACTCCAAGGCAAACCAGTTTGGGAGTAGGGGGGTATTTCCAAGAAGGCTAAAACCCATCTGACACCCTAAGCCCTGAGATTCTCCCCTCCCTTCCCAAAAACAGGGTTGGAGGGATAGCCCCATCAATCCCACCCCTTGCATCCAAACAACTATTGTCACTATGAAGGCAGCATTGGAGAATCTTCCTTCGTAGACCAACAACACAATGGAAGAAGGCAGGAGATGAGGAAGCCGTGAGAGTGTAGGGGAGAGAGCATTGCACTTAATGTCAGCAAACCTGGGTGCATCTCTCAGCTCTGCTTCTTCTTAGCTGCTTGGACTTAGGCAAGTCACTTTACCTCTGAGCCTCAGTTTTGCCATCTGTAAAGTGGAGACCATTTGCACTACCTACCATATAGGTTTGTTCCGAGAAAAGTGCTTTGTTATCTTAAATCAACATGGAAAGGATGGTTATTATGAGAAGCAAAGTATTTCTAAATAATGGGAAAGAACCTAAGGCGGTATGGCATCCACAGAAAATCATCTCCCACTGGCTTCCGCTTTCACTTATTCGCTCCTAATTCAGTAGAAAGAAGGCAATAGGCCCCAAGCTTAGGTGTACCCCTAAACCTAGGGCCTAACCTCCCATCCCTTTCCAATTACACATTAGTTCACTGCAAGGTAATCTTCCCAGAAATAAATCATCCTATACTGGGGTCCGGGGATCGGGTATGAAGGAGGTAGGAGGTGGTGGGGAGGGGCGGGGGGGCTCACAGGTCATCACGAGATGACTCGAGTGCAGCAATAAAACATAAAACTCTAAGCTTGGAAATGTTATACTGTACTCTGGGGTCAAAGAGAAAGGGAGCAGCTATATTAAGACAAACGCAGGATAACAAACCAATTACAGAAGGACAGTCTCCTGCATAGAATCTGGGAATAGGTGAGGTGAAGGATCTCTGAGTACACACTTCCTAGAACTGCACAGGAGGAAGGATGGTCTGATTCCAGAAAACAGCCCTAGGACACGGAAGGTCAAACTTGATAGAAGCGCCCCTTTAGAGGTTCTGAATTCCTCCATACTCTGGCTCTGGCAGCTAGGTGGGGCCCTGAATAAAGCCCGGGAGTCTAGAATACATACTGCCTTTAGGTACTGCCTGAGTTCAAACCCAGTCTCAGACACTGAATAGCTCTATGACTCTGAGCAAGTAATTGAATGCCTGCCTCAGTTTCCCCAACTGTAAAACAGGTGCTAGCACCTACTTCCAAGAGTGCTATATAAATGCTTATTCCCTTTTTCCTTCGCCCTTTCTGGGACAGCAAAGTAGAGGGAGTGGAAAGACCGCTGGTCAGGGAATCAAGAGACCCGGGTTTCTTGTCCTGTTGGACCCTCAGCAGACACATGACCTTGGTCATCATTTCACCCCTTTGAGAATGTTGTTTCTTTATCAGCCCAATGAGGACGATCAAATAACAAAAACTACAAAATACTAGACGCTTTTTTTTTTTTGGTTTGGACTTAAGATTTCATTAATGTGGGAAAACCCCTCAGGTCAAAACTCCCCCTTCTAATGCCGATCCTCACTTTGCCCAAGACCCTGGAGTCCCACCATTGCTACAGGCTGGAGGTCCCTCTGACTCGAAGGCAAGCCCTTTATCTACTATACTATGCCATCTCTAATACAAACATAGGGTAGTTATTTTTATTATTCTTAATGGTGCTAATAACTCATTCTTCTCTACAAGCAATCTCGTGACCTAGAAATCCAGTCTCCTGAAATGAACCCATCTGCCTGTTCAGGCAGGTCCTATGCAGTCACCCAGTGCCAGCTCTTGTGCCCATTTTGTGTTGTTCAGTTGTGTCTGATTCTTTGTGACCCCATTTGGGGGGTTTTCTTGGCAAAAATACTGGAGTGATTTGCCATTTCCTTTTCCAGCCCATTTTACAGATGAGAAAACTGAGGCAAACAGGATTAAGTGACTTGCCCAGGGTCACACAGCTAGTGAGTGTCTGAGGCCAGATTTGAACTCAGGGAGATGAATCTTCCTGACTCCAGGGCCATTTAACCCATTCACCCCCTAGCTGCCCTTTGTGCCCATTAGAAATAAACAAAAGTGAAACATAAGCACATCAGTTTATAAATTAATCCCTTGTGAATTTGTCTAGAGTGAGTCAATCGTCCAAAGCCTTGATTGCCCCAGGACACACTGATAGACTCAAGTTTTTGAACCTTCAGATATGTGGACTCAACTCAGGACTTTTAGTGACCCCACATAAGGGGAAACCAATTCATGAAGTCCAGTCTAAAAGAGCTACCCATCCACACCAGAAAATCTTAGAAGCCATCTAGGCCAGTTAATGAAAGCATGGCATTGATGAAGACAGACAGCATGGGTCAGGAGTTCTTTAAGGGTCGGTTAGCTTTGCTAGATACCTGACCATTTTGCCATGTGTGCTGATGATCACTTGGGAGACCAGGTAAGAAGATCAGTATAATGACGGCTCAGCAAAATTCACTCTCATTATGGAGAAAGCCACCCCAAAGTATGTACCCGCCATGATGACATTGGTAACAGCATCTCCAGGTATATATGATGCTCTAAAAGAAAAAGTCCCATAAACCTTTACATACTACCTTCCTTCAGAATGCTCTAAGGATTTAATAGAGATCGTTGTCATCTTCTCCAATCTCCCCATATTCTGCTGTATGATAGACACTGGCGCTTCTCTAAAGGCTCCATCCTCAGACTACCCCTAACCTACAAGATGAGGATTTTATGCCCACCTGCAAGCCTATTGACTTAGAGGAACAGGTTTTGGCCACCCATCTCTGCCCCTGTCCACAGTACCTCAAGAAAAGAACATCAAAATGATATCCTCAACTGCAGGTAGAATTTGGTCTTTGTGAAGTGAATTCCTGATATTCCTGACTTAGGACATGAGTGAAAGTGAGGTAGTGGGTATCACTGGACAGGTTATCATCAGTGGTGCAAGGAATGAACTTCCTACAGAAAAATTCCGACCAAAGTCAGTCCTGCCTACCTAGTATTCTAGGTAGCTTCCTTGCTGGAGGATGGAGAGCCCCTGGACAGTGTCCGGTCTTGCCCACCACTGCGATCCCTCCCCATAATCTTGTTGGTTTTGGGAGGCCTTGGATCAAGCCGGGCAGGTGTAGCGATCACCAGCAATTCTCTGTTAGGCATCTGCAAGCGCTTTGGCCTTTGGAAGAGCAGTTGTAAGGTGGTGCCCTCCAGAGATCTCTTCTCTATGCAACTTTGGCTCCTGCAGCCACGACGCCGAGAGGCAACTTCTGGAAAGATAAAAATCAGCATCACCCTCAGATTGTGGTACTGGAGTAGGTGCTGTCCTACACAATTGCATAGAAGAAAAGGATCCAGTGTTGGGAAGGCCCCTAATCCAAGGGTTCTTAAATTAGGTCTTTAAATTTAAAAAAAAAAATAGGTTTAAAAAAAAAACCTGTGTTCAATATAATTGGTTTCCACTATAATCTTATGGATTTTTTTATGCATTTAAAAAACATTCTTCTAAGAAGGGGTTCATAGGCTTTACCAGACTGTCAAAGATGTCCATAACATTAAGAAGGTAGGGAACCCTTCTAGATCAACCCTTTACAAAGAAAGAAGCTGTAGACCAATAAAGGTCACAAAGTCAGGGCTTCAGACTCGGGTCCTCCAACTCCCCTTACCTAGTTACCCATGCAGAGGAATCTCTTGCCTCTAGGAAATTATGATCTCAAATAGCCTCAAGTCCAAAAGGTATCAGAGATTTTATGATCTGAAACCACCACTGATGATACTTTCAGGAAGCCTCAGGCCACATCCCCACTTTCACACCTGGGGCCCATTTGCTGCCTTCAGCCAGAGCAGGTTCAGTTAGTTGGGCCCTACACAGAGGTCAACTATGAGCTCTCCATAGCTGAAATCATGATTCAATTCTTATCTATTTGGTCTCCCCACCCAGGGAAACGATTAGCTCCTTCATAACCCGCAGGGCCCTCTATAGACTGTTAACTCACTGATAAGCCTCTATAGACAAACTAACTCACTTTTTTGTTTGTTCAGCAACAGCTTTGGGTTGAAGCTGGTTGGGAAAGAGAACTGTGCCCCCAGGGGGATCCCATTAATCAGCTTAGTCATGAGGAACTGCTTCTTGTTGCTCTCAGGGCTGGAGAGGTTCAAGTTTTGTGACAGGTTGAACCACAGGCCCTGAGGCTTGGTCGAAGAGGACGCTTTCTCTTGGCAGGAGTTCTGGGCAAACTTCCGTGACTTGTAGAAGATCTCGAGGGGCCTGTCTACATCCAAGTGGATGCAATGACTTGACATGGGTCTGGGGGATGTGCTCAAAGATGGCAATGGTTCTGGGGACTGTAGGGGATAGTCACTGGTTTCCACCAGAGCAAGAAGCTGAAAGAAAAGGAGGGCAAAACTCAGTTGGGGAAAGCCAGAACAGCCTCTCCCTATGGGTCCTTGATATGAGCAGAAAGATGAAAAGTTGGTTTAATGGGTGATGGGAAGGACTTAGAAGAATTTTCTGACCATAATGGGGAGACATAAGAACAGACTGCCCATAGTTACAGGGACTCTTTCTCGTGGAGGTCTTATTTTTGTTTTTGTTTTTAACCTGGAGGTTTTTAAATAACTGGCCTCGTATGCCTGGGTAGGATCTTACCTAAGACCAGTAATCATAATGATAAAGATAATGGTTAGTTTTTATCTCAGTTGAACCTCATAACAACCTTGTGAGGCAGGTGCTATTATTATCATCCCCATTCTGATGAGGGTGAAACTGAGGCAGAGAGGGCTTAAAGTAACTTGTCCAAGATCATGAAGCAAGTAAGTGTGGTTTTAATCACACCAGTTACCCACCAAGTAAGGCAGGCTTTGAACAAGTCTAGGGATCCATCCACTGCCAAACATGCAGCTGCCTCAACAAGGACAAGGAGGTGGATAAATCACTTCCAGGCCCAAGACCCTGATCCCACCCAGCCACCAAATGCAAACATAAGAGTTGTCATTTAAGGTCTGCAAGACATTTTACAAATACTCTCTCCTTTAATCCTCACAATCACCTAGAGCAGTGGTTCTCAACCTGTGGGTTATGTTCAATTGAAATACATCCTGCATATCAGATATTTACATTGTGATTCATAACAGTAGCAAAATTACAGTTATGAAGTGGCAATGAAAGAAATTTTATGGTTGGGGGTCACCACAACATGAGGAACTGTATTAAAGGGTTGCAGCATTAGGAAGGTTGAGAACCACCAACCTAGGGTCTTTGGGGTTACCATTATCCCCATCTTACAGAGGCTGATACTGGTACTGGATAGGTGCTGTCCTACTTCCTCAGGGCAATACAATCTGAGGCAGAATTCAGACTCGGATCTCCCTGGCACCAAACCCAGCACTCCATTACTGCACCACCTATATATTTGACTAGGTATCTCACCATGTATGCCATCTTACTCCCTGAGTTTTAAAAATAGAGAGGGAGAATTTTGCCATTGGCTCAGAGGACCTTGATTCAAATCCCGCCTCTGATGTATATATTATCTGTACTTGGGCAAATGTCACCCTCCCTGGGTCTCAGTTTCCCCAGCTGTAAAATGGGGCTGAACCGGATGGTCTCTGAGGTCTCTTCCAGCTCTAGATATCTAAATATTTATTTCCTTTAAATATATCCTAGATTTAGGATGCTATGAAACTAAGACCTGAAGCAGTTAAGTGAATGTCACAATATCACACAGGAATTAAGATGTAATAAAAACCCCAGTCCAAGACACTCGACCATTTGTCCAGGAGTCTCTTCCCCTTGGTTTAGCCTCAGGCTGTAGGAGCTTCAGCATTTGGATCTAGGCTCCTGTATTTAGAACTGGGAGGGAATATAGGGGCCATCTAGTCTTAACCTCCTCCTGAGGTCCACAGAGATTAAATCACCTGCCAGGCTCACCAGGCATAAATAGAGGTATAAATAATCATTTTTGAATCTAGAACAAATGGCATAAAAGGTGGAGGGAGAGGTGTACTTGGGGAATGGATGCCACAGGGAGGAAGCTTTCTCTGGGATGGTACCACAAGTATCCTCTAACTATCCTGCCCTGGACAAAACCCTAGCAGCCCTATGCCAGTCAAGGATCTGCAATAGAGATAGTAGCAGAACCAGGATTTGAAGGTAGGTCCTGGAACTCCACATATTAACAATAATTACTATTACACAGAGCTTTGGGGTTTGCAAAGCATTTTATAATCTCATTTTATCCTCACAACAACCTTAGGAGATAAGTATTGTTATTATCTCCATTCACAAATGAAGAAACTGAGACCGAGGTTAAGTGACTTGTCCAAGGTCACAGAGACAGAAAGTGCCTGAGGCTACAGACCTGAAGTCATCCTGACTCCAGCATTCTCTCCACTGCTTCGATTACCCCCCCAGCACCCTTCTACTATAAAGCACCGTTGCCTTCCATCCCAGAACCACTCGAGAACATGCTCACATCAGAGAATGACTTGGTTCCTTCAGCATTTGCAGAGATGGGTTTCCAGGGCTCCTGCTTTTCTGTGCTGGTGAAGAGCGTCTTTCTGAGGTCTGGCACAGAGCTGTAGTGACACACACCAGCTTTCTCTGGAAAGGTGGCATTGGCCTCCTGCTTGGGGGTCTCCTCATAGGAGCTGAAGGGTTCTGTGCATTTCAGAGACTCATTTTCATTTTTCTTTGGCTTCAACTTTGACTTTGGGACCAAGATGGATGTACAGGGCAGCAAGATGGAGGAATTGGAGAGCTGGGAAGGAGCAAACCAAATATATGCATGGTACTTGGTGAATCCACCTCTTATCCTATTAGAGTCATTTGCATAGGAGGGCATTGCGGTCGTGGGGTGCTGGGAGGAAGGGTCCATTATAAAAGCCTCTCTCATTCCTTACTATCCCTAGGGTTTTGAGATAGTAGGCAAAATAGAAAAATGACCTGGGTCTTTACACTCATGTACAAAGGGGGAGGTGTAATGTAAAAGGGCCATGATAAGGTGGGATTTGGAAGGGAAGCTCAAGACTTAGGTGAGACAAGGTAAGCCTGGGCTAGGGGAAGAGTGCTATGCTTTTTCCAGATGGGGGGGGCCAAAAGAAACAGCAGAAGACAGTCATTCCTAAGTTATGTCCTTCAGGAAATCACCAGAGTCCCTTGAAATTTCCACATCTCAGAAGTTTTGCCCAGTTGTCTGGTAGCGGGATAATTTTCTGGGTCTAATAGAAAGAAATCATCCTCTCCTAGAGGGGGATCTAGGAGTGTGGGGTAAATGTCTCAGAAGCACCCCCTCCCACACCCCCCATGCCTTTGTTGTTTTGGAGGGGTGGGTAGCAGCACAGTCCTGTGGCCTTTCTAGATACCTTATTGAAGGCAGAAAGGAAGGTATACAAGACAGGACCTGCGCAGCATTCTTTACTGTTTAGCCAGGCAGAAGTCTGAAAAGGACAAGGGGGAAGCCTGTGCCTCTCCATCCACCCCTCCACTCCCATTGCGGCTCCCAGCCCTCTTCTCAGCCCAACACTTTCAGCGTGCTTGGGCACTGGCTCGTGGTCTTCTTGATCAGCCCCTCCACCCCCAAAGGCAGGGCAGGGAGGTGTACTGGATATTTCTGCTTTTCCCGACCATCGGCATTTACTTGTCTGGCGCTGTTCACGGGAGCTCTTTGTTTTGTCTGCTTTGGGAGAGAGACCCTGGTCCCATCGCCTGCTGATTCACCCTGAAGTTCATTCTTCTTTTCCTTAGGACAGAAGGCTTTCTTCTCCTGCTTCAGCCGTAATTCCTGGATCTGCTGCCTAGTCAATTCAATTCAGTTCAACAAATTTGTTACAACACTACCAGAGCACTGTGCTAGCTGCTGGGGAAAATACAAAGTTTAGATAAGACAAGGGGGCCTGCCCTCAGAAAGCTGGCAGTCTAGGAAAGGATAAGATACGAAGAGAGATAGCAGCCGCAATAAACAATTATTCATGCTAAGTACCAGAGCCATAACTAGGATTTTTGACACTTGGATTAAATTCAGTTGTAGGGGTGGAGGGCAGGACAGGAGGCAGTGGTCCAGAGAGGCCCCAGAGAGATGTTGGAGAGACGATTCAACTGTACCTGCAGTCACACCCAGAGAGGGGACAACCCATCCTCACCCCTCCTTCTCTCCTGACCTCTGCTAGTCCTTGACCCCCTCTGTCTTTCCACATACTGCTTCAGGGGCACAGGCTAGTCACAGAGAAGGCAGCATCTGGACAAATAGAGGAAAGAAGCACCCCCACAACCACCATGGTGTCAGCCTGGGACAAATTCCAGCAACCTTTTCCTAGTTACAGCTCTGAAAAGTTCACTCAAGAGGTACAAAGGAGATTGTTATTTGAGGTCCAAGGGGAGGTCACTCCCGACTAAGTGGATTGAAGCGCTGGAGGAGAGGGAGGAGATGGGAGGAATAAGCATGGCACAGGGACCAATAACTAAATAGGTAATATCATGGGGGAGGGTGGAAGGATATACTTGAGTTGTACTTTAAAGGGTAAGAGGCTAAGAGGAAAATGGAAAACAGTGCAGGCTTAGAGAATAGTGTGAAGGAAAAAAAAGCACAGAGGTAGGGATGTATAGGGCACACTCAGGAGACAGAAAATAGCCTAGTTTGTCTGGAATGTAGTAGACAGGAGTATGCATAGTAATAGAAGATAAGTCTGGAAAGGCAGGGTGTCACCACATAAGATCGAAGATGGCCTTGAATACCAGGCAAAGGATTCTTATCTTACTTGATGAGATATTACCTGACAAGAGATGCTTTGAGTGGAGAGGTGACAAGACCAGACATAAAGAGCAATCCAGAAACGATATGAAGAATGGATTGGTGAGGGGTCAGTTCTCTCATTGTTTGCTGAGGGCGCCATCATTCTCCTAGTCACCCAAGTTCTCAATCTCTAAATCATACTTGACTCACTGGCTTCCTTCAAGGCACAGCTAAGATCCTACCTTTCATGGGAATCTCTTCCCTATCACCCTTAATGCCAGAGCCTTTCCTTTGATAAGTATTTCCTAAATGTAGCTCATCTGCACACATCTGTTTGCTTGTTGTCTCATTGAATTGTGAGCTCCTCGAGGGCAGGGGTGTCTTTTGCCTTTCTTTGCATCCCCAGTGCTTAACATAGTGCCCAGCACATAGACTCTTTCCTTTCTATCACTCTCTATATCCAAACAATTGCTAAAACCCGGGGTCTTCCACCACAACACCTTATGCTTCTGTGCCCATTTTCCTGCCCACATAAGCCCTTGTCACACTGTATTTCACTAGAGGAGGGAGGGGTGTATGACAGGCACACAGTTATGTAAATGCAGAGCAGGGATCAGAAAGGACCTGCGGTAATATTGGTGCCTTCCCTCCATGGATCATCTCCAGTTTATCCCGCCTACAGCTTGTTTGTACATAATGCTTTGAATGTTTTCTCCCCCATTAGTCTACTGAGTTCCCAGACAGCCAGAACTACTTGGGGGCCATTCTTCATACCAATATTGCTTAGCACAATGTCTGACCCAGAGCAGGGGCTTAATAAAAGCCTGCTGACCTGACATAGGAAACTCTCAGGTGATGAAGTTCCCCTCTACCACAGCAGAGAGATGCCTTCTTTGGAATTAACTGTCTTAAAAGCTGCCTATAAAATCAAGAGGTTGGGGCAGCTAAGGTGCCGCAGTGAATAGAGCACTGGCCCTGGAGTCAGGAGGACCTGAATTCAAATTTGACCTCAGACACGTGACACTAGCTGTGTGATCTTGGGCAAGTCACTTAACCCCAATTGCCCTGCATTCCCCCCTCCAAAAAGTAAAAAAAAAAAAAGAGAGAGGAAAAAAAGTAATACAAAATAATAAATTTCAAAGGGGGGTGGCCAGGTAGTACAGCAAATAGAGTATCAGCCCTGGAATCAGGAGGACCTGAATTCAAATCTGAACTCAGACACTTAACACACACACACAAAAAGTAGCCGTGTGACCTTGGGCAAGTCACTTAACCTCAATTGCCCTACCTTCCCCCCCCTCCAAAAAAAGCTAAATAAATAAATGAATGAATAAATAAATAAATAAATTTCAAAAGGAAGAGACCATTAATAATTTGGGGGGAGGGGGTGGACGAGGGAGGTAGGCAGGAAACAGGAAAAGTCTAGACCATTGCAATGGTCTCCCGACTTCCAATTTCTCCTCTCTCCAGTCTTTCCTCCATACAGGGGCCAAGCTGATATTCCTAAAATAAAAATCTGACCATGCCACACCTCCATTTCTCCGTCCTCTACTCCAAAAGGCTAAATGTCTTCCCATTACCTCTAGGATAAAGTACAAAATGAGAATTTTTTGGAAGGTAAAGCCCTCCATGATTTGGTTTTCACCTACCTGTCCAGTCTCATTAGCTATTACTCCCCTTCCCGTAAGTCTCTTGCAGTGAAACTGGTCATGTCTTCTGGCAGGTTATTCCCCCTGAAATGTCCTCCCTCCTTCCCTCTACCTCAGGGGATCCCTGACTCTTTTCAAAGCACCTCCTGGAGAATATCTTCCCTGATCTTCCCAGTGTCAAGTTCTCACCCTCTTGAGGTTACTTTTCATTACTTTGGAGATATTTGCTACTTGCTTGCATAGCTCCTTCTGTAGAGTGTAAGCTGCTCGGATGCAGGTACATCTGTTTTTGTCTTTGTATCTGAATGTGTTTGTTTAATAAACATTTGTTGAACTGAGTTAGAGAAGTTCTATTACGAGGTTATTGTAACTCTCCAGGCCAAGCTGGGATAAGGGAATGAATATGACAGTGAGAAGGATAGTGAGAACATCAAAAGGCAGGAGGGGAAGAGATGAGCCCCTGTAGAGTTGGATTCCACCAGACTCAGTAATTGACTCGATAGGAAACAGGAATGAAGGAGAGGGGAAAAAATCCTTAAGTTGATAGACAATAGGAAATAGAACAGGGATTAGGAACCTGCAGCCTTGAGGCCACATGTGGCCCTTCTAGGTCCTCAAGTGCAACCCATTGACTGAATCCAAACCTCACAGAACAAATCCAGATTCAGAAGGATAAAAAATAATGAGATCAGTTGTGGTCATTTTGAATTTGAGGTGCTGGTGGACTATTCAAGTGGAAATGTCCTAGAGAAGTGTCTCATGCTTCTCAGATCCAAGCAAGAATATCCTGAATAGCTTGAGATTTGAGTTTGTCAGTTGGCCAACAAGCATTTATTAAATTACTATGTGCTAAGTGTGGGGATGAAAAGAAAGGCATAATCCCTGCCCTCAAGGGGCTTCCATTCTAATGAGGGAGGTGGCATGTAAATCATTATGTACACACAAGGTACACATACGCAGTGGAAAGGAAAGGTAATCTCAGAAGGAAAACAGAGAAAGAGCTGGAAAAGCCTCCCTCCTCTAGAAGCAAGGTTGAATCTACAAGAATCCAGAGAAGTGAGAAGGAGCTCAGAAAAGAGTTGAAGGCAGTAGATAGGCATCTGTATCGAAGGGGCAGTTGAATCCATGGAAATGAATGCAGTTACTAATGAATAAGAGAAGAGGAAGGGAAAGAAAAGGAGAGGAGAGGAGAGGTGAAGAGAGGAGAAGAGAGGATAGGTGGGGAGGGGAGGGGGAAGGAGAGGATGGGAGGGGAGGGGAGGAAAGGAGGGGAGAGAATGGGAGGAGGGGAGAGGAGAGGAGAGGAGGGAAGAGGAAGGGAGGAGGGGAAAGGAGAGGAGAGGAGAGGAGGGGAGAGAGAAAGAAGGGGAGGAGAAGAGAAAAAGAAAAAGAAAAGTAGGTGAAGGATAGACTCCTAGGGAATAACATTACAAAGGCATAAGGAAGACAATAAGGCATGATTAGAAAAGTAAGAAAATGGAAAAGTTTGGCATCTGTGAGGTTGACCAAGAAGGGGTATGTGGTCAACATGGTCAAAACGTGGTCAACAAGGTTAAAAGATAGAAAGAAGTCTGGGAGGAAGGGACCTGAAAAAAGTCCACTGGATTTGGTGATCATTGGAGATCTGATCAAGAGAGCAGTTTCAAGATGGTAAAGTTTGGGTGGGTAAAGGATTGAGGAAGGTGAAAAAATTGGAGAGATATAGGACAGAGTAGATGAATTAAGAAGAGGCCTTTTTAAAATTTAGAATTAAGGAGATGAGGATGTTGATAAGTATATATTGGAAGGAGCCAACAAAGAGGGGAAGATTGAAAGACATAGGGCAAACCCCTCAACCTCTCAGTGCCCCACACAACCAACTCTCTAAGACTGTACACTTCAGAACAGTTGCTAATCTTCCTTGACAAAAGAAATTTCCTCACCAGGAGCTCCCTACATTGGTAAAATCCAATATGAATTCAAAAAGGGGAAGAAGGAGAGAAGAATTGTCAACTACGAGAGCAGATGGAAGATAATAAAACCAAGGGAGCAAGTCTATCAGGCAAAAGGGTTATGAGTTATTTCCTCCCCTGTGACCAAAAGGAAGGAGAAGAGGGTGAATGAGGATGCTAAAAGTATTAGGTACTAAAGTAGAGAACTGAAGAAATCAGTTAATGACAACTGAGCTTGGGGGTGGGGAGGGCCTTGGCCCAGGGGCCCTCCAACTCAAGATGGGGTTTTTACCTAAACAGGGGGAAGGGAAGCCTAGTTTTCTACCAAGTTTTCACCCCTTTCTTCCCAGAGCCGCCCCATCCTCAACAGCAATCAGTATTGAAACCAAGAAATCTAATAGCAGGAACCAGGAGTTATTCATTCTTCCCCAGTCCTCTCATCCCCAACTTCAGATCACATACACATACACACATACAGACATACTCACACATAATTTCTAATCCTAGGAATAATATCTCTGGGGGAAGACAGGAAATGAGAAACCATTCCCTTCTGCCAAGTTCATACCCCAGTATTTTTACTGTGGAATGCAAGCTAAGGAGACAGAGCCTCTTTTTCCAAGCTGTTTCATATCCCATACCTTTCTGGTCCCTTGATTCTGGAGAAGACAATTATGGGGAATCCAGACAGCAAAAATGTCCAGCAGCAGACACTCCTGTCTGTTTGACAGGAGTTTGACAATACATTGATCCAGAACAAAGTCTGCAATGCTGTCCTTCTGGGTTAAGTGAGTATCCACAAAGAAGAACCCACCTAATTTGACAACTTGAGATTTTATACTTTTCAATCTTTCTAGGAGACCTATGGGATAAGGGGATAAGTATTCTTCTAGCAACTATGGCCAAGCTGGGCCTTCTAAGACCAAGGAAAAATTTATGATGACAGCACACGTGGGTGACAATCCCAGAGCCAAAACCCGCTTCCTTGCCCACCCTTTGATAGCCCTGGCTTTCCTTTCCATACCGGGCATGCACTTCCCGGGCTCTGGAGGCCACTGTGTCTTGAAAGAGTGAATTGCTGTGATGAAAATATTTCTGATACTTTTCAGACCCACACTCAGGATAAATCCTCCGGAAGCCGCCACTTTTTTCCTTCTCATAGCGTTCTATTTTCTCCAGACATGCAGCCTGGTAATTCTTTAATTCCTCAACCCTGCAAGAAGCAGAGATGTAGGATTGCAACAATTTTTCTCAGAAAGAGATTCAGGGTTTTGGGGCATTAGGAGGACTACAGGAAGTCACCTCATCCAGTTCCCCCACCTCCAAGCCAGACCACTTTTGACGCCTCCATGATCAGAATTGCCAGTGGAGACAGTTCTCTCAGATGTAGCAAGAGAGAAAGAGCTTAAAGTGTTTCAAACCTTCCTTGGTTTAGTTCTGATGAGATGGGGAATCATCCCCTCCCAGTGGAACTCCTCAAGGAAGGTTTTGCACTTTCCTGAATTCAAGGGACTGTCTCCAAGGAGCCTGACATACTTCTATGGACAAAATATTCTTCTTCCTCAGAATCTCCCTGGGAAGGTAAAGATCAGAAGTAGAGGAATGAAAGAACTGAAATGCAAAAGCCTTAGGTGCTAGGGGCAGCTAGGTGGCACAGTGAATAGAGCACCAGCCCAGGAGCCAGGAGGACCTGAGTTCAAATCCAGCCTCAGACATTTAACACTTATTTGCTGTGTGACCTTGGGCAAGTCACTTAACCCCAATTGCCCTGCCTTCCCCCCTCCAAAAAGCCAAAAAAAAAAAAAAGCCTTAGGTGCTGGACATGGCCCTGCCCTGAGCTCAGAGTATGACCCTGGGGAAGTCATCAGCCCTTGGTTCCTTCATCTGTAAATTGAGGGGGTTAGACAAGAAGATTTTGAAAGTCACTTCTAGCTCTAAAATTGTGATGTTTTTTTTTCTATATTAGAAGGCTCCTTTCAAAGTAGCAAAATCAAGGCCTAATGACATATCCAGTGATGTTGCTGAATACGTAATCAGACAGGAAACAAAAGCCAGGTTTTCTGACTTCTACCTGTCCCCCACACTCCCACCCCCACTTCTTTTTTTTTTTTTGGCAGTCAAGATTAAGTGATTTGCCCAGAGTCACACAGCTAGTAAGTGTCAAGTATCTCAGGCCACATTTGAACTCAGGTTCTCCTGACTCCAAGGTCAGCACTATATCCACTCACTGTACCACCACCTAGCTGACCCACCCCCAACTCTAAAAAAGTTTCCCTTTCAAGAAGTTACAAGTAATCTAGTCTACAATGTGACAATTCAAGACTACCCAAGTGTTATTTGGGGGTGCTGAAAGGCCCCTCCGTCTCCCCAAAGTACATCTCACACCAGCCTGAAATTCCTACAGTGGGATTAAGGAACTGTGACTCCAAAAGACCCTGATTCAAACATATAAAAATGTCATCTGGGAGGAGTAACACCAAGGCATAAGCACCAATAGGGGTAAATTTAACAGGTTGGCTAGACTGTAATTTCAGAGGAAAGAAAGGAAAGCAGCTCTGAGGGAATGTGAACAGGATGGGCCAAGCCTTAAGTGGGGGGACTGAGTGGGGCGGGAATTCAAGGTGCTGCCATCCAGAATGGGGTCCGAAAGTGGGCAGCGCTGGGACTCCTGGGCACAGAAAGAGAACAGCGAAGACACCTAGGAAAGGAAGAAGAGAGATTGGGAAGGGAGAGTGGAGAGCAGGGGAGGAAGCCCCGAGGTTATCTTGCCCTTCCTCATCCTGAGGGCACACCTGATCTCCCTGGAACGGATATCCTGCAGAAACCTTGCCCTGCGCCTCGCTTCCTCCAGGACTTTCTTCTTGTCACAAGCTCCCAGGTTGATCAGGACCAGGGTGTCGTACAGCAGACTGTCTTTGACTTCTTTGTCTAACCGGGAGTCAGTGGAGAAGCTTGGAGAGTGATTAACCTGAGAGGGCAAGATGGTGGCTTGGGGGTTAGGCTTATCAGACTAGAAAGGGGAACAATTACTAATTAGTCCACCGATGATAATCCACATTTTTTTTTAAGATTAGGTCCCTGTCCCCACCACCTCATTACCTCAGCTGGAAGTACAAGGGTTAGTCATGGGCCAGTTCCACTACTGATAAGCTGGGGAGCTTTGACCTTCTCTGTTTCTGTCCTGGGCGGAGTTCACTTGTCCTTAGGCAACCTGGTGGACAGGTTCCTCCCACCTCCTCTTGGGAGCTAGCCATATGAGTGCCAGATTTAGTGCATATAACCAATCAGCTTTAGTTTTACAGCAGCTTGGAACTCCTAAACTCAAGAGATGTGGCAGCCTCCACCTTTCCCAGTAACTGGGATTACAGGTGTGTGCAACCACACTGGGCAGTGACTCACATTTACACAGTACTTTAAGGCTTATAAAGTACTTGCCCCATGGAGGTAGGTAGCACCAGTACTGGTTCTATTTTAGAGATGGGGAAAGTGAGTTTCAGAAAAGTTAACTGACTTGCCTGTGGATCATGCGAGCTAGTAAGTGCCAGAACTGAGATTCGACCTGAGTCTCTTCTAACTCCAAGTCTCCAACTCCTTCCCATTAAACCATACTTCCTTTTACCAAGAATCATCCTAGGATCTTGGAGCAGAAGCCGTTAAAGGGCAAGAGGGGAGAGAGGTGTGTGAGCGTGGAGTGTGAGAAGAGAATGTGGGGTTGAGCTTCTTAGGAAAAGACAACATTCTCATTTCAGGGGTGGTTTTTATTTCATTTTACTGTGTCTCAGTGAGTGAAAAAGAGTTGTGGAATGCCCTCTAATCTAACTCACTTTCTCTCTGCTTCAGATCCCTTTTGAGGGTGTGTATAGACAGAGGAAGGATTAGTAATAACAAGCCCGCCTGGCATTTATACAGCCCTTACTATCTGCCTGGCACTGTGCAAAGTGTTTTACAAGTATTATTTCATTTGATCCTCACAATAACTCTGGGAGGTCAGTGCTATTATTATCCCCACTTTACAGAAGAGGAAAGTGAGGCACAGAGTGGTTAAGTGACTTGGCCAGGGTCATTCAGCCAATAATTATCTGGAGGCAAGATTTGAACTCAGATCTTCCTCACTCCAGGCCCAGCATTCTATCCACTGTGCCATCTAGGTAGGGCTGTGTGTGTGTGTGTGTGTGTGTATGTGTGTGTGTGTGTGTGTATGTATTGGGTGGGTGGTGGGTGGAGGAGTCAGGGAGTACACAGAAGAGAAGGGAATAGGGAAAAAGAATCACCTTAATTCTCATTCCTCTATTCTCCCATCTCAAGCCAACCCTAAGGAGAACTGACCGGAGAGAAAAGCTCCTGTATTAAATATCAGTTGGAGGTGATCTATCATCCCCCTAAAAAAGCAACAGGACTACATATCTTCAAAAGAATATCAAGTAGAGGACTATGGGAAAGAAGAAATCAGCCATGAAAACAGAAAGGGAAAGGAGACAAAACAGCTTTATGTCTTTTTGCTTCAGTCTTTGCCTGATTTAGGACACTGCTACCTATAGCCCTAATAAAGGATTTCCCTTCCCCAGGAGCTTCCCTAGTGCCAAGAGGTGTAGTTGTCTCTGGGATTCCAGTATTTTCACAAGCCAGCAACTGGGTTTGAATTTCCAGGTCAGGGTGAACTGGAGAAATTCTGTAATTCCCTGAAGTCTATCCCCCTCTGCTGGTCACTTCCCAGCCAAGCGGGCTTGGCACTGCGGGATAAGGGAGAACAGCCCATGTGAAAAAGAGGGGAAACCCCAGGGATAACTGATGGCCTGAATAAAAAGAAGACAAGGAACATATTCACCCCCTTGTCCATCTCTTACCTAGGTGTTACTTAAAATCTGTTGAATTGGATTACCTCCAGAAGCCAGGGTTTAAGTTTTCTGTCCAGTAGAATATCAAAGCCCAAAATTTCAAAGCAGGCACTATTCATCATGTGGTTGGGGAAGCAGGTGTGATAGTTGTGCTTAATTATAGGGTGAGCAGTAATCAAGGTCTTGATAATTATATCTTCAATATCTCGCCACATCTTCGCCGTGTCACAGCCAAGTTTGTCCATGTAGGCATTGAAGGTGGACAGCTTCCTATCAGAGGAATTAGGTTAAAATGTTAAAAAGGGAGACAGGCTAGGAGAAGAGACATTTCTGAGCCCTGGTACATGGGAGTTCATGCCTATTGTCCCTACTAAGTCAGGGAGGCTGAGGCTGGTGGATTGCTTGAGCTGAGGAGTTCTGAGCCAATCAGGTGTCCACTCTAAGTCTGACGCCAATATAGTGAACCCCAGAGTATGTGGAGGGGTGGTAGGTTGGAGCAGGCTGCCTAAAGAGGGTCAAACCAGGTTGGATTAGAAAGCTATGAGCACTGCTGCAAGTGCAGCTTGAGGGAAATGGAGAAAGTCAATCTCTCCCCACCCCCACAGCAAAAAAAAAATTCATTGGAATCTTCAGGATTTAGATTTACAGCTGGAAGGGACCTCCTTTTATCGATGATGAACGTAAGATGTAACTTACCCGAGGTTAATACAGATAATAATAATACAGATCCTCTGGGTTCAAATACAGTTTTCTTTCCATTTTATTACACTGTCCAGTGGCTACACAGACAACAGCACTATAGAGGACAAGCAATAGAGACTAGAGATGTGGGCAGGGCACAGATCATACACATCACAGGACTGAGCAGCCCTTGACCCAGAAATCACAGGCCAGAGTTCAGAATGAAAAGTCACAAAATAAATTATGGAAATTATGCTGGACTGCAGGAAAAGGAGGTGAATGTGCGAGAATATCCATTTCCTTGCAATTATTCCTTCTTCTTCAAAATAACTATCGAACTAGAAAAAGTTGTCAGAGTTCTAGTGGTGATAAAAGCAAGCTAAAGTAAGCCACAGTTCAGTAAGCTGCAGTACAGTAACTACTCTAATAAAGAAGGCCCAGGGAATAGCATGTTGATTAATTTTAGGATTACCCAGACAGCTAAAGGCAGATTTTATTACTCTTTACAAAATGATTCTCAGGTCTCCACAAATGGGCATTAAAATCACAGACCCCCAAACCTAAAAGCAAGGGAGAGAAGCACTCAAAAACATCAGAAACAATTGTCCAAAAGCCCCTAGCAGTAAAAGCAGGTGCTTAATTTCAACCAGAAGCCCTTCCAGTGGTTCTCAACCTTCCTAATGCCGCGACCCTTTAATACAGTTCCTCATATTGTGGTGACCCCCAACCATAAAATTATTTTCGTTGCTACTTCATAACTGTGATTTTGCTACTGTTATGAATCGTAATGTAAATATCTGATATGCAGGATGTATTTTCATTGTTACAAACTGAACATAACCCACAGGTTGAGAAACACCGCGGCTATCATTCAGAGCTAAATGATTCTTATTTAACAAACAGTTCTTAATAAAATCAATTATTTGCTTTCTAATCCCCTCAACAGATTAGAAGCCACAAACTAGAAATGGGGTGGGGGAAGGCAGCTACAGGTAGGCCCACTGAGAGCAGTGAAACTGACAGCCCATAATCTGTCGGATCAAATGTGATAACACGTGAAGTACTGTGCAAGCTTTAAAGACCTATATAAGTGCTACGGTTATATTATTATTGACAGTGACCAAGGAGACAGAAAAACAAAAGAGGCAGAACTTAGCTGTACTCTGTACTGAGAAGAATTTAACAATCAATGTTTTTAATACTAACTTCCAGTCATTAGGAAAGGGGTACCATCTGCTCTCTCCTCCCTTTCACAGTCAAATTCCTCTATTCTAAACCTTTGTGGCTTCCTACTTTAAGATGTTCTCCAGGAGGTAACTGGGTGGGCCAAGAGGAAAGGGATTATTAGACCTGAGTCAGGAAGATCTGAGTTCAAAGCCTGTTTTAGGCACTGACTAGTTCTGTGAACCAGGACAAATCACTTAACCCTCACTGTCTCAGTTTCCTTAGCTGTAATGTGAGAGGGTGGACATGATGTCATAGGATTTAATGCAAATGAGGCAGTGGGCATCTGAACCTGACTGTTAAGGGCAAAGGAGGGAGGGGAAAAAAGGGAAAAGGAGGAAAGAAAGGAGAAGAGAAAGAAAAGAGAAAAATAATAAGGGAAGGGTGATTCCAAACTCTTTTCAGGCAAGGACTGTCTTAAAAACCCTTGTATTAGGGTTGGCTAGGTGCCCCAGCGAATAAAGCACCAGCCCTGGAGTTAGGAGGACCTGAGTTCAAATCCAACCTCAAGCACTTAACACTTACTAGCCATGTGACCTTAGGGAAGTCACTTAACCCCAATTGCCCTGCCCTTCTCCCTCCAAAAAACAACAACAACAACAAAAACCCCTTGTATCCCCTATAGTACCTAGCCAAGTTCTGGGCACATATTAGGCATTTGGTAAATGTTTCTTGAATTGAATTGGAAAAATACACACATGTAAGAAAGAAGAAATGAAAGGAAGGGAAGGAAAGAAGCGGAGAAAAGGAGGAAGGGTGAAAAGAGATGGCTCAGTGGACTTTGAGCCCTATGACACTTACTCGCTGTGCATAAGAGGAAGGGGTTGAACTTAATGGCCTCCACGGCTTCTAAAGTTCTAAAAATCTATAATCCCATGATCCCAAAGGTGAGGTAAAATGGCTCCCACAAAGCAGGAATGAGGCAATCTGTAGGAAAGGGAAAGCGTCTATAGAAAAAAGATGAAAGGGAGGGGAAGAATGGAAAGAAGGGGCAAAGAATAAGAGGAAAGAAGAGGCGGAAAGGAGGAAGAAGGGAGCTAGCAATTAAGGCACGTTTATAGACTGTTGACACTGAGCACAGCACTTTGCTAGGTATTGCTGGGGATTTTAAAAAAAGACAATTAACAAATGGTCCTTGAACTATATAATACAGTGCAGGCACTGTGCTAAGGACTTCACAAATGTTATCTGCTTTGGTCCTCACAAGAACCCTATGAGGGGGGTGCTGTTATTATCCCCATTTTATAGTTGAGAAAACTGAGACAGACTGAGGTTAAGTGACTTGCCCAGGGTCACACAGCTAGGAAGTGTCTGAGGCTAGATCTGAACTCAGAAATTCCTGACTTTAGGCCTGGCACTCTATCCACTGCACCACCTACCTGCCCTAGTGCCTAGCATAGCAGGTGCTTTAAAAATGCTTAATGAATTGAACTCATTTAGGGAGGCTATATATAAAAAGAAGAACAGAATATTAAGAAGAGAATTCAAGGTGAGTGAAAGAGGAGGGAGGGAAGGGAGGAAAAAGAGGAGGGAGTTTAGAAGGAAGATGGCTTTGGTTGTGGGGAAAAGAAAAGTATTATGCTGCCCTCTCTACAGCCACCTCCCTACGCCCTTCACCTTTGTCCCATGCCACCTCCGATTCTCTCTGCCATCATGGGTGCTTATTGTTGAGCTTCAGCTCCTCCCTCCCTCTCATAATGAAGCCCTAGAGAGATCAGACAAGAGAGGGAGGGAGAGAGAGAGGGAAAGAGTCAGAGAGAGGGACAGAGAGACAGAGAGAGAGAGACACATAGAGACAGAGACACACAGAGACAGAGAGAGACAGACAGAGACAGAGAGAGACAGAGAGACAGAGAGAGAGACAGAGAGACAGAAACAGAGAGAGACAGAGAGACAGAGAGAGAGAAAGAGAGAGACAGACAGAGAGACAGAGACAGGGGAAAGAGAGAGAGAGAGAGAGAGAGAGAGAGAGAGAGAGAGAGAGAGAGAGAGAGAGAAAGCTGATCACAGGCTCAGAGATTTAGAACTGGAAGAGATCTTAAAGCTTATTTGGCTCAAATTCCCTCCTTTTACATATGATAAAACTGAAGCCCAGAGAAGATAATTGATCTGAGCCACCTTGCTAATAAATTGCAGAGATCATATCTGAATTCAAGCCTTCTGATTCCCAATTCAGTGCCCACCCACCCCCACTTTTATTTCCATTTTAACCACAAGTATTTATTGATGAATGGGAGAGTAGAATTTTAACAGAACCATGAGGCACAACCATGGATTCAAACCATTCGCTGTACAGGTAAAGGGAGAGAAATTCTTTTTTTTCTTTAGGAATTTCACACATGCCATGAAGCTGCTTAAAAGGACTTCTCTAAGGGACCACATCTGATGACTTCTTTCCTTTTATACAATTCCTACATTGCATTATACCATCTGTCCATCGAGGCCCATTGACACCTTCAGAAGGAAGTCCCTGATAACTCACACCCATTGATACCCTCAGAAGGAAGTCCCTGATAACTTAGACCTACTTCACCCAGCCGGGTCCACTCCTCTCACCCAGCTTTTAATTTTTTTTCTCTTTTTTTTTTTTTGGAGGGCAATTGGGGTTAAGTGACTTGCCCAAGGTCACATGGCTAATTTTGTGTTAAGGGTCTGAGGCCAGAATTGAACTCAGGTCCTCCTGACTCCAGGCCCGGTACTCTATTCACTGCACCACCTAACCACCCTTCTCACCCAGCTTTTTAGCTTGTACTCCCATTCAGTATGGGTCAGCAGTACATCTTCCCAAAGAATTAGGTGTACCCCTTGACCTGATTAAAATAAATAAGGAAGCAAGAAACGAGCCAGGAAAAAGCCCCTCACCAGGCTACAAAAATGAACCAGCTCATGGAACAGTTAATATGGGACAGCCATATCACTCAGGGGCATCTCACCTAGGCCAGCTTGGGGACAGAAGCTGTTTTGATTCTTTGAAAAGGCTATAAAACCCATCTCAAAATGCCCTATCAGCATCAGACCCTTTGTTTCTGAAGACTCAGCTTTTATATACATGAGGAACTAGAAGCCAGCTAACTAGGACTTTGCAATATATTCAACTCTTTGGACCTCCAGCATGAATGGGCAAAGAATTCCAGCATAATCACCTAGGAATGGGGACTAGAACTGGGAATGTATGGGTATAGAGAACTCCCAAGTCAGGAAACTCCCTCTACCTACACAGACTGGCACCTTCTTCACAATGTATAGTCTTAGGGACACTTACCTACAGTCTGGGACCTAAGCCTTGGGCACTGAGAGGTTAATAATAACAATTACAGATGGGCAGCTAGGTTGCATAGAGTGAATAGAGCACTGGGCTTGGAGTCAGGAGGATTCATCTTTCTGAGTTCAAATCCAACCTCAGCTAGCTGTGTGACCCTAGGCAAGTCACTTCAACCTGTTTGCCTCAGTTTCCTGAGTTAGAAAAGGAAATGGCAAAACCAGTCTGCTATCTTTGCCAAGAAAACCCTAAATGGGGTCACAAAGAGTTGTATGTGACTGAAACAACTGAACAACATGTTCCAGGTGCTGTCCTAAGTACTTTACAAATATTAATTCATTTGATCTTCACAATGACCTTGGGAGTAAGTGCCCATTTTACAGCTTATCCCCGTTATACAAACATACATACAAACACACGTATATTTATGTATGTATATAGATATACATACAGACATATATATATATACATATTTATATGTATGTGTATATGTATACATCCTATCTATCCCTATATCCCATAATGGCTTAGCAATGCCACAGAAAACTACAGGCCCAGGGAAAAGAACCTAGAAAGTTTTCTCCAAACATTAAAAACTTTGCAAAACATGGCACCATCTCTACCCCAGGTTGGTCTCTTGGATGTGATGCCATCTAAAATGCTGCCCAACTAACCTCTGGTCCCCTGAAACGGTTACTCCAACCATAATGTGTATTATCTCTAACAATGCATTTTGAGAAACCTTAGTACATTTGTCCAAGTCTTGTCATCAAAAAGCAAAGCACAGCTTATTGGTTCTTGTCCATTCACATCTTTGTTTTTCTGATCTCTTCAGTGGGTCAGATGTGAGACAGCATCTCCAGAATTCACTATATCTCATGGTCCTCAGGCAGGACTGGAATCAATTTTTTTGGGCGGGGAGGGCTGGCATCCAACTGGCAATTGTACAGGGCCCTATTACATGTCCGTTTAACCCAGTGCTTGATAAAAAGAGGTGGAGAACGGGAGGACTGCAAGGATTACAGCATTTAAACTGGAGAAATTAAAAAGTCAAATAGCTGGGCCTTTCCTGGATCTCATCCCATGCCTACTTCAAATGTTTGGGTCCCTACTATAGGGACTTTCTACTTCAGTTTTCCTTAGAGCAGGGGTTCTGGACCTGAGCTCTGTAGGGTTCACCAGGCTGCCAGAAGAATATCTACAACACAGAGAAGGTCAAGAACCCTATTTAGAGCAAGGTCAACTGGACAGTCATTCAAATTCATGCAACTCTCCTTCTACTTTGAAGCTAGCTTGCTATGCATTTAGCCCTCTGCCTGGTCATCCTAGAATTCTCTGCGCTCTTTTCCTAGGACACAGTCAGAAAATGACTGTCAAAGTCTGGATCCATTCCTGCAATCCTCTCCTCTCCCTTTTCTTTGTGGACTCTTGGGAGTGAGTTGGCCATGGGATTGAGAGACATCAGGGTACCATTATGTAAGAGGGCATCATGACATATCAATGGAGGGTCACTAGTTTAGCCATGCCACAGAAAACCACAAACCAAGGGAAAAGCACCTAGTAGAGCACTCAGAGTTATCAGACAATCAATGAGTATTTGTTGATTTGGAAAAAAATGAAGGAAGGAATACAAAGAAAGGAATACAAGGGTGGGAAGGAAGGAAGGAAGAGAGGGAGGGAGAAGGAAGGAAGGAAGGAAGGAAGGAAGGAAGGAAGGAAAGGAGGGAGGGAGGGAGGAAGGGAGGGAGGAAGGAAGGAAGGAAAAAGGTGGAAGGAAGAAAGAAAAGAAAGAAGAGAAGGAAGATAGAAGGAATGAGAGTAAGAAAAAAGGAAGGAAAGAAGGAAGGAAGGAAGGGAGAAGAGCCAGTTGTAACAAGCACACTTTTTATATCCTGCTGGCAGAACAGTTCAGTGTTTATCTCTCCCTCTCCCAGGCTCCCAGGATTTATGATCTGGCCTCCTTTCAATGATTAACAGCCTACAGGCACAGAAGACACTGTTCCACGTCTGGAGGGCAAAAAGTAATATTTCCTGGGCCTGTGTGACCCAGAGGTTGGGAACACCCTTGGGCCTGGGCAGAATCTACAGACAATCACAGGGAGCAGCCGGCTTCTGGCAAAGAGGTGGGGTAGAAAAGGAAACATTTGGCTTACCTTTTGCTGCCCGAGTTTGCATCCCGTACAAAATTAGAACTGTGTTTATTGATAGAATAATTAGTCAGGTGCATGCATATATCATCCTAGAAAGACAATGAGTTCAGAAGTTAGAAAGGAAAATTCAATATACTTCAATCCCATTTGATAATCATGTATTATCATTATTATTGATTGTCATTATTATAGCCATTGCTATGTGCCAGACACTGGCTCTGGGGGGTTCAGGATACAAAAATTAAAGCAATCTCTACCTTTAATGAGCTTACATTCTACAGGAGGTGGGAGAGAAGTTTAAAAAATATAAAATATATATTGAAAGGAAATACAAATTTGGGAGGAGGTGGGGAGAAGGGTACATTCACAATAAGGAGGAAGAGAAAGGGCCTCAAGTAGAAAGGGGCATCTGAGCTGCTCTTGAAGGCAGCTGGGAATGCCAACAGGCGAAAGAAGCAAGAAAAGAGAGCATTATGGGCACATGGGACAAAAGAATGGAGACCAAAGATGAAATGAAGACTATAGGAGGGACAACTGTACAAAATTTGTCTAGAAATACAGTTCACCATCAGACTGTGTAGAGCCTTAGATGGCTAACAGAAGAAGCTGAATTGTATACTAGAGGAAACAGAAGGACCCTGAAATATACTGAATGGCATGACAATGGCGCAGTTATCACTGGGCCTTAAAAATATCCATTTGCTATGTGGAGCATGAATTGGAAAAGAAGAGAAATGTATGTACATATATATCCTATCTATCCCTATATCCCATAATGGCTTAGCAATGCCACAGAAAACTACAGGCCCAGGGAAAAGAACCTAGAAAGTTTTCTCCAAACATTAAAAACTTTGCAAAACATGGCACCATCTCTACCCCAGGTTGGTCTCTTGGATGTGATGCCATCTAAAATGTCAATAACCAATAGGTTATTATTGCAAAGGCTAGGACATCCAAAAGCATGGTACATTGCACATATTTTCAGACTTTTTCAATTTGTTAATCAGTTTTGTTGATTTTCCCTCTCTTCTTTCTTTAAAAAAAAAATATATATATATATAGTTATATGGGTGGCTCTTTAGGGGGGAGAGAAATTGGGGAAAATTTTGATGATGCAAAAAAAAGATATCATTTTTTTAAAGAGAAAAGTATTGTAATACTGCAGAGGAGAGGTGCAGAGGCCCTGATTTAGGGTGGTAACTGTGCGTGTGGAGATGTGTGGTAGAATCAGTAAGACTTGGCAGCTGACGGGAGGTGAGAGAGACAAGTAAAAGACAGCAAAGTTGCAAACCTGAGTATCTGAAAGAAAGGTGATACCTTTAATAGCCCTCAGAAAGTTAGAAAGAGGAGTGGGTTTAGAAACAAAGAATGAGTTCCATTTTAGATATAAGGCAATCAAAATGGTTATGGAGTAGCCAGGAGGCAATTGGTGACATAAGACTGGAGCTTGGGAGAGAAATTAGGGTTTTACATGTAGATGTGGGAAATCCTAGGAAAGAGAGGAGAGGGTGGATGAAGGGAAGAGCACAGGGGAGCAAGAAGAAGAGGAAGGGAGAGGAAGGGAGCAGAGGGGAGAGAAGGGAAGGAGGAGAAGAGAGTAGAGGGGAGAAAAGTAGAGAGGAAGAGAGGGGAAGAGAAGGGAGAAGAAGAGAAAGGAAGGGAAGAGGAGAGAGAAGAGGGCTCAGGATAGAGTAATGGGGTACACTTACACTCAGGGGTCAGGAAAGGAGATTGAGAAGGAGCGGTCAGACAGGTGGAAGAAAAACCAGGAGAGAGCAGTATCAGGAAAACCCAGGAAAGAGAAAGGAGGAGCAAAGATGTGATAAATAGTGTCAAACTATGCAGAGGTCACAAAGGATGAGGACTGAGAAAAAAGGTTGTGATTTAGCAGCAAGGAGATCACTGGCAATCTTGGAGACAACAATTTTGGCCGAGTGATGGGGTCAGAAGCCAGATTACCAGGTGAGGAAAAGGAATCAAGCAAATCTGATAACCCTTTGTATGTATTTGGTTCTGAACGGGAAAGAGAGCTCTAGTGTGGCAGCATAGGGTAGTGCTGTATCACAAGGAAGGTGCTGGAACTGGAGTCAAGAAGACCCGAATTCAAATCATGCCCACTTCCGACACTTTGTAGCTGTGGGACCCTGAACAAGTCCCTTAGCTGCTTGAGGCCTCAGTTTCTCCATCTGTAAAATGGAGGGGACTGGAGATCCTTCCAACTCTAAATCTATAATCCCCGGATGACAGTCTGAAGGAACCACAGGGCATTAGCCTCCCTCCTTTCATTTCACTTTTTCTTTCAGCTCTCAGTGATTAAGGGGAGATACAAAGGAAGGGGGAATAGACTTGTATATTTAGTTGGTGAAATTAAGAAAATCAAAGGAAATCAAAAGGCTGGAGTTTGATTTTTAAAAAATGAAATGGCATAGCTTTATATCCTACTGAAATGAAGTGGGACGGGCAGTCTGGAATGACAAGAGCGGAAGGGAAGGCCCAGGGCAGCCCCTTGCCTCCACAATGGCCTCCACCCAAAGGTGGTATGGGGTGGCCCACCCTGGGATGGACTCTCCCTGGGGCTGTACTAGGGAACCTTTTAGCACAGGGTGCTAAATTAACCCACCAGGTAAGGAAAGACAGATTTGAATTGGGTCATCTTTCAATGGACGGACTTTCCCCAGCCTGTATTTTAGCTTAACATTCGAACAGGGAGCAAAATGCCCTTACTCACCAAGTTATCTGAAGAGGGGTTAGAATAAGAGGTGGTGGCAAACCGAGCTAGGCCCTCCTTGTACACAAAGATCCGGAGGGGATCACAGGAAGTCACTAACACATAGATACGAAGGTCAAACTTGAAGCCATCAATGATAAAAGGCTGAATGGGAAAAGGAAACAGAAACCATACAGGGTGACTTCCTCTCAGGCCCATTCTTGGGGATGGAGCAGGGCTGGTGGAAGGCACAGGACCAATGCTTTGCTCCTAACTTCTTAGAGGCACTTAAGCTCAGTGTTTGTTAAGGTATCTGTTAACAAAGATGTCTGAGACTGTGATGAGCAGAGGAGACCTCTGGGGGAAATCTGTGTACAAATGCAAGGTGCCATCACTCTTCAGCACTATTTCCCTCTGGAATATACCATAAAAAGATATGGGGGGGCAGCTAGGTGGTGTAGCGAATAAAGTGCCAGCCCTGGAGTCAGGAGGACCTGAATTCAAATTCAGCCTCAGACACTTAACATTTACTAGCTGTGTGACCTTGGGCAAGTCACTTAACCCCAAATTGCCCTGCCCTCCCCCTCCAAAAAGTAAAAAAAACAAGCTGGAAATGTGGAAAAGTAACTTTGTGTAGAGTGAAGCCGGTAGAGATGAAAGAGTAATATGCACAATAGATACAACAATGTGAATAAGATCAACACAGAGGGTCTGCACAACGTTAGTCTGAATGAAGGGAAGTGACAAAATTAAAGGCTGCATTCCTCAGAGGCCTCCTTTGTGTCCTCACTTGGACTTGGATCCCACATCTGTCACTTGCTCACAATCTGACCTTGGGCAGATTTGCTTTGTATCTGTGCGCCTCGATAGCCCTATCTGTAAAATGGAGTTGTACAACATGGCCCCTAATGTTCCAGTTCTAAATCTAGGCTCCTATATAGGATCCAACGCCCATGGAGTCAGCTAGGTGGCGCCACAGGCCAAAGAACACTATCCTGGAATCAGGAGGACCTGAGTTCAAGTGTGACCTCTTAGACACTGCGTGACTCTGGGTAAGTCACTTAACACTGTTTGCCTCAGTTCATCATCTGTAAAAATGAGCTAGAGAAGGAAATGCCAAACCATATCAGTATCTCTCCCAAGAAATGAGGTCACAAAGAATCCAACGTTACTGAAATGACTGAACATTGTCCATCCTGTTCACAGTTGATAAAACTGCTCTTCAGATAATGTACTTTGTAGGGAGTCGTGTTTAGGCGTATGCCTGGAAATGTCTGATGTGCCAAAACAAAATGTATCAATCCAATGGCTATTCCTATTGAGAGAAATACAATTCTCCCACTTCTAGGTGATTTTATGCCACTCTCAGGTCTGTGAAGTGGGGAGCTGTGAAGTGGGTTCTCATTCTCAGGCTGACATGAGACAAGAGAATTACTGAAAAGAAGAAAAAAATATTTTCTCATCAGGTGGCATAGTGACTCAGCGAGGCTGAAGTTCCAATCTGGCTAAGACATTAATTTCTGTAGCCCTGGGTAAAATACTTAACCTTCCTGGGCCTCTGTTTCCTCGGTGGTAAAACTGGAGGGTTAGACTCAAAGGCCTCCATGGTCCCTCCCAACTCTCAATTTTTGATCCTACCAACTGTCTCTTTTGCCCCAGTTAGTCAATGTGGGATTCCTCAGCCTGATAGTGAGCTCTGTGAGATTCCAGGCTCTGACCCAGGCACATGTGAGCATCCTTGGTTAACCAAACAGATGGACGTGCCTAAAGCAGGCTCTCGGCCTTCTTCTACACACTGCACGGTGGAAGTCAACACCAAGGATGCAACAAGTGATAAATAACCACAGTTTTTAAAAAATTACCTTTGAAATATAGAGCTGGCAGATCATGTCTTCGCCTGGCTTGATATCTCTCACAGACCGTGTAACAAATATACCTCTCCCTTGGCAGCCAGAGTCCGGCTTACAGATAAAAGTCTTAAATTTTTTTGATCTGCTATAGTTCTGCAAATCGCCCCAACTACCAGCATGAGTGGAGAGGAAATAGGAAATAAGTATATTAGCTGATGATACACGGCTAACTCTTTAAAAACAAAACAGATAAAAACTGTGGAAGGCAATGGATTTGATAAGATAATAATCATAATAATAAAATGATCACTAACATTTATAGTTCACAAAATGCTTAAGATCCATTACACGTTTGCTCCCTTCTCTTAAGCACGCAACAAAGGTCCGGGCATTCAGAGCTAAATAGTAGCTGGCTTTCATTAAGCACTTACTGGGCACTAGGTGGCGCCATAGTGCACAGAGTGCCAGGTCTGGAGTCAGGAAGACTCACCTTCCTGAGCTCGAATCTGACCTGTTGGCCTCAGTTTCCTCCTCTGTAAAATGAGCTGGAGAAGGAAACAGCAAACCGCTCTGGTATCTTTGCCAAGGAAACCCCAAATGGGGTCATGAAGAGTTGGACACAACTGAAAAATGACTGAACAACAACAACTGGACCTCAACGGGCCTTCTTGTTGTTCCTCAGACACAGCATTCCATCTCGTCTCTGCCTTTGTACCAGCTGTCTTCTTGCCTCTGCCTCTTAGAATCCTGGGTTTCCTTCAAGACTCAGCCGTCAGAAGGGCTTAGTCTTCCAGAGGTGGGTGCCTCACCCAATTATGTTTGCCACATGGGTTTTATATGTAGCTATACACACACACACACACACACACACACACAAATTATCTCCACCATTAGAATATAAGCCCTTTGAGGGCAGGGAGTGCTTCCTTTTTGTCTTTGCACCTCCATAGCCTAGCAGAGTGCCTGGTATCCAATAGGTGCATAATAAATGCTTGCTAATTCACTCGATGATTGACTGATAAAAAAAGAAAGAAAAGTTGGGAAGACTAAAGTAGGAAAGGAAGCACAAAGAGACACTTACTCTGCTGGAAGACACCACGTTTTAGGGAAAAAATGGAATTCTTTAGGGAAAAGCTTTATCATACGACTCATATTCCTGGCCAGCAGGTCCTTTCGGCAGATTTCACTCATTCCAGGGAAGTGGTTGATCTTCTGCAAGGAAAGCTAGAAGGCATGAACTCCAGCAAACCAAACACAAGGAAGCAATTCTCACAGTGCATGCAAGCTTGGGGCCAGATTTCCTTTGCTCCCCAGAGCAGACACTTCCCCTACACTGGGGACTGAGTCAAGCTCTAGTACCTGGTAACTCTTCATTTCCATTACTCGATCTAGGGAAACGGAGAAGTCTGTCCAATAAAGGGTCCAGTCATCATGGTCTCCTCCCTCACGTAAGCCATGAAGTCTGGCTGCCCGACGAACTGCATTAGAGACGCAGAAAGAAGAGCACATCAGACCATAAAGCAGAATGGGAAAAGACCTATTTTGTGTCAGGTAAGCTGGGTGCTATCTACTCTTTTTTTCTTTTCTTTTTTTCAGGCAATTGGGTTAAGTAACTTGTCCAGGTCACACAGCTAGTGTCTGAGGCTAGATTTGAACTCAGCTCCTTCTGACTCCAGGGCCGGTGCTCTATCCACTGCACTATCTATCTGCCCCTTCTGCTCTCTATTTCTTAGAGCCACCTTCTCTCCCCTTGCCTGAGGAGCCATCACTGATGGCAAATGGGATGGGCACAAATCTATTGAAGATCACAGCACATATAAGCTTATCTGTGGCAAACTTCACCCCAAATTCATGACTTATCTTTGCTACAGAGAATAAACTGAACTGTTTCCAAACACTATCTATTTATTGAACACTCAGAGAACACAAATTAATTATGGTACAATGGAATGAGCCTTGGACTTGGTGTCAAGAGAACCTGGGTTCCAATCCTCACTCTGCCACAAAGTATCTACAGGACTCTGGGTAAATCATTTAACATCTTTGTGCCTCAGTTTCCTCACCTGTAAAATAAAGGGACTGGACTAGATGATCTCTAAAGCCCTTCTGGATTGAGATTTATGATCCTAAGCCTGCGCAAAACTTCATTAGGATGGCAAAATGGCTGGGAAAAAAAGATTACCATATACCTTACTACAGCTAGACATGACAGGTAGACGTATAAAGTATGTGGAAGGTATGTATTCTTGGCTTCCCCTTGTTGGAAACCAGGCATCTTGGGAGGCTATAGTCCCTGGATATTTAGCTCAGACTATGAGAAGGGAGGCAGCTAGGTGGTACAATGAATAGAGTGTTCAAATCTGGCCTCAGACACTTACTAGCAGTGTGGGCAAGTCACTTAACTGTTTGCCTCAGTTCCCTCATCTGCAAAATGAACTAGGGAGGGAAATGGCAAAGCACTCCAGTGTCTTTGCCAAGAAAACCCCACATGGGGTCACGAAGAAGAGTCGTACACAGCTAAAAAACAACTGAAATCGAATGAGAAGGGAAATGCAGGCTTTGGAATGACTTCCTTGTATCCTTAAGGATGCATAAAAATGCAATCTGGCCCTTCCAAGGAATCCCATGGCTCCCCAACCAAACTTGGTTCCCCAAAAACAAAATGCTCACCACTATCATATCGGCAATTGGATAGATTGATCACCAATCATCTGGAAAAGAGAAAAAAGAAAGCAGCAAGACAGAGACAGAGAAACCGAAAAGGACCACAGGATGGCAAGCCCCACAAATCTGTGAGCTACATCAGAAGCTATTCCATCTGTAGTTGGGAAGGAGAGAGTCTTTAAAATCTGAGTTGTCAGGGCAACTCGATTCCTTACTTTACTGAAACTAGTTTCCTGCAGGATATTCCACAGGTCCAAAGGGGGCATAACTGTTATGAGAATATAGAGCATAAAGATAGAAGTATCTGATCTATTAGATGGAAATTTATTTTCTCCCTGTGGCAAATTGAGTCTCTATTATCAATGTTATTTCTCTTATGTCTATAGAAAGGTAGGAGCTAGAATTTTAAAAATATAATTGCCTCCCTTTTTGCCCCACGTCCCCACAGGAAGGAGGTAAATCAGAAAGAGTCTAAGTTCCAAGAAAGGACAGCCAAATGGAGAAGGAGACACAGGAGAGCTAGAGCCAGATTCAGTAACTCAGATCTTCAGAGCACACCTTTGTTGTTTTGTTCAAAATGGTCAGAATTCTCAGGACAATAGACAGCATTTATTGGCAAGATATGACAAACGGAAAAAAAAATCCACGTTCTAACAGTAAATAGAAATGGTTGTAGGGTTAGCTATGGTTTAGATTATCTACACCAGAGCCATCAAACACTGCTCTGAGAGAATAGCAGGAACTACATTAAAATGTAATTGGGAAATAATTAACAAATAAATAAAAATGCCAAAGAACATAGATAATGTTAATATGTGGTTTTCTATGTCAATATGCCTCCATGGGGACCTAGCTGGGAGGCTCTGGTTTCTATTTGATTTTGACCCCATTGCTCACCTTCATTAAACCAGAAAATTGAGAGGCTTTTTTACTTGTCTCCCAACAATGCCCTCTCTTTCTGTATCTTCCCTCTCTCTAACAGGTAGCTCTCCCCAGTCTCTAAGCTCCATGGTACCCATCTACTTCTCTGAGGTTCTTGTCTCCTTGGTCTACCCTCCCCTCTCCTACTTCCCATCTTCCATTTCCAACCTCCTTCTCCTCTTCTTCTTATGACGCTGGGAAGAAGACTTCTGCAAGGATACCACAGGATCTTTCTCAACAAATGCCAACGTAACATGCCTTCTTGCTTCCCCCTCTACGGAGATGTCTTCCCTCTCATCTGACTCTCCCAGTTCCACTTCTTCCAAGGCCAGGAACTGTGGCATTTCTGGGGATGGAGTTCTGGGAAAAGAACAAGAGTGGGGCCACTAGAAGAGTGGAGAGCAGTTACATGAGCCCACCTCCAGGGGGACCCCCTTTCTCTTTCATTTAGATGGCAAGAGCATCCCGAACAACCAGAGCAAGGGGTTTGTTTTCCAAAATCTCCAACCCACTCTGCTGGTGCAAGCTCAAGGTGGGGACTGATTCCTCTTTTTGCTGCTAACTTTATGACCTTAGGGAGTCATCCAATCAACCCCAGGCCTGGCTTCTCTCTCCTGTGACTTTGCAGAGCAGGCTGAACCCTTCCAATGCATGGCAACAACAGGTAAACAAGCTCTCCCTATTAGGTAGAGATTGGGCCAGGCTGGTACTACAACTCAAGAGGCAAGCTCTGGGCCCTGCCAGGTGAGGGAATTATTCCCAGAGGGTACAATTAGGTGCTCTGAAGAAATCTCTTAACTTTTTAAAGCCCTGAAGAGACCACTAACAGTAAGTAGGTTGCTGGCTTGAAAGTTAATGCTACCTATTGGCATGGAGCCTACCCCAAAAGGATCTATAATAAACTTATATATTCATTCTTGCTCCATTCATCTCTAAGGCTCTTGGCATGTCTCCCTATGCTTTGCTTTAAGAGTCCTTGTGGTAGAATTCAAAACTCAAAATTTGAAAAAAAGAATGTTGACATTATTTTTACATATAATTAGGAAAAAATAAAATATTAAATGATAGAGTCCTTGTGGTGAGTCAAGCTTTCTGACAATCTCCTGCTAAGAGATTGGTCTCCCTGCTCCCAAGTGTTTGAACAGATTGTCCTACCACTGCACAACCTCCCACCAAATACCTGAATTTCACCTCCCCTCCCCTACTCCCACCCCCAACAGACACTGCTTTTATCACAGTTCTGAGCTTGATCCAAACAGCTTTCCTGGATTAGCCCCATCCATCCCATAACAATCCAAGACAACAATCTCCATGTATCTCAGACAACTTAGAAAATATTAATTATGTATTTCAGTTGATCTTAAGTTGGTTTCCCTTGTGTTCCCAATTATATGTGAGGGTCTGTGTCTGTTCTTCAAATATACGCCAAGTAGAACATGTGACTTACTCAACAATATTTATACCTTCTGTCTTCTCTGGATCTTGCACTAGGCTTTGTACGTTATTAAGCCCAGGAGTGGACTGAAAATCCATGCTCCCTAACCAATCTTTTTCTAATTGCTCCCTCACCATTCTCCTTACCTCTCTCCTCAAACCCTCTAGCTCCAATATAATCCCTCCCCCAAACCCCTCCTAAGCATCCCTGTATACCCTGGCCCATTGCATCATTTACCCCACTGTATACTTACCCCCTTTCCTCTTCTTCCAAGATGGACTCTCTCAAATCAAAGATAGGGGCCCTTTTTACATTCCCTTCACTGCTCACACACCTGCATTGGCATATTTTATTAATAATCCTTTACATTTGTATAGTGTTTTATACCCGTTTTCATATATATATCATCTATCTTACTTGATAAATTAATTCAATGAACATTTATTTATTAATCACCTCTTACATGCCAAGCAAAAATGCAAGGTCAGAGATTCAGAGCTAGAAGGACCCTCAGAGGTCATCTAATCCAACCTTCTTTTTTTTTACAGCTGGAGAAACTGAGGCCCAGGGAGGTTAAATGATTTGGCCAAGGTCACACAGGCAGTGAATGGCAGATCCAGGATCTGAAACCAGGGCAGTGGACTCCAGGTCCAGGACACTAATTCTGGAGGTGCTGGAAGGACGCAAAATTGAAATAAGACAAGAATCCCTGGCCTCATGAACTCCCCTTTTGTCTAATAGCTTCCTCATAATAACCCTGTGATGGAAAGCAGGAATGAAGGAAGCCAGATTGGATTTAGAAGATGAGCTGTTCTGTATGAGGGCTGGTACCTGCACCAAAAACAGCTTAGATGGTCTTATCTATTCCAACCCGAAAAGCAACTTGGGCCAATAAACTGACAGATGAAACCTAAATCCCACAGTCCCAAACACAGATTTAGAAGTGGAAAATTCCCCTATTTCTATTCCCTCATTTCACAGATATGGAAACTGAGGCCCAGAGAGCTTAAATGAGTACACAAGCCACACTACTGGTGAAAGAGATGGATGAACTAGGTCATCTGGTTCAGAAGCCAGTACCAGGTCCTCCCTATGACCAGGGTAAACTCTGAGTCACATTCAAAAAGAAGTGAAGTATGAGAAATCTTTACCTTGCCTTACTCTCTTGTAGGTATACCTTGATCTCCACTCTCAGTGCAAGGAGCCAGTGTTTACCAAGCCCTCAAGGAGAGGCTCTGTTTACCTAAAGGTTAATGCTAACCTGAGGTAAGGAAAATGACCCTCATGCCAGCCTCTTCCATCTGGGACCGCCTGTGTCCCCTCTCCCTTTCTAGTCCATGTTAAGAGAAAAGAAAAAAAAAAGTCAAGCCTCTATCACCTGTAACCTTCTTTCCTCTTTCTATCTCTCTAATAACCTCTTCTATTATTTCCTTCTGTTTTATTTTTTCTCCTTCCTTTCTTGCCTGTATTGCTGGCCTTTCTTGGGCTTCCATAGACACAATTCAGTCTCACTGATGGCACTATTGACCAAACATGCAGCTACAACCTACCTTAGGTTTACAGAAGGATCTCAAGAGATCACATGGCCCAACTTCTGAATGGGATTCAAAGGGAATTTTCTTTCCTCTTTTCAATTCAACAAGAATTAATTTAACATATACTACTTGCCAGGCGCTGGGATTCAAAGACACAAATGAGGCTGAACAAAGATGCAGTCCTACCTCTTCTTACCCAATGAAACAAGTTACCTTGGTCCTGCCCAAGAGAGTCATAGATTTAGAACTGGGAGTAACCTCAGAAATCATCTAGTATGTACCACCCTCCCATTTCATAAATGAGGAAACAGTCCCAATAGTGGGGAGGTTGTCCAAGATTTCATACTAGTAAGGGGCAGAGCCAAGCAAGACCCAAGTAAGGATCGTCTGACTCAATCCATCCCTCTTTTGACTCTGACCTCCAGCCTCCCTGCCTGCCTGAAATTAAGATGTCTCTTGTGCCTTGTTCATTCAACAAACATTTATTAAGAATCTACCAGGTACAATGCAATGATAAATAAGGACTTTCAAGCTATTGGGAGAGGTAGGCACCACCAGTAAATATAATAAATTAGAATATAAGAGCAGAGGGGAAAAAAAAGTGTTTATTGCCCCCTTTCCATTAACATCAGAACCATTCCTAAGGAGTAAGTAAATCCCATTATATGCCCCCCCCCCCATCATGTACATTTTTATTCATGTAGAATCTGGTCCAAAAGAGTAGCCTAGATGGGGAAAAGAGGAGGAGACATCCCAAGGGGACAACATGATTGGGGGCAGGGGTGGTATATGGGAAAAAAGGATGGGGATACTGTTACTAGGCAGCCAGGTGAAGAATTGTCTTGTTAACTATTTTAAGAGCCTCCTACCTGGTCTCTCTCTTCTCCACTCCCTATACAACACTTTGTTGCCAAACTGATATTCTTAAAGCAACAGGTCTGGGCATGTCATTCTCACCCCCACTTAAAAAAGTTTCAGTGGTTTCCCATTGCCGAACAAACCTACTTGCTCACAGCACAACATTCCATCTCTCTACTCAGGATTGCCCACAAAGCTGGAATTCTCTCCCTCCTCCCTTCTGATTGAACAAATCCCTAATTTCCTCCAAAGTTCAGCTCAAGAGTCACCTACTTAAAACAAGAGGCCTTTCCTAATTCCCAATTCCCACCCCTACCTCCACCCAGTTGTCCATGCTCCTCTTCTCACTGAAATTACTTCATACACATTTTGTATTCGTGTATATATATATGTACACTTCATATACATTATCTGTGTACATGTTGTGGGATTCCCAATGAGAGCAAGGATCAGACTGTTTGATTTTTGTCTTTGTGTCTATCTCCAGTGCCTGGCACTATGGTTAGAACTTAATAAATGCTTGTTGAATGGAATTAGATGATTAAATAGATTTGATTATATCACTGTCTCTCCTCCAAAATCTCCAGTGGCTACCCATTGTCTTAGTAGGGGAAAAACCAATTCCTTGGCCTAATTGATGATCAAGGTCCTCAATTATGTGGCTCTGTGTATGTAAGGAGGATTTTGTTATCCTTTTAAGAGTTTAGTTTCTTAGGATCCATGGCCATGACAATGTCTAGTTTCCAAGTGTTAGATAGTAATTCCTAGAATCATAGTGATAGACAGTCCTACTGAGGCTATGCCATAAGATAGGGGGGTGACATAATGATATTCACTATCCGTGAGCAGAATGTTGATATTGCTAAAGTTAACCCACAAGCTTAATGTTGGCAAGATGTCTTCTTTGTCTGCTGCCCTATAACGCAAGTGGACACTGGTTAGTAATGGGGGGGGGGGAGGAACCACAGGTAATGCATAGAGGAATGCAGGTACTTGTTTCAACCAGCCCTCATTGATGCTTGAGGGGATTTAGGTGAGCGCACAAGTTGTGCCCATCTGGATTGATCCCATCAAGATACAGGGGGTAGTTGCCCTCTCGCCGGCCCCTTCAGGAAGGGTTGTTAGAGAATGCTGTAGGAGTTGATGCTCCCATTACCAGCAACTTCCTTTAAGAAGAATAAACTAGAAAAAAGCTAATTATTAACCCCTCCAAAGGTGTCTGCCTGTCTGACCAGATCAAGAGTGAACCTGTTAGAGGCTGGAGTCCCAAACCTCCAGTGCCTCCTATGTGTTATCTTCGAAACACTTTGACCTACCACTCCCAACATACTTCACTATGCTCCTCTTTGAGTACTTTCATTCAACCCAAGTGGACAACTCTCAGTGGCTTCTTCTGCCTCTATGCCTTTGCATACACAGCTCACATGCCTGAACCAGAATCTCTGAATCACCTAGTAAATTCCTTTTCTTCCATGAATCAGGTGCCACCTGCTCCATGGAGTTTTCTCTGATAATCCCATCTAGAAGTTCCCAGGCAAGCAATATGGTACAGTAGAAAAAACACTGACTATAGAGTCATATAACTGGGTTCAAATCCTGCCTCTGACTTTTTATAACCTGTCTGGCTATGGATAAATCATTTAATCTCCAGGGACCTCAGTTTCCTCTTATCTAAAATGATAGAGTTGGACTAAATGGACTCTAGGGACATTTTCAGTTAAAGATCAAATAGCCTCCCCAAATCTTGTCTTTCTTATGGATTTAACTGTATTCTAATGCATATTATAGTTATTTGTGTAACTTCTCCTTCCCCCCCAAACCTCCTTCTGGGCTTGAAGCTCTTTGAGCCCAAAGACTTGTGTAATATTTTGTTTTTTCATACAACTAAACACCCTGCACATGGCAGCTATAAAATGAAATGTTTTGACAATGAATCATGTGCTGATTACTTGTAGAAAAATTACTTGCAGTTAATGTGGCTGTCCTGTGTGGTTTGTGGAAGCAATCTCATTTCCTCAGATTATTATAGCAACTTAGATCCATAAAATAAAATTTTTAAAAAGCATCGCAACATCATAGCATCTAAGGAACTGGACTTAAAGGACATCTAATCTAACATCTTCATTTTGCAGATGAGAAAACTGAGGTCCAGAGAGGTAGAAAAACACCCTCCCAAGGTCATGCAAGCACCAGAATCCAAGGCTTCCCACTCCAAATCCAATGACCATTCCATTATACCATATGACATTAACACTCTTATGGAAATAAGGGAAGAGGAGTGAGTGAGGCTCAAGTTTGGGGAGGGGAGGGTTGAAAGCTTTTTTTTTTTACATTAAAGGAAGTTATTTTATATATGTCACACTGTGAGGAAATACAGGAGCAGAAAGCATGCTGTACCTTGTAATTATAAGATTTAGAGCCAGAAGGGACACTAAGGGATCATTCGGCCCAACCTCTCATTATACAGAAAAGGAAACTGAGGCCCAGAGAAAGGAAGGATTTTCTCAAGTTCACAAAGGTAGTAATGGCTAGTATTAATATATCCCTATTTGCAAAACACTTTACTCACCTGGGTTCACCACAACCTGGTGAGAAAGGTACTATTATTATTCTCAGTTATGAACCAGGAAACGGAGGCCCAGAGAAAGGAAGGATTTTCTCAAGTTCACAGAGGTAGTAATGGCTAGTATTAATATATCCCTATTTGCAAAACACTTTACTCACCTGGGTTCACCACAACCTGGTGAGAAAGGTACTATTATTATCCTCAGTTATGAACCAGGAAACGGAGGCAGACAGCAGTCAAAGTGACTTGCCAAGAGTCACACAGCTAATAATTATCTGAATCATAACTGGAACTGAAATCTTCCAAAGAAGAGTCAGGATTTCTACCTAGGTCTTCTCCCTGGAACCACCCACTGTGTCCCAATCCAATTGTGGCTTCTAGTCTCCAGCTCCTTGGAGCCCATAGCAGTGAAAGGGTTCACAAAGCTCAGTGCCCTAAGGTCAGTTTTGCCTGATATATTTTTTTTCTCATATGATAGTATCATATTAACATATAGTAGGGTCTTTCTTAGGAGTGTACCTAGAAAAACTTTCAAAGAATTCATGCATCAGTGACCAATAAGGTCCTTTCCAACTCTGGGATCCTTTGATCTTTCCTGGGAGGTGATGGATATGAAGGGTTAATGAGAGTATAATCAGGATCCAGAGTGTGGCTGCATAGCCTTATGGGAAATGTAGTCCAAAGGGATGTCCTATCTCTGGTAGCTTTGAACTCAAATTCCCATAAGCCTATGCAGCCACACTCTGGAGACTAGTTGCAAGATTAATGGAAGATGAAAAGCAATGCCTGACAGGTGTCACCAATGGTAACCACAGTGGCAAAACAAAGATATTCAACTTGTTTTGGTAACTCAAAGAATGTTTGGCTCAGCTTTCCAAGGAGACCAGTCATTCACACAGGATAGATAACAAAAGCAGCCCCAAAGATTTCCTTCATCTTAGCATGGTGCTAATGTGGTCACTGGCTTATTCTTCCTGGAAGCCCAAATTTTGCTCTCTCTCATGACCATGCACTAAGGAGCTCTAAAATCCTGACCAGCTATCTTGAAAATGCCCCAAGAAAGGAATGTGGATGACTATGGGGCTGGAACAGGACAAACCCTTCACTGTCACTAGAAGAACAACCCAAAAGCAAATCCCATTGATTGAGGCTCATTTCCATATCCAAAGAAGGGCAGATTACTATGATCTTTTGCACACCCTATCCATGTTGAGGAGGAGGTCCAAGTAAGTGGAAAATATTTAACACTTTCAAAATGAATATGGATGTCCTATAAACAGAGAGGGTTTCAATTTCTTGGTGGTTCTAAATCTAAAGGGAAGTTTATAGGAGGAAGTTGATTAAATGTCACGATGCCAAAATTAGACAATTAGCTTTATCATGCAGTCGGATAACATTGTAAAAAAGAATTTACTGTGCCATCCACAATATGACTGATTGACTTAAGAGTCAGGAAGATCTGAGTTCAAATCCTGTTTCAAGATACCATGTGACCAACCTCTGTTTGCCTCAGTTTCCTCATCTGTAAATTAGGGATGATAATAGTACCTACCTAATAGGGCTGTTTATCAGGATCCAATGAGATAGTCTCTCTACAATGCTTTACCAACCTTATAGTGCTATATAAATGCTATCATAACCCCTATTTCCTCTTCCTTCTCACCTCCAACAAGGTTATTTCTTTTTCTTTCAGGCTGTAGGCATAAATTAAATATTGGAATGCCTATGTCTGCCCTGTCACTTTTCTCTCTATTTCATCCGCTCAGACTGGACAGTTCTTACCTATTCCCAATTCTTCCCTCTCCCACTCAAAACCACTTAACATGGGAGGTCACTCTGAAACCCTTTCCCCCAACAACATACACTTTGGAAATCAATATACCAATAAACATTTATTAACCTATTACAAGTCAGGTAGATAGATAGGGATGACAAAGACATTATGATTCCCAGCCCTCAAGGAGATTATCTTCTAATGGGAGAGACAACCTATGCTACTCAGATACATGCAGTGCAGATGCAAGTTAAGCTGGGGGACCAGAAAGGCCTCATGCAGAAAGTGGCATTTCAACTGAATCCTGAAAGAAACCAGAGACTCCAAGAGGTGGAGGGAGGGAGGCTGTGTATTCCAGGCAGGAATTGAAGGTCTTGTGTACAGAACAGCAAGACAGTATTAGCGATAGCGGAGTGATTGGAGGGTACTAATGTGTAATGAGGCTGAAAAAGGGCCTTTGTTGAGTAACACTGTCTGACTCAAGGCCTTTGCTGTTTTTCAGTCATGTCTGACTCTTTGTGACCCCATCTGGAGTTTTCTTGGCAAAGATACTGGAGTAGTTTGCCATTTCCTTTCTCCAGTTTATTTTTACAGATAAAATAATTCCCCTATACAGGAAACTGAAGTAAAGAGGGCTCAGTGACTTATCTAGGGTCATACAGCTAGTAAGAGTCTGAGGGCAGATTTGAAATCAGAAAGATGAATCTTCCTGATTCAAGGCCCCAGTGCTCTATCTACTGTGCCACCTAGCCACCTCCAGGAGGAAAAAAAAAAGCTTTACTAGAAAGCACACAGGGGCCTGTGAAATTAGAATTTAACTTCAAGTCTGGCCTTTGGCGCACTGTGCAATAGGCACTAAATAACTGTGTCTTTTCTATGCCAGTTTCTTCCCTTAAAAACAAAGTCTGAGCAAAGCGACTATAAAAGCTTTAACCTTAATCTGTCTCCTATTACAAGGTTATCAAAAGGACTGATGAGATCCCAGCTGGAAACTGCTTTAAGTTTTTTTTAAAAGCAGTTGCAATACATGAGACACAACAGATGCCAGGAGACGGAGATGAAACTCAGACCTGGGAGTTTGTAACTCCTTGGGTTCTATTTCTGGCCCTTCCACTAGTTCAGCGGGAAGCCTGGAACAATCCTCTGTAAAATTGGAAACCAGCAACATGGGGAGGATTAAGTAATTGCTTAAGTGCTTTGCCAATATAAAGTGCTTATTAATAATACTGCCACCCACCAAGAGCAATAATAATACTGCTGGGTGGCTCAGAGCCCAACTTTTTATCCTGCTGGATGGATATATTAGAGAATTCTTCAGGTAAGGCAAAAAAATATATATAACTGCTTGGCTGGGATTGTATAATGGAGCACTGGACTGGCAATCGGGATTCTAAATGGCATTTTCTCCGTGAAGCCTCTTCTGATATCCCCAATAAACCATCTTGTATTTATTTTGTATGTATTTATATGTGTACTTGTCTCCCCCATAGCATGGAAGGTCCCTGAAGGCAAGGACTGCTTAATTTTTTCTTTGCATGTCCAGTGTCTAATATAGTGCCTAGCAATCAGTATCAACTTAACAGACTGCTTGTTGATTGACATTTAATGCTAGTTTGGCCACAGTAAAATTTGGGGATATTTCACTTAACCTCTCCCAGCCTTAGTTTACTCCATCAGATAACATAATTTTCAAGGTCCCTTTTAGTTTTGTGATTGTATTATGTGCCCAACTTTGCTCTCAATAAGGTCTAAGGGTATTATAATATCTTGTATTTATTTTGTATATACTTGTCTCCCCTATAGAATGCAAGGCCTCTGAAGGCAAAGACTGTTTCATTTTTGTCTTGGAATATCCAGTGCCTAATACAGTGCCTGGCAATCAGTATCAACTTAACAAACAGCTTGTTGATTGACATTTAATGCTAGCTTGGCCACAATAAGATTTGAGGATATCTCATTTAACTTCTCCCAGTCTTAGTTTACTCCATTAGACAACATAATTTCCAAGGTCCCTTTTAGTTTTGTGATTCTATGTGCCCAACTTTGCTCTCAATAAGGTCTAAGGGAATTATAATTATCCAACAAATGGGATTTGCTACGTTTCCAGGGTTCAAATCTATGGTAGAGCTTTCATCATAGATATAAGGATTTTGCCTCACGTTGAGGAACAGGAAAGCCAGCTAGGGAGGCCATAAGTGAGTACTGAAGAAGGGGGAAAAGTTCCTCCAAAGATATGAAGGTAGGTATTTGGTGCAAAGGAGTCCCTGGACATAGGAGACTTAGACTCTTAGACTCTTGAAGAAAGCAAGGTACAGAAGCCCTATTCTGTGGTAGAAGGAAAGGATCTGGAAAGTGTTGGAAGGAAGCTGGAGCGTTACCCAGAGTAAGAGGTTCATAGTTATAGTTCTGGAGCTGGAAGAGCCTTCCTCATTTTACAGATGAGGAAACAGAAGGCTGAATGAAGAAAGGGCATGTGGGGAGGAAGAGGGTAAAGGGGTCTATAGAAATGGAGAGCAGAGTAGGGGTACCAGGAGTGAAGTGGGGGTGGGATTTAGGAGTTAGTGGAAGGAATCTGGAGGGAGACTGGTGAGTTTGGGAGTACGTTTACGGTTAGGGATGAGGTTTGCAAGGCTGCACGAGTTTTGCGGGCTGGAACCGAGCTTGGAGGGTGCAGAATCAGGACGCGGTGGGATAGGGAACACGGTGGGCTGCAGTCCAGGGACATCCGGGGCAGAGAAGGGTGGGCGGCGGGCACTCTTACCCACGGCTCTTCATGCCTCCGCTCGCCCCCATACCGCTGTCCTTATCGCTCTCGGCCAGGGTGGACGCAGCCTCCCTCCCCCACTCCATGGGCTGCAGATTGTCATTGCACCCCACAGCAAGCCCCAAACCCACTCTGCCGTCGCCGCAGCTTCGGGCGGGCCAGAGCTTGGCTTTTGAATGAGCCAGATCTCGAGCCCTAGGTAGGCCCTTTCTCTTGACCGCCCTTCCCAATAAATTAACCGTCCTCTTCTTCCCATTGAGGAGAGACCGAGGGTTGTCCCGGGAGACGCCAGGATGCAGAGCCCTCGAGAACCAGCGCGAGTGAAGAAGGGAAGCTGAATCCCAGTTCCAGCGGCATCTCTGGGAAACGAAGAATCCAGGTGCGCAAGCGCAAGGCCGGCTAAGGTAGCGGGAGTAGGAGAGGCGTGTCCGGGCCAGGGTTTGGCGTTCAGCCAATCAGCGTGCTAGGTCGGAATACTTAGCTATGCTAGTGTCTACAAAAGGGTAAATAAGTTTCCAGCCTCGAATATACACTTCTTTTTCTGGGGGGCGTGACGCCATCCTCCGAACATTGTGATGTAGTCAACCTTAACCCTCCCACTAGATGGGCCAACACAAAGTGGGGCATGACTTAGCCAAGGCAGCGGAGGAAGACCAATGGTAATAGGTCGTGCATCTATAGCGTTTTACGTTTCTTTTTTATTACTATTATATTTTTTGGGAGAACACTAATCACTTTCCAGCAAACATCCTCCAATCATGCTTTCCCCTTTATGTGTTGTCTTCCTCAGTAGAATGTAAGCCCTTTGAGGGCAAGGACTGTTTTGTTTGCTTATATATGTAATTCTAAAATTTAGCATAGTACCTGGCACATGATAAGCCTTATTAAAATGTCTCTGTCTCTTTCTCTATGTCTCTGTGCCTCTCTCTTTGTCTTTGTCTCTATGTGTCTGTCTCTATCTCTCTGTCTCTCCCCCTTCTCTCATTCTCCTTTCTCCTCCTCTTCCTCTCCCTCCCTATCCTTCCTCCATCTATCCGTCTATCTATCCTGTCTATCCATTTATCTGTCCATCTCTCCATCACTCTTATCCATTTATCTATCATAAAGTTAGTGGTTTAAGTTTTACAAATCACCTTCCTCATAACTCGCTATAAGGTTAAATCACTGCCCTGAAGACACACTCAGTTTTTACCATTTTCGCTTCAGTTTGCTTTACAGATGAGGAAATCTAGGCACATGCACACTCAGAAAGACACACACACACACACACACACACACACACACAAATAAGAGCCAGGAAAAGGACTCTAACTCAGGTTTAGTGCTCTTCCACCAAACAATATGGTATTAAATAGTTATTTTGCTGTTTATTCTCATTGTCTAGGTGTTTGGGGAAAATTAAAATTTTAGATCATGGGGCAGTTAGGTGATATGGTGGACAGAGTGCTAGGCCTAAAGTCAGGAAGACTTCTGTTGGTGAGTTCAAAATGGGCCTCAGACGTTTATTAGCTGTGTGACCCTGGGCAAGTCACTTAACCCCATTTGTCTCAGTTCCTCAGCTCTAGGAAATGGCAAACTACTCCACTATCTTTGACAAAAAAGCCCCAAATGGGGTTATGGAGCCAAACAGTACTGAACAGACTCAGCTTTGCCCTCCTAGAGTTTTGGGTATATTAGGGAACTAGATGTTAGACTAATTTTAATTATGAGAAAGTCACTCCTTATATTAAACCCCAAAAATGTGCCTCCCTGTAATTTCCATCCATTGTGTGTTTCTATTTCTTTCTACCCTCCTAGACCAACCAGAGCAATCCAGCTTTTTTTGTCATAGACATTAAAGAGAAGTTTTGAATGCAAAGATTAATCAAATTGATGCCAAAAATATGATCAAATTGAGGGAAGATTAATCTATGGGTGGTGGGAAGGCTGAATTGGAGGGTGAAAAAGTAAAGGTGAAAAGACAAGTTTAGAAGTTATTACAACCAGATAAGATAATCTTCTAGTAAGCAGGCCCTCTTCAGGGCCTGAGAGTAGGAGGGAAGGTGGTGATAAAAAGATAGAGGCAATCTTGCATTTGAAAGACTAGTAAAGCTAAAACTGAGGGGCCTCAAAAAACTAATTGGATATGGGAGGAGATGGAAGAGCCAGAGTTAAACATAAGGCAGAGATTCTTAAACTTTTTTTGTACCATGAAGCCCTTGGGACCTCTTCTCAGAATAATGTCTTTAAATGTACAAAATAAAATGCATAGGAGTACAAAGAAGATCAATCACATATTGAAATATAGTTATCAAAATATTTTTAGGAGAGGCTAGGCGGCATGGTGAATAGAGCACAGGCCCTGGAGTCAGGAGGACTTGAGTTCAAACTTGGGCTCAGACACTTAACACAAAAACTAGCCATGTGACCTTGGGCAAGTCACTTAATCCCAATTGCCCTCCAAAAAAAAAAGGCAAAAAAAAATTTTTTTTTGCTTTTTAGAGAAGGGAAGGCAGGGCAATTGGGGTTAAGTGATTTGCCCAAGGTCACACAGCCAGCAAGTGTTAAGAGTCTGAGGCTGAATTTGAACTCTGGTCTTCCTATCTCTAGATCCGGTGCTGTATTCACTGTGCCACCTAGTCACCCCCCCAAAAAATATTTTTAAAACAATTTCAGCAGTCCAAAGTTAAGAATTCCTAAAAAAGTTTTCAGATATGGCACAATAAATGATGAAGCCACTGACCAAAATAGAAAATCACAGATAAGGATAATGCAGGAGAATTTCAGATTCTTGACTGTTTCATTTTTGTTTTTACATCCTTCTTACCTAGCACTGTGCTGTGTACACAGTGGGCACTTAGTAAATGTTTATTGAATTGAACTGGAATGAATAATGAATGTGCTTTGGGGGAAAATGTTAAGTATGAGGAGTCAGTGAAATATCCAGGTGGAAATGTTCCTTAGGCAATGAGAGGTTTGTATTAGAACTTGGAAGAAATGTGAATGTTGGAATGGACTGCTTCTCCGGGAAGACTTCCTAGAGGAGGTGGTCTTTGAACAGATGAATTAGGAATGCCTTGACTGGTAGATTAAAAAGTAAAACATAGCACCTTCACAGGAACGGCCTCTTGGGGTACAGGAGGAAACCCCCACCCCGTCGTCACCACCATCACCATCTCCAGGACCAGGAGCCTCATATGCTAAAGACCCAGGTGCTAGAGTCAAGGACACAGTTTTCCCCATAGACATGAAATCCCTTTGCCACATGGCTTTGAAATTTACTATAGGATGAACAGAGGGCCCAAAGTAGAACCAGCCCCACATCTGCCACTCACCCAGAAGCCCTTCTCCCCCTCCTTGCCTCAGGCTACTGACTGAACTGCCCTTACCACCCCCACCACCATCTTCCCATCCTGGAAAGGGGAGAAGAGATGCAGAAGAGACCCAGGTGACCACTATCAACTGGCCACCCAGCAGATGCTTCAGAAAGACCAATTGTTCTAGGCTCTACCCCCTCCCAACCTTCTGCATCTTTATTTCACCTCCCTCCCCAGTGTCCTACCAATCTGCTTTAGTCTTTACTCCCACTGGAGTGATATTGTGATGGAAATGAAGGTGAGGGGTATAGGACTGAGAGGCCAAGATTTACAGCTTAGAGAGGGTTTCCATTAAAATCCTTGACAACTGGTTATTTATGGATGGGCTGGCTGAAACTGTGCTAATATCTCAGACTAGGTCTGGCACCAGGGATGCCCATCAGAAATAAAGAAAGGGGAAGCTGAAAAGCCAAAGCAAAGAATAAATGATTGAATCAGATACTCCCTCCCCACTAGAGGAAGGATGAGAAACCTTCAGAAGCATCTGTGATTTTTGTTTAAAAAAAAAAAAAGCCACATGGCCAAATGATGGTGGGGGAGGGAGGACTTTGTACGCTTGGGGTGAGAGGTTAAAGAAGAACCGTGAGGATTTCTTTCTACCATCAGCACCCCCATTAATGTCCACTAGTCAGTAGCAGGACTGGACCATTGCTTCTTGTCTAAACTAGACCTGAAAAGCTAAGATCCAGTAAGAGAAAGGTCCTGGATGCTGAAATTGTTTTATTTTCAGGACATCTGATTCTTTATTCCCATGGGAAATCATCAATAATAAAACCATAATTATGTTGTTTTATGATTATATTGTTATAACACACTATATTTGTAATACTTGTTTGCCCAGACTTTTGCCACAGAGACTACAATGCATCATTTTCATCTGATCATGGACCTAGGGCCCAGAACTCACAGGGTTGCTGGAGGAATACCATTTATGATAGCTAGCATTCATATAGCACTTTGCAAATATTCTCTCGTTTTGTCCCAATCCTGGGAGGTAGGTGCTATTATTATCTCCATTTTACAAGTGGGGAAACTGAAAGGCTAACAGAGATTAAGTGACTTGCCCAGGGTCACACATCTAGTAAGTGTCTGAGGTTGGATTTGAAATCAGGACTTCCTGACTCTAGGCCCTATTGCTGTATCCACTGAGGCACCCAGTTGCCTCTTAAGATTTGTGGAATTTTAGCGATTTGAAAAAATCTCCTACTTTCAAATGAATGAATATTTGAAGGTCTAAAATCGTCTATTAACATATTTAAAATCAACTCACATGTATAAAACAAGTATTTTGTATCCTCTAAGCCTTGTTCAGCCTCCGGTTCCTGTTGGAATCCATATCTTTCCCTGTGCCCATCAAAATGGAGGAGGCTTGAAATATGGGAAGTTAGTCAACCAGGAGAGTGACCTTGAAATACATTCAGTTCTTCGGACCTGGAGCATGAATGAGCAAAGAATTCCAGCATAATGGGGGTAAACAAAATGCCCTCTCCACTGTCTCCATGTGGGAGACTTTGGGCCACATCTGGAGCTCTTACCAAAGGACTTGGGACTTTAGGATGACATAGCACATGCTTTGTTTCCATCTTACCCCTACACCTTAAACCTCCCCCTGTCCCCCAGTCATGATGACAGGAACAAGTTGCCTCAGTATAAAAGGAGGGGCAGATTCTACTCTCACTTCAAAAGAATCAGTTTAGAACTCTGTCTGTCTGACTTGCAGGGAGAGCAGTGAGGGCCTTTCCTGCCCTGACAGAAATGGTGATTGCTTGCATGTGGCTGTTAGAGCAGGGGCTCATGCAAGTGAACCTCAGCTGGGATTTCAATCCTCTGGCTGCCTTTTCTGCTTTGTGTTTTTTCACAGTGGGCATAGGTGCCCAAGTAGAGATTTTGAGAGATGACCTTTCCAGCAGTGAGCTATCTTCTGGGTGCCTCATTCAGTTCCTGTTGCACTACTAGAATGGCCTTCCTACAACTACCACAGTAAACAGAGTCTCTGAGGGAATAGATGCCTGCTGCTAGGACCAGGAGGCCTCCCCACCCCCAGTACCTGGCACTTCTTAGTAGGAGGCATGAACTTCAAAGGAGTTGTTCAGACTGTACTGAGACTCTGCATGGTTACTGAGGGAGATGTATGACATCTGGAGGTTTAAAGTGGACCTACAGGGAGCTGATCAAGGTCATCATAGGTAGATAGGGCTATATCCAACCTTGTTTGGGGGATGAACAGCTTCAGGCACCAGCAGTAGGTAGTGTATTGATTTCTAATGGCAGGGCGGACATCTTCACCAATAGCCCTTCTGGTATAAGTATGATCAGTGATGTAGGTAGATGCATTGTAGCCCTTTGTGATTTGGAATACATAATCCATTCTACATTGTTGCCAATGGCCAATCCTATCATTGCCCTCTATCCAAGGACCAAGTTGCAGAATTGGTGGGAAGTGCTTTGGTTTTGGGAGTTTTTTGGGGGGTGCTAAGGGGTAGAATTTGGGGGAGGTACCTTGCTTTCTAACAATACAGGGGAAGTGAAACTGTCTCTGTATGTATAACTACCCAGCCCCATAGAACAAGAAATTTCCTCACAGGCTTCATTAGGAGAGATTCTATGGCACACTGGATAGAACACTTGGCTTTCTGAAGAGGATCTTAGAGGCAAATCCAGTCCGATCTCCTGTAATGGCAACCACACAGGCATACCCAGGATGGCTGCTAGCACAGGTTCTTAGATCTGCTTTACTAAGAAAGATAGTTGTTTAAGTGGCCAACAATGTTTTTAAATTATATTCACTAATTCAGGGGAAAAGTCAGCACCCTGAACTTCAGAGGAAATACAAACAGAAAATACAAGCAGAGAAATAAAGACCAACAGACAGGGCTCTGATTGCCTGAATCAATTATTCACTTTACCTACATCCCTGGATCAAGAGAGCCTTTACATCCTAGCAGTTGGGGAGCTCTGAACATATGGCCACTCAGAACCTGACCAAGAAATCACAAGATCCTTCTCATAAGCAAGCCCCCAAAGCAAAATACCAACTCAGAATATATATATACACTTCTCAGAGCCAGAAGACACCACAATCCTCATGACTCAGAGATTAGCAAAAGGTGTGAAAGCCTTCCTACAAGCAAGCCTTCCCTAAGCAAACTTCCCTTAATGGGCTTCACATGAGGCACATTAATGAGCACGGGAGATCTTATATTCCATCAACAACATTACACCCCCTTATATTATAAGGGCCTAGGGAAAGGGAAAGGATTCACCTCGAGTTTGTAAAACCCAGTGTTCTTCTCATATTCTCATGCTGTTTTCCTCCTCTAGATTTTAAGTCAGAAGACCTAGGTTCAAGCACTAGCATTGCCATTCACTAGCAGTCATGACCATTTTGTAACAGCTGTAATGGACCATTATGTGAAGAACTCTGCCTGAGATGCGGGCTCTACAAAGTATAATTATTCTCAGAATACCAAACCAACCTCGCACAGATGGCAAACGGAACTCAAGTCCAAGGTTCTACAGTGATGCCATCCTAACCTTTCCCCAAGAATTGTGAGAAGCCTGCTTTGTAAACTATAAGATTATATCAATACATGTCATCTGCTAGATGGCACAGTGGATATAGTTCTGGACCTGAATGGAGTCATAATAAACTTGAATTTAAATCCTGTCTTAGACACTTGTTAGCTATGTGACTTTGGGTGAATCATTTCACTTCCTCAACCTCAGTTTCCTCATCAGTAAAACAGGGCTAATAATAGCATGTTACCTCACAGGGCTGTCATGAGGACCAAATGAGATAAGAGAGTGTGTCCCAAAAGTCTTAGTGCAGTGTTCAGTTTCATAGTTTCCAAATGCACTAAGACCTTTGGTATATGAATGCCCCCAAGATACACCAAGACTCTGTATATCCAAAGTACTTTGCAAACCTTATGTAAATGTTAGCTAGAAGAAGATAGTATACAGAGACAGATACACTGTGTGATAATAGCTCGCTCTTGTTTTATAGTATAGGTGTGCCCTATTTTACGAAAATGGGGTGATAATAGAAAGGATGTATGGCATAATAGAAGAAAAGAGTCAGGAAACCCTTGGCAACAATCTCTCCTCTAACACTAGTGATGTGACTATTTATGAGGGCCCAGTAGGACCTCCTAGGTCCTCAAGTGTGGCCCTTTGACTGAATCCAAACACCACAGAACAAAACCCCTTATTAAAAGGCTTTCTTCTGTGAAACTTAGACCAGTCAAAAGGTTCTAGAAGGCCACTTGTGGCCTCAAGGCTGCAGGTTTCCTACCCCTGCAAGTCCCTTCACTTTTCTAGCTTTGGGGCACTGTCTAAAGTTTAGAGCGGATCTCAACCTGTGGGTCACAACCCCTTGGGGGGTCAAACCACCCTTTCACAGGGGTCACAGGGGTTGCCTAAGACCACCGGAAAACACATATTTCCATATTTCCAATGGTCTTAGGAACCGAGACACCTCTCCTCTATCTCTCTCCAGGCGGGTCCGCCCACATGCAGATACGCCACATGCCACATACGAGTATTAAAGGGTCATGGCATTAGGAAGGTTGAGAACCACTGCAAGGTTAAACCTATAAGATAAAGGCCTTTTATGATCACTAGTAGAGATACAAAGCTCACATTTATGGAGTCCTTTGAAAGCCCAATGCTTTCCCCAAGATAACTCAATGAGATATAGACACTGTGGGTATTACTATGTCCATTTTACAAAGGAAGAAACTGAGAATCAGAGAGTTGAAGTGACTTGTCCAAGGTCTCACAGATGGGTGGCAGAATCAGGACTTGACTACAGGTCCTCTGATTCCAGATGTCCTATTTTTTCTTGTTATAAACTGATGGCATTTGAAAATTCAAACTTACAAAATCATAAAGTACAAAAAAATCTTTGTCTTACAAAAAGATTTACTTTAGGAGCCCCTTAAATATGCAGGTTCCCTCTTACATGATTTGATTAGTATACAACTCTTCCAAAACACAATAGTTACATAAATCGAGGGCTACCAATAATTCCAATGATTTTTGCTTGTACTGTATGAGAATCAGACCCATTTGGACCTAACATGGTGATAAAAGTGATGGCAATAGATAGCTAATACTCTGGGGCAGCTAGGTGGTGCAGTGAATAGAACACTGGCCCTGGAGTCAGGAGGACCTGAATTCAAATCTGGCCTTGGACACTTAACACAAAAAAAACTAGCCTTGTGACCTTGGGCAAGTCACTTAACCCCAATTGCCCTACCTTCTCCCCTGCAAAAAAAAAAGAAAAAAGATAATTAATATTCATCTTCCACTGATCTCTCTGCCCTTCTTCTGAACCAATATATAACATAAATAGAAGCAACCTATGACATGAGGCCTGCTGAGACTTAAGATTATTAGAGAGAGGAACAGAGTTCATCTCCTGTTCTAGTAGAGTTCAGATTTAAAGTTCTTTAACTAATTAACTGATTTTGCTGATTTCTTTTTCTCTCTCTTCTTTTCTTTTTTTTTTTAATGAATATTCTTTGTTAGATGGGATAGCTTTCTGGGGAGGGGGGTGGAATACAGGGAGAAATTTAGACCATATAAAAAATATCAATAAAAATGTCTTTTAAACAAATTCTTAGGCCAGAATCCAAGGGTGCACTCAGCTGCTGGAGTTGGCTGAGCTGGGCTAGAGGAGAGAGGTGTTAATTCATTCAAGTGAACTTTTGTGAGGGTTAAAGATAAAGGCTGGAGGGTACCCACAGCTGCTCTAGAGCACTATGTTTTGGCTCTGCTTCAAGGCTTGCCCATCAGGGCCTCTCTTCCCAGATGGCAGATTTCCCCAAGGTCTTGTCTCCAACTCCCACTCCTTTCATTGTAAGATCCATACAGGCAGAGATTAAGTCATAGCCTGGCTTCTCCCTGGCACTCAGTGCCTGGTACAATGGCCAACTCTCTGGAGGTAGAGACAGCAGTGTTGGTATTGTAACTGGAGACCTGCGTTTGAGCCACTACTATAATAGTTCCCTACTGTGAGGCTCTAAGTAAGTCATTTCATTTTTCTGTTATTTAGTTTGCTTAGTTTGTAAATGGAAATACTGATACCTTTAATATTCACCTCACAGGATTATTGTAAGAAAAATACTTTGCCGGGTGGAGCCAAGATGGCAGTGTAGCAGCAGCAACATATCGCAGCTCTCACATAGCCACCCCAAAATACCCATAAAATAGGACTCTAAACCAATCCTAGAACTCCAAAATGCACACAAAGATACTTCCCACTAAAGTCAGCTTGG
>CM053586.1:219311863-219326992 GCA_028646515.1 Pseudochirops corinnae | reverse complement strand
GGACAGGGTGGAGAGTGGAGAGCAGGATAGGAAGAGGGGACATTTAATCAGACTCTCACAGTGTGCTCACTATGGAGAGGCTCTGCATAATTTCACATGTTCAGCCTGTATCTGATTGTTTGTCCTTCCAGTGGGGGTGGGTGGCGAGGGAGGAGGAGAAAGAATCTGGAATCTGGAGTTCCATAATCAAATGTTATGAAAGTGTGTGCATATATATATGCAATTATTATTATTATTATTATTATTGACTACATCCAACTGGAACTTGAGATGCACAGGCACTGTGGTTGGGAGATCCATCCTGCCCTACCAAAAAGTGACATAGGAGAGAATAGACTGGGGGAGGGAGGACACACTAGGATGGCTGTTTTGGGGTGGTGGGTGGGGGAAAGAGGGGGAGAAAATATGTAACTCAAAATCTTGTGGAAATGAATGATGCAAACTAAAATAAAATTAAAAAAAAAATTAAAAAAAAAAAAAAGAAACTACATGCAGGGGCGGCTAGGTGGCACAGTGAATAGGCCCTGGAGTCAAAAGGACCTGAGTTCAAATCAAGCCTCAGACACTTAACATTTACTAGTTGTATGACTTTGGGCAAGTCACTTTACCCCAATTTCCCTGCCTTCCCCCCTCTACTACATGCAGCATCCCAGATATAGAACACTATGGTGAGAGTTTCTTTGGTTTATTGGATTTTGGTTACTTTTACAAAGGTAAGATTCCTGTGTTTCAGATACATTTTGTGATAACATTTTCACTATCAGTTGGTAGTAGTATTATGTTCAGGAAATACAACCATTTTCTGTATTTGTCCAACCTGTGGCCTCAAGGCTACATGTGGCCCCTCTAGGTCTTCAAGCAAAGCCCTCTGACTGAGTCCAAACTTCACAGAACAAAGGGCCATAACTTGAGGACCTAGAGGGTCACATGTGGCCTTGAGACCACAGGTTCCCCATCCTGGTCTAGGCAAAGGGAAATTTCAAAATGTTTCTTGCTACAAATAAAATCACAAAATGCATTCCAATACTGATTAAGTAATTTAAAAATTATCCTAGTTTGAATTATGGCACCATTACATAAAACAATGAAAAATGGAACAAAACCTTTACCCCTAGCCCCTTGTTTTTGAGACAGCAAACATTTAGCTCAGGTCCTGAAAAACAGTCAAGGTTCAGAAAACCCATATTACTCTGAAGGCTCAAAACCCTACAGCCTGAGAAGGTACCACTAAAGAGGCTAGTGGTATTTTGGCTCTATCCACCTAAAGGGACACCAGTCTTACTGTGTCTGGGTTCATTCACTTCATCAATGATCTTAGTATTCCAAATGACTAAAGGACTGAAGAAAAGCTGAGTATTTTGTTTTGTTTTTTAAGGAGAGGGGCATGCATTTGGGTACATATATGTGTGTGTATGCTTGTGCTAAAAGAAGTAACAGCTCCTCCTCTTTCACTGTGCAATTGGGAATGGTGCCTAGTTTCAGGAGGAGCAGCATCAGCACAAAGGCATATAACATAGAGATATCAAACCAAAGGTCAATACGACTGGCAATTCTGCGGTGTAAATGATATAGATTTGACCTTTATCGTTCATCTCTGAAAAATAAAAATTTGCCAGAGATAGTACTGATGGGTGGTTGCTTCTCATAAACTAACATTGCCTTTCCTTGATTGTCAGGATGATTAAACATCAGGAAACATTGCTAAATCAAATCATGAATTCGCTGTCCTTGGAGATGTCTTTAAAAACAAAAAAAAGGAGTTAAGAAAATCTCCTGTTTTGGGTGATTTAGGCAAAGACTCGGGGAGAGGGGCAAGGGCCTATACCAGGTTACCTCCTCCTCCTTCTAGCTCTATGACACTATGAAATTTCAAATAACTAGGAGCTTTATTTCAGAAGTAACAAAGACAAAGGAATGATATTAAATGAGCAATGTCATCCACACCAATACTAACTGACACACTGAATTCTCTATTAAGCTAGTATAGAAAAAGCAAGAAGACAGGGATGGAAGGGAGGAGTGGAAAATTCAAAAGAGAAAATAATTTTAAAAAACATTTGAAATGTATTGTGATAGTTTGGGACAACAAAATTATCTTGTATCAGTCTGGCTCAGGCCATGAAAATAAGTTTGTATTACAAACAGGAGGAATACAATAATTAAGATTAAACTATAGTCCATGAGCTTAAAACTTCTAATCTCTTACCCTAAAGATGCCAATCCAGTCCTTCTTTCGAGGAATGAAATGCTGGGTGAGGGTGTAATGGCACATGATGTCTCCCCCAGGGATGTAAAACTTCTCCACGTTGTTAAAGACGATCTGAGAGAAATGGCAATGATCCAGCAGGACAGCTGATGTTGGGGGCTCCTCGCCTGTCCCTTCCATGGTGGGGGATCCTATCAAGGGAATGAGGGACATGGTAAGATATGAGGAAGTAGCTGGCTTTATTAAGAGAGAAATCTGGGCTCTCACCCAGAGAACATTCTGTACACATCTAAGGTGAGTCCGGAAAGCACAAGCTTGACAATTGTGTGGAACACAACCATTTTCCTGTTTCAGTTTAGGTCATTTCACTCATGATTTCCACTGCCAAAGGAAGTGTTTTTTTCTTTTAAAAAAAATTCTAAACTTAAGGAAAGAAAGGGAACATTTTCATATATGAAGGATTCTGTGTAAAACTGCTAACATCTACTGAGTGGTTGGCTTTAAAAAAAAAAAAAAGGAAGATGCTCCTTTCAAAGCTAGCCTGTTTATTTATGTTTCCTTTGAAAGGTCCTATTATTTTCAACCATCCTGCCATGGCCAACTCTCTTCTCCAAATGTACTGGGCCTCTTCCTCTGCTGGGATTCAGCTTGTAGACAACAGATGAGGCAAATGTTTTGTAAATAAAAGTATTATATAAAACATAAAGAGTGAATGTATTATAATAAAGCTTCCCACACCTCAACCACTCACTTGACTTTCAACTAAGTTAAACCCTGAAGTTAAAATTAAAAATCCTCCAATTCTTTACTGAGCAGCCCAGCACAATGACTCATACATTGTGGGGACTCAAATATTTGCTGAACTGGACTGAGGCAACAATCACATACATACAAAAAGCAAGTCATTCCTTATAAAAATCATATGTTGGAACAAGACAATCTATCTGCCACAAAGGGTGTCAACAACTCAGAGACACTGCTACCTGTTGAGTAGTCAGCTGGCCCTACCTAGCCTATATCCTGGTCTTATCTGATACAAAGGTTCTAGGGCCTTCTAGGTATTCCAAATCTTTTTTGCTGTTGTTTTGCTTTTTAAGGAGAGGGTTGAAAAGGATGAATTTCATGTGATAAATTATCTTCAGTTCTTGTGCTTGAGCAAACAGGGAATGATGGGAGCTAGTGTTTCTTCTGTGCTAATGAAGAGGTACATAGGATTACGGGTGCTTGAAAACCCCAAAATACCAACATGCTGGGTCCTGAGAAATGAATTCTACTCAAGTCTTCTCTCAGACAAAGAAAAGCAAGCAAAGTTTATTAAGTTTGCCTTAATCAGTAGACTCTTAAGGAGCCTGGGGATCTGTGATGCTTATACTGGACAAGTGGGCCAGAATCATGTGACACAGAGTGAGTCTGCCTTAGAAAATTCTCTGGCCTTCTCTCTTGTAGGAAAGATGGGGTCTTATATACAGAAAGGTTGTGGGAGGAATCTAGGGGTGGTCTAGAGGAGGAGTTTGGGAAGTCTTCAGCAGGAGTCAAATGAAGTCAGATTCCAGTGATAAGGACCCTTAAGGGTAGGAAGTAAGGAGGCTACCAGGAGATAGACAATGGAGGGTTTGGGAAAATCCAGGGTGGAAAGTAACTAGACAAAGAAGGGCTAAGCTAGTAAGAGATTTGGGCCTAGCTAAAAATGAAAGGCTCATGGCCTCAGGCAAATGCCTCATCAAATAGGAAGAGTCAATCCGAGTTCAAGGGGGTTCCCAGAGCTGTACTCATCACTAAGGCTAAACCCATATCCTCAATTTTAACCTCAGATCTGCTTTTCTGTAAGAGAAAGCCATGTTCAGGATGAGGTTAGAACTAGTTCCCTGTGCATAAACCACAGTCTATGTTATTATCTTCTCGCAAAGGTGTTATGACAGGGTGGCAATGTTCTTATTGTGCATTGATTCCTAAGGGCATCCCAGATTCATTAAACCCTTTCTTTAGTCCTATTAACAATCCAGCCAAGCACTTGGGACTGCCCAGTTCTTTCCCCCACCTATGAAAGCATAAAAAGCCAGCAGGCAAGAGTAAGCCAGAGGTTAGTATCTGATAACCTGTTTCTCCTATAATCGAAATTCCAGTCACTATAATTCATTCAGTATAATTTCAAAGGAAGGTAGTTTAGTTAAGTAGCTACTTAGGAAACATAGGAAATAAGAGTTTTGTTCCTAGCCCTGCCCTTCAACTTGCTTGCTTACCCTGAGGCAGGATACTTAAAATGGAGTGAGAGGAAAGAGGAAGGTGAAGACTTTGCTAAAAGTCAAAGAACAGGAGTGAGAGAAAGCAATGTAAAAGTGATGTAATCTAGGTGTGCTAAGAACCCTGAAATGCAAGGATACAGGGCGGGGCCCCGGGCGGCCCCCCCCCCCCAAACCTGCCTTGAAAGAATTTGACTACTCAAGCCTTCTTTCTGTCCAAGTATTGAGTTTTGAGTTTATTAAGATACCGGATAGGTGGGCAAGATGATACCTAGTGAATCTGTGGTATTTGTGATAGCAATACAAGTGGATCAGATTAAGAATCTGGGAATTTGATGAAGATGGATATTTCTATATGGAAAGGAAGATCTGGATAGGATCTAGAAGTGGCAAGATGCCTAGGGTATGGGATTAAGGAGTGTCAAGTAAGTTAATTAAGTAATCACGGGTGGGCCAGATGCCGTGGGTGGAAGGCACCAGTGATCTGGGCTACTGGGTTACAGGAAAAATTCAGGTACTGGGTTGCTTTCAAAGATGTGGTGTTTTCCTTTTAAAGGTTCAGATCCCATCCCCATCAAAAGTATCACGAATAGCATACAAGATGCTGGCTGGTTGCTTGAGTTAAGTGAGGTAAGAAGTACAAGTTTGCACTCCACAATAAACTTTACACAAAGAAAATTCGATTCTCCTGTTCTAGTATACACCTCTAAACATTGTCAAACTCTCTTCCAAATGGGTGCAACTTATTTACAGTAAGAGTTAAAAAACTGATTACACTCTCAGATCTCTACTAGGGTTATATATCCTGAGCAGGTTAGCAGTTAAGTGGTATAGTGGCTAGCTAAAGTGCTAGACTTGGAAACAAAAATACAAGTTCAAATTCTGCCTGGGACACTAGCTGTGTAGAGTAGCTGTGTAGACCTGGGTGAGGCATTTAACTTTTTTTCAGTCTCAAGTTTTTTTATCTGAAAAACTGGGATAATAACAGTACCTGCAGGCCTCACAGAGTTGTAGTGAGGATCCAATGATCAAAAGTGGTTTTGCAAAACTTAAAACACTATATCCTAGATATTGTTATGTTACTAAATGTTTTTTAAAACTATACAAAAATACTGAGTTGCTTTATGTGTAACAGCAAACAACTGGAAACAATTAAATTCAATTAGAGAATGGCTGAAGAAACTGTGGTATACTAAAGCAATGAAATATTTTTATGCTATAAGAATAAAAAAAGAATAAAAGAAATATGAAAAGGCTTATACAAAGAAGTGCAGAGGAAAGAATGCATATCACTAGAATACTCATTCACAACAACAATATAAACAAAATTTTTAAAGAATCCAGATGGGAAAGGGGGACAGAGCCACATTAATTTTGTCAGTTACACACATACACCACTGTCTAGAATTTACAGTTTCACTGGGGATATTAGTCTTAAATTTGTTTATTTGGTTGTTGGCATTTGTTAAGATTAAGACTTTGGCTTACTTGTATATTACTTTTGTATGGTGGGCCCTAAACTAGTGGGGATATATGACTCAATACAACTCGTTTGCCATCATGGGGAAAAAAAGCTCAGGGTTCATATCCAAATGAAAACAGATCACTTGAGTATTCTATGAAGAAAAGGACAGCAGTGGAAAAAAAAAGGAAGACATACTGTAACAAAAAAGAAGCCAAACAAGTCTCCTTTCTATTCATCTAAAAACCAACTGTCATTTATGAAAAGCCAAGAACCCTACCCTCTTATCAAAAATTTAACAAGACTCCATAGGGTGAAGTTTCATGTTTCAGATTCCACTAAGGGACTCAGAAGACACCAAACAGAGCTCCATGTATCTGGAAGGAACTCAACCAGCCTTGAAATGAAGTGTAGAAATGTTCAGCAAGCCAAGGGGCTATAGGGTAAGGAAGAAGCAGGTAGGATAATGGGACAGAGATAGATACAAGATAAACCAGTTGCTTGTTTCCTCCTACAGAATAAGACAGGGTCATTTTGTGTGTGTACAACATAATGGTACCCAGCCAAGGCATTTGGGAAGTACCCATTCTAGTCTCTCTCCCTGAAAGAGTGATGTCTGCTAATTTTCAAGACAACTGGAATCATATATTGGGTGTTGAAAATAATTTATCCCCAAAAATGTGTCAGAAATGGAAGAGTAAATGTAGAACAGAAAAAGAGGAGAGAAACCATGGAGATTATTCGAGAATGAACTGCTTTAAAAAAAAAACAGATTGTACCAATGAATAGACTGACAATTACCACTACCAGTCTTAGAATTGATGCAACAAGCTGCAAAAGAAACAGCAGGAAAAACAGAAAATTTTAAAAAATAAAATAAAATATATGAAGTTTTGGATTGATGGGATGAATTAGCCTAGTAAGGTAACATTAGACCACATATTTCCAGATTAGTTCTTTGAATAGCTAGGCTCCCAATTTCTAAGAAAGCTTGACACAATTCCATCTACTAAGCTATCCAAAAGTAATGCACTGTCCTGATGAGAGTTCTATTAAGAACAGAAAAAGGTATAGACAAATAACCAGTCCTTCTATATGACCCTACAAACTCAGATGATGCTTAGTTTCATTTTTTTTTTAGGAATCAAAAAAGGAAGGAAGGGTCCCATGGAATTAACTTGTAAACCCTCCCTTGAACTGCTTCCAATTCTACTTCACCAAAAAAAGCAACCAAATCAACTACAATTTTCTTAAGATCTATCCTCATGCATGCTGAACCATCATCAAGGAATGATATAGTTAAAAATAGCAGGTTAAATCATGGCCTAACAAATAGTTAGATACCAAGAAAAGACCAATGTGTACAAAAATATTCATAGTATTGTCATTTTTTAAAAGCTGAAAACAAAAATGAAGAAAGCAGTACACACACACACACACACACACACACACACACACACTCTCTCTCTCTCTCTCTCTCTCTCTCTCTCTCTCTCTCTCTCTCTCTCTCTCTCTCTGATTACAGCAATATAAATAAAGGCCGAACTAAGAGGCAAAAAACTCTAATCAAATGAACGATAATAAACATTAGCAGTATACTGTCAAAGAGAAAGAAGACATCTTGATGTGCTTTTGGGAATGTAGTCAGTAGTGTTAGTAGGAAAGGGTTTGTTGAACAAATTATATCAATAATTTTAAATGGTTAGAAAGAATTTTCACATTACCCTTTCACCCAGTGGGTGGGGCTATTTCAAGAGAAATGAAACTGCCATCTCAAGAAAAATGAAACTATTTGAAGCTCCTCAGGTTCAGTTCATAAAGTGAAACTAATGTTCAAGGAAGTCAGAGAACAAATCAATCCTTAATTACCTGCACTAATTTGGATGAGTAAATGAATAACTAAAACTCTCAAATGATAAATTTTTTTAAAAAGTCATTTCATCCAATAGTATCAAGATTCTGCCCAATAAGGTTTTTTTTTTTTTTAGCTGTTAGGATAAATAGACGTGTTAACCTCACTTTTCCCAGACTCTGGAGGAAGTAACAAACATTATACAACAATACTGCAAAAACTGGTCCTTTGTACACAAGACAGTATGGATCATGAAAACTACAGTCGTTTTGATGGTTTCAGCTGTGGTCAAAAGGACCTAAGTCTGACTTGCTAATAAGAAAACAGCGGTGAGACAAGGGAGCATATAAGCAGAAAACCTTTACTGGGATCTTCAAATTGGTGACCTGGCAAGACATTGCATAATGCAACCACAAATATCATGGCTTAGGACACAAAAGGCATATTTAATTACTATGCTTGGAATTAACAGCTTTTTTGTAACAAAGAAATCTCAAAACTCCAAGAGATAATTCCCCATTTCCTTGTAATTGAGGATTTTTCCTTTAAAAGGCACAAGGGACTATTTTTCCTTTTACATAGATTTTTATCTATATCTTTTGTTTTTACATTGTCCAAAATTCCATTCCCCAGCCCCTTCTCCAGAGTATTATTCCTTATAACAAATGTTTTGAAAAAATTTCAATAAAATCAACCAATTCATTAAAAAAACCTGTGGTTATTTGCAGTGTTCACAACCCCAGCCCCTCCACTTCTGCAAAGGAGCAGAGGGAGGTATCTTCTCATAATCTATTCTCTAGAGCCAAGTTTGTTTCAAAAAATTTTCTCTGACATTCAGTTTTGTGGTTATTCTTTTCATTTACAGTGAAATGAACACTGCGAATAGACTTTGCGAATATTGTTTTCCTGGCTCTGCTTATTTCACTTTGCATTAGTTCATGTAAGTCTTTCCAGGCTTCTCTGTATTTATTTAGCATGCCTGTCATTCTTACCACACAATACTATTCCATTACCATTTCTAGGACTTGTTATGCAAGTACCACAATCTGCTTAATCTTTCCCCAATCAAGTGAGGTCCATTTTGTTTTCAACCATAAAAACTGAGAAAGCATTTTGGTATATACGGAGCCTTTCTTGTCACTGACCTCCCTGTATATGCCAAGCAGTGCAATCCCTGGGTCAAAAAAGACAGGAACATTTTAATCACTTTATTTGCCTTCCAAAATGGATGTCCCATTAGACAGTCCCATTAACAATGCATTGCCTATTTTTGACATCTTTCTCAATTTTCTGGCTACGAAGTAAAACCTGAGTTGTTTTGATTTGTATTTCTCTATTAGTGGAGTATTCTTTCATATGGCTGTTGATAATTCACAATTCCTCTTTTGAGAAGTGATGTTTCTTATGCTTTGACCACTTCTCTATTTATGGAAGGGTTATAACTCCTAACTCCAAAGTGGCCCAGGTCATAAGAATACTTAACGTGAGTGAAATAGGAAGTCTTGCCTATTCAGGTCAAATGTGTATCATTTTGGCTGGGAAAAGATTATTTCTAAATAGGCACAGTCCTCTAAGGGCAAGTCTGCTGAGTCAGCATGATGTCAGGTTTTGCTGGAAAAATCTGGAACTGAGCCTTCTCAAACTTCCCAATTGAGGTTTCATTGGTCAGTAAAGACCCCCATCAGTAGGACTGATTTGAGTTCCTTTTTAGTGGTGGGGATGGGCTGTGCTAATTCATTTTCCCACTTCCCCAAATCTTTGTTCCCCTGTGATTACAGATTACTTGACATCAGGCTATTCTCTCTAACCCACAATTCCCACTGCAGCCCAAGTAACCTTGCTTTTCTATTATTACATTTACAATAGTTCATACTTAGTCTATTCAAAAATTTTCAGTAATTCCCTTTATTGCCTATTAGGAAGCACTGAGGCCTGGTGGAGGGAATGCTGGACTCATTTCCCTTGATGATTATAGGCAAATTAAACTCTCATTGTCTCAGTTTCTCCATCATTAAAATGGTGACAACACTGGCACTATCTATCTCAGAGTAGAGGAAAGAACTTTTTCTGCAAATCTTAAAAGAGCTACATAAATCTGAATTACTATTATTACAAAATGAAGAGTTGGGAAGAGGAAAAAGTGATGGCTTTAGACTCAGAGTATTTGCTTAGCATAATGGAGCACCAGTTTCTTTAAGTCTAAAGTGAAGGGTGTTGGGACTAGATGACCTCTGAGGTCTCTTCCGGCTTCCTATTTGTAATGTAAATTATGTCCAGCCTTCTGTCCAGAGACTTATCCTCTCAAGTATCTAAACTGGGGTTAATTGTTCTGATTCTCTCCCATTTCCATACCTTTATGCACATTATTTGCCATGCCTGAAATAATTCCAAGAACCTCAGGGGTAATGAACTCCCTCCCCAAACCATTCCTAGGCTTTTATCTCACTCTTTTGCATCATAGTCAGGTGATCCACAGCTAACTGGAGCAGGAGATGGAGCACTGGGCCTGGAGCCTCAGACACTATCAGGGTGACCTTGTGTAAGTCAATCTCTTTTTGTCTTCAGTTCCCGCTTTCCTCAGCTGTAAAATGGTCATAACACCTCCTACCTAGAAGGGTTATTCTGAGGATCAAATGAAATAATATTTATTTAGCACAGTACCTGGCACACAGTAAGAAATGTGAGCTATTATTATTAGCTACTGCTTCAATTATTTATGTATTACGCCCTCTATTCTCAAATTATAAGCCACTTAAGAAGTCAGGCCTGTAGAAAACATTCAAATAAATGTGTATTGTTGTTGTGGTTGGTCCTTCATTTGTAAGGAGGACAAGGATAACAAGTGAATTGGATGTGCCAACTAAGGAATTCTGTTTCCACAGGATTAAAGCTCCTCCCATCTTTGACTGACAGCAGAATGTTAATCAGAGGTGACTGGTTCTAACCAGAAAGCAGAACCAGATTTCAGATCAGGTAAAAGATCATAAGCTTTTACTCATGTTTAACTGCGCTGACCTATAACATCAAGTGGGGGGGGAGGGTCAGGAGGTTGCATCTAGCCAATGAAGAGCAAGGAGGGAAATTCAAATTGGGAACTGCATAAAAAGTGTTGCATTTGTCTTGAGCAAGCATTTGGGAGGGAGGGACCCATTCACTAGGAATGTAGAATAATTGGTTAAAATAAAAGGAGAACTTTCCAGGCTTCAGGGTGAGTATTGTTCCTTGTTTAGAGGGAGCACATTTCTCAGATTTAAGTGAGGGAGGACTGTGCAAAGCCTCGTTTCTCCTCCAGACCATCTGTCAGCAAGATACAGACCAGGACAATTGAAGACGGCCCAGGATGCAGTGGGGGACTTTGGCCTTTTTAAAATCTAGTCTCACTTTGCCGGAGTCAAAGTCCATTCAGTGATTAAAATTAAGTAAGAAATAGGGTAGAGGCCGGCTAGGTGGTGAGCTCCTGGAGTCAGGAGGACCTGAGTTCAAATTAGGCCTCAGACACCTGACACATTTACTAGCGGTGTGACCTTGGGCAAGTCACTTAACCCCAACTGCCCTGCCTTTCCCCTCCAAAAGTAAAAAAAAAAGGGTATAAAATGATGTCTTTACCTTGTCAAAAAAAATCAATCTGGAAAAGAGAAAATCCTTACGGTTGCTGGCCAAACAGAGACAATTGCTATTTACATTCACTCTGAGCCAATCAGTTCCAAATAATGACCAAGTAGGGCTTGGCCTGGGACTTACCGTGGGTCTGGAACTGCCTTAAGAAGGGGAGCAGAGATAACTGGTCCAAAAGGTAACTGGGGTTCCTATTCAACAGTGATCAAGGTATTTGGGGAATGACAGTTCTCTTAAAGTGTGACTAAGGCAAACAGCACACGTCAGCTAGATGGTGAGCTGGGGATTTCTCTCTCCATATACCACTCACCTCCTGCCCAGTAGCCCCAGAAGGGTTCACAAATACCTCTTCTGGGATCAGTGGACAGATGTGGTATAGCGAACTGAATCTGGGCTCCGCCACTTATTGTCTGACCTTGGGCAACTCCGCCTCTGTATGCCTCAGTTTCCCCATCCGTAAAATGAGGAGTTTGGACTATATGATGTACAAAGTTTCATCCAGGTTTAAAAGCAAGGATTGTAGCTCAGATCCGTGATGGGGCTGCCTTTGAAAGCAGGGGCATCGCTTGTGAAGGATGAGGGGCTTCAGCTCCCGCTTCCTTTCCAAGGCCCCGCCTCTTCGCAAAGAGAATCAAGACTAGAGCCAGATGCTAAGAAGCGAACCGGGGAGAAGGCCAACGCGGGGGTGGGGGAGTAGAGGGAGCGATGGTCCAATCCTTAAACAAGAGATCGTGACGTCACGACTCTCCATGCCCGCTGGGACGCCATAACGCAAATCTCAAGAGGAAAGGGGAGCGTGTGCATATCGCCGTACCCCGCCCGTGCGCACGCACCCGCCAGAGCCTCGCTCAGGAAAAGATCGTTCCTACAAACTCCTTTAGAACAGAGAGGGGCGCTACCGAGGCCATCTCCCCCCGCTACCGCCCCCTCTGGTGTGAGCCCGGAGGAAGCGCAGCGAGCCACCGGCCCTCCCTTCCCGACCATAGGCTTCCTTCGCCTTCACGGACACGAAGCGGGAAAGCAGCAGTCCTTCCCACGCCATCAACCATCTTCATCTTAAAAACTCACCCGGAGCAGCAACAGCCACCAGCAGCTGCGTCGCAACAGCAACAGGGGCGGGGGCGGGGCCGGGCCCAGCAAAGGTCCCGGAGCGAACTTCTGGGGCCCCGCCCCAGACCATGCGTCACAACGATAATGCCCCGCCCTCAGTGTCGCGCGCGTAGGGCCACCTGGGACTGGTAGTTCTGTCTGGGCCAGGAGGTGGATAGACGTGAAAGAAGCGCCGGGGTGTCTCGTTTGCCTCCAGCTCCTGCAACCTTGGGGTCTCGGTACCATCGCTTCACCCCAAGGCCTCTGGAATCTTCCTCGTTCCCCTAAATGGTGCTTTTAACTTAGTTTTCTCCTTCTGAACCTCAGAATCCCACTGAAAGGTCATCTCGTCCATTATCTAGGTTCTGATGAGCATCCACTCTGGAATCATAGAGTGACAGTGGTACACAGTGTTCCATCTCCCTCTTCTGCACCCTTGAATGCCTTCTGTCCTCACTTCCTCAGCCTCTTGGACAGTTCTCCTTTTAAAGCACTAAGTAGGTGTCCCCTCTTAGAGGTACTTTTTCTGATTTCCCCCAGTTATTTAGTGCTGACTCTCTTGAAATTATTTTTGTAAAATATGGCAGCAGACAGAGCATGCAAAGCCTTGATCAACAAGATCTTAAGTACCAGCTCTTAAAGCATAATGCCTAACTCATTTAGAAGCACTTCATAAATTCTCAGTCTCTCTGTCTTTGCCTTTGTGTCTGTCTCTGCCTGTATGTCTCTCCTCCTTCCTCCACACACAAACTCTATGACCCTGGATAAATCACTTAACTTCTCAGGCAATTCTCTTAAGTTACCATCCTCCATTTGTTAAAGGGAGTTTCCTTATCCTGGAGTTCCTTATTCAAGTGAGTAGGATCCAATCCTTATTCCTATCTTAGTATTTACATGTTACATCCTTGTAAGCTCCTTGAGGGTAGAAAACTGTTTCATTTTTTCCTTTGTATTCCCAGAGCTTAGCACAATACCTTGCACATAGTAGGCATCTGATATATGCCTTGTTGAATTGAGCTGAAAGAGATCTCAGAGATTTAGTCTAACTCCTTAATTAAAAAAAAATATTGATGCCTTTTGTTTTACATCACAGTTATTCCCAAATATGCATACATCATACACAGTCCCCTTAAATTGAACAAAAATAGGTAAACAAAGACATAGTGACTGTCTCTGACAATGTATGTACAACATTCTGCCATTACCCTCCTGCCCCTCTGTTTTAAGGAGAAAGGTATGTTTCATTACCAAATCTCTAGGATTCAACCCTTAACCAAGAAGGAAATATCTTCAATAGATGATTAGGAACCTCTACTATATTAATTCTATCTTCCCTTAAACAGAGGACCCCAAAACTCCCTAGGACATCTTCATTTCTTCCAGACACTTACAAGTCCTTGTGGCCAAGCCATTTTCCCAACTCTGCTCTGCTTGTACTTGTGGAGTTAATTTCTTCTTCTGGGTTTGTCTCTTGAGCCATTATATTTATCTCTTCATTGTATTCCTGCCTTTTATTTGTCATGCCTCTAACTTAGTTCCTGGTTTGAGATTGTGTGCCAAGGCCAAGCTCCTCCCCTTTCCAAACATTTGGGTAGTGTCATCATGCTTGGTTTGGTCCTCATCTTGATTTCCTGGGTTCTTGATAGCTGGTTTCCATTTTTTCTGGTGTATCTGTACTCTTAGTGCTGGCAGGTTTCAAGCCTCCCTGAGTCATCCAGGGTCAGATTGCTGAGGTCTAAAGGACTCCCTGAACTGTCCTAGTCAGGCCCCCCTGGAGCACTAGTCATCTTTGGTCAGTCATCTGTGGACTTCCACACCCTGACCCTCCCAACCCCATAGAATCCTAGGTAAGAGCAACAAGCTTCCACCACCCTGGGGACTCCCTCTCAGAATTCCACAGGCTTTAGATGCCCTTGGGTGCTCTGGTCAGAAAGTTAGAAGGCTACTCTGCCGTTTACCTGTGTTTATACTGGCTTCCAGGATCAGGATCATGAAAAGTTGGACACGACTGAAATGACTGAACAACAAAACAGCAAATACTGTCTTCCATGGTGGAATCCTTAATCCCTTACTGAGAGGCTTCTGACTTTTTTGTGTATGTGCTCCTGCTTGGTTTGTCATTGGTGTTTCTTTTTGGATTTCTCAATCATTATTCAATCTGGTTCTCTTTGTGGGCATATATGTGGGAGTACTGAGCTCCTCTACAACCTTTCTCTTCTCCATCTTGTTTTTTTTTAGAGAGGGGAAGACAAGGCAATTGGGGTTAAGTGACTTGCCCAAGGTCACACAACTAGTAAGTGTGTCAAGTGTCTGAGACCAGATTTGAACTCACATCCTCCTAACTCCAGGGATGGTGCTCTATTCACTCCTTCTCCATCTTAATAGTCTCTTTTCCTTTTGTTTCTACCCCTCCTGGGGAGTAGAGCCAGTGTTCAGAACTCTTTTTGTACTGAAATGACATGACTCGAAGAGTCTTAACAAAGTGACCACAGAGTCCAAATTAAAAGTTTTAAGGAGCTGGGGCTACTCCATGCCAATTAAAGGGGGAGCAGCCCTGAGTTCGGGGGTGGAGAACCTTTAATACATTCTTTGGTTTACGTATCTAGCTAACACAATTGGTTACTAAGCAGGTTGTCATATAGATACAAACAAGCGGTTACTAAGG
>CM053586.1:219249090-219311363 GCA_028646515.1 Pseudochirops corinnae | reverse complement strand
CGCTATACAAGCGTGAGAAGTTTCAGTGTATTAAATTATGAATGGGCCTCTTTTGGTAAACATGGGCTTATCCACTAGATTCACAAAATATTATTGGAGCTTCTCAAAGTCTGAAGGAAAGTTCTTTTTTTTTTTTTTTGGAGAGGCAATTGGGGTTAAGTGACTTGCCCAAGGTCACATGGCTAGTAAGTGTTAAGTATCTGAGGTCGGATTTGAACTCAGGGCCCCCTGACTCCAGGGCTGGTGCTCTATTCACTGTACCATCTAGCCGCCCCTGAAGGAAAGTTCTTGACGTAGAAAGTATTAATTATGTGACAGATTGGTATTATTAAAAATTATATTTAGACTGGAATCAAGAAGGCTGGATCATAGCTTTATTGCTAATCAGCTGACGAGGACAAGTAACTAATTTACTGACTTGGACAAGTTGGTTAATTTCTGTCACCTCAGTTGTCTCAGCTGTTTTTACAAAGAAAGTTCACATGATCCATCAATGTCCATTTTAGCTCTGTGATTCCATGATGTGCTTTGTATCCTAAAAGTTGGTAGAGATGAAAATGTAAAAATGTTTGATTCAGATAGATGACTTAATTTATAGTATATTCATGTCCTGCTATTGCCTCACTAAACCATAAATTTTCCCTCTGAGCCACCGTGAGAGACAGAAATATGACTCAGTTGGATCTCTGGTTTGAAGCAGTGTGTTGTTTTTATTAATGAGTGAATTAATTTTATTTTGGGTGAAGCTTGTATGTGGTGGGAATCAAAATAGATCATTGAGATTTGACTGTACCTAAAAACCTTTCCTTCATTTCCGGCTTCCAAGGATCTCTCTGTATGAATTCATTTCATTCTTTGAGGCAAGATGTGAAAATTGTTATGGTAGGAGCCATTTTACAAATAGAGAACCCCACAAGCTAGAATTGAGCTGATACTAGATGTCAGATCTCCCCATTTGAAATCTGTGTGTTCTTTCCACTAGGCTTCTTTAGCCGTATGTCAATGGCTAAGGCCCCAAGAGGCACAGAGTGGTAGCATAGAGGCCAGAGATGCTCCTACTAGCTCTACCCCGTTGAAGAAACCACAGAATAGGAATCATACACAAATAAAAGTATTCCCTCCGTTTGGCGGCAGCTGTAATTGAGGCCTTCCAACATGATATTTTGGACACAGGGCATTAAGAAACTGCAGGACATGAATGAAGACTCTATAAAATCCTGGTTTTTGTGGGCCTCCTCAGGTTGTGATGTCTTCCACTTGCTTATAACAACTGGGGTGTATGCTAATTAGACACTAAAACATACCCTAGTGTGTTCTGTTAAGTTTTCAATGTGGCCTTTTCAACTCTACTTCAACTTTTTAATAAACTAAAGTTGAATTTATTTTTAGTCTTTCCTCCCCTCACTGGGCCCAGGCAGGTTCAAAATATAGCAAATGGCCCGATTTTACTTTCTGCTTATGCGGCCTCTCTGAAGGCTGTGAATGCTCATCCTCCGACATACTCTTCTTCCGTGGCTGATTTGGGTGGGTGTTTTACCTCTTTGGCACCTTTTGAGTTCTCCCTTTAACACCTAGTGAGTCTTCTGCCATGAGATATTTTATTCCATCAGTGTCTTGGAAGGCCCTTTATAGTCATTGAATCATAGTCATTATCACCAGAAAAACCTTCATTAACTGTATATTACATGTGGCTTTATACAAAAAAAACCCAGCAAATCTAGATGTCTGGTAGCCCCCAGGCTAAGGCACATGACAAACACTGGCATGGACAGAGATACAAGATAAACTTTTATGATGATGGATCCATGCACTCGTCAGGGCGGGTGTTCTTCCCTCCAGTTATGTAGGCTAAAACCTATTCGTGACCTCTAACCTCCTTGAGCCTTATCACCCGTGGCCCTGCCATAGCTTCTTCCCAGGAAATTATTTCTGTCCTCTTGATATTCCGCCAAATGTACAGGAAGCCTTCCTTTTGATCCCATGGCGTTCACAAGGTATCATTGTAGTGCCCATGGCCGTTCATCTGTTACTCCGTATTCTTCATACTTGCCTGGGCCAAAGAGTGTTTGGATACAAAGTCCACCAAATCCCAACTCTACACTTAGTACATGCATCACCTTGGCAAAGACACTTCATCTTCCTGGGCCTCAGTTTCCTCATATATAGAATGAAGGAATTAGACCAAATAATTTCTTAGGTCCCTTCTAGCTCTAAATCTACAATCCTTTTATAGACATATATCTTTGACAATTTTTGTCAAATTATTTAATTTTTTATGAGACTAGTTCATCATTTTATTGTAATAATGCTGTAACATACCTACAAGTACCATGTCTTTCCCCATTACTTTTAGGATGATCTGTAATTTTCATTGCGTGGAGATTGTGGTATCCCAGGATTTGAAGGCAGAAAGTCTTAAACCAGCAGAATATTGGAGTTTTGTTTCAGGGAACAGATTAGAATCATTGACAGTGGAACCACTACATTGGAACTCCCATCACAGTTTTCTGTGTACTTACATGAGAAAGTAAACATGTTACTAAGAGAACAAAGCCAAGAAGAACGGAAGAGAACAGACATGTGGAGGGCACCTTTGCTGGTGGCAGCACAGTTTGGGTGGCACTGAAGAATTGATTCTGAAGTTGAATTTATTTTTGAAAGGGGGAGAGAATGAATGACTGGGAAAATCACACTCAGACTCCCAAGAAGGGGGAATTAAGAGAATATACTACTACCAAATCATACTTTCTCATTCCCACAAAATCTTTAAGAGAGTAAGAGTTAATGTGCATACCAGGGGCATGTCTAATGAACATTTGAGAAGGGAACAGGAAGGTTTTCTTGAATGGTAACAAAGCTAGTGAATGTCTGAGTTCAGATTAGTGCCCATGTCTTCCTGCCTCTAGGCCCGGTGTTGTATCCAGTGTGCCACCTAGCTACCTCTAAAACATTCTGGTGGTGTTGGGGTCTTCAATACACGTGGACCCTGGTATTTCATATCTCTTCTTTAATTTGTTTTATGTAAGCACATCATATTGCCCTGATTTAATTTTATTTACTTCACATTAAATCATGTAAGATTTTCTACATTTCATTGTATTCTTCATCAGTAATTCTTTAGGGTATATTAGTCATATTGTGAAAGAAGAATTAGAACTAAAGGAAAAAAGGGAAAATCATATGTTTTGATCTGCATTCAGACTCCGTAGTTCTTTCTGTGGATGTGGATAGCATTTTCCATCATGAGTCTTTTGGAATTGTCTTAGATCATTTCATTTCTGAAAAGAACTCATTCTAACAAAGTTAGTCATCATAACAATGTGGCTGTTATTTTGTACAATGTTCTCCTGGTTCTGTTCACTTTGTGATGTATTTTTTGTATTTAGATCATAAATCCACTTAGAATTTATGTTCATATATAGTAGGAGAAACAGATCTAATCCTATCTTTCACCATCTCCTATTTTCCCAGTAATTGTTAGTGAATCATTATCATTCTTTCCTGAGTGTTTTATAATCCTGAGTTTATCAGGCCATCATGCAACATTTTTATTATAGTTATCCATTTACCTATCTTATTTCTCTTACCATAAGGATAGGAATTGTGTCTTATCTAAACTTTGTCACCCTCTCAATCTCTGTCACAGTACTCTGTACCTAGCAAGCAAATACTGGCTAAATTGTTTTTATCATTTCTTCATCACTCCAGGTAGGATGGAAGACAACCCGAGAATATTACACCTTTATGTGGGCTTCTTTACCCGCTGACCTCAACAGTAAATCATCTTTGCAGCAACAAGTACAGTTTAAAGGTAAGAAGTAGTGCTGAGAGTCAGCAGCCCCGCCCCTTTCTACAGCCCTTCCCCTGTTCTCCGGGCCTACAGAGTGGCCCTAGAAAGAACCTCTCTTAACCATGATGACATCTTATAACCATAGCTCACTTTGTTTCCTCTGATTCTAGTTTCTATGTTAATTTTCCATGGAGGACACAAAATTCTCCCAGGTTCAGGATTTCGTGGCTGCAGAGTGCTCCCCTTTTGAGTTAAGATATATGACTGTCTTTTCAGCTTACTACCTACCCAAAGATGATGAATATTATCAGTTCTGCTATGTGGATCAGGATGGTGTTGTACGGGGGGCCAGTGTCCCTTTCCAGTTCCGTCCAGAAAATGAGGAGGACATCTTGGTGGTCACCACTCAGGTATGTAGATTCATCCTTCCTCCATGCTTTCCTCCTTCTCCCTCCCTCCCACCCCAGTTCTCCTGCTCAGGTTAAGAAAGGCACTTCCGATGTAGAATTAAGAGATGGAACAATTATCTTTCGGGGCTATAGACATTCACATATAATTTATTACCAAATCCTAGGGTAGAGTCCATATATATTTTGAGTATTGAGTAGATAATTCTGTGGAATTGCAAAAGACCTCAGAGACCTTCTAGTCTAGTTGTGGAGCCCAAATTTAAATAACTTAAGAACAGTACCAACATGTATAATAACTGATCCTTGCCTTCTCTGAAATTAATTTACTGCCTAATACTCATGTCTGTGTGTGTGCACTTCACATTCCCAACTGGATTGTGAGTCCTTTTGAGGACTGAAATGGTTAATTCTACTTATGTATATAACTCGTAGCTGTTAGCATATTGTTTGATGCAAAATATTTTATACAAACAGTATAAATACTAAGGAGATAAAGAAGATTATTCAGAATTCGGCGAGATTAATTATAGCATGCTCTTTGGGAGAGATGAATTTGGAGACAGATGAGAGACATAGATTGCTGGATAAAAGAAGGAAGGGCACTTAGTATATAGGAAATAGCATTGGCAAATATCTTTGCCTGGGAGCATGATATTCTCTAGGACTGTTAATAATTATCAACCCAGAATGTCTTCTAGCCCTTGGAATATGAATGATACTCAGAAAATAAGAATGCTTTGTTGGAGTTAGTTCTCCATTTCATTGAGGTATGATCAGTAGTGGAGAAGGAAGAGTGAATCTCAGCCAGGAGTAATCCACATCATCTCTGGCTAATTAGAATTCTGTTATTTTCCTTTTGGGATCTGAATAGATGTTCTTTCCTAGGGAGAGGTAGAAGAGATTGAGCAACTCAACAAGGAACTTCGCCAACAGAACCAGGAGTTGAAAGACAATTGTGTTAGTCTCCAGAAACAGAACTCAGACATGCATGCTGAACTCCAAAAAACTCAGGTATGGTGGCTCCTCTGAGAGCAACTTTGAGTTCCATTTCTGGCAGGCTTGTGAATTTATCCTTTCTTCATGGCCCGTGAATAAAACAGCTCTTATTGCATCAAAAGATCTAGCTGAACTCCATCATTTTACAGTGACTGGAGTATGGCAGGCAGCTGAAGGCCCAGATAATCTGAGTAGATGTTTGACAAACACATGCTAAACCATTCCAAGTTGGTTGGAATTTGGGGATTGGCATAGAATATAAATCAATGTGGAAGTCTAGACTGCATTAATACTTTAAAGCGTATATAACAAATTTAGCTCAGATCCTATAAAACATCAATGTTTTTACATTTACATAGTTTATATAATTTCTGAACAAAATTATGAAATTGGGAGGGGAGGAGATATAGAGAAAAAAGACAAGGAGTAGGAAATTGGAAGTGTGGAGAAGAAATGAAGGATATAAAACAGAAGGTAAACAAACCCTAGGATCACTGGGTCTTCCTCCTACAATTTTATACATCTTTTCTTTACTTCCTTGAGCTTTGTTGCTACTGGTGTCTCAACTATCTTCTTTCTCCAGGCCTTTTCATAAACCCCCCAGTTCACATTCTCTTATAGAACTATTACAACAGGTTATTGTCAATTTCTGTTTCATCTTTCTAGGCCTTTTCCGTTCCATATAATTCCTGAAAGAAATAAAAAATAGTGGTCTTTGATTCCATCTTTCCCATTGAGGTTCTATAATTGTCTCTGTTGCTGTATTTGAAGGGCTAAAAAGATTTCTTCCTCATATTTCTCAATTGTGTTCCTCCTTTCATGAATTCCTTTTCACTGCTTCCTCCCTGTGGGTTCTTTCTTTGTCTTTTTTCCTTCCATGTTCTTTATTCCACCTTCAGCAAAGTTCCCTTTGGACACACTTGAGAAAAGCTAATCACATCTTGTGATCTCATTGTCTCTCCCGAAGAACCACCAAGTTCCCCATGGCTACATTCCTCAAAGTGGAATTTTAGAAGAATTTCAGGTCTGATGAATTTTGAAGATGAGAGACTGAAAGGGGGCAGAAATGAGATGTACAGGGTTCTCTGACTGAATGTTAAACACTGTAAAGATTCCTGGGATTAGGTGGCTGTGCTCAAAGCTTTTATGTGTCTTCTCCCTCAGGATCTGCAGAAGAGGCTGGAGTCTCTGACTGAGGCCAATAAGACATTGGAGCAGAGAGTCAGTGTCCTGAAAGAAGAGAATGAGGGTCTGAAAGTACAGAAGGGCTGTTGGGAGACAGAACTGCTTCAGTGAGTCTGCTTCTGTGGGCCTCTCTGAGATACTAACAATTCCCTGGTGGTCCTAAATGGGATCCTGGGAGCTGATGTTCTTGATAGCAATAATCATAATAGCTGACATTTATTTATTTAAGGTTTAATATATCCAGTTTCATTTGATCCTTACAACAGCTCTGTAAACTAGGAGCTATAGGTTTTATCCCCATTTTATGTAAGAGTAAACTGAGTCTTAGATGCTAAGAAGTGTCACACAACCAGTAAATGTGAGAGGTTAGATTCAAACCCTATCCCAACTTCATGACTCCTTCTACTCTACCACACTGCCTCTCTTCAGGGGAAAGAGGATCTCCTTTTAAATGAGGTGCTCCAGGATTCTGAATCATAGCTCTGGAGTTTGAGAATATGCTTCAGGGACCCCAGCATGACAGTCTGCTAGTGTCAGGCAATCAGAACAAAGCCGTAGAAGGGATTGGGCGATGGTGCTGGACAGTGCTAAGGCAAAGCTGCCCTTCTTTAAACCATTTAAGACATCAAGAGGATAGAACTGATGTCACTTCCCTGAACCCAGTGGATGAAGCAATGGGGCAGGTGCTAAAATCAACCTCTTCATTTTCCAGACTTAAAGTGAAGAACCAGAATGTGGCCTCGGAAAATGAGAAGATGGGTGTGAGGCTGAAGACCACTCTTGATCACCTTGATCAGCTTCAGGTAGGCGGTGATGCAGTTGCTCCTGTCATCCTGCATATCTTCCTGGACAGCCTCTATTCTGACTCTGCTCCTCCGCAGGGACTTAATTATGATGTAGCTCAGGACAATAAGCACTCTTAGGCTTAAGAAGTGCTAGACCAGAACTTGGGTTTGCATTTTCCGTTTATTACAATTCTGATTTGCCTCCTGCTTCATTTCTTTTAAGGCCTGACCTTGTAACTTTCCATCCCAGAGTCTACAAGTAGTTTATGTGTTCACTCATTTCAGTTCCTATTTAAGATGCATGATATTGACTACAGCTACAAACCCTCCCCTCCAACCTTTTCAATGTAATCTAACCTTGAGAGCAATTCCTACATAGAAAGGAGGGCCAAGCACTGCAGCCAGAACCCCTTGTTCAGTAGCTGTGCAAGACTCTGTCCCTTAAGAGCTAGCATCGAAGGTGGCTTATAGAATCAGTCCTACCCACTTGGGAGCCATCAACTTAGCATATAAATGTGTGGAGATAAAGTCATGTATTAGATGGAATACTGTCCAGGGGTATTTAATTTGAAAGTTTCGGGACTGCCTTGAGAATACACATCTTTTGTCTTTTTGTGTTTTACAAAACAGCAGTCCTCATTCGTGCTTTGTCCTGTTGGCCCTTTTTGTTCTAGGCACAGATTTCAGCTGGAGAGAAAGAAATGGAGAAGCTGAGTCAGGGAGACCAGGATAAAACGGAGCAGTTGGAGCATTTGAAGAAGGAAAATGAAGAGCTACTTTTCGATTTGACTAAACAGGTAGACCCATGGGAAAGAATAGAAATACACAATCTGTCTAGACCCTTCTAAATGATAATGCCATTATGCGTGTGGCCCCTTCATCATCAGCCTCTTTACCTATGTGTGATTCTGGAGGATGCCAAGGGAGCCCATCTGGAATGTTGGTGTCTCAGGGAAGGGGGGGGGGTTTCTCCTGGAACCTTAGGAGGAAGGGTCCCCTTGGGTCCTGTTCACCCATAGCCCCTCCCTCCCCCTGCCCCAGTGATGATGCTTGGCTTAAGTCTGTATTTTTGTACAGAGGGAGCAGCAGCAGAAGCTTGAACAGATGGTGGAGGAGATGAAGCAAAAGGAAACCGCATCTGTCCAGAAGCACCAGGAGCTCACGGCACGTCTGAGTGGTTCTAAGGGAAGGGGCCTGAGAGAAGAGGAGATGGAGATTGTTTTAGGGACATGTAGAGGACAGCAGTGTCTTTCTGAGCAACCTGTTTCTGTACAAGTAGGGAAAGAGAGGCTATTGAAGACAGCAAGGGGGTGAGAGTTTTTCTTTAGGAAATAATTGATGAAGATATTTGGAAAGCTGGCTGTCACTTCTGTCACCTCTTGGTGTATCTTGAATAAGGAGGTAGGAATCCTGGGTTCCAGTGGTCTCCAGGTCCTTGTTCATACACTATGTGAGCTCACCTAAGTTGCCGACTTCTGAGGGCCTCAGCTGCTCCACCAGGAAAAAGATGATGATAATCCGATAATTCTTTACTTCTTCCTCCCAGAGATGGTATCAAGACAGACCCATTTAATATACTGTATATGGAACTTGTAACTCTTCAGGAGAATGGGATTGTAGCATTCCAGGTGTAGTGAGAGTTTCATGATGACAAGTGTGTGTATGTGTGTATATATGTATGAATGAATGAGAGGCCACAAAATGTAGTGGCCAAAGAACCAGCCTTGGGGATAGAAAAAGTGAGTTTCGTACTGCCATGTGACCCTGGACGAGGCAGTGAACCGCTCTGTGCCCTGGGCAAATGACAACAGTAACTTTGAGTTTCTGATTTGTATCAGAGGAAGTTATACTCCTTCCTAGAAATTCCCTATATAGGTTCAAGTCTCAGCTCTTTACATACTTGACATTATGATTCTGAGTAAGACACTTAATCTCTTAGTACCCCAGGCAACTCTGAAAGAATGAGTCAACTGCCAGTCTGCATTGTTTAGGGGGAAATTCTTCTCATATTCCCTATGCCAATGAAATCATAAGTCTGGGCTAAAACTATGCAAATGTGTATGTATATATACCTGTATGTCTCTGTGTATATACACAAATACATATTATAGTACAATGCTATATGTTCTAGCTTTCCCTGTCCTTAAATTGGCATGGTAGTATAACGTTTATTGGGCAGCCATTTGTATTACCTACCTAGGTTAGTTGTGAAGATATTCCTTTGTTAAGATTAAAACACTTTTAAAAATGTGAGCTCTCATCACATTACCATTATCTGTCATGGGAGATACAATGGGTATCAAAAAGGAATTCTTCAAAATTGTTTGGCAAGCATTGGAGAGATCCTGAGCTCTGTGATTTATTTCTCTTGGATTTGTAAAATCAAGAGTGGAGGTGGCTGTAATTTTCTCTGATGTGATGCTATGCCTTATATTTGGCAAGATGTATGATTTCATTTATGTGATTACTCCTTCAGCTGACCCAGATGGCGTGTTCTCCATGCTTTATAAGGAGCCCTGGCCATCGAGGCAGTGTGCCATTTCATGCTTAGCTAGCTAGGCAGGTACACTGTTCATAGCCTCTTAAGTCTTACCACCTTGGCAAAGACCTGCCAGACCTTATGTTTAAAAGGAAATAGTCTTTGAGTATACCCAGTCACCTTCCAGCCACAGTGAGAAATCAGAATAACTCGACTATAAGGGAAGATTCTACTGTGTATGGCACAATAAATTATTGAGTTAGATTAATTGGAGCCTGATGATTTAGCCTACTGTTTTGTGAGGGGTAGGTCTTATGATGGCATGCTTCATAGGGTCTAGGTTTCATTGATTGTCGTGTAGTATATTTCGGGGCCCACAAGCTCCCCCACCTCTCAGGTACCAGGTGCTCTATATCCCACCCTCCAGGGGGTAGCTAACCCTGGGGGCAATGTATCTTGTACTTCAGAGACCTAGGGACAAGAAAGCACCAGTGGAGAAGCAGTTAGTGCAGGAGGTGGAACGGCTGAAGGCGAAGGTAGAGGCTGGGAGAGCCTGTTTCATAGAGAAGTACAAAGAGTGTCAGCGCCTCCACAAACAGATCAGGCAGCTGAAGGCTGCTGTGCTGGTAGGTGACCAAGGCAGGGGTGGGAAGGCAGGGGGAGGAGACCATGGGGTCTTTAGACAGCTAAGCCCTCGGGGCTGGCCTCTTAGTTGCAGAGTGGAAGGGAATTTAAGGGCTGGGGTGGGGTTGGGGAAAGGAACACAGTGTGCATGGACTTGTGGCCTTGAGATCCTCTGAGACCTACCAGCCCCATCCCCACTCAAGATCTCAGAAAGGGTTCCTGTCATCTTTGGGCAAGTTCCTCCACAGGCTTAGATGGTACTTTTTCGTTTCTGCCTTTTGAGGAAGCGAACGGGAACACACAGAAGGACAAGAAAAACCAACAGGAGCCTGTGGGGCTGGGGAGCAAGGAGCCTGCAGTCACCCCTGCCATCGGGTAGACCCTTCCCCTTCCTACCTCAGGGCCAGCCAAAATCACACAGCAGCTTGGGCACCAGCATTCCAATAAAATCCGTAATAAAAAGGAGAATTAACTTTAGTGTTTTCTGAGGTGTGTGCATGTGTATGTATGTAGGAGGAAGTGGGGAAAGCATAAATGAGAAACCTTTAAGACACTGGTGACTATTGAGCTAATCTGTTATGCCCTCAGCCAGGAAGGGGACACTACTGGGCTGAAAAGCAGAAGACTTTTTCCATCTGTGACTTTAGACAAGGCCCCTTCAATGCTCCCTAGTTTCTTAGAATCACTGGATGTAGTCTTAATCCTGGTTTTCACTAGGTAGGGTAGGCTAAGGTAGGATTCACTGCAGAATGTGGAAACCTTGGAATGAGGTGCTTTTTCAAGGATTACTGTGCTCACAGCTCCCAGATTTCCCTTTGCTCAGTTTTAGGGTTCAACCCAACCACCCAACTTTCCCCTTCACTTATATCCCTGGCCAGACCAAAGGATCAACATTGGGTGCCAACTCACTCTTCCCCATGCCCTAGCCTCACCCGTGAGAGCTAGAGTTTTCAATGCTGTGTTCCTACTTCATGTTGCACTGTGGGCCCAGTTCCCAAACCGAAATCTGTGTTCTTAATACGATCTCATTTCTCTTGACAGAACCAGATCAGTGACCTGATGAAGAGACTATATGAGAACAAGTGTTTCTGTCAGGAGCTACAGAGGGAGAAGACCATATTAGAAGAGGAAAAAGATGTAAGGATGTAAAAGGACGAAAGACTAGATCCTCAAAATTGGAGGGCAGCAGAGTGGCCTGCCAGCTGGTGATGAAGCAGGAACTCGAAAATTCTCTGCTGCTCATTCTAGCAGAGGATCCTGAAAAAGGGGAGAACATTCTGGTCCAGCCTCAGATGTTGATCTCTGCATGACATCTGTAGCTTCCTGTGGCACATGAGTAGGCACATTGCAGAGAAGTGGTTTCATTGGAAACCATGGTCAGTTTTAGACTTACACTTCACCGGTTTCTTCTCATCCCATTCACTGCCAGTATATGGGGGAAGGGTTGGAGTAAAGGGTTGGATTTGGTCCCCCGGCACTAATTTCATGTGAGCAGTGGCTGATCCCCTGGCTCAATGTTTGCATTGCCAAGCTTTGCACAGAGAAGTCAGCAGCTATCTTGGTGTGAGGCACACAGCTGGCTTATCAATGGTTTTTCATTATTCATTTCACCACAATTTGTTGGGTCCTATTTGGTGTGCTAGTCCAAGGCCACAGAATGTAGGATGTGTCCATGTGAACACTGCTCATATTCTGGCTCTTAAGGAGCTGTTCTAGCTCCTTCAACTTAACAGTTGGGCACCCAGTGTCTCTGCAGCCCTTAATTTCTCTGGGCCTCAGTTTCCCTGTCAATAAAATGAAGTGGATAAGATACTCTCAGAGATTCTTTCCAATTCTAGCAGGCTGTGGCTGTACCTTGAGAGTAGAAACATGTTGACCCCTGAATCACAGATACATCATTGTGCTTCAGTGCTTGTCAGGGGCTTTGTGAGGCACAGGCGAGATAAAGTGGGGGAAGCACTTTGTAAGTCTTAAAGTGCTATATAAATGCCTATTATAATTATTGGCCTTTAATGGGTGGGGAACCTGCAGCCTCAAGGCCACATGTGGCCTTCTAGGTCCTTGGGTGCAGCCTTTTGACTGAGTCACAAATTTTATAGAACAAATCCTTTTATTAAAGGGGTTTGTTCTGTGAAGTTTGGATTCAGTCAAAGGGCTGCACTTGATGATCTAGAAGACCACATGTGTCCTAAAGGTCACTGATTGCCTACCCCTGGCCTATAATCATCAGGTCTCCATCATTCCCTGTGCTTTCTACTGCAATTTCTAGAGTAATGCAGCGGAGTGCTGGTCAGTGTTTAACAAGAAGAAAAATGTATGCGCATACACTCCGTTATTAACTCTTAAGTCCAAACAAGCCACAAAAAAACAGCCCCTGATTTGTAGATTGCAAATTTTGAAGTGTAAATGCTCCCACATAAGATTTGGCTCCAGCACACCCCTAGTACTTAGGAAAGAGCTTTCATTCCTTTTTCTGTTACCTTAGACTGACTTGTCTGCCACAATTGCTCCTGAGTTTAGAATTCATGCTTCTTGGCTGATGGAGCTAGGATGAAAGCAGGCCATGTGGATCTTAGATTAGAAAGGACATCAAAGGCCATATATCTATTCCAGCCTCCCCATTTTATAGATAGGGAAACTGAAGCCCAGGGAAGATAAACAGTTTCCTCAAGGTTACAAGACGTATCAAAGTTCAAAGGTGGGACCTGAACCAAGATCCCTTGGCCTTGGGGGTCATCACTCTTCATTGTTGCACAGAGGTAACAAGAGTTTGCTAACAAGTAGAGCAAGCTGTATTCAAAATGGATCTTAATATTGGGATATACCATATGGGGAATTAATGATACACATAGAAACCTAAGGAATATTAGCAATGGGGTCAATCATTTGATAGTTAAAAGTGATAAATAAGAGGTGATGAGTTGTCTCAAATTCTTCTTGTCTTTCCTTTGGCTCTATCCCTGTTCCTGTGATTGCTTAAAGATGAGGGGGAAAAAATGAAAAAGGGAATTGAAATCAGTTTACAATGTGTACAAAGTGCACAAAATTGAAAATGTTATGCAATGGAGATGTTTGGAGCAATCCTGGAATCTCTACAGCACATCTTCAGTCCTAGCCTAGTTCAGTACTAATGTCCCAGTATGTTCCTAGGCCACTTCTCCCACTGTTAGCAGGTTTAATATGCAAACTCTTCATTTTCATGTTTTCATGAGCCAAATAGAATAAGCAAGATATAGCTGGGGTTTTTTTTAGTTGCCTAGATTAGGGAATTGTTGATTACCTGAAGATTTTATTGCTGTGGATTCCCCTGTGCCAATGGACAATTGAGAGCCAATACTAGTGTAACCCCTCGCTGATAGCATTGATCAGTTCATTAGTTTTGCCTGTCACTTCATCCAAATATTCTCTTTGTAGCTCTTGCAGAAGGAAAATGAGAGGCTGCTGCAATATGTTTGTGATCCAAATCTCTCTAACCCTACTCCTGTTCAAGAAGCCTTAGAGGGAAACACTGGCCTCATTTTTGGAAATCCTTATTCCGGTAAGGCCCCCTACCACATCATTCTAGTTGGAAATGTTCTGCCTTCATCCCTGCCCCCCATTAAATCCTCTCCCTTCTGTTCATTAAGATAGCAGCCCTGTTGTCAGGACAGACATAGGGAGGATTTGCTTGTTGGGCAGAAGCTGAGGACCCAATAGAAAGATTGCATGGCAGAAGGTGTTAATTGAGGAATAAATCTGGACCTGGGAGACGCAAATCAGATCATTCGCTCAGAGGCAGCAGACACAAATTGAGTCCCGTGGCTATAGACCCAATGTATAAATCAGAGAAACGTCTTTAGGTAGAAGATATACACTAAGCACCAAAGCTGGGGAAGCTAATTAAGGTTGGGAAATGTGAAAAGGAGAGATGAGATGTACTGTCCAGTAACAGGCACCTGGGGAAGGGTGGTCCAGGCATGGGGGTAGGGATAGAGAGAGGAGAGTCACTCAGATCTTGCTAAGGAAGGGGAGGTATGGGGTTCATTAGCCACACAGAGAAGATGGAAGAACTGAGGGAGTAGACTCAAATTTTACCTGCCTTTCAGGACTCCTTGGTGAACATGCCTGAAGAGAGGAGAGAGTTTGGTTTTGGTTTATTGGCTTAGTTTTCTTTAGCTCCCCAAAGGGCGGTCTGAGGCTATGCCACATTCAAATGTGTGAAACGGGGGCAATCACAAGGCTGTTTTTCATTTTTAAAAATTGTATCTGATTTGCATAAAATATTTGCATCTGCAGAGCTTATGTAATCTGATGTCAGTTTAAGGTGTTTTTGTTACTGTTAGGGTCTCTCTTTTTGATTCTTCTTGTTTCTGGCCATTCTGTTTCTTTCTCTTTATGACTGACTCAGGGTCTCCCACCTCAGAGTTAGTCATATATAAAAGTGTTCATAGTGAGCTGGAGACAAATGGAGTGGGGGGCAGGGGGGAAGGAAAACAGACACAATGTCTGCAGGTCACAGCTGGAGAAGAGAAGAAAAAACAATTTCTATGAATGAAACCTTTTTGTTTTTTCCAGCTACCCAAGACATCCATGTCCCCATCCTGGTAAGTATCTGATTGTTGGGCTTTCTAGTATTAAATCCTGAAGAGATTATCCTTCCCTGCTTAAATCTGGTAACCTGATCCTGAGGACCAGGGAGGGACTGATTAAATAGTTATTATTGCTATAGGGGTCAGTGGTCAATTTGGTCTATGGCCAGAACTGAGCCCTCTCCTCTGAAGTAGGTGTGGGTAGAAGGAGACAAAAGCTAATCTACTGCCTTTTCTGCTTCATTTCACCTCTGGGAATTAATTTGTTACAATTAGAGGGGGGGTGAATGATTCATTGAAATGGCTTCCAATTCAGAAGGCGCACTCTTTATTTCCATCTGAGCCATATCTGCACAACTGCTCTGCTCTTTATTATCAGGGCAACTAAATGGCACAGTGGACATCAGGAAAACTCTTCCTGAGTTCAGATCCAACCTCAGACATTTAGTAGCCATGTGACCCTGGGCAAGTCACTTAACCCTGTTTGCCTCAGTTTTTTCATCTGAAAAATGAGCTGGAGAAGGAAATGATGAATCATTCCATTATCTTTGCCAAGAAAACCCCAAATGGGGTCACAGAGTCAGGCAGGACTGAACAGCAGAGCAGTTGTGTAGATGTGGCTCAGATTGAAATAAAAGAATGTACCTTCTGAACTGGAAGCCACTTCAGTGAATCACTAATCCTGAACATCTCTTGATTGAGAGACAGAATGGTTTATCAAAAGGGAAGAGTGCACAGTGAGGTCTGGAATAGGAGATGGGTTCAGTTTTTATACCTTCTTCCAGGTCTGAAAACCCCATAACTATGCTTCTGTTTGGGTGACTCCACCTCTGAACAAGAAACCCTCCACCCCTTGACTGGCTGAATGGTTGTTGATTTCTGTCTCTCCCTCTTCATAGCCCTCAATCAAAAAGTGCCCTGTCTGCAATGGGGTCTTCCCTGGTGATGTGGAGGAAACCGTCTTCGAGCAGCACCTACAGACCCATATCCTGGACTGTCCATATTGTCATGAGGTCTTCTCAGAGATTGAGCGGCAGGTGTATGATGACCATGTGTTCTGCCACTCATTTTAAAAAGTGTCACAACCTCTTGGCCTCAGGTACAGTTGGCCAGAAAGCCCCTCTTAAGAGTAATGAGTCAAGATTGGTTCTGAACCTGAAACTACTAAATCCACTCAGTCCTTCTTTTCTCTGGGGATAGTGTTCTGATGACCCATCTTTGAGATATTTATTAACTTTCATCCTTTTGGATCACTCTCTATTAGCTCAGATAACAGCTCAGACTTTACTAGCCTGTGGCCTCTACTTTTTCATAAAGAGACTTAGTGAGTCCGCCCCAAAATGAAGCTGTCCTGGCATTGCAGACCAGAGCCTGATTTGGGCACTGAAGTGATTACCCTTCTCTGTAACCTCACTGATCTTGAATTGGTCAAGCCAAGATGCAACTGGTACAAGTGAATTTGCACTGTTCTCTCTATAGCCCTGTATCTAGAAGTCAGTGAAGGGAATGACTGAGAATTTCCAGCTTCTTTCAGTTCACCAGCTGCTTTGGTTGGCCACATTTAGCAAAGCAGAGAACTGATGCATCCAGACTTTAGCCTAGCTCTGTGAAGTAGCTTGCCCCAGCCTTCCCCTTCCTCATAGAAGTAATTTTTTGAAGCAAGTAGGGGGAGTTCTGTGACCTTGAGCACAGGAAATTTTCTCTTGAGATACCTCCAGCTTCTCCTGCTGTCACTTCCTGATTTTGGCGTTTTTCTATGCAATCCTTGCTTGTAATGGCCTTTCTTTGAGTAATTAGAAGCCAGTGGTTTAGAATTGTTTTCCTGAGCAGCAGCTGGGTTTAAATTATTTTGGATAAGCAAGAATACTGGATATTTAATTCTATGAATCTCTTGATTACTGAAGACTAATAAAATCTGAATCTGTTTCTGTGACTTTGGTGATTTAAGAATACTGAATTGTGACTTTTGCTCTGGCAGATAAGGAAAGATGACCCCAAAGGATGCTGGGAGGGAGAAACCTTGTAACTACTCCGACTCTACCCCTATCTTTACTCTGTTAGGCAAATGAGGGCCCAAGGGATACATACCATAGGAGTGGGAAGTGCATCAAGCATAGCTTAAGAAGTCTTGAGTCTTATTCATAACCTCACATTCCAATTTTCAGAAACATAATTAAGAATTTGAGTACCCTTTGTGAGCCCTTTGCAAAGTCACCTTGTCCAAATACTACTTACTGTTGTATAATTATAAGATATGTGAGTTCCCAACTAAAAATACATGTGTCCACTTGGGTTGTCTAAATGCAAAGACAAGTAGCTTGCAAGTAGCTTGGATAGATACTCTGTAATCTAGATGACCCTTCTCCAAGTGAGCCTACAGTGTCCACATTGAGGGGTATTTGGAGAAGGGCTGTGACAGGATGCTTGCTTTCCTATTTCTTTTTTTTTTTTTTTTTTTTTTGCTTTTTGGAGGGGGAAGGCAGGGCACTTGGGGTTAAGTGACTTGCTCAAGGTCACATGGCTAGTAAGTGTGAAGTGTCTGAGGCTGATCATCAGGTCCTCCTGACTCCAGGGCCGGTGCTCTATTCACTGTACCACCTAGCCATTCCCACTTGCCTATTTCTAAGAAGGGCATTGTGCTAGATTTCTATCTGCAACATAAAATATTGCTGTGTAAGGGTGCAATTTTGTTCTAAACAAAAGCCAGTCCCTTGGTTGATGACAATGGCTAAGGCAGTTTACACTTATCCCGCTTAGCTCCCCATCAAATACTGGTCACAAAGAAAACCATGATGAATTGTGAATAGCCAGTAAATCTGTTATCTAAGCTAACGGCAGTCAGAAACTGGAGAAGTTGGGCACATTAGAATAAACCAAAAAATATACAAGAGTGACTGAACTGTTTAGATGAGAATGAGATAAAGCCTCAGCTCAACTGAGAGGCTCCTTGATCTCACCCAAGGGGAGACTGTCTTTGGAGTCTGGGGTAGCAAGCTAAAAGGGGGGTGGGCTTCCTTCAGGTCTACAGCTTCTATAGTCTCTTCACATGTTTCTCCCATAGTTTTGAGCCACATGTGTCTCCTCATCTCTGACCCTCATGCAGGTCTATAGTGTCAGTATTCTGTCCACCAGTTAGGAGACAGTCTCCCTTCAAACTCTGCAACATTCAAAATTCCTAGTTACATAGTTCTTTAAAATACTGAATCTCATTTGAGCTTCACAGCATCACCATTTAGAGCTACAGAAACAGGTTGTCACTTAGCACACATGTCAGAGGCAAGATTCAAACTTAGGACTTCCAGACTGAGTCCCGCCTTCCAGCCCGTTTACCACACTGCCTTTCATTTTATACCTGGGTAAGAAGAAGTTGAACACAGCACTTCCCCTGCTGCAGAGGCTGAAAAAGAGGCTGGTTTGGACTCACAAGAGACTCTGATCTCATTAAGAAGCCAGACTTGGCGATGACAAATTTGGTCCCAAAAGGAAACCTAGAATAGAGAGGGTTGGCATTCATTCAGGGGTATTCCTTCAGAGGAAGCCTTTATAGTTCTGTCATCCAGGTTAGCAATTGGTTTAGGCCTGTACCTTTTCTTGTCTGCTTTCAGTAAAGACTGTCACTCATTGGTTTTTACTAGTCAGCACAGTGTTGTGGGTTAGCTGTGTAGGTATTCTCACAGTATTCTGTATTTAGCAGTGTTTTCTACCTCCCATATTGAGTCTTTATTACATGCCAGGCACTGTACTAAGGACTGTGGATACAGAGAATGGGAGAAACAGCTCCTACTCTCAAGGAGCTTACATTCTAACGGCCGAAGCAACCTAAATACTTAGGCATGTGCAAGATAAACATACAGAGTGGCTAGAGTTGGACTCTTTGAGGTAACAAGTGGCACTTGGAGGAGGTGGGGTTACACGGGGTCATCTCCACACCTGGTTTTGGAATACACTATGATTATGTTGTTAACATTTATCTTAAAACCTGCAAAGACATGAACTGATGTTGAATGAAGTGAGTAGAACCAAGGGAACATCGTATACAGTAACGGCAACTTTGAGCAGTGCCCAGTGACCAGTGACCAACATTGATAGACTTACCTTCTCAGCAATACAGTGATCTAAGAGAATTTTCAAAGGCTCGTGTCGGAAAATGCTTTCCACATGCAGAGAAAGAACTATGGGGCCCAAATGCAGATCAAAGCACACTTTTTTTGTTTCTAGTTTTTCCTTTGGTTCCAATTCTTTCACAATGTGACTAATGAGGAAATATGTTTAATATGATTGTGCATGTATTGCCTATATCAGATTGTACGCCATCTTGGAGAGGGAGGAGTAGAAGGAGGAGAAGAAAATTTAGAACTCAGAAACTTAGAGAAGTGAATGTTGAAAACTAAAATAAGATATTTTAATAAAAAGTTTACCTTGCTAATTCAGTTTTGCTCAAGCTAATTTTCTGAGTATATGTCACCTGGCCAGTGGAGGAGGCCTACCCTAAAATATATTGTGCAAGTGAGAAAGTCAGCCTGAAATTAAAATTAGGCTGCACATGATTTGTGCATAGAAAGTTGAGAGCTAAATTGTACTTTGTTTCTCACCTGAAGCCCCTAAGAGTATCTAGGGTCATAGCTGTGTTCTCCAGCATTATTAAGAGCAGGCATGAGATCTGAAGGAGCAAGGTGGCTTGTCCATTTAAGGAAATGAACAAAGATAACCTCCTACCCTAAAATTAATCAGACTGAAAGTCTTTCACATCCAGTAATAATCCTATCCTTATATGCTAACCCCCTTCCTTAGCCAGTTTAGTCCTGTAAAGTATATTGCCCTTACTCCCCCACCCCCCAGTCTCATCATGAGTTCATCTTGCTATCTCAGATTTATACTGCTACAGCTGAAGCAAGACTGGGGAGCAAGGGAATCCCGCAGCTACCTCTGTCCCTATCACATCTGGGGAGGAACATGTGCCCTGCATCCTCTCCTCTCTGCCCATCCTAGAGCTAGTTGCTGATCATTTGGTCAGCTGTATCTGGGGTCTCTAGTTGATAACATTCTCTTCTGCTCTCATCATGGAGATGGATGTAACTAATAAAGCTGGAGGGATGGTCCCCCACTGGTCCACAAATCTCAAGTAATCGTATTAAGGGATCTGGCCTCTGCTTAATGTTATTGCCTTCTCCCAGTCAATGGAAGTAAATGTGACTCCAGGAGGGAGCTAGGCTTCTTGCCTACACAGAGTCAATCAACATTTATTGAATGCCCACTGTGTGCAGAGACATTGGGAGATTTTTTTTTAATGTTTTATAGATTGGTCTCTGCCCTGGGAAAGCTGTGAGGTAGACTGGAGTGTAGAAGACCTGGATGGAAACCCCACCTCTGACATGGTGTGACCGTAGGCAGGTCACCTAAGATCCAAGGCTCGGTTTCTTCACCTATACAATGAGGGAGTTGGAGTTGCTGACCGTGATCTCTTAAGGATCCTTTTAGCTGTAAAATCTATAATCCTATGAGACTAATGGAAAAGATAGTTTTTTTCCCCAAAGAGCCTCTCAGATGGAGGAGAGTCATTCTCTGTTCTCAGGGAGCTCCCAGTATGTATAATATGATCCATTCCCTACTGTCTGGGAGCTCTTGCTGTCAGAGAGGTTCCAGTCTTTGGAAAGCATAGTCTTCATCCCTGGTTATGTTCCCATCATCCAGGACTGAGAGAGAGGGAGATCACACACTGCTGAAATTAAGAATATTGACAAAACTGAGATAATATTGCAAGGAGTCATTAAGCACTTGAGAGAATGAAGCCTGGCTGAGAAATTTAAGCACAAAAACAGGAAATAAAAACCTAGTGAAAGTGAATTTTAAGTTATTATTTGGAAAGGTACACAGGAACACTTTGACAGGGAAGGGTGAGGATTTCTTAGGTAGAAAAAATTGCCATTCTTATGCTCCTTATAAGGAGTTCAAGTCCCTGAGACTTCTCTAAAGTTCTGCCTGATTCCTAATTTGCCTTCAGTGCTCACACAGCAAAACAAGTGTTCTGAAATGTGATTTTAAATGGGTTCCCTTGTGGTTTAAGAATAAAGATTTTAACTAACTGGTTCTTAGGGAGGAGTTGAATCAGCCCCATATACTCTTTCTGGCTCCTCCTCTAGTCTAAGCTGTAGCAACCAATTCTGCTTATGCAAACAAGTGACACTTTTTTACAGGTTCAATATTGTATACCCAACTAATCTGTTCATGAACAGGCTTAACACCTGCTTCCCTGGGTCCTCTTCATCTTAGAGGAGATGACCATGCCTCCATATCTATCCTGAATCCTGCTGCTCCACAGCCCAATTCATCAATATGCCCCAGTATGGCTCCTTGACTTCCCCTCAGCCATGCCATTTTCCCTTTTCTATTCCCAAGCCTGTGCCCCCAGGGGTGGGGAACCTGTGACTTGAAGGCCATTTTGGCTTAGAGGCCGCAGGTTCCCCACCCCTGGTCCAGGCTATTCCTTAGATGGCGTCCACTATACACTCCAGTTTATCCTTCCTGTGATGCCACCACCCCCAGGAAATCTTCGTTCACACTCCTAGCCCAATACTGAGTGTATAGTAGCTATTCAAATACATATGAATTAAATTATCTCCAACCAGATGGCATGATCAAAGATTCTCCTCTCCCTTTCTCCTCAATGCATTTTTATAATTACACAGTCAGTCCTGTAATTACTTGCCTGTAGATCACTTAAGTTGGGGCAGATCTTTACCTCTGGAATGCCAGGAAATGCTTTAAGGCTTTTTTCCAAACCCTTGTTGTAAGCTAGTTATGCTAAGAGCATACACATCATCTGAATATCATTAGCAAAGCAGAATTAAGCAAAACTGCAAAAAAAAAATATGTAATACACCTCATAACCAAAAATAATTTTTAAAGTTATCTGGGCTCCAGCTCTCCCTCATCATTAGCATTAGTTAAGCTGACTATATTTTTATTAACTTCACATATGTCTCTGCTATTATATCACACTGGAAGTTTGTTGAGGGCAGAGACAGTTTTCCCAATAAGACTGGGAGCTCATTCATAAAATCCCTCACTAGACTGGAAATCTCCCCAAGATAGCGACTTTGCCTCTTCCACCCAACTGGCAGTTAATGGAAATCTGAGACTTCCTTACTTCACCCCAAAATTGGTCTTTGAGTCCCAGAATCCAGGCTAAGACAGACTTGATCCCGAGATCCAAGTAGTGATGAGAAGAACCTTGAAGATTCAGCACAGGATAGAGTCTGGAAAAGCTTGTCTCTTCTACCATCTGCCTTTGTAACCCCCAATTGAACCATGCCAACAGGCCCTCAGGGGGGAAAATATCCCACAATCTCCCTCAGACACCTGTTAATGGCATGGTAGAATTGTTTTGGATTCCTATGTTGTTCATTTGTGTCCAACTCTTCATGACCCCATTTTTAGGCTTCTCTTGGCTTTCTGTTTCCTTCTCCAGCTTATTTTACAGATGAGGAAACTGAGGCAAACAGTAAAGTGATGCCCAGGGTCACACAGCTAGTAAATATCTGAGGTCAAATTTTAACTCAGGGAAATGACTCTTCCTTAATTCCAAGCCCAGTGCTCTGTACACTGTGTCATCTAGCTTCCCTACGCCCAAGATTTCCTATACCCAGGTTCAAGTTGGTTTGGAGCAAGTCACTTATCTCTGAGCAAGCTACTTAGATGGGCAACTAGGTGACAGGGGAAAACACTCTGAACCTGGAATCCAGAGAACCTGAGTTCAAATCTAGCCTCAGACACTTACTAGCTGTGTCACCCTGGGCAAGTTGCTTAACTTCCACCTGCCTTAGTTTCTCCATCTGAAAAATGGGAATAATAATAATAATAGCACCTCCCTTCCAGGATTATGATGAGACTAGAATACAATAATGTTTACAAAGCACTTCACAAATCTCAAGGCGTTATATAAATACTAGTTATGATTACCTTTCCTTCTGAGTCAGTTTTCTTATCTCTAAAACAGAAACTAATCCTATTTTTACTACCTGCCTTAAAGGGTTGCTTTGAGAATCAGAGGAAATACTATAGATGAAAATGTTTTTTAAGGATATCCTACAATATGTCCCAAAAGTCTTAGAGCAGTTTTAAGCTATTAAAAGTTTACAATGGCACTATGACATTGGGGACATAATATAGAAGAGGGATTAATGAAATTATTATTTCCTCCCTTCGTCCCCTTCTTCTCTCTCCTTTTTCTCTTTCCATCCTCTTCTCCCTTCATCTAATAGCTTCAGCAATATTCTCTATAGACTGAGAAGGGGAAACAGTTATTGCTAGGCAGTTCCTGCCTATAAACAAGGACACTCACTCTGGGCCAGAGAAGGGCTATAAACAGAGACCTTTGGAAGCGATGGTGCACCATTTCCTGGCAATAAACTCCAGGCAAGACCTGACAGGATCTTAAATAGCCATGGTTTAAGATCAGCTCTTGAGTTCTGGACACTGTCCAGAACCTCTTCACCTGGAGAGAATCACCAGGAAAACCTCTAAAGGTCAAACCATACGGCCTCCTCCCTCTGGGCAGAGCTGGCTTATCCTCTGAGGTAAATGAAAACCTTTCTCCTTTGGAGACAGCCCTTAAAAGATGCCATTTTGTCCCAAGAGCCCACATTCATTGCCATTGGAAAATTCTTTTAGATAACATCAATCAGTCCCTATCACTTCATCTTTTTTCCCCCCAATTATACCTTTTTTTTAACATCAGAATTATTTCCCAGTGTCTCATTCAATCCTCCCTGTGCTGAAGTCCATTGGTTCATGCAGGGCAGGGCATTAATCTCCCATACGGAGAGAATCTCAAAACAATGGGCATTGGGATAGGGCTACACTTGTAATGAAGAAAATTTTGTACCAATCTCAACTGAGAAAATGGCCACATCTGACAGTACTACCTTATCCTATCCCTAGATTGCCCACCTCTCTTACTGAGAGGAGGGAAGTATGTCTCCTCCTTTTCTCTGGAACCAAAATGGTCAAAATTTATCAGAATTTGGCAGCATCACAATGTTATTTTTGTTTATATTTTTACAGTGCTCTCTATGAGTGTTAAACCCAGTTTTTCTTGCTTGATCTTACACGTATTATGTAATATTTCTCGTCTTTCCTTTTCCAGGCAGAATAACCTAGTTTCTTAATTTTTTCTTAATAGTTGTACTTATTTACCTTTCTTATGTTTCTGTTTGGGATGTTTACAAGTTGAATATTCAGCTCACATTTTTTATTGGAGTTTGAGGGGAGAGACATACTTCCAATGAGGAGGTTGCGTTATCTAGGCTTCCAATGTTCCAACTTTAGACCTATGACCCTATCATCTTGTGCTCTAAATCCCTCTCTTTTGTTGAACTCCATCTTTTAGCATTGATAATTACACTCAAACTTGTGGGATGTCATCTGGGGTTGAGGCTCCACCTCTTTTTGGGGGAGGGAGGTGGTACACAGTACCATTCCTTTCTGTGATTTCTTATGACTACAAAATAATTCTGCATTATTCAAATTTCCTTTCCTTCATATTTGCAGGTCATTCTCCTAATTGCTTGCAAAATTGTTGTTTGTCATTGAAATTAATAAATTTAATCACGACATATATTGAAGTTTGAAATACAGGGGCTTTTTGTTGTTGTTTTTCTGGAAGTCATTGTGGATTTTCTTGATTAATGCTCTTTTGTCTATGTATTTGGAAGTCCTGGACAATTTTCTTGTGTTATTTCTTACATTATAATATTCAGGGTTTTTTTATTTGTCATTTTCTTTTAAAAGATCTCTGTCCCATAAAGTTATTTTTGCATAATTGCATCTTCAAGATCACTTGGTTTGTATAGAATTTGTATAGAATTTATGTTTTCTAACATTGTTGACTTTTACTTCTTTTCTGACAAATTATCCTCCACTTAAGTGTTTTTGTGTTCCAAATATGTTAAACTTTTTATTACTTCTTTAGAGAGATTGTATGTTGTGGATTTTATTTTTTCTAAGCTGCTAATTCTGTTTTTCAGTTCTATGTTGTAAGCTCTAATTTCTTACCTAAATTTATTTCTAATGTCTGTTATGGATTTTCTCTTTTGAATCATTTTAGAGTTTACTCTTATTATTCCATATGCCCAGGATTCTTTCATCAGTTTCATTTTCATAATGATGGAAACATTTTCCTTCATATCATATTTGTTATTTTTCTGTAGATTTAGTTTCAATTACTCTACATGTGCCATATAATGACATTTGGGAGCAGTTTTGGAAATAGAGGTTTAGAGAATGTGACATCCATTTTTTTGGTCACATGGCTTCTCTTTAATCTTTTCTACCTTGCTCTCTAGGCCTTTCCCTTTTCAAAGTCTCTCCTTACATCTCTCCTACCACATTCTTCCCTTCCCCCATTTCTTCTTATTTTGCTGGGGGGGGGGTGGGGTATTGGAACTGATCTCAAGGCTTCTGACCATTGTCTAACTCAAGATGGAAGACTTCCCTAGCCAACTATTAAGTCAGCCTTTGACCAAGGTCACATCAACTCAATAATTGCATGTCCCTTTTTGAATGAACAAGCAATCTGCCATTAACATGTATAATGTATAACATGTATAATCATGTTAAATATATTTCCACATTACTCATCTTGTGAAAGAAGAATTAGAATAAAAGGAAAAAATCATGAGAAAGAAAAAAAGGGTGAAAATAGTATACTTTGATCTGCATTCAGATTCCATAATTCTTTCTCTAGATAGAGATAGCATTTTCCATCATAAGTCTTTTGGAATTGTCTTGGATCATTGTATTGCTGAGTAGAGCTAATATGACCTTGATTGAACTTTCAAAATGAAGACTTCTTGTGAGCTTTGAACATTCTTCCTTGTCCTGAGCGCATACTTATTAGTCTCCCATCATCCCTCCCATACATCATAACATATATGAAACTGATAATAATAATAATAATGGTGGTTTTTATGGGATCATAGAATGTTAGAGGTGGAAAATGATTAGTTATCACCTAATTGGACCCCTCTGTTTTACAGAAGAGCATGTAAAGGCCAGAGAGGGGAAAAGACTTACCCAGTAAGTACTACAGTAATTACTACCCAGAGGTAACAAATAGCCAAACCAGCTAAAGTCAGTTCCTTTGATTCTAAATCTAGTTCTCTTTATCCTACCCCAGTGAAGACACTTTATGCACACTATCTTATTGGAGATTCACAATAGCCCTCTAGGGTAAGTGGTAATATAATTTAATAATAATAACCATAGCATGACCAACTATTGTACAATGTGAAAGTATTTGCAGATCCTATACATGATTGCACGCCACCATGGGGGGGGGGGGAAGGGAGGGGAGAAAATCTGAAACTCAAGTGATTGTGGAACTGAATCTTGTAAATTAAAAGTAAATGAGTAAATAAAAAAAAAATTAAAAAAAAAATAATAACCATAGCAAAACCAACGATCCACAGTCCCATGGCGCTTTCCTCTCTGCCCAGTGAAGTAGGTACAATACAAATTGATACAAAAGAGTCTTCAGGGGTGGCTAGGTCCTGGCCCTGGAGTCAGGAGTATCTGAGTTCAAATCTGGCCTCAGACACTTAACACTGGCCATGTGACCTTGGGTAAGTCACTTAACCCCAATTGCCCTGCATTCCCCCCTCCAAAAAGCAAAAAAAAAAAATTTAAAAAAGAGTCTTCAGCAGGCAGATTACACAGAACCAGGAGCTGGAGATGTTTATATAAGATGATTCCTGCCCTCAGAGCATTTACTGTCCAGAAGCCATTAGCTATTATCCTATATCTCTCCTTCCCAGCCCAAACTCCCCATTAGCTCTGCCTCCTCTCCTCCCTCACCCAGTGCAACCTGGGTCCTGGCCCCATTTCTCAACTGAAACTTCTCTTTTCAAAGTTTCTAGTTATCTCTTATTTGATAAATCTGATGATCTTTTTCCTCATCTGTTTTGACCCCTCTGCTGAATTTTGATACTATCTCTGTCCTCCAGCTAGTTGTCACAGTGGCCTCGAGTCAGGAAGACCTAAGTTCAAATTTGACCCCACTCACTTACTAGTTGTTTGATCCTGAGTAAGTCACTTCACCCTGTTTGCTTCAGTTTCCTCATCTGTAAAATGATCTGGAGAAGGAAATGGCAAACCACTTCAGTATCTTTGCAAAGAAAACCCCAAATGGGGTCAGGAAGACTCAGACAAGAGTGAAATGACTCAACAACAGCAACTACCACCCACTCAATCAATCCTCCTGGATAGTTTCTTCTCCTGCATTTGTATAACACCACTCTGCTGGTTATCTTCTTCTACCAGACTGTCTTCTTAATGGCTGTTGCTGATTCATCATCCATAGCAGCCTTCTAGCCTCAGGTATTCCCAAGGGCCTGTTCTGGACCATCTTCTCTCCTCATTTACTCTCGGCTTTCGTGGGCTTCATTATCATCTCTGTATACAGATGATTTCCACAATTCCCTAGCTTCAGTCCTGCATGACCAAACTATCTATTCAACATATCAAACTGAACGTCCCAGAGACATCTCAAAGTCAATCTACCCAAAACAGAATTCGTTATCTTTTCCCAAAAACCTGCTCATCTTCCCAACATACCCATTTCTATCAATCAGTCAAGTAGCATTCTTCTAATTTATCACATCCATAAGCTTGGTATTCTCCCCAATACCTCACTCTAACTTCACCCCACATAATCTAATCAGTTGCCAAATATTAGTGCTTCTACTTCCACAATATCTCTTTTGCTTTTTTTATTTGGAGGGGGGAGGGCAGGGCAATTGGGATTAAGTGACTTGCCCAAGCTCACATGGCTAGTAAGCGTTAAGTATCCAAGGCTGGATTTGAACTCGGGTCCTCCTGACTCCAGAGCTGGTGCTCTATTCACTGTGCCACCTAGCCACTCCCCACAATATCTCTTAAGTCTGACCCCTTCTCTACTGATATAACATCCATTTCCATCTTAATTTGGGCTCTTCTCTCTCATATTAATAGCTAGTTGTTAAAATTGGGGAGACCCAAGCTTTTTCTCCCTGTCTTATTTCCTTGTCCAAAGTCTAGTCTTTCAAGGACAGGTCTGATGGAAGATAGAATTAATATTCTCCTCATTCTATATTATTATATTATATTATATTGCTACTCCACCCAACTAATCTAATGAATTCCTTCCTACTGTGTTTTGCCCAACCTAATTTGGGGGAGGTAGATCCTCTGTCTAGGTTGCCCAAGGCTGTGGGTGGTCTGGGTGTAGAGCTAGTCTCTCTGTCCAAGACTCTCCCAGCCCCTCATTGGAGTGATCCCATTTCTCTTTATGAAGTCCACCTATCATTAATTGATAACTAATCAGAGTTGATTGCTACCCTCTGGAGCACCCACTTTTCCAAGAGTATATAAGCCACAAGCCTACCACCATGACTGTCTTTGGTCCTAGAGAGACTGCTAGGATGACCATTGCCTTTTTATTAATAAAATTCTAGAATTATTAATAAAATGATTGATTACCCAGAAACTGTCTCAAACTTTTTAAATGTCACAGCCACCTTATGATCTTTCACCTAAAATATTGCAGTAATATCCTTATCTCAAGTCTCTTCCCACTGCACTCCATCCTTCACAAACTACTAATGGGATATGCCTAAAATGAAGATGTAACTGTCTCTGCCCTACTTAGAAGGATAAAACATAAGCATTTAAAGTCCTTCCCTACCAGGTCTCAACTTATCTTTTCAACTTGGTTATATAATTCCCCTTCCAACACTCCCAGTCAAACTGGTATTCTTCCTTTCATGTGGCACTCTATCCCTCCCCTCTGCGCTATTTCCCCTACCTGGATTGGACTCCTCAGTTCCTCCTCAGAGAGTATATCTCTTCCTTCAAGACAAAGCTCAAGTACTCCTTCTGTAGGAAGCCTTTTCTGACCCTCCTCAACTGCAATGCCCTACCCCATTCCATGTTATTCAACTGTCTTGTATTTATTCTACATAAATCATCTATATTTCTATATTATTTATACTCTGTGCATATTCTGTACATTCTATATTCCATGTATTTCCATTATATTATTTATATTCTGAATTTATTTCGCATATTTCTACTATATTATTTATATTCTGAATATTTATATTCTGTATTTATTCTGTATTATTCCCCTTAATAGACATAAGCTTCTTGAGTGTAGAGATTGTTTTATTTTTTTTCTGTTTGTACCCTTATCATCTAGTCCAATACCAGGCTTATTGATTTATCAATCAATAGGGGGATAAGATGCCAACATGTATAATGTTGCTGTATAATATATAGTTTAAAGTATTACACGATGCATGCACTAGAGAGACACAAATTAAAGTGAGATCTGAGGAGGGGAAATGTCATTATCGATCAGGGAATGCTCCCTGGAGGAGGGGGCATTGAATTGGACTTGTCTTCTCATTATCTACAATGGGTTGTACTAAGCCATACATTCTCATCTCACTAAGCAAGATGCCAAGCAGGGAGTGATTTGTTAGGGCAATCCAATCCAACTAATAAAGGATATTTATTAAGCACCTACTATATGCAAGGGACTCTACACAGGAATTGAACCTACAACTGTGGTCTCATGAGTTTTATTCAGCAGAACTAACCAGCAGAAACAGACATTGATGGAGCCCATTTAGCTGAGCAGATGTTGGTTTGCAGATTTTTCTAATCCTGGCTCCTGCTGACACTCATGCATTGCCCTGCTCTTCCTCCAGCAGCAGGTCAGAGAGCTCCAGATTTGACTAAAGAAGATCATTGGGCAGAGAAAGGAAATTGAATTCAGTAAATGGACAAGGGAAGCTAATTGTTGTGTGACGCTGCCCTCTAGGGGTTGCTCCTAGAAGGTGCAAGTGATCACCCTGTTCCCTAGGGGCAATAGCTCAGTGCTAGGAGTTCCTGGATAGATTTCAGAAGGGTCTATGAACTTGGATGTGAAAAAAATGACATCTTTATTTTCAATAATCATTGGTTTCCTTTGCAATCCTATGTATTTTCTGTGTTTAAAAGCATTATTCTGAGAAGAGGTCCATAGGCTTTTACCAGACCACCAAAAGGGTCCATGACACACAAAAAGTAAGAACCTCGGGTGCAGAGGGAGTTGAAGAAATAGGAAGCTGGAATTTCTCACCCAGGAGAGTCTTTGTCTTGTAGAAACATTTTCCTAGCCATAGGATCGTATATCTAAAACTGCAGCTGAACAGAAGCAATACAATAACAGCCAATATGTATAGAGTTCCCTGTGGACAACTAGGTGGCAAAGTGGATAGAATGCCAGACCTAGAGTCAAGAAGATTCTTCTTTCTGAGTTCATCTGGCCTCAAACACTTACTAGCTGTGTAACCTTGGGCAAGTCACTCAAACCTTGTTTGCCTCAGTTTCCTCATCTGTAAAATGATCTGGAGAAGGAAATGGCAGATCACTCCAGTATCTTTGCCAAGAAAACCCCAAATGGGGTCACAGAGAGTTGGACAAAACTGAAATGACCAAACAAATAGAGTGCCTTAAAATGTGCAAAAAGAAACCCTTTACATATATTGTCTCATTTGATCTAGTATGACTCCTTCATGCTACAGATGAGAAAACTGAGGCTAGGCAGGATAAGTAGCTTGCCACATAGAACATAGATAGTGGGAGAAGCAGAATTTGAACTTAGGTCCTTTGACTCCAGAGCCAGTGGGAAACAGAGATCACCTGCTTAGGAAAGCGGTCTTCCAAGAAGCTAAGGCATTTGGAAATCAACTCCTTCCTTCCAATGCACAAGAGAAGAGAGCAACTAACTTTCTCAACCCTGCAGTTTGCAAAACTAAAGTTGGAAATATATATATATATATATATATAATTTTTTTTTTTTGCTTTTTTTTTGGAGGGCAATTGGGGTTAAGTAATTTGCCCAAGGTCACACGGAAAAAAAAAAGAGAATAGAATAAGAGCTAGCATATGTCTAACACCTTAAGGTTTGCAAAGTGCTTTACAAAATGATCTCAATTTTGCTGCCCCAGTTTTATACTTTTATCTGGCATGGATGTGATATTTGTCAAGACAGACTATGAGGGACAAGTCAAGAAGCTTATAGAAAACTCAGACAAAAATTGAAGCATACTTTCACGAAAGGTGACTCCATTGTGCAAGGAGTTATATAGCCCTCAGAGAGCATCCAGGCTGTTAGAGCATGAGGCTCAATAGGCACCAGCATATGAAAGAATCTAGAAAGAGGTGTTAGTCTCCCTGTACTCTGCCATGACTGACCACATCTCGAGTATTATATTTAGTTTTGAGAGAAATTATCATTAATAACCAATGCTGTGGGAGATCCAGAGTTTCCCCCTTTTCTGTAATCTTCATTTCAAAGTTCATCTCCTGTAGGATATTACCAATAATGAGATTAAATGAACTCTCTTCAGTCTTGGTCAGACTCTAGTCAACCTTCTACTAGGTTTGGGTTAGGATTGGTTGTTGTCCTTTGTTTTTGAAGAGGAAGGACCAAAAGGACATCACTATACTAGAGTCAAGTTTCAATGTGTCAGATTGTGACTGATCAGACCAATATGAGCTCAGAATGCTCTGCCACAGGTTGGGCACAAATAATACATGTGAACATTTGGCACAAATTCTCCAAATTTGTGCATCCTGTATTTCCTTTGAGCTGTTTCAATTCTACTTTGCTCATAGAGAACAGTACCTTCTCTGATGAGGATTCATCATGCTGAGAAGTCCTGTGCTAGTGTCTCCCATGTCACACAATCTATTCCAAAGTTCTTGAGAGAGACCTTGAGATTGTCCTTGTATTGCTTCTTCTGTCCACCATGTGAACACTTGCCCTGAGTGAGTTCTCCATAAAATAGTCTTTTTGGCAAGTGTAGGTTTTGCATTTGAACAATGTGACCAGCCCATTGGAGTTACGAAGTAGAGTTTGAATGCTTGGCAGTTTTAGTTCGAGTAAGGACCTCAGTATCTGGTACCTTATCCTGCCAGCTGATCTTCAGAATCTTCCTAAGACAATTCAAATGGAAGCAATTCAGTTTCCTGGCATGGAGCTGATAGACTGTCCAGGTTTCACAGGCATACAACAATGAATTCTGCACAATGGCTCTGTAAACCTTTAGTCTGGTAGTCAATCTAATACTAAATACCAAATCTAATAATTCTCTCCTGTACTTTCCTTCAGAGCCTCCCACTGAGCTACCTCTGGGTTGGGATAAATTCTTTGTTTAGATTGCCCAAGGCTGGGGGTAACTTATGAAGTAAACAACATAATCAAAATTTATTAGAATAGGTCCAACATGTCATTGTAATATTCATTCTCTCATTAATCATTAGCCAATCAGAATTGATTGCTACCTTCAGGAACACCTGTCTTCCAAGGGCATATAAGCCATGAGCCTGTTGCCATGATTGTCTTTGGCATTCAAGAAAGTCACTGACTTTTTATTAAAATGCTAACATTATTAATAAAATGATTAATTACCCAGAAGCTATGTCTCTCAAACTTTTTAAACATCACAGTTAAGAACCCCACATTTTAGGGACAACAGTGACAAAATAATTTGTGGCCAGAGCACAGTGATCATGAGAAGACCTAAAATCTTAGCACATAAGGATTGACTGAAAGAGAGCTGAAAAGGCACAGGCTGTCATGGGGCAGACCTGTACAAGGAAGTAACAATGAGATCTCCCCAGGAATGGAATGTACTTCCTTGGGAATGTATTGAACTGCCTGTTCTTGGGGGAACAATTATCAGGGGCCTCATAGATAAAATTCCTGCACAGGGAAAGTGATTGAATCAGATTACCTTCAAGGTCCTTCGTAAGATTCTGTGTTTCAACCCTACCCTTCCCATTTTGAAGGGAGAGAAAAAACATACCATAAGTCATGGAGGTAATATGAATGCCAGATGAACAGAACTTTGGATGCCAAGCCTGGGGACATTGAAGAAGAGGTGTGTGTGGGGGAATGAGGAAAGGTTTCTTGAAGGAGGGGAGTATAGAACAGGGCCTGACAGGACAGATAGGACTAGATGACAAAAGGGATGAAGGAGAGGAAAGGACCAGTGTAAAATCGTACTGGACTATGGATGGGGGAGGAATGGGACCCAGTTTCCCCAACTGGAATGGAAAGTCCAAGCCAGAGAATCTTGCCATTCAACTCAATAAGCATTTAATATGTGCCAGGCACCGTGCTAGGCGTTGGGGATTCAGAAAGATGAAAAAATAAAATCTTCCCTATCCTCAAGGAGCTTATATTCTCCTGGGGAGAATCAACATGTATGTATGTAAATAAGTAAATAAAAAGTATTTACATATTGGGGTGGGAATTTGATTCTACCTTCCCTTCCACAATTGATGTGGTCATAGAAAGCAAAGCAGAGATAACAGAAGTCATGAGATATAGGTACCACCTCATACCTATCAGACTGATATGACAGAAAAGGAAAATGATAAATGGTGGAGAAGATGTGGGAAAACTGGAACATGAATGCATTGTTGCTGTATTTGTGAACTGGTCCAACCATTTTGAAGAGCAATGTGGAACTATGCCCAAAGGGCTATAAAACTGCATACATTTTCACCCAGCAATACCACTAATTAAGTATGTGTCCAAAAGAGATTTTTAAAAAAGGAAAAGGATCTATTTATAAAAAAAAAAATCTATGGCTGCTTCTTTTGTGGTGGCAAAGAATTGGAAATTGAAGGGATGTGTGTCAGTTGGGGAATGGCTGAATAAGTTGTGGTATATGGTTGTAATGGAATATCGTTGTGCTATAAGAAATGATGAGCAGGATGATTTCAGAAAAACCTGGAAAGACTTAGATGGACTGATGCAGAGTGAAGTGAGCAGAACCAGGAGAACATTGTACAGAGTAAGAGCAATATTGTACAATAATCGTCTGTGAATGACTTAGCTATTCCCAGAAATACAATGATCCAAGACAATCCTAACCCATAATGAAAATGCAGATTGAAGCATACTATTTTTCACTTTGTGTGTATTTGTGCATGTGTGTGTGTGTGCATGTGTCTGTTTAGTCTGTGTGTTTTTTTCATGGCATGACCAATAGGGAAACATATTTTCATGATTGCACATGTATAACTTACATTGATTTGCTCACCATCTTAGAAAAGGAGGTAGGGGAGGGAGAGAGAGAATTTGAAACTCAAAATTTTCAAAAAAGAATGTTAAAATTGCTTTGACATGCAATTAGGGGAAAATAAAATATGATTTAAAAAAGAAGTAATGAGTTGTTAAGAGATCAATTATGTGTTCACATTCGGTACTCTCTTTATGAAGTATGAACATCTTTCCTGAGGGAATCAGAACCCTCCATTGGTCATTATATAGCAGCAAAGCTACTCACGCAGGAGGAAGCAACACCTCATCCAGTAGCTGGAGGTTCAACTTAAGATAGCTAATCAACCTGCCCAACAGAGATCCCACACCTAGGTGAGAGGGTTGTAAGGACTTTACTAGGAGAGAAACTTTTCAGCTCTGAAGAGATAGGAACAGGGGTGGGGAGCTTGTGTCTTTGAGGCCACACTTTGTGACCTTCTAGGTTCTTGGGTGTGGTCTTTTGACTGAGTCCAAGTTTTACAGAACAAATCCTTTTATTAAGGGGATTTGTTCTGTGAAGTTTGGATTCAGTCAAAGGGCTGCAATGGAGGACCTACCAGAGGGCTACATGTGGCCTCAAGGCTACAGGCTCCCCATCCCTATCTGGAGTATGGGTAGCTTTGACCTTACATAGGTGCCTCATTATTGTACTCTAAGACTGTGGCTGCTTTTCCTGTGAATAGTATATGTATTATTGGGAAATTGGACCTCAAGTTTATAGGGGATTGTTTTATAGCTACTGTTCTTTTTTCATTAATATTTTTTATTCTCAATTGCATGTAAAATTAATTTTAAATATTCATTAAAATTTTTTTTTCAAATTCTCCCCCTCCTTCCCTCTTTTTTATCTCTTCCCTGAGTTAGTAAGCAATTTTATATAGGTTATACATGTGCAATCATGTAAAACACATTTCTATATTAGTCATATTGTGAAAAAAAAAGCCACAGATCAAGAGAAAAATAAAGAAAGTACAAAATAGGGGCAGCTAGGTGGTGCAGTGAATAGAGTACTGGCCCTGGAGTCAGGAGGACCTGAGTTCAAATCCGACCTCAGATACTTAACACTAGCTGAGTGACCTTGGGCAAGTCACTTAACCCTAACTGTCCTGCCTTTCCCTCCTCCAAAAAAAAAAAGACAAAAGAAAGTGAAAAATAGTATGCTTCAATTTGCGTTCAGACTCCATTCTTTCTCTGGAGATGAATAGCATTTTTCATCATGAGTTCTTTGGGATTGTCTTGGATCACTGGATTGCTGAAAATAACTAGGTTGTGCGCAGTTGATTATTGTACAATATTACTGTTACTGTGTACAATGTTCTGGTGCTCACTTCACTTTGTATCAGTTCATGTAAGCCTTTTCAGGTTTTTTTTTTTAATTGGCCTGCTTGTCATTTCTTAAAGCACAGTAGCATTCCATTACAATCGTATACCACAACTTCTTTGGCCTTTCCTCAATTGATGGACATCCCCTTAATTTCCAATTCTTTGCCACTACAGAAAGAGTTGCTATAAATATTTTTGTAACATGTAGGTCCTTTTTCCTTTTCCTTTGATCCCTTTGGGATACAGACCTAGTAGTGTTATTGCTGTGTCAAATGGTATGCACAGTTTTTATAGTCCTTTGATAGCTACTGTTCTTAATATACCATTTTAATAAATATCTTTGCTAAAAGCTATTATGTCAGATGACTAATATGGAAATGTATTTTGCATGATTGCACAACTATAACCTATATCAAACTGCTTACTGTCTCAGGCAATGAAATGGGGAGAGGGTGGGAGAGAATTTAGAACTCAAAATTTTAAAAAATGAATGTTAAAGACTGTCTTTGTGTGAAATTGGAAAAAATAAAATAGTATTATAATTGTATTACAAAAAATTAAAGCTACTGTGTGTACTGAATGATTAATAGGAAACACTGGGTATAGTTTTTGAGCTATAGTAGTAGGAGCAGGGACCCAGAGGGCAACCCCTAGAGGTTAGTAGTAGTAGTAGTAGTAGTAGTAGTAGTAGTAGTAGTAGTAGTAATAGTAGTTGTAGTAGCAAGCTGCCCAGAGGAGATCCAATTTTTGAACACAGATACAAGTTGGGGAAGTAGACTAGAGAGAGAACTATACAAGAAATAAAGACAAAGCCATTTTGTACTCATGGTAGGAAAGTAGTAATAACAACTAGGGGAATCAGGAAAGCACTTTTGTAGAATAGGCAGCCTTTGAGTTCCTCTTATAAGAAAACAAGGGTTTCCAAGAGGCAGAACCTGCTAGATATTGGAGTATGTATGAAGTAAGAGGCAAGAGATAAAAATGGAATGTCTTGTGTAGCACGTATAGGAAATGTCTTTGGAAATGGGCATTAATTGGCTTGTTATCAGTCATGCTTTGAACTTTGCCTCTTTCATAGTAGGTAATTTTGCCAACTCAAGGATTCTCAGGTTTCTATCTGAGCAGGCTTTCTTCCCCCCAAGCTAGCTTGGCATGTCCCCTTCTTTCCACACAAGAAGCCCCTGCTTCCCATGAAATGAATGAGAATGATAGATTTAGAGCTGGATGGGACCTTAGACATCATTAAGTCCAAGTCCTTCGTTTTATAGATAGGGAAACTGAGGACTTAGAGGTTAAGTGAATTGCCCGGAATCACAGTAAATATCTGAGGCAGCATTTGGTCTCCCCTAATTCCAGGTTCTATGGCTAGATGGTGCAGTGGATAAAATACTGATTTTTTTTTTCTTTTTTTTTTGGAGGGGGGCCAGGGCAATTGGGGTTAAGTGACTTGCTCAAGGTCACACGGCTAGTAAGTGTTAAGTGTTTGAGGCCGGATTTGTACTCAGGTCCTCCTGACTCCAGGGCCAGTGCTCTATTCACCGCATCACCTAGCCACCCCTAAAATACTGATCTTAAGAGTCAGAAAGAACAAAAATCCAGCCTCAGGCACTTACTAGCTGTATGATCTTGGGCAACTCATTTAATCTTTTCTCTGTCACAGTTTACTCATCTATAAAATCTGACTAATAATAGCATTTACCCCATAGGGTTATTGTGAAGATCAAACAAAACAATATATGTAAATTGCTTCGTAAAACTTAAATTGCTGTGTAAATGCTATTACGATCATTATCATGCTTTCCGCTGTGCCATGCTGTCTCTCATGCATTCTATATTACTTCAAATTTTTCCAGAGCACTTTTCCTCCAGCATCCCTCTGAGATAAAGAATACAAGTGTGGAATACAAACACATATGGGCTAGGCCTGCCCGGAATACAAACACATATGGGCTAGGCCTGCCCATATTGTTCATAGGAGCTCGCTCATTGAATGGAGAAATGGAAAGAATCTCACAAGTCTTCTGGACTGAACTCCCTCATTTTACAGAGAAGGGAGTAAGCCCAGAGATCTTAGTTTTCCAAAGGTCACACAGTAAATGTCAAGAGTTGGAATTAGAACCCAAGTCTCCTGATCGACTCCATGGGCCACCTACTTTCCTTCCTTCCTTCCTTCCTTCCTTCCTTTCTTCCTTCCTTCCTTTAGAGGCAATTGGGTTTAAGTGACTTGCCCAGGGTCACACAGCTAATAAATATCCAGGGCCAGTGCCCTATCCACTTCGCCACCTAGCTGCCCCTGTTGCCTTCCTTCCATTAACATCAGTCCATCTACAAACATGCGTTAAAATGCTCACTATGTGCTAGGTACTGGGAATAAAAAGTAAAAAACGAAATTAGTGCCTGCAGTCCAGGAGCTTAAATTCTATCTGGGAAAACAGAAAGTATACATGTAAATAGAAACAAAATGCAGACAAAGTGAATAGAAGATAAGCAGAAGATTTGTAGAGGGTGATGGGGTGCCGGGGTGTTCTAGCAGTTGGCAGAGGGGAGTAGGGAATGAACAAAGGTGTCCTGGGAGAGTGGCCTTGAATTAGACTTTGAGGGAAACTAGAGATTGTAAGAAGCTGAGATAAGGAAAATGTATGTTTTGGGCTTGAGAGGACAGTCTGTACAAAAGCTTGAAGACAAGAGATGAAGTATGATGTGGGGGGGACAGGAACAAGGTCAGTCTGGCTGGAACTGTGAGCGTGAGAAGGACAATAACAGATAAGCCTGGAAAGGCAGATCAGAGCCATGCTATGAATGACTTTAAATACCAACAGAGACATTTATATTTGATTCTAGAAACAGCAGGGAAACTCTGGAACTTATTGAGACTGTGACATGGCTAGACCTGCACTCCAGGAATATCATTTTAAGTATTTTTTGGAGGCAATGAGGATTAAGTGACTTGCCAGGGTCACAAGGGCTGGTAAGAGTCTGAGGTCTGATTTGAATTCAGCTCCTCCTGACTCCAGGGCCTGTGCTCTATCTACTGCGCCACCTAACCACCCCAGCAATATCACTTGAGCAGTTAAATACTTTGGAGAAAGACTTGAGGCAGGGAGATCAATTGAAAGGCTATAGCTATATTCCTATAAAATAATTTTGCTAGGAGATATATTTCTTTCCCTGACTCTAAGAGTCTAAGCAGACAGAGCCCCACTTCCAAGGCCAGCCAGGCTTCACTAACTCAGCCAGAAATTATTAGCTTTAAATTAGTGGCTTTAAAATGAAAATTATTTTTTAAAAGTCTTACATTTATTGAGCTCTTTTATTTTTTCTGTCAGCCTCATTCATAATTCTAGGTCTCCTCTCCTTTCCTCTCACCCTCGCCAGCCGATTTTGCCTTGGATCTAAGATTTTAAAAGAAAGAGAAGAAAAGCAGTTAGACAAAACCAAAGCAGAAATCCACTGCATTTGACAGTACATAAACTATCCCACTACCCTCATTCCCTGCCTCCTAACCCCTAGTAAAGAGGTGAAAAAGGTAGCATTTTCAACTCTTCTTTGGAGTAGATGATGTCATCATTACAAAGTAATTCAATTTTTGTTGTTGTTTTTTATATTTCCATAGTCATTGTTGTGTATATTGTTTTCCTGGTCCTGCTTAGTTCATTCTGTTTTAGTTCATGAAATTCTTCTAATTTTTTTTTTAGAATTCATCATATTCATTGCTTCTTAGAGGACAGAAATATCTCATTACATTTGTGTGCCACAATTTGCAATAATTAGAACCAGAACCAGAATTTATATAGCGCTTTAAAATTTGCAAAACCCTGTGTATATTGAGGCAGTTAGGTAGTACTAGCATGCTTGGCCTGGAGTCAGGAAGAACTGAGTTCAGATTCAGCCTCAGACACTTATTAGCTGTGTGACCCTGGATAAATCACTTCACCCCATCTGCCTCAGTTTCCTCATCTGTAAAATGGTAATAATAGTAGCCCCTACCTCCCAGGGTTTCTGGGAATCAAATGAGATAATAATTGTAAAGCATTTCACATAGTGCCTGGCGTATAATCAGGACTATAAAGTGTTAGCTGTTATTATTATTATATATTATCTCATTTGATCTTTTCACAACAACTCTTTGAAGTTAGTCTCATTATTTCCCCCATTTTACAGATGAGGAAATTGAAATTTAGAGTGTAAGTGACTTGCCCAAATTATGCACCTTTAAAATGAAAATTAGTGAAATCAAACCCTTATTTAAAAAAAAAATCTTATATTTATTGAGATCTTTTGTTTCTTACATCACCCTCATTCCCAAATCTAGGTCTCCTCCCCATCCTGGGACTTGAAAGCAGGTCTTCCTGACCCCAAGTCAGAATTCTGTCTACTGTACCTTCCTCACCGCCACACTGGCTCACCACCTATCTTGTTTCTGCTTCTTTGCTTCTACAAAAAAATGTTGCTATGACTATTTTGGTGCATGTGAGACCCTGCTTTTTGTCTTTAACCTTCTGGGGGTATACGTAGTGCTGCTCCCCTTCTACTTATATCTTGATACTACACGTGCCCTACCTCCAGCAGCTTGCCACCACCCACTGTGATCTAAATTTCAATCTCTTGTTCAGTCTCTCCTTGTGGCTCCCTCCCTGCTTTCAACAAACATGCCCAGCCAGCTCTCCCCTATTCTTGTGTAACAGGATTCTGAAGGGCAAGAAATCCCCTCATGTTCTTCTAGTCAATCCCCTGGGGAACTACCCTTGGCCTGTGACTGACTGGGATCAGGTCTTGACTAACAAACTAACCTTCCTGAGGTTAGTCTGAGGGAAAGGAAAAGCAGAAACCCTGGTCCCATTTAAGGAATCAAGAGGCACAGCCTGAGAGTCAAACACCAGAAAAGTGGTGTGGAACAAGAGGCATAGGGAAAAAGATTTGGGAGACTGAGAAATCACGTTTCACCGGGCTAAGTGATGTGGATTTAAAGAAAGGCAAAAACAGAGCCCACCTTCATGGAACTCCCAGCCTAATGGGGGAGACAATGTGGAAACAACCCTACACAAATAAGATATGCACAGGACAGAGTGAACGGTCACTAGCATTAAGGAGGATCAGGAAAGGCTCCCTAGAAGGTGGGATTTTAGCTGAGCCATGAAGGAAGCCAGGGAAGCCAGGGAGCAGAGATGGGGAGGGAGGGCATTTCAGGCATAAGGCACAGCCAGGGAAAATGCTTTGAGTCAAGATGTGAAGTGTCTTATTTGAGTAACATCGAGGAAGCCAGTCACTGGATTGTAGCATATATGGAAGGGAGGAAGAAAAGGTATTCAGGGATATGAAATCTTAGTCTTGCCTAGACAAGCATATGTTCTTGCTGCCACATGGATGTAGTTCCCATTGCTTTTGGGGGAGAAGTGACAAAAATCCTCCCCTTTCTGGAAGTCCAAGGGAGAGCTGTTGATGTTGGCTCAGTGCCAACAAAGATGCTGCTTCCAAAGAAGCCGGAAGCTACCTTCCTTGCTCCTGATAACCCACAGAATTGGTGGTTCTCCTTGGCTCAGTCAACAATCATTTTGGACAAAGCACCCAGTCATGGGGACCTGGAGGACCAGCTAGGAGCCATAAGGAGCCAGAGCATGTTTCACTCTCCATGGAGCCAGTTCGTATACTTGAAGGTGTTCTCATCCAGAAAATCATGGGGTTCCCCTGATTATCCCTGTTACATCACCTTCTCTGGAATTTAGAGACTTTTACAATCTGGCTTCAGTCCACCTTCCAACGCCAGGATGGTCACACCTTTGATTTTGCCATCACCTATGAAAGTGCCACCCTCAAGATCAAGAATCCTGAATTTCTTCCATCCAGTCATCATCTCCTATCATTCTGCCTCTCCCTATGCCTTATTCCTAAATCTGTTCTTTGTCCTCACTGTGACCTGCAATCCCTCCAGGCCTCCATACTTTGCCCGTCATCACCTCTACTCACACTTTCCTTCCTTTCCAGTCATGACTGTTCATTGAAGCAGTTCAATTCTTTGCTGCCTTCCACTCTCAAAGCTCTTGCTCCCTTGTCTTATCTATCTCTGCTTGTGCTTTGCCATGTATTGCCCTATTGATTATCCTCTCAATGCCCATGCTTTGGATTACTCCCACCATCTCTCTCCTCTGCCTCTATTCATGTGCTGCTGAAATAGAGTTTTAGGAATTCATGCAAACCATACTAGTTTGATCTACTTCATGTCTCTGTTAAATAATCTCAACTGAGCCCCTCACTACAGTAAGGCAATCATTTTGTTCTTCCCTAATTGATTTTCTACTCCACTTTCTACAATAGCTTCAAACTTTCTCTCCTTATGTCTCTCATAGAATCTCTTCCCCTAGACTTTCAACTAAGGTTCCCAATTTACTAAAAAAAATTAAGACCATTTATAATGACCTTTCTCTTTACTCATTCCCCTCAACTCACAGCTCCTCCTCCATATCATATGTTCTCCTCATCATCTCACAATACATTAACACCACCTCCCACTATTTCCTTCTTTACTCCAGTCTCTGATAAAGAAGAGACCCTTCTCATTAAGACTGACTTCTCTATATGGACCCTAGATGTCATCCCCTCATATCTTTTTGAGCAAATTGCCCCCACTCTCATTTGTTTTCTCTTTTCTTCCTTCCTTCCTTCCTTCCTTTATTTCTTCTTCTTCTTCTTTTTTTTTTTGAGTTAATCAGGGTTAGGTGACTTGCTCATGGTCACATAGCTAGTAAGTGTCTGAGGCAGGATTTAAATTCAAGTCTTCACAACTCCAGGCCAGTGATCTATCTATTATATCACCTAACTGCCCCTGTTTTCTCTCCACCTTCTCCCTCTCTACTGGTTCCTTACCTACTGCCTACAAACATGACCAAATCTCCCTTAAAAAAAAAAAAGAAAGAAAAACCTTCTCTAAATCCCACCATCCCTGATAACTGTTGTTCTATATTTCTTTTCCCTTTCTTAGCCACATTCCTTGAAAAAACCACCTATACTTGGTGCCTCCACATACTTTCTTCTCTCTTTTAATTTGTTTCAATTTGGAGGCAATCAGGGTTAAGCAACTTGTTCAGGGTCATACAACTAATAGGTATCTGAGGTCACATTTGAACTCAGAGCCTCCTGACTCCAGAATTGGTGATCTATCCACTGTGCCACTTAGCTTTATCACTGTCTTCTAATCTGTCTTCTAAACCTATTGCTCAACTGAAACTTCCCTTTCTAACATTAACGATGATCTCTTAATTGTCAGATCCAATGATTGCTTCCCAATCCTTATCCCTTTTATTGCAATATCTGATATTGTTGCTCACCTCTCCTCCTGGACACTCTTTCATCTCTGGGTTTTTATGACACAACTCCCTCCTGGTTCTCCTCCTACCTGTCTGACTGCTCCTTCTTAGTCTTCTTTGCATTTTTATAATGCAAATGTATAACCCCAAAGCTCTGCTCTGAGCCTTCTTCATTTTCTCTTTGCACTTTCTCATTTGGTCACCTGATTAGCTCCTCTGGGTTCAACTATTAACTGTCTTATGCCAACACCAGCCCTGAGCTCCAGTTCCACAACTCTAATCCCCTTGGGGACATTTTGAAGTTGATGTACCCAAGACATCTCAAGCTCAACATGTCTAAAACAGAACTCATAGTCTTTCCCCAACCATCCATTTTTTCTGAACTATTTTTTTTTATTATTGTCCACCGCCATCTTTCCAGTCACCCAAGGTCACTACCTTGGTGTCAGCCTCATTTCCTCTCTTGCGTGTACCCCACACATGCATTCAGTTTCCAATGATCATTTCTACCTCCATGTCATCTTTCACACACATCCTTTTTCTCTTCACTGATGAAGCCACTGCACTATTTCAGACCCTCATTACCTACTGTTTACCTAGACTATTGTAATAGTCTCCTATTTGGTCTCTATACCTCTCACCTTTCCCTGGTCCAATCCATCCACACAACTACCATGGTAATTTTCCTAAAGCATAGGTCTCACTGTTACCCTTCTACTCAATATACTCTTGTTTATTGGCCTCCTGTTGCTTTTAGGATCAAGTAGAAACTCCTCTGGGCAGCCAGTGGATAGAGCACTGGGCTTGGATTTAAGAAGATGCATCTTCCTGAGCTCAAATCCTGCCTCAGCCACTTCCTAGCTGTGTGACCCTGGGCAAGTCACTTAACCTTGTTTGCCTTAGTTTTCTCATCTGTAAAATGAGCTGGAGAAAGAAATGTCAAACCACTCTAGGATCTCTGCCAAGAAAACCCCAAATGGAGTTACGGAGAGTCATACAGGACTGTAGGAACTCCTCTGTTTAGCACTTAAACTTTGCGACCTAGCTTTTCTGATCTCCTTGTACATTAATTCCTTTCATGTGCTCTGAGATCTAGCCACACTGGTCTATTTGTTGTAGCAAACACGGGAAGCTCCATCTCCTATCTCTTCATCTTTGTATTAATTGTTCCCTGTGACTAGAGTGTCCTCCCCCTTCACCTCTGCCTCTCAGAATCTCTAATTTCCTTAAAGACTCAGCTAAAGAGCCAACTTCTACATGATTCTCCTAGTGGGGAACAACTTCTTTGTATTAATTTTCTATATTTCCTGTTTATACCTATATTAGTATATATCATCAGGGATTGTCAGATTTTTCTCTCTGTGTCTCCAGAGCTTAGCATAGTGCCTGGAACATAACAGACACTAATAAGTGCATATTGACTGATTATTACACATTATTTCCCTTCACACACTCTACGGTCTAGCCAAACTAGTTTTCTTGCCATTTTTCACCCATACCAGTTCATTTCCTGTCTCCCTGTCTTTACCTAGGTTGTGTGCCCCTATGCATGGAATGCACTTTCCTTCTTACCTGAGTTTCTTAGAATCCTCAACTTCTTACTCAATTCATCTCTAGCATTGCCTTCTATATGAGGTCTTTCCTGATTTTCCCAGCTGTTAGTTCCCACTTCTTTCCCAAAATTGCCTTGTATGGATCACAGAACTAAAATTAAAGAGGCTGTACTAGGTGGCCATTGAGATTCCTTCCAGGTAAATCTAGTGATAAAGAGAGAGATGGAAGGTAACTAGAGAATCGCATTTTACAGATGAGAAAGCTGAGGTCCAGAGTTGTTAAAGGATTTGCCTAAACATCAGAGTCAGAATGAGAACCCAGGTTCTCTGTCATAGATCATAGATTTAAAATTGGAAGTGAGCTCAGAGATCCTATAGTCCATGCCTATCCTTTTTATGAATGAGGAAACTGAGAAGTTAAATGATTTGTTCAAAGTCACAAAGACTGGATCTAAACTTAGGACCTCTGGTGTGTGTTTTGTGTGTGTGTGTGTGTGTGTGTGTGTGTACATGCTGTTTCTTCAGATAGTTCTTTGAGGACAAGAACTTTTTTTAGGGAGTGAGTGAGGGGGGTAATCATCAGCATCTAGCAAAGTATCCAGCACATTTTTGGTACAGAACTGAGAGTTCATTGATGTAGTGAACCATGAGTGAGAAAATTCTACCAGTACGTATCTTGCTTTGCTACTTGTCACCTAGAGCAGCAGTTCTCAACCTGTGGGTTATGTTCAATTTGTAACAATGAAAATACATCCTGCATATCAGATAGATTCCCAACAGTAGCAAAATTGCAGTGATGAAGTAGCAACGAAAATAATTTTATGGTTGGGGGTCACCACAACATGAGGAATTGTATTAAAGGGTCACGGCATTAGGAAGGTTGAGAACCACTGACCTAGAGCAATGGTCTACACAGTGAGCTGACCCTGAGGGATATGTGACCAACCAATCAGAGGATAGGAAGAGGTGTTACATCCTAACTGAATAACTTATTGTAGAGTTTGTCTCCAATGTACCCATACCTCCCTTTAACCTCCATCACTCTCCCATTCTGCCCCCTCACTCCCTTGTGTAGGCTCCCTACCTCCCCTACCCCTCAGAGAAAACTTTTGAGCCTTCTCCTAGTACATCCACCCCCTACCCTCTCTTACTAGCTGTGACAGATGCCCCCTGGTATTGGTCTTTTCACCACTTGTGGAAAGTCCCCTTCCTGTTTTCATTTTGGGTGGGACAGACTATCTCAATGAACAGGTATGGATAGGTTGAAATCTGAACCACTGATTTCATTCACCTCCAGCCCATCCCAGTCTAAACTTCCCTATTGGGACCACTTTCCAGTCACCAGGCAAACCTGGGTTGTCATATTTAAACCCTCACTCTTCCTCACCAAATATTTCCAATAAATTGCCAAATTTCATTTCTTTTCCCACATCTCTCAGATATGTCTCCTTCTGTCATGCAGGCTGCCACCTTAGCTCAGATCTTCATCATCTTTCACTTGGAATATTGTAATGGTTTCCTTTTAATTTTTTTGAAGGTCATTGAGGTTAGATGGTCCCACAGCTAGCAAGTGTCTGAGATAGGATTTGAAATTATATCCTCCTGACTCTAGGGCCAGTGCTCCATTCATGGAGATACCTAACTGCCCCTGTTATAGTCTCCTAACTAATCTCCCTGCTTCATTTCCAATCCATTCTCCACACAGTTGCCAAATTGATTGTCCTAAAGCCTGGATATGACCATGCCACTCCCCTACTTAATAAACTCTAGTGGTTTCTTACTGATTCTAGGATCTGTCAACTCTGATAACAAATGACCAGAATCACAGAGGTTTTGCAACCACTGTTAACTCTAAAAATACCAAAGATCTCACATGGGTCAAAAGCAAAAAAGCTTTCTTAATTTCATTGGGGAAGAGAAATTAGATACATGTCAGGGCCTCCCCTAGTAGAGACATGAGATAATGGGACTAAATCTTGATTTATATTTGTGGCTAGATAAGAGAATCAAACGGTATATTGTAGTAATAGCAGTAAGGCTCCACAACTATGATGCTCAGCAGCAAGGATGAAGCAATGTTGTCTAGACAAAAAGTCCATTCATTGCTGGAGGTCTCTTTTCTGGGCCTGTTGTGCTTGCCTGAGCTCAGGGACCATCAGTTTTATTATTTAGTTGCAGCAAAGTTCATCCAGAACCCAAAGGATTGTTGTTATGCCATGCTCAGGGCACAGCTTGCTTTGCTGGGCCTTTGCTCTGGAAAACAGGCTGTCTAAAAAGAGAGAGAGGTGGTCTTGGATCCTGACGAATCAAACATTATTTCTTCTTTATCTCATCCTTTTAAAATATCTATTTTGGGGAATAATCAAGTCTGTCAGTTACACGTAAGTAAATGGTATTTGTCCTTCCTGTTGTTAGAGGACCAGAATGATGTTCTGTCATGCTGTGGTTGATCATACCAATATGAGCTCGGGAAGGCTCTGCCACAGGTCTGGCACCAGTAGTCCATAAGAACATTTGGAAGGGGTGTCTCTAAATTTGTGCATCAAGTAAACATTGAAGGTGTATGTTCAAAAAGCCTTTGCTGATGTGTGATTTAAAAAATTCCAATGAGAAAGAAGAAATTAAATGCTTTTCAGGTTTATAAGGTAGCACACGAGGCAAAACTTGACCCCAGCTCTTTTTGACTTCAAAGGTGGAAGGCGGCCTATTGATTTTGCCACACTACTCCCCTTGGCACCTTCCCAGTCAAGTTTCCTTGAAAGGTCCAGGGAAGGCTCCGTAAGCCGGTCTCAGCAAAGAACCACAGTTCCCAGCGTGCTTTGGAGCCATAAGACAACTACAGATCCCAAGATGCAACACGCCCAAGCAGACTGCCGGGAAGCCTCCTTTCCAAGGGCAAGTGACGTCCCTAAGCAACGGTCTTCCCACGTCTTTTTCTCGGCTCCCACCTTGGCAGCCATTTTGTTCAGGAGATTATAGAAGCTCCCGGGCCTTCGTACTCTATGGTCGAAGCATTGCGGAGGCTCCACCAATCGGAAGCCGAGTGCTGGAGGAAGGCCCCCGCCCTGAGCCGCAGGGAGGCGGGACTCGCTGGAAAGATCCAATAAAGGACGAAGAAGACGTCCGACGGGGAGCCAATGGATGCGCCGTGTCGGCAGACGGATCCTAGTGGGGAAGGGGTGGGCTGGAGCGGCGGCCAATGAGAGCGGAGAAACCACGTTTATTGGTTGATGGTAGGCGTGGGCGGGGTAGCTGGAGTCTGAGGCCGAGAAGCGCTGAAGCCGGGAGGTGAGTCACCTTGAGCGGAGCTAGCGGCGGCTGCGGCGGGCCGGGTCTTAGGAGTGGGGCAGCAGGAAGGAGCGCGGCGCGCAGGTGACCGGGGCTGGAGGCTTGCGTGCAGGCGGCAGCAGGGGGCCGGACATGCTTTCCATGGGGATTCCCGGGCATGGAGCGGGGACCATAGGGCGCTGGGTGCCATGGCTTCCCGGGCCAGGGAGGGCTAAGGCAGGGTTTCCTGCCCCGGGGGTGGGGGAAGAGGGGAAGCGTGCAGGCGGCTGGCACAGCAGCGGCTCACTCTGCTTCTGACATGGGGTAGTCTCCCTTCCCCGGACAGTGTGGTGTCGTGGTCAGAGCCCTAGATTTGGAAGCCAGAGGATCTGGCTTCGATTCTCACATATGCTTCATTAACTGCTGTGTGACCTTGGGCTCGACACAACCTCTCTGGTCTTCTCCAGAACTAGCAAGTTGGATTAGCCTAGGTGACTTCAAAAGTTCCCCCCGGCCAGCTCTGGATCCCAAGATTCAGGTTTTATTTTCATCTTGCTCCACCACGTGGGGACAAGTCCTCCCTCTCCTCTGGGCCTCACTTTTCTCCTCTCTAAAGTGAGGGGCTTCCATTAGATGGGCCCATGAAGCTTTTGGTCCTGTAAACAGCCCTCTCTCCATGGGACCTCCCAATCTGGCATATGTCCCCTTGAGGTGGGGGTGGGAAGGGAGCTTGGTTTTTTTGCCACCCTCAGCTGCCCCTCAATGACCTTCTTATCACGACTTCAGTAGGTGGGGAGGAGGGATTGAGTCTGCTCTCCTGACCTCTAATTCCCTGTCCTTTACCTTTCATATGGTTAAGGAAGGGCGAAAGGGCACTGGATGGAGGGCAGTGATACGGTTCCTACTTTCAGAGGAAGTACAGGGGACATGGGTGAAGGGAAAGAAGAAGCCTGCTTCTGAAGCTGGTGTATTGAAGACCAGTGTTCTTAAGTTTTGTTTTGTTTTTTTCTCTCCCCGTTAGTATATAGAGCAGAATGCAGACCACAGGGACTCTCCTTATTTCTCCAGCCCTGGTAAGCATGGTCTCCTGGGAGCTTCGTATTAGCAAGGTGGCAGTGCCATTCATATAAAATTGATGAATTGAAGAGAGTGGATACCTGCGATCTGTATGAGATGCCTAGAAAGTACAAATGGAGTGTAGAAAAGCCAATCCTTGAATATTTGGGCAAGTGGAGGCAAGCAGTAACTTGGTTGATTCGAAAAAACTGTTAATTTAAACTGGATTTCTCTTTGGTCTTGGATGTGGTCAGAAGGTCTGTGACTTGGTATTCTTATCCAGAGTGTGGGGACCCTCCCCAGTGAATGAATGGAAGGAAACTGTGAAGTAGAGGTCACTCTCCTTAGACTCCTGTTGTTTGAGGCCTCACTGGCTTGAGGAGCCTCCCAGGATAACTCTCCTTTGTTTTAGAAGTGGGGCACTGAATCTTAGCAGGAATGGGTTCTTCCGTTATTGGGACCTTTGAGATGACCTGAATATTAATGTCTTCTGTAACTTACTGGACACTAGTATGGACTCCTTTTTCTCCCCCAGAACACCAGACAAGTCTGTACCCATTAACCTGAGTGGCAAAGGGCATTATTGATAAATAGGTTAAGGTCCCTGGGGCACAATGTGTCTTTAGCTAAGCTGGTTTTTAAGATAAAATATTAGCTAGTGGGCAAGGGGATGAACTAGTTGACTTTGTAGACATTCTATGAATTGTATACACATGAAAAACTCAACCTTGATTTAAGGGTTCCATGGCTGGCAAGTTTATTGGTTGAATTTTTTTTTTAAACCATGTATCTTTATTGAATTTTGCAGATCCGCTGCTGTACCAGGGGTCTGGTCAGGCCTGTATCTGCATCTGTCCTGAATAGGTCAGAAATCCGTTTTGAACAGGTAAGAATGTAAGGGTCTTTGCCAGAACTGGAAACAAGTTGTTGAATTGATATTTCTGGTTTTGAGGGGGATAACAAGTCCAGTAGGAAAGGATCACTTGGACTCCATCCTACCTTTGTAACTCCAGGTTCTTCCCATGACCTGGTATGACCTTTGTATGTGAATTATTCTTAAGAAAGGAGCTATCTTGTCTCCTGTAGTTCCCAGGATACTTTTAAAACTCTTAACATACCTTCCTGTAGGCCTTTAGAACAAATTCCCAACCAGGACCTAGCTTTATACTCAGGTTGGGGGAATTTGCTGCCAAGCCTTATTTCTCACCAGTTTATTGGTTTTTTCTCATTCCAGCCCACTTCTAGCAGTACGCCACTCCAGCTGGCCCGTCGGGAGTTCCAGACCAGTGCTGTTTCCCGGGACGTCGACACAGCTGCCAAGTTCATTGGGGCTGGGGCTGCCACGGTTGGTGTGGCTGGCTCAGGGGCAGGTATCGGGACGGTGTTTGGCAGTTTAATCATCGGCTATGCCAGGTGGGTAGAATAGGAGTGGCACTGAAAATCTTTGTCTTTAAAGTCTACACCATAATCCTGCTAGCCTTTCTTTAAGAAGGGAGGCAGAAAACATGGTTGCTTTTGATAGCCTTCCTGTTAATTCCCAGTTTTCCCAATTATTTTTGATTGAGAATTTGTGGGGAGAATTTCTAACCCATGCCACACAGCATTCTGCATCACTCAACACCACTTGCTCTAATGAAAGGGGAATGACTTCTGATGGCTTGCTCTTCTCCCATCAGGATAAATTTGTCCAGGAAAGCTCTCACTTCCACACCTGACAGCAATCCACATTCCCCTAGTCAGCAACCCTAGCTTTATTACTTGGGTGGCAACTGTTGTCTCTTTCTCTGTTCCTTGCAGGAACCCGTCCCTCAAGCAGCAGCTCTTCTCCTATGCCATCCTGGGCTTTGCCCTGTCTGAAGCTATGGGGCTCTTCTGTTTGATGGTAGCCTTCCTCATCCTCTTTGCCATGTGAGGCTCTATGGAGGGTTGCCTGCCTCCGTCCTGCTGCTTTGACTCCAGCCCCAAGCCCCTCGCTGGAGTATGCTGAGCTTTAACATTAAACACCATGTTTCTCTAACTCACATGGCTAAGCCCCAGTGCTTTGGGGTGCCCTGGTGGAAGAAAGAAAGGGAGGATGGGTGGAGATTTTGTTATTTTCAATCGTGTCTGACCTAATGACCCCTTTCTGGGACATTCTTGGCAAAGATACTGGAGTGGTTTGCCATCTTCTTCTCCAGCTCATTTTACAAATGTGGAAACCAAGGCAAATAGGGTTAAGTGACTTGCTCAGGGACACACAGCTAGTAAGTATCTGAGGTCAGATCTGAACTCAAGTCTTTCTGATTCCAGGCTGGGCACTCTATCCTTTGTGCCACCTGAGGAGATGGTCCTACCCAAACAGGAGCGGTAGGCAATAGCATATCATTCTTGGCACCAAAGTGCCTCCAGTTGATGGCACCATATTACTGCCTTATAGTAAAAAAAAAAAATGGAAGAGCACAGTTCTGTTGTGGGTAAGTTGGAATCCCAGTTCTGACTTTGAGCACTACAACTCTAACAACCCAGGTATTATCCCTGTGTTACCTGTGGGGAAACTATGGTCCAGAAGGTTTTTACAAGGAGATTTTAATAGAGCTAGAATCAGGTCCGGGGTCTTGCTTAGAGCAAAAGCCTATGTCAACCTTCTTCCATGTTGAGGTGAAGAACCAATTTGCTCTGGTCCTCTCTGACAGCTTAGTTCACCTAATTAGTGTAGCCACTTTTTTTAATAAAGACTGGGCCTTCTCTTGCCCAGAACCTTTGACCCCTTTGTTTATGACCTGGGCTGATTTGCCCCTCCTTAGGCCCCTGCTCTTGGGGACTCCATATTAATGCTGAACTTGGTGCAGATGGGCATAGTCCACTGAAGCCCAGAACTCCTGAGCTCAGGAGATTTCCCCAATTTCACCTCCTTTGTAGCTAGAACTACAGGAGTGAGCCCCTATGTGGCATCATAGATAGAAAGCCAAATGGGACTTCAGAGATCACTTTGTCCAACCTCCTGTTTTTCACAAATAAGGAAACTAAGGCTGAAGAGAGGTTATGACTTACCCATGGTTTCAGCTAGGAGATGATGGGTGGAATTTGAGCCCTCATAAGTTCAGTGCACCATACTGCCTGTTCCGTGGAGGTATATAATGAAGACACAATTCTTGTCTTGCACTGTCTTATAGCAGAGGCTTGGTGGTTTTCAGAGTAGGCCGAAGACTACTAAACATTTTTTTGAGGCAGTTGTGGTATGTGGTTTGGTGCATCAGAAAGAGCCACTGGATTTGTTATCAGAGGATGCCGGTTCAAATTTAGGGTCTGCCACTGATTTTGGATAAGTCATCTCCCTTCTCTGAACCTATTTGCTTATCAAGATCTTGAGGTGTTTGTAAGCTCTAAAAATCCGGGATTGAAAGCTCTCCTTGCCCCTTCTCCTTAGCTAAATTGGGAGAGTGATGTCATGGTGGGATGTGGAATTGGTAATTTAATCTGATCCTCTTAGCAGCTGTTGGTTTCTAAGACTTAATAAGTAATGGAAGGGTGGAAAAAAATTATAATCAATGGAGAGACTGGAAGAGACATTGGGAGTCGGGGGAGGGATTGAAGTATATGAAGTATAAGGATGGATTCAGAGGATGGATTGAACAAAGTATTCCCTATTATGAGAACCTGGTTATCACATTCTGGTCTTAGGGTAAGGTGTAGCAGCTTGAACCCAAATTTGGAGTAAAAAGCATAGGTTTGAGTCATGGATCTGGTACTTAGACTGTTCCTCTCAGATCTCTTGATCTTTTAAAGAATAATTTGTTTTTTACCAAAGATTTTTTTTAAAACAGAACCAGAGAATTTCAGAGTGAGAATGGATCTTAATCTAGTCCAAGGACTTCATTTTATTGGTGAAATCCGTGAGAAGTGACTTGTCCAAGATTGTATCAGTGGCAGTAATGGAACTAGAAACCATGTCACTTGACTATAAAGTCAGTCAGTCAACATTTATTTATTTATTTTTGCTTTTTGGAGGGGGGGTGGATGGGGCAATTGAGGTTAAGTGACTTGCCCAAGGTCACACGGCTAGTTTTTGTGTTAAGTGTCTGGGGCTGGATTTGAACTCGGGTCCCCCTGACTCCAGGGTCGGTGCTCTATTCACTGTGCCACCTAGCAGCCCCACTAAACATTTATTAAGTGTGTACTACGTGCCAAACACTGCCAACAAGGAGCAGCCCGCCTCTGCCCTCTGGGAGCTCACAGTTAATGGGGGAGACAAACTGCAAACAAATACATAGAAAGCCAGCTCTGTGCAGCATAAACAGAGAATAATTAGCCAAGGGGAGTCACTGGAATTCACGGGGCTCAGGAAGGTTTCCTGTGGAAGATGGGATTTTAGGTGGGCTTTAAAGGAAGACGGTAGTCAGAATACCAGTCGAGGCATTCCAGTCACAGGTGACAGCCAAAGAAAATGTCCTGCAATTGAGAGATAGAGGGTCTTGTTGGAGGAAGAGCTAGGGGACCAGTGTCACTGGATCTGGATCTGGATTGAAGGGTACATGAAGATTAAGACGTAGGGAAACTGGTAGGGTAGGAGGAGGCTGGGTTATGAAGGGCTTTGAATAGCAAACGGGATATCATATTTGATCCTGGAGGAAGTAGGGAGCCACTGGAGTTTCTTGAGGGGAGGAAGGGGAGCATCCTGTGGTCAAACCTGTGCTTTAGCCACTTTGGTGGCCAAATGGAGGATGGATTGCAGTGAGGAGAGACTTAAAGCAGGCAGACCAACACCCCCCAATCCCCAGCAGGCTATTGTAATAGTCTAGGTCTAAGGTGATGAGGGGACTATACCCCTAATCTTTAAACCCCACTTACCTGTTCCTCTAATATATTAGAAGTATTTGTTTTAGGGCCAGGTCCTTAATTACTTAGAGAGAAAAGGGGGTACAAGAGAAATTTAACTGCTTAAGTGTAGGAACCATTATCAAATGAAAGTTGGGAAAGAAGATAATTAGAATGTAAATGACTTGAGGAAGGCTTTGGTTTATATGCAATTTTTAAAGAAGCCTATGCAGTTTATAGGAGTGAAGGTCATCTAATCTGATGCCCTCAATAGACAAGGAAAGAGGCCCAGAGAGTGGCCTCAAATCCCTCCCCTTTCCCATACTTCATATAGCTGACAAATTAATCTTTTTCCAATGCACAAGTTTGGTTGTGATGCTCCCCTCATAAATAGCCTTCAATAACTCTAGTGCCTCGGTTAGCTCAGCCCTCCACAGTTGTTTGCTCCAACCTACTTGTCTTATTTCACATTATTCTCCTTCATGTTCTCTCTACTTCTAATCAAATTGGACTTTTCACCATCACTCAGACTTAACATTTCATTTCAGTTGTTTGTCTGACTTCATGCCCCCATTCGGGGCTTTTCTTGGTAAAGATACTTGAGTGGTTTGCCATTCCTCTTCTAGCTCATTGTACAGATGAGAAAACTGAGGTAAATGGGGCTAAGTGACTTGCTCAGGGTCACATAGCTAGTAAGTGTCTGAGAGCAGATTTGAATTCAGATCCTTCTGACTCCAGGGCCAGTGCTCTGATTACTATGGTGCCAACTAGCTGCCCTATTCCATTTCCCACCCGTGCACAGTTCTGCCTCCAGAAATGAGCCTCCCAATTTCTACTTCAAGCCTTATCTTCCTTTGAAGCTGTGCTCACTGTCCTGCCCTTCTTGAAACCTTCCTCAGCCACCGCCGTTCCCCATCCCTCCCACCCCTCCTTGACTGTGTTTTCCTCTTCCCTTCAGTAATAGAATGTAGGCTCTTCTGATTCTCAGGACAGAATTCTCTCTACAACTTCATGATGCCTTCCACACTGGCTACACTCTGGGGTATGCAAAGATGTTGAAAACATCATGCCTGCCCTCAAGGTTATAGAACTGAATCTTCAAACTAGATGTGATCCCCCCTTTTTTTTTTTGATTCTTTATCTTATAGACAGGGAGCTAACACCAGCTGTTTGGAGATATGCTGGAATTACCTCCAATCCTCCAGTGGTTCTATAGTCTTATGGATATAGATATTCCTTCCAGTGGTTAAGGTCTTAACATATCCATTTGTGCCTAACTTTATGCAGTTCTGGCCCATGTCCTTCCATAAAACCGCCACAAAGCAGGTACACCCAATGTACTGGGGCCTTCCTCACCATCTCTGGCATGGAGCATATGGATTGTCCATAGACTGTGACTTGGTCTTACTTTCTGAAAGGCCCATTTCCCCCCACCCCTGACAACATCCTGTGTGAGTCTTCTTTTCATTGTGTTACAGGTAAACCATTTCTGAGCCAAGGAAATTGAGGCCTAGGAAGGATAAGTGATTGATTTGGGGTTACAGAATAAATCCATAGTAGATCCAGTACTGGGAACCAAGCCTCCTAAGTATAAGCTAAAGAGAAGGAACTTAGGGTAGAATGGGTAGTTCCCCTATTACCAAGGGAGCACCATGTTTCAGCATAAACCATTTCCCCAATAAATACGGATGCCCTCACTCTCAGACCTTACTTTTTTCTACCTTATCCCCTGCCAAATACTCTTCGATCCAGTGACACTGGCCTCCTGGTTGTCCCATGAACAAAACACTCCATCTCTAGACTCCCAGGAATCTTCTTTGGTCACCCTCCATGCCTGGAATGCTCTCCCTCATCTCTACTTCCTGGCTTCCCTGGCTTCCTTCAAGTCTCAACTAAAATTGCATTTATAGGAGGCCTTTCCCAACCACTCTTAATTCTAGTACCTTCCCTCTGTTCATTATTTCCTATTTATCTGGCATATAGCTTTTCTGTACATATTTGTTTGCTTGTTGTCTTCCCATTAGATTGTGAGCTCTTTGAGGGGAAGGACTGTCTTTTGCCTTTTTTTGTATCCCTAGTGTCTGGCACATAGTGTTTAATAAATACTTACTGACTGATGACAAGACCAGTTTGGCTTGATGCCTGCAAACTCACTTTGGGTTTGGAGTCTGGGGTACTTTACCTTCTCCCTGTTTCATTAGAACCCCTCCTTTCTGTTCTGGACTAACACAAAGGGAGTTCCAAAGGAAAGGGACAAAAAAGACAGAAATCAAACTTTTCCATCTTAAGAGAGCTGAATCTCTATTATAGTTCCAGACCAAGTGGGGCTCTCCATGCAGGGATTAGGGCAGGGGCAGGAAACCTGCTCCCTTGAGGCAACATGTGGCCCTCAAGTTCCTCAGGTGTGGCCCTTTGACTGAATCCAAACTTCACAGAACAAATCCCCTTAATAAAAAGATTTGTTCTGTAAAACTTGGACTCGGTCAAAAGGTTGCATCCAAGGATCTAGAAGACCACATGTGGCCTTGAGGCCAAAGGTTTCTTCACCCCTGGATCAGGCATCTGCAGAGGAATAGAAGTCATTTCCCTCCCCTTCATGTGAGCAACCAACTGTCCTGGGTGAAAATTCTTCTGTAATTCCTTGAGTACGTAAGACCATCCAACTTAAGTCTGGACAAAATTTTCTATGTGTCTCTATACAGGGCCCACCAAAATCACTCTAAGAGTTATTATACCATAGATGATCCCTTTAGAGACCCAGGAAAATTTCCTCTGGGTCTTTATTCCTAAAGACATCCAAAACATTCCACAATAGATCCCTGCCACTGTAATAATCATCCAAATGAAACTGCCAATTCCCCTGCCAGGACAAGTAGGGTCAGTGAGAAAAACATCTCTGCAAAAAGGGGGGAGGGAAGCCCCAAAGATGGATGGCTCCCAAGAAAAGGAAGTAAATTATATATTGTTTACTTGGAATTTCTAAGCCCACAGACAAACTTTACCCTATGAGCTTGCAAGGCGTTAGGATCTCGTAGTAAGATAAGCTGTCAAGCTCTGTTTAACATTAAAAAAAAAAAGGGAACCTTTCTCACTAGCATTCTGGTGATGCACAGGCCATATTTCTTATATTAGCCTCAAGAATTTAGTAATACAATATCAGTATTTAAACATTCAACAAATCTTGAGTCTGCAAAATCACCTAATTGAAACTTATTAGTGAGAGACACGTACTGGAAAATTGACTACAACTACAGCTATTTTTTTTCAATCCAATTTCTCTAGTATCCCACAGACTGGGTGTCCAAAATTGAAAGTCCATAGAATGTCTCCAGAAGTCCCTACAAGTTTAAAGGGCCCAACTTTATCTTGGACAAGCCCCAGTATGTGATATACCTATACTCTGACACTATTCTTTCAAAACCAGGCTTCTACTTCTGCCCTTCAGGGGTCCAGTAGGGTAACTTGAGGGGTTGGGGTATTATTTTTCTCTTGTCATTAGCTTAAGGCTCCACTGGCTGTGTTACCCACTTTGTTAGGGTCCAGTGGTTATCACTGAAATTCCATTTAACATTTAACACTGGTTAGCTTTTACAAAGTAATGTTTACTTTGAAGATGCAGCAAGAATAAATATACATTGTTCCCCTCCCCACCTCCCTCAACCACACATACACAAATGCCTCAGAGTCATACTGTCTTATTCTATCTTACTCTCTTTGGGAAGAGGAGACTGAAAACTTAGCCAAGTTCTTACATAGCATTGATCTCAGCAAGTTCGTTACCAGATGTGGCATGACTTATGGATGAGCCCTCATTTCAGTTTCTGCTGACCTCGGGTCCCAAAAGTCATTCCCTGCTCTTTGGGATATCAGTGTACTTGCTCCATAATCTAGATGCTGAAATGTTGGGATGCTAAGGTATCCTCCCTTTCAAACGCACAAGGTCTCAGAGGCTCCACTCTTTTTACCTAGAAAAGAAAAGGCCAAGGGCCAAAGCATGTTTCTTGGGGCCACGTGGCTTTTGCTAACAAAACCCACTAAGAAGAGATTGAAAAAAGAAATCCCAAAGTAACTACAGAATGCATAAATTATAAGGGAGTCTGTCTACAAAGATATATTCAGGACTTAGATGAAAACAATTATAAAACACATTACAGAAATAACAGAAGAAAAATAAATGGATAGATATCAGTTTCTCATGATTGGGTCATGCCGATGTAATAAAAGTGGTAATATTGCTTAAATTAGTTTATAGATTTAGTGCCATACCAATCAAACTGGAAAGTAGTTATTTAAAGACCTAGAAAAAAATAATAAAATTTATCTGGAGGAACAAAAGGTCAAGAACCCCAAGGGAAATGATTGGGAAAAACGTAGTAATGAAGGGAGCCTAATAGTACTAGATCTGAAGCAGTAATTATCAGAATTATCTGGTACTGGTTAAAAACAGAAAAGTTGGTCAACGAAACAGATTAAGAAAAAAGGCACAAAAGCAAGTGAACCTGGGATTCAATAAACCTGAGGACACCAAAACTAAGGACTTCCTTTTTGACAAAAACTGCAATGAAAACTGATAAGAATTAGACCACCTTACAAGCATAATACAATAAGCTTTAAAATGATTTATGGCCTAAATATAGATGGTTATGTCACTTAAAAGCTGGAGAACAAAGGGAGGAGATGCCATTGATACAAATAGCTTAAAAAAGAATTCTTATTTCTGCAAGAGATAGAAACAGAAAAGACAAAGTGAATACTTTTGGTTATATCAAGTCAACAAATAATCAGTAGATGGAAAGACATTTAGGAGACTGGGAAACACTTCTTATAGCTGGTGGGATTTTAGTGAGGACTTCAAGGAAGCCAAGAGAAAAAGAAGAGGAAGGAAAGCATTCCAGGCATGGGGAACAGTCAATGAAAATGCACAAAGTAAGGAGATGGAGCGTCTTGGGTGAGGAAGAAGAAGGAGGCCAGTGTCACTGTACTGTAAAAGCAAGTGAGGAGTTAGAAGACTAGAAAGGTAGGAAGTGGTCAGATTATTAAAGGTTTTAAAAGCCAAAGAAAAGATTTTATATTGATCCTGAATAATAGGATCATTGATCTTGGATAAAGGAAAACCACTGGATTTTATTCGTTGGGGGTGGTGGAGGTGTGTGTGATGTACCTTTATTTTATTTTATTTATTGAAGTCAATTAAAGTATAAATGGTTACTAAATCAGTTTAAGTAGTTGTATTTAATGTTCAATATTAAGCTTTATGCAAAACATTTTTTTAAGAGTTCAAGATTTGGCATCAGAAGACCTGGGTTCAAATTCAGCTTTGTCATTTACTCCCTGAGTGACCCTGGATGAATTAGCTTACCTCTCTGGGCCTCAGCTTCATACTTGGTAAAACAAAAGGGTTGGATTAAAGGCTCCAAAGAGTCTTAAAAGGTCCATTCCGCTCAAAGTCTATGATCTTATGAGATAAAACCCATCTAATAATTACTCCAGCCTTTAGGTTGGGTGCCTCATGCTAGGAAATGAAGAGCCTAGTTTGACAAATGTCAACCTTAAGACATCAACAGACAGTACAGTATAATAACAGTTGGGGATATGGGCAGGTAGCTGGTTGAACCAATAGAAAACTCTTCCAATATTCCCTGTCAAGACTGTCACAGAATGAAACAATTTGGAAACACTGACAGGCCAACTGAGCAAGGGGGTTCCTTAACCTTTTTATTCCCCCTTAATCTTTTTTTAAGCAGGAACCTCCAAAACATCAAAGGCCTTTGACAAATTTCTACTTAGAACATCAATGTTGTTGTTAGCTGGTTATGCCACTCAATTTGGCAACTTCAAATACTTGGAGACATTAGAATTTAGATTAAATGCAGTAACCAGTGTTGATTCCAGAGGACCCATGATGATCACGATTTTCCTTCAGGTAGAGAGGTGGGAAACTACAGTTATAGAATGTTGTGTGCATTGTTAGATTGCTCTGGAGACTGTTTTGCATAACTGTTTTTCCTTGTTACCAGGGAAGGGTTATATGGTATGGGGAGGTGAGTGAATGGGAAAGTTAATGAGAAGTGACAATGGTATGTGAAACAAACAAAAACTAATTTTGAAAATATCTTTGTCAGAGAAGGGAGGTGGCTAACTGAGATAAATCTTTGATTTTTATTTATTTATTTTAAATTTGTTTTTGAAAAGTATTCATGCCATTCCTTTTTGGAGGGGGGAAGGCAGGGAAATAGGGGTTAAGTGACTTGCCCAAGGTCACAGAGGGCTAGTAAGTGTTAAATGTCTGAAGCTGGATTTTAACTCAGGTCCTCCTGACTCTGGGGCTGCTGCTCTATTGACTGCACCACCTAGCTGCCCCCATGCTATTCCTTTCAGTCTTGTCTTTGGTAAGGAAATTTTTCTTTCTTTTTTAAAAATTTATTTATTTATTTTTAGTTTTCAACATCCACCTTTATAAGATTTTGAGTTCTAAATTTTTTCCCTCTCCTTTTCCTCTCTCCTCCCCAAAATGGCATGCAATCTGATTAGGCATACATGTACAATCATATTAAACATATTTCCACATTAGTCATGTTGTGGAAGAAGAATCAGAACAAAAGGGAAAAGCCACAAGAAATAAAAAACAAAATAAAACAAAACAAAAAAAAGATAATAGTTTGCTTTGATCTGCATGCAGACTCTGTAATTCTTTCACTGGATGTGGATAGCATTTTCCATCATGGGTCTTTTGGATGAGATAAATCTTTGTACCTAATAGCCTCTGACAAAGGTCTGATATTCAAGCTATATAGACAACTAATAGAAATATGTAAGACCTAAAGCCATTCTCCTATAGCTAAGTGACCAAAGGACATGAACAGTTATCAAAAGAAGCATTACAAACTATTAACAGCCAAATGGAAGAGAATGCTCTGAATCAGTAAGAGAACAGAGAAGTAGTAGTAGATAGTCAGCCTTGAAGCCAGGAAGCTAGGTTCAAATTTTGCTTATGTCACATACTAGCTTTGTGATCTTGTACAAGTCATTTAATCTCTTAATGCTCTAGGCAGCTCTCTAAGACTGTCCAGAGAAAGTGGCATTCTGCATCAATAGTTAAAGTTTCCTCACCCAGGAGCTCCCTATGCCAATGAAATCACCAGTCCAGTCCCTATCTGAATCATATGGAATAATGCACCAAATCACTACCGGTAAGAGAAATGTAAATCAAAATGTTTCTCAGGTTTTGTTCCACATCCCTCAAATGGACAAATATGACAAAAGATAGGAATTGTCAATGTTGAAGGAGTTGAGGAAGGACAGATATGTTAAGAAATTTTTGGTGGAGCTGTGAATTGACCTAACATTTCTGGAAAGCAACTTGGAATTATGTGAAGAAAGTGACTGAAATGTCTATACTTTTTGAACCAGGAATTCAAAAACAAAAAAATAAAAATAAAAAAGTCCTTACATGTACCAAGATATTTATGGCAGTTCTTAAGAAAAAAAAAAAAAACCAACTTAGTTAACATTTTTTTTTACTAAAAAAATTTTAATTGTGAATTTATACTTCTTTATGAACTTTGACCTATTTTTGTCTGAGTATTTTAAAATATTTAATTGATGTTCTTTTCTTTCTTTTTTCTTTCCTTTTTTGGTATCACTATCACTACCTCCTTCCACACTACACAAAAAAAAGCCAACTTTTGTAACAACTATAACCCAGAAAAACAAATCACTATATTGACCACGTCAAAAAATCTAAGTTGCCTTTTCTACCTCTAGCCTACCCCCTCACTGCCAATAGGTGGGAAATACGATTCCTTGTCCGTCTTTGGAAATTAAGCTATGCTTGGTCATTGTGTCAATCATAGTTCTTAAATCTTTTACAGTTATTCCCTTTCACAATATTGTTGCAGCACTTTTTGTAGTAGCAAAGAACTGGAAACAATGTAGATGTCCATTGATTGCAGGATGGCTAAGCAAACTGTGGGACACAAATGTAATTTAATGTAATGATACTGGATTAAAATAAACAATGAACATGAATACAGAGGAGCATGGAAAGACGTACATGAACTAATGCAAAGTGAAATGAGCAGAACCAGATGATATACAAGGATGATGATTTAAATAGAAGCAACAACAATGAAACAATTTGAATTAAATATTGTGAAATTCTAATAACTAAGTCTGGACCCAAATGAAAGTCAATCAATAAAATTTACCATATGCTAGGCACTGTGCAAAAAGACAAAGACAATCCCTGCCCGTGAAGAACTCAGAGTCTAATGTAAGGTAACATAGAAGCAACTATGTACAAACAGGCTATATACAAGATAAATTGGAAATAATCAGTTATAGGAAGGCATTAGAATTAAGAGGGATTGGGAATGGCTTCCTATAGAAGGTGAAATTTTAGGTGGGACCTAAAGGAAGGGGGACATGAGGGGAGATAGCATTCCAAGCATGGGGGACAGTCAGTGAAAATGCCCTGAGTGGAGAGATGGAGTGTCTTGTTTGTGGAACATCAATGAGGTTGTAATGGTAATGAAATTTGGAGATGCCCCTGTATTGGCTTGGTTTTTGGGTTGAGTGTTAAAACCCAGAGCTTGTGAATCCCACTTGTGGGATAGACTTGTTGATGTGAAGAGAGAGGGCTGAACTGGGAGGAGCCGTGAATTGGGAGAGAGGCCCAAGTCTAGAGAAGGCCAGAAGGAATTTGGGAGAGCAGTATCCAGTATCATGGAGCCTGAGTTGCTGAGAGAAAGACTGTTGAGAGCCCATTGGAACTGCCCAGGACTTTTGGGAACTGCCACGTGGAACTGCCAAGGACTGAAGAGACATGGCTGTGATGCTGGTATTTTGTCTGTCTGTTTTGATGTTGTTTTGCCAGATTCACCAGATGGTGAAGGACAGTGCTGCTGTTGTAGAGGTCCTGGAACCTGGTTGTTGGTTCAGATGCCCTGAAGGAGGATTTTCTTGTGGTACCTGCACAGAAATCCTGGAAGAAGGCCTTGCTGAT
>CM053586.1:219125341-219248590 GCA_028646515.1 Pseudochirops corinnae | reverse complement strand
TTGAATTGAGAACTTACTTGCTAAAGGAACAAGTTACACTGTATTTTGACTTTTTCTGTTCTGTGAATGTTTGCTGAATAAATGGGGTTTACTATGTTGGTAATCCGAACCTTGGAAGTTGCCTTTGCTTGGCATTACAGAGGTCAATGTCATTAGTTTCAAGAATACATGGGGGAAGTACAGTGTGAGTCATAAGAAGGCTAGAAAGGCAAGAAGGGGCCAGGTTATGAAGGGCTTTGAATATCAAATAGAAGATTTTATATTTGATCCTGGAGGCGATAGAGAACCACTGGAGTTTATTGATTAGGGTGGTGACTTGGTCAGACCTGTGCTTAAGGGAGATCATTTTGACAGCTGAGTGATGGACTGGGGTAGGGAGATAACTTGTGGCGGGGAGACCAATCTGCAGGCTATGGAAATAATCTAGGTATATGGTGATGAGGATCTGAATCAGGGTGGTAGCAGTGTCAGTAGGGAGAGAAGGTGGTAGCAGTGTCAGAGTCATTTGAAAGAAATGTTACAAAGGTAAAATTACAAGCCATGGCAACAGATTGGATATGGGGGGTAAGGGAGTTGGAGGAGTTGAGGATAACACCCAGGTTTGGAACCTGGGTGACTGGGAGGATGGTAGTTCCCTCCACAGTAATAGAGAAGTTTTGAAGGGGGCAGGGTTTAGGGTCAAAGATAATGAGTTCAGTTTGAGATGTTTTGAGTTTAAGATGTTTATAGAGCATTCAGTTTGAGATGTGCAATAGGCAGTTGGAAATGCAAGTGGTCAGCAGAGAGGCTGAGGCTGGATAAGTAGATTTGAAAATTGTCAACATGGAAATAATTGAAGCCAAGGGAAATGATATAGAGGAAGAAGAGAAGAAGGCCCAGGACAGTGGGATGACCACAGTGAGTGTAAGCAAAGGAGATTGAGAAGAGCAGTCAGATAGGTAGGAGTAGGACTAGGAGAGAGTGGTGTCATGAAAATCTAAGGAAAAGAGAATATTCGGGAGAAAAGGGCAACCAACAGTGTCAAAGGCTATAAGGATTTGTGGTGGACAGTGAAAGGAATAAGTAATTTATACAGTTTCTGCCTATTCAGCTACTGTGCTAAGCTCACTGCTATCCCTTTTTTATAATTGAGGAAACTGAAGCAAATGAAGACTTAGGGGACTTGGCCTGGGTCAAGTAAAATCAGTCCAACACTGGATTTGAACTCTGGTCTTTCGGAAAGCATTGTGACTCTTAACTGTCTCTCAAGAAGAATAAAGACTGGGAAAAAGCCATTAGATCTGACAATTAAGAAATCATTGATAACCGTGGAAGTTAAGTGAACAATGACTGCATCTTGTGACTCAATTCTGGAACTAGTTCAGTTCCCTCTCTATTCAATATGGTTCTAGTCCAATGTCTATCTTGTGAAAAACTTTATTCAATTATGGGAACTGGAAGAAAACTTTATTGCATTGTTTTAACCTAGCCCTGCATGGCTGGAAAGCTGGACTACCTCTACCTGTAGAGACCCTTAACTAAGGACCTAGGTTTTGTTGACCAGAAACCCAGTCAGATTTGAAGATTGATGCAAGGAGTTTTCTCACAATTAAGCCATATGTCTTATCTGAAGACTGGCCCCATACTGGTCAATCAGTTACTGTTTCCTTGTTTCTTTGATTGAATATAGGCACATGGTGGGAGGAGTGGAACACCTCTTTTTCTGATTTCAGGGAATTGCACCTGTTAGCTCTCCCTCTTCCACCAAATACAGAAAGCCCTTAATGATTAGAAATAAGATTACTTAATCTTGTATCCTGGTTTATATCGTATTAATTATTTTCTTTTAATGCATAAAAATCTGTTTCCCCCTGTATTTGGGTTTCATTGTCAAGCTGAGGAGTCTTGGTCCTGATTAATGCAATTGGCATGCATTGCTTAATAAGTCGATATGTTCAGAAGCTTAAACTTTATTTCCTCAGTTATTTCAGATTACACCCATCACATAACTTTGGAGACAGCAACTTTAGTTAAAGGTTGAATGATGAGATTGGAAGCCAGATTGTAGAGAGAGTCAAGAGAGTGAGAGGAGAAGTAGAGGCATCTATTGCAGAAGGCTTTCTCCATGAATTTAGCTACAAAAGGCAGGAGAGACATAGGGCAATAGTGGAAATGTATGGATTGAGTGAAAGTTTTTCAAGGATGGGGGGGGGGTGACATGGGCATGTTTGTAGGGAGAAGAGAAGGAGCCAGTAGATAGGGAGAGTCTGAAGATAAAATGAGAGAGTGAGAATGATAAAGGGGGCGATCTATTGGAGACAGGGTGGAATGGGATCACTCGTGCATGTAGAAGTATAAGCCTTGGCATGGAGAAGGATTAGTTTTTCATATGAAACAGGGATGAAGGAGGAAATAGTGGCAGAAGGACATCTGAGTGATATGAGATAGGGAGGAAGAGGAGGAGAGAAGTGGGGGCTCTTAGTCAATGTCCTCAATTTTTTTCAGTAAAATATGAGGCAAGGTTTTCAGCTGAGAAGATTTAGGGAGGAAGAACCATGGGAGATATGAGAAGAGATGAAAAGGTTTGGAAGAGCCACTTCAGTGAGGGGGATAGTGAGTTAATTAGCAAAGAGTAAAAGGATTGCTTTGCAGCATTAAGGACCCAGTTGAATTATATAACAAATTTGTAGTGGACCTAGTCAGTACGGCATTGTGATTTTTTCCACCTTTGCTCAGTACCAAATGTTTAAGACCAAGGCAGCACTTGGGAAAGAGAGCCAAATTTGAGATTTGGCTGAGCCAAGACTGGTCCCTTGATAGGGAGGAAAGGAATCCAAGAAAAGAGGACAAGGTAGAGTTGAACTGGTTCACCAAGAGGTCAAGATGGTGAATGGATGAGAGTGCAGTACTAGTGCCAGGCTGATGGCATGGAAGAGAATTGAAGGATTGAAGGATTGGAGGTCACAGTGTAGAAGAGGATCTAGATCAGTGGTTCTCAACCTTCCTAATACCAAGATCCTTTAATACTTGTATATGGGTGTATCTGCATGTCAGCAGACCCGCTTGGAGATGGATAGAGGAGTGGTGTCTTGGTTCCTAAGACCATCAGAAATATGTTTTCTGATGGTCTTGGGCGACCCCTGTGAAAGGGTCGTTCGACCCCCAAAGGGTCACGACCCACAGGTTGAGAACTGCTGATCCAGGTCCTAGGAGAAGGCACTTTTCTGCCCCTCCTTTTAAGAGTAAAGGATTACGGATATGAACACTACAGCCCCTTTTGGTCAGCTTTACTGAAATTTTTTTTCTTTTTTTTATTTTAAAGATCATAGATTTAGAGCTTGAAGGGGACTTGGAGGTCATCTAGTCCAACCTCTGTATCTTTTTTTTCCTGAAGCAATTGAGGTTAGATGACTTTCCCAGGGCCACACAACTAGTAAGTATGTGATCAAGCCCAGGTTTCCCCAGATTTCAAGTTCAGAGCTCTATCCAATATATCAGGATTCCTATCAAGGGAGGAGGAGGGCATTTTTGGGAAAATGAGGGTGATGTAAAAAAAAAATCAATAAAAATTTTATTTCCATTTTTATAAATAATTACATTAAGGATAAGAAATGTGCCTGATCAGGCACTAAGAGGTTACCCTTGAAGAAAGAGGGGTAGGGAGGTGTGAGAGGGGGTGTTACCTGAGTTTTGTCTTTTTAGAGGGGATATTGGGAGTAGTAAATGGAAGATAACAGCAGAGACCCTTGGGTTCCTGAACAGTGGCCTGGTATTGGGTGCAGGGACCCTAGCCGGTGATTTCTTTTTTTTCTCTTTTCTTATTTCTTTTTCTTTTTGGAGGGTAAAGTCAGGGCAGTTGGGGTTAAGTGACTTGCCCAAGGCCACAAGGCAAGTATTAAGTGTCTGAGGTCGCATTTGAACTCAGGTCCTCCTGACTCCAGGGCCTGTGCTCTATTCACTGGGGCCACCTAGCCACCCCAGGGGGGATTTCTTTAACAACAATGTTTAAATATCTGTGTCTAAGCTTGTGTCTTAGGAATTTTCTCTGGTCATTCAGATAGGCTGTGGTGTCATTCTCTGGCTCTAGGAAGAAGGTAACCTTTTATATTTACCCTTTAGCCAGACTTCCAAGGAGGAGTTACAGTAGGCTGTGCCTAAGAAAGGTCATAAAAGGATTTAATCCTCTGCTAAACTAATCCAGCTCTTAGGGAGTTGGACAGCTGCCTCAGAGGCTTGCCAGAAGCCCTGAAAGACCTCACCTAGGGAAATGTCTGTCACCTCTGAATTGGTGTGGGCTTTTTCTTGACAATTTCCTTGAGATCCTCTAGCCTGCCCATAGAAACCTCCTCCAGGAAGCCAGTCGGGGTGGTAGGGAGAACCGACAGGCTCCTAAAAAGCTTGGATTCAAATTGCAGTGAAGACCCAAGGCCAAGGGTAAATCAAAGCAAGACAGGATGCATGCTACTACACTTTAATTTAGCATTTGAGAAACTGTCCTTACTAGGTGTCAGTCATACTTACCCTGGGCTCTGGTAGCTGGACAGACACTGAGTTTTTCTTCCAGGAATGGGTGTGGAGGGTTCCATGGAACCATCCACCTGCCCTTACCCAGTCAGCCTTGTCACCAGTGGCACACATTCAAGATATCTTGAGCTGGGAGCCTGTGGAGTGAAAAGATTAGGATTCAAATCCGGAATCCCAGCCTCTGAAACCAAGAACAAGTTATCTTCCAGAATCTTATTTCCTTGACTGAATCTCATTTTTTAAAAAGAAGAATAATGCTGGTAACTACCTTTATCCGAGAGGGTGATAGTGAAAATGTCTAGCCCTTTGTATGCAAATATGGGGTGTAATTTTTAAAGAGTGCGCACTGATATGCTAACATGATGGAGGGAGGGTTACAAAGAGAAGAGAGAAGACACTGAATTAGGGTCCTGGAAGAGCCCAAAGAAACCCCACCCCATAGTCCTAGATTACTAGATCCTTATCCTGCCACTATAGATAACAATGTATCTCACTTAGAAATACCAGGATAGGGTGTGTGTGGGGGGGGTGGAGGTATGAAATGGGATGGGATATAAATTCTCATTCCTCCTCCATACTCTCTTCCCACCCCCATAAAAAATATCTTAGCATCATAAGATTATGACCATTAGATTATAAACATCATAAGAACTGAAAGGGGTCTTAGAGATAATTTGATCCAATCGTCCCATTTTGCAGATACGGAAACTGAGGCCAGAAGGGTGCCAAAGACTGTGGGGTTTCCTTTTGGTGAACGCTCTAAGACTTGAAGGTTAGCTCTGGTCTGAAGGGTTTTTCCTTGAGGTATGGCACTTAAATGGATCCAAAGGTGCACATTCCTCCTTTCCTCTCCCAGGGACTTCAGACTCTGTTTTAATTCCCGGAGAGCCAAAAGAATGCCCCTGCCCAGCTCGGAGTCCCCTGTCCCTCCGCCCCTCCCGTCCTGGAGGACCTCGGGTGGACACTCTTGCCCCGTGCTTCTCGCTGGTTGGGGCTGGGCGGAGTCTGTGGTGCCCGGCCGGGGAAGCGGAGGGTGGGACACTCTGGCCCGGCTCTCGGTGGTGCGGGGGGCGGAGGCGGAGGGAGCGGCCGCTCTGGCCGGCGGACTCGTTGGCGTGGAGTCCCGGAAGCGGAGCGGCGATGGCGGAGAGTCCGACTGAGGAGGCGGCGACTGCCGGGGCCGAGGCTGCGGGGACCCCGGGCCCGGGCGCGGGCGGTGGCGGCAGCGGCGGCTTCGGGCCGCCCTTCCTACCCGACGTGTGGGCGGCGGCGGCGGCGGCGGGCGGTACTGGCGGGCCAGGCGGAGGCCTAGCCCCTCTGCCCGGGCTCCCGCCCTCGGCCGCTGCCCACGGGGCCGCCCTGCTCAGTCACTCGGCCTTCTGGGACCCGACGCTGAGCTCGGACTGGGACAGCGAGCGCGCCGCGCCGCAGTGCCTGCTGCGGATCAAGCGGTGAGTGCGGCCAAGCGAGGGCCCGCCCGGCCCGGCCTGCCGCAGCCGCCGCTCCCCGCCCGCCCCGGCCCCGGTCCCGGCCCCTGCCTGGGGGCCTCCCGAGCCCCTCGCCCAGGCTCCCCCATTTCCGATCTTCCCTTTTTCTTCTCCCGCCTTTTCCACCTCCCCCTTTCAATTCTCAAGCTCCCCCAAACTCTCCTACTTCTCCCTCTCTTTAAAATCTCCCCCCCAGTGTTCTCCCTTCCTCCCCCCCAACTCTTTCTCCAGTCCAGACTTTCCCCTCAGCTTCTCCCCAGATTCCCTCCTAATCTCTCTTTCTTTCCATTTAACCCCTCCCTCTCTTGTCCCCAATTCCCCTTTCTCTCTTCCCTCCTCTCCCCTCCCTCCTTTCTCCTCATCACCTCTCCTTCCTTCCCTTCATCTCCCCTCCGTTTTCCCCACTCTCTTCTCCCCAACATCCCTCCCTTGCTCTTTTGCCTCCCCCTCATTCTTTCTTCTTTTCGTCCCTCTTTCCCCTTAAGCCTTCTCTCCCCTTCTTTCTGTTCCTTAGCCATTCCCCTACCCCATCCCACACTTTTCTTTTTTTTCCTGGATCTTCAATTCCCTTACAGCAGGTATATACCATAGGAAGGGGCTACAGCCTTTCCCCCTGCCTTTGTTCTTGGAGGACAGCCTCCAGTCCTGCAACTTTTTGTCCCATTAAACTATTCAAATACTTCCTTCTCCCTTCCTCTTTCCTTGGCCAGCGCTAGCCCTGTTATCCAGAGATTCCTAGGCTCAGTATCTTGTAAGTTGATGCCACTTAAAGACATTTTATTCTACCAATGGAACCCTCTCTTCCAACCTTAGAAATTCATTTCCCATTCTCAGCCTTTGTAACTTCTTAATCAAACATCCAGCTATCATTTATCTTTCTGCTCCCTAGATTCCTATACTGTTTAGACTAAATCTTTATTTTAGTGATTTCTGGGTCCTTCCCAATTAGGCTTGTTTCACCTGGGTTGTTTCATTTTGGCATTAACCTCAGCTGCCCTTAGTTCTGGAATGAGTCCCAAGGAGCCACTTGTAGAAGTCTTCATATTTAGTCTTCCTACTGTATAACACTCCCCTAACCTTGGAAAAGCAAATCCCCCCCACCCTCCCATGTCTTCCTAAAGATAAATCTCTGTGTTTCATTCCATTGGTCTGTTCCCTGGTCAGACTATATGTTTAACTTCATCCCCCACCCCACTTCCTAGGAAGATTCTCTTCCCATACACATTTTTGTTATAAAATGAGCATAGTAATTTAGTTGCATCTTTTGGAATTAGTTGCTTTTCTTTACATTTAAATGAGCATTTTAGTTGGCAATTATTTTATTTATAATTCATCCTGAATTTTTTTGCATCTGGGAATTTGGGGGGGGTGGAGTAAATGAATTGTCATTTTAATAGATGTTTTTCACACTGATTTTTGATACTATTGTAATCTCCCATTTTCTTTCTTCTCCTTACCTCCCCCTGATGAAATAGTGCCCCTTTTGATAACACTTGGTTTTCTGCTTCCTTCCCATGTATCCAACATGAGAATCCCTGGCCTGTGAGCCAATGCAAACACTTGTGGTACCACGCACTTAAGTTCTGACTCCTCTCCCCATTGATATCAGCAACTGTTTTGCTCAAGGGCTTTCCCACCTTTACCCCTACTTCCCCTTTGTTGTTATACAGGGACATCATGTCCATTTATAAGGAGCCTCCACCCGGAATGTTTGTTGTGCCTGATCCCCTTGACATGACTAAGGTAGGTGATTCCTTTGGGGGGAATGAGTGCAGCCTTCTTTTCCATTGACCTTCAGATAGATAAATATTGTTGTCTTTCAAATTCAGGGAGGATTGGAGGCCAATCTCTGTCAGGATTATGGCTGTGTTTAGGGTCTTGACTAAGTTACCATTAATAATGCCTGGTTTGGTATACTGTCTCCTACAACATCAACAACAGTAAATATTTATTATTTTCCCTGCTGGATACAACATAATGTACTAGGTATCAGGGGCTACAAAAGTTAAAACAGCCCATGTTCTTGAAGAAAGGGCCCTGAAACCTTAGTGAGTCTTAAGATCTAAGCCTAAAATCCCCAGGCATGTATACACTTAGGCTTCTCTGCCATTCCTAGCCCCACCCTGGGAAAGTAGATTCACACCTAAACCTTTGTCAAGCCGAAATGAGTTGCTTAAAGAGCACACTTCTGCTTTCATATTGCCTGAAGCAAAAATTCAGCCTGTAAATTGTTAGTGTGGTTTTAGCTTCTTTGAATAAGCTTGGCTTTTAAATTGATTTTTTTTTGTCTTTAATGTGGTTGAAAATGTTTTTACTGGCATACCTTGTTCCTAGTAAAATGCCAGAGATATTAGCTACATAGCCCTTTAGGTCCCAGAATTTGTGCCCTGTTCATATCAGCAGAACTTGCTATTTAAGATGATCCTAGGGGTGTGGTTTGGGGGATCACTTAGGCAGTGTTTGGGTTCAGTTCTATGGGCATTGTGTTAAAGTATTCCTCCCCTTGATTTCCAAATTCTCAGCAGATGCCTTTGAATGTTAGTAAGATATCTAATTATTTTAGTCCTAACAGTATGTGAATCTGATATAAATTTAAGTTCCCACATGTAAGGAAGAAGAAATTGGCCATTGATTATGACTAGATTATAGAAATCCCCATTTCTGAATTTGAAGGTCCTTTGAAGACCCAGTTGTATAATGCTGCTGTATGGTCTTCCTCTTTGCAAACTGCTTCCCCTCCTCATCCTCCAATTTGATCAACAATAGAGGAAGCTGATGACTTAGCCATCTACCTCACCTTAACATCTATCACTGACCTTTTAAAGCATCCAACCCTTGTCTTCCATTGACCCTGCCCCCCTGCTCTTTAGCTCACGGAAATGAAGTAGAATTTTGTTAAAAGTTCTAGATAGAATTTCTGCCTATAAGATAGAAATTTTCTGTATTCCTGGGAAGTTTCGTAAATGAGAACAGGGTACCTGTGTGATATGATGAGGATATAGGATGGGGTTACAAAAATATAAGGGGCCCTGCCCTTTGGCATGTGCAATGGCATGGGCATGGGCGGGTTTTTGGTGGGGACACTGCCACACAGTTTTGAGATGGTGCGCGAGATGGGCTTTTGTTTTGCAGATTCATGCATTGATCACAGGCCCATTTGACACTCCTTATGAAGGGGGTTTCTTCTTGTTCGTGTTTCGCTGTCCTCCAGATTATCCTATCCACCCACCACGGGTCAAACTGATGACAACGGGCAATAACACAGTGAGGTTTAACCCCAACTTCTACCGCAATGGGAAAGTCTGCCTGAGTATTCTGGGGTAAGAAGAGACTTCCAATTAGCTGATCTGGGAGCCAGAGACTCTAGCAGGCTGCTTTAGGTTGTGGATATCTACTCTTCTTCTCTCAATAAATGGTTATAATTTTTTTTTTATAGTTAGGTTAAAAGTTGCATCTGAAATTGGAACCCCATCAGATCTCAACCAAGCACATAAAAATTCTGGGCTTATCTTGTTGTTTGGGGACTGTCAATCCCAATCTCATTTCCCAATGTTGAGTTCCCATCCTTGCCCTGAGAAGGTTAGATATCTGGAAAGATGGTGTGGGGAAAAAAAAATTCTGATCAGCACCTAGATTCAAATCCTGCCTCTGATTGATGCTTACTGTCTGCATGTCTTGGGCTTCAGTTTCTTCACCTGTAAAATGGATTAGATGACCTCTGAGGTTCCTCCCAATTCTAGATCTTTTTTTTTCTTTTTGGAGGGCAATTGGGGTTAAGTGATTTGCCCAAGGTCACAGGGCTAGTTTTTGTGTTAAGTGTCTGAGGTCAGATTTGAGCTCAGGTCCTCCTGACTTCAGGGCAGGTGCCCTATTCACTGTGATACCTAGCCGCCCCAAGATTGTTTTTTCCTTTGTTGCAGATATAAAGAGTTTTGAAGGGTTCCTTTTTAATTTGGGGAGTCAGGAAAGTGGGAAAATTGAGACTGCTTTGTTTCTTCCATCCCTTCCTGTGATTTGAAACCAGACCCACCTTCAGGCTTGTGTGGCAGCTGATCCTGGGAGCTATAATATTGGGCCAGTGGCAAGACCCATTTTTTAAAATCCTTCAGAGACTCAGAGTGAGTAATGGTAGTAGAGTCTGGAAGAGGAAGGATTTAAAGAGACCTATTATGACAAAATAACAAAACCCCAGGGGAAAAACAATCAAGCTCTGTTACCTGTGCAAATGGAAAAGATAATGCATAATAGTGAGTAATCCAAAAATTGTTTCTCTTTAAAATCACTTTCCTGTAAGTGTAATATGGATATTACTTTTTGGTTATGTTTTGCTCAGGCCAATGCAAACATTCCATGAGCTGACAGCAAAACCAGGGGAAGGAAAAGGATACAGGATGGTTAGAAATTGTTGGGTCTGGGGAGAGACCAGCCTGAGACTGGAAATTTGTTAAAGAAATCCACAAAGTAGAAAATTCCCATTAATAAACTTTTTTCTGATTTATAAACTTACAAATAAGTTATTTATATTTGTTATATTTATAAAGACTTATAAATAACACTAAAAGTGTTATTTAATGACCAGGGACATTTAATCATGGAAGAATCTACTGTGTTCCAAGGTCATGAGTTTCTTGGTATATAAAGACCAGGAATTGAGGATGGTTTTGAAATGGGATTGTCAAACTGGAAGTCTGGAAAAAGAGCAATGCTGGTGGAGGGTGGGGCAGGGTGACTTTTGAAACCAGCAATTTTGATGAGGCTAATGGGAAGAATCACTTCTATTTTTCCCCATGAGTAAGACTGGAAAAGGAAAGTGATTATGAAGCTTGTGTTTATGCACCAGCCTCAGCACCTTTCTTTGCTTTGTCAGGAAGAAACTAATATTCTTTCTGTCACTTCTTGTTTCTGCTGTCATTTCTGCCCACTGGGCTGTGATCACACAGGTTTAGCTGGCCAGGCCCCCGTGAAAGAAAGGGAGGTCTTGTTCTTCCCATCCAATTGGAAAATGCTCTTATACATTACTATCTCTGTGAGTCTTGGAATCTTTCCCCTTAGTCTTTTCTCATTGCTTGCCATGGTTCTATAAACCTCAGAGAACCTGATATTCCGTAGGTTCCAAGTATGGAACAGGAACCCAGATGTGCCTATGTTTTTGGCTTCATCGACCTCTCTGCAACCTCACCCCTGCCAAGAGGTCTGTGCACTTCTCTTTTCCACTTCTTCTCATTGCTCCATAAAAAGAAATCCTCTCTTCATATGTAATTCTTTTCCAAAGTATTCTGAAGAATATTTGCTAACTTTGACATTGATTATGCTTGGAGGCATTTTCCAATTGACCGTATTTCCAAGTTAGTCTTTCCTTCTGTGGCTCCAGTTAAATCAGATTCTCTTGATCAGGTAAAAGCCCATTAGAGTTATCCTGCCTGGTTTCCCCTCTTTTTTTCCTTTGACCTGCTTTTTCGCCTTGAGATTGACTTACTTCCTTTTGAATTGGGGTAAGATGGTGGGGAGATTCCAAATTGCTAATAGTGAAAGAGAAAGGTTGAGTCTTGCTGCCAGGCCCCTAGTATTTTTGTACTGGCCTGAAGGAGCCATATCAGTCTTCCCCAGCCTCACCTTCTTGCCTTCCCCCTTTGCTGTGTTTTGCAGTACTTGGACTGGCCCTGCCTGGAGCCCAGCCCAGAGTATCTCCTCCGTGCTTATCTCCATCCAGTCACTAATGACTGAAAACCCCTACCACAATGAGCCTGGCTTTGAGCAGGTAAGCCAGCCTTCCAAGTGGGAGACATTGACTACTTTTAATGAGCTTTATGGAATCTGAGACCTTAAGAGGGGAGGATCTTTTTGTCTTGTTCTAGATGCATGATGTTGTCTGTGCCTCCTAAGAGAGTAGGTCTAACTGCATTAGAAAAGGGGGGCAGTTGACATGTTAAACAAGTTAGTAGATTTGGGGCTGACAATATTTTTAGTTCTAGACACCTTAAATCTCTCAGTGAAGAGACTTAGATATTCATTAGTAAGTGTGACAGTAATGAGGTCTGTGTAATGTGCTTTCAGTTAGCTTATATAAATTCTAGATAGGAGTTTACTTAGTAAAGGCATTTGGAAGATTGGTTCAGAGTCTGTGTAGGATGGCTGTCTGTGCCCAGTGGATTCATGTCTGTATTACCCCTGGCACAAGCGTGAGGTGTTCCCCAGGATTTAGACTGAATTAGTTCCTTTATTTTAGACCTTTGAAGCAACTTAAAGTTTTATCTCCTGCAGAGCCAAAAGGATCATTAACCAGGAACATGCCTAAAAGATGCCAAACCAAATTAGATCATTTAAAGCCTTGAATTAGCATCATCCAAACTAAAGGGGATTCCTAGACTATTGGCTATTTAAGAATGCAACAAATTCATTCCCTACTCTCAGGCAGAGAGGTATCACACCTTTTCTAAATAACATCATTCTGCCCCAAATCACCCTGGCTTGTCTGATTTCAGAGGAAGAAAATTGTGAAATGGATCCCATTGTATTAGTTGCAGCTGTTTGGAGATTGGAGTGTCTTTACTACTTTAGGGAATGTGGGTCTGTGGGTTTGGGACATTTTATAGTACCTCTAAACCTACGTGACTAAGACTGGAGCTGTCCCAGTGATTTTTATTTTTTTCCCCCAGTCAGAAGTAGGTCTTCCTGGATGATAAAAGAATTATGGGAAAAAACTCTTCCCCACTCATGCCCACTCTGTAGCACTTTGGGCCCCTATATCTGCCCAGACTTCCAGATGGATATTTTTGATAGAGTCCTCTTGGTAGATTTGCAGTAGAGTTATTTGTGGTTGGCTCTTTGCCATTGACTTCCCTTCAACTTAAAAAAATAATAGGAATTAGAGACTTACTTGAATGGGCATCACTATCCGTGTCCAGTAATAGATCCTGAAAATATGGCAGAGAGCTGGCAAGAAACTTCTTGCAGTTCCTGCCATTTTAGCCTTTATGAGCTGAGGCCCTAACGTTCTCTTTGTGTCCTTGGGCACCAGGACAGGTCAGCTTTGTTGCCCTGCTTTCCTGATTCGTTGACCCAAATCCCCATCTAGCCTTTACCTGGCTGTCCTTTAGCCTGAGATGGGGGCCCAAGATGGCTAAAGGAGCTTTCTTGGGTTTATACGTAGCATGTCTTCCACTGTTAGGGAGCTTAGTAACAATGGTACAGTACAGTGGGGAAGGCAATAATAAACTTCTGTTGTTTAACATGGGCACCTTGAGTATCAATGCCATTTGTTTTTTACTGCAGGAGAGACACCCAGGAGACAGCAAAAATTACAATGAGTGTATCCGGCATGAGACCATCAGAGTGGCAGTCTGTGACATGCTGGAGGGAAAATGTCCCTGCCCTGAGCCCCTGAGGTACATGACAAAGAGAGTGACTGAAAGTAGAGGGGGTGGGGTTGGAGGACCTCAGTGATGTAATGAGAATCACAGGTCCTCAATATGCAGAGCATTCTTGTAGTGGGGATAGGAGAGGAAAAGATAAGTCAACAAGCATTTATTAAGTACCTTCCAATGCCTGGCATTGGGCAAATTGCTGAGGATACAAAAAGAGCCCTTCTCCTTAAGGAGCTTGAAGTATGATGGGGGAGGTAACTTGCAAACAAACAAGATAGATGAAGGGTTAATTGGAGATAATCTCAGAGGGCAACTAGGTGGTACAATGGGTAGAGTGCTGGACCTGGAGTCAGGAAGATTCATTTTCCTGAGTTCAGATCTGGCCTTAGATACTTCCTAGCTGTATGACCCTGGGCAAATCACTTAACCCTGTTGGCCTCAGTTTCCTCATCTGTAAAATTATCTGGAGAAGGCAATGGCAAATCACTCTACTATATTTGTCAAGAAAACCCCAAATGGGTTCACAAAGTGTCATATATGACTAAAGAACAACAGTAATCTCAGAGGGAAGGTATTAACATTAAAGAAGATTGAGAAAAATCCTCTTGCAGAAGGTTAGATTTTTACCTAGGACTTGAAGCCAGGGGAGGGAAATGAGGAAGGAAAGCATATCAGGAATGGGGGACAGAGATGGGAGTATCTTGTGTAATCAATAACAGCCACAGAGGTCAGTATCATTGGATCGTAGAGTAAGTGGAAAGGGAGTAAGGTATAAGCAGACTAGAAAGGTAGGAAAGGCCCAGGTTATGAAGGGCTTTAAAGGCCAAACAGGATTTTATATTTGATCCTGCAGACAAGAGAGGGAGCCACTGGAGTTTACTGAATAAGGGAATGATGTCACACCATTGTTTTAGGGAGATCGCTGTGATAGCTGGCCAGCAGCCTATTGAGTAGTCCAGGTCTGAGGTAATGAAGGCGGGAGCCAGATGGCAGTATTGTCAAAGGAGAGAAGGGGCCCTGTACCGAAGAAGGAAGTAAAGTTCCTGCTTTTGGGACGATTTTGTTTTTCGTAACTAGTCTGTGAATGTGAGAACCCCTTACTAGAATAGAAGCTCTTTGAGAGCAAGGATTATTTTTTTGTGTCTCTGATACCTTGTGTGTATCATAACTGGTGCTTAGTAAATACTTATTGAATTAGAATGGACAAAGAACTTATATTAATGAAAAGCATTCAGAAACAGCTGAAAAGCAATATAAAAGCAGATGAATAGCATGCAGGCTATTTGTAAATGTTGGGACAGTTTGGAAAAAAGTGGGATCCAAAATTAGGGACTAATCAAGAAAATCTTTTTGGGGTGGGGGACACAGGATTGGGGAGGGATATTTGTCAAAGAAGAGGTAAGCTTTTTTTGCAGAAATGGGAAGGTGATGAGTATGGAGCATTGCATATATTCTCATACTTGGTTGATGTGTTGATGGTTTTGCAGAGTTGCTTTTTTTTTTTAACTCCGTGTTACAAGGAATAGTTCGCAGGGGAGGGAGAAGGATATTTTCAGACATGAATATATTCATTTTTAAAAGCAGAAGTAGTAGTGAATAAGCTTGGGATGGGCAACAGAAAACAGATTGAGTTCACGTTTCCTTGCTGTTCACAGTTGGAGTCATTCCAATGACCATGCTGCTTGGGAAGTAAAGTGTGGACTGTGGTGCTTACCAAACATCTTGTCCAGTGGCCCTTTTGCCAAAGGCTGAGATAGAAAGTTAGAGTATATGTTGAATATAGCTTTAAGTGAGGAGACAGGACTGGGGTGGACCTGGAGTCCCTTCTCATTCTGCAAGCTGTGACCTTTTGTTCACCTTTGCCTTCCAGGGGTGTGATGGAGAAGTCCTTTATGGAGTATTATGACTTCTATGAGGTGGTGTGCAAAGACCGACTTCACCTCCAAGGCCAGACAATGCAGGTAGAGCAGCTCTTTGGGCCTTGAGAGTGGAATGTGGGAAGGGGGCAGGATGGAGAATGGAGGACAACTGAACAGGATGGAGGGAGGAGGTATACTAAGAAACTGGGGATGGCATCAGTCTCCTGGCTGACTGAAAAGGATGGAGAAGTTAAAGGACTTGGGAGAGAAGGCCTGGAGGGAGAATCTGTATAACCCAATTCGGGTGTTTGAAGGAATGGTGGTTGAATGTTGGTTCTTGAATGGGGAGGAAGCCACTTCATGTGAAAGATTATGCTAGACGAATAGAGGAACTCAGCAGTCCAAACCCAGGTGACTAAAAGGGCATTTGAAATGCTTCACTGAAAAATCTCTCATCTCTGAAGTGTTTTGGTTGGTCTGAGGCTAAGGGATGGGATAGATTTAATGGCTTGTTAAGGTTTTTTTTTTAACTCACAGTATTTGGCAACTGCTTGGGTGAGTTTCTTCCTTCCTTTTGTCTTCACCAGAGGAGAGATCAGGAAAATTGTGACAATTTGAAACATTCATGTATTAGAAATATCAGATGTTCTGTTGACTGAGGCGCAGCTCTTGGTAAATGTCTTTCACTTGCTCTAGAATTCAAGTGTCAGGGTATAGTTAGAACTATATTGCTTCCTGTTCCCATTTCTAGTGCATCCTGAGAAGGGATATGTCCCCAGCATATTTTGCATCAGAAGCTGTAACCTTCATTGCTCAGCAGTTCCAGTATCAATCCTTGGAGGAAAAAACATTTTTTTGACTAGACCTATGATTTCGTTCCTTTACCTCCTCTACAACTTTTTATAGGCTTAGAGAATTGCCTGGGGCACTGAGAAAATTATAAAGGGAGGGCCAGCACCTGGAGAGGTAGTGAGTTGGGTGGGAATGAAGCTGAAATCTGAAGGAAGGAAAGTTTGGAAAAATGATCTACCTCAAAGCAAGTAGAGAGTGGAGGCTTTCAGGATGTAACCGGGGAGTGAAAACCAGTTTTAGTGGCTATAAGAAAGCCATAATGGAAAGAGTTGAGGTGGAGTAGGGGTATATGAGAGGAGCTGACAGAAATGATTGGATAGCTTTTGGTGTGATAGCAGCAGCAAGTCCCTAATTGGTTAGTTATGGAACCTATCAGTTCCTATGTGAGATACCTGTATTCTATCCTATCTCACCAGCATTCCATTTCTTTTTGGGTGGTCAGCTTCTGTCTACTGATTTGGTCCTCCTGCTTCCACCCTTTCTCATTCTCTGGAGTAGACTTTGAAGCTTATATAAAATAGTTTGTGATCCCTGACTTCACGTAATAAAGGCAGAATCAAGGATAGAAGGTACTTATGTAAGGAAGAGGAAGAATCTTTGCAGGACTGGATTGGTGGGTCTGCAAATAGAGACACAGGCTCTTTTTTTTTTTTCCTCTCAGTGGCTAGGGATATAAGCTTTAAACATTTTCGTAACTAGATAAACTTGAAAAGGCTAGTTATTCTGACTCTCCTTACTTCAGGAATAAAGGATAATCTTCATCCTTTCCTGGGTATGTTACAAAAAGTCAACCCTCCTGTGCTCTGCATATGCATTGTCTAAGATGATTATGCAACTCCAGTGCATTCTCCCTTTTAGTCCTTTTCCTCTGTTCTTTGCAGTATGCATTTGGGAAAGTAAACTCATTTTAATATATGTTTCAGCCAAATATCCCTGGGAAGGTAAGGGGTGGGGGTAGGATGAGGGGATTGGGTTCAAAACTTTGAGAACACATTCTTAAACCCTAAATGGAAAAGGTTTTTGTATTGCTTGCAGTTCTTTTTTCTCCTCAGACAGAGAAGCTCCTGGGGAGCTATTTTGGCTTCCATGGGGCCCCACTATTGTCTCTGATACAAATAATTCAAATATGACTTTTTTCTTTCTCTTTTCCCTCAGGATCCTTTTGGGGAGAAGCGAGGCCACTTTGACTACCAATCTCTCTTGACTCGCCTCGGGGCAATTCGTCTGAAGGTGCAGGAGAAACACCAACAGGACAGTGCTGAAATAGACTCTGATAGCAGTTCATCTGAAACAGAGACAGATACGCAGGGGAGCTCAAGGGCCTAGAAGCCCCCCAACCCATCCCTGGGATGGAGCGACACCACATCTCCCTCCAGCCCCAACAGCATCCTGCCTGAGGCAAGAACCAAGGATACTCAGACCCCAGGGTGGGAGCGGGCTGTTGTTTGCAACCTTCTTGGCATCCTGGTACCAAGGACCATTTTCATCCCATGCCTAGGGCCAATCCCAAGGTACTGATACAGGAGAGCCTGGAGTGTGGTTCTCTGGCAAAAAACTGACGGACATTTCCACTGGGGCAGTTTGTTGGGGATAGAAGGCAAAGACTGCAACTCCCAGAGGGGGTTGCCCAGAATAGTCAATGGGGATACCAGGAGGGGAGGGCAGGGTCAAGGGAGTGGGGAGGGGGGGAAAGAGGGGAGGGTGTCACATGACCTGTCCAGGTGGTTGTCTGGGTGTCTGTCTTTCAGTCTTGAAGCTGGGCCTTCCCCTTGCTTAACCCAGCCCAGCCTAGTGTAACCTCCTGGACCTCATTTCCTGTCTGCCACCATAATTTTGTTTTCCCTAATTTATACTCACTGTTCTAGACAGACCAAAGAGAAGGAACAGTGGTGAAGTCTGGGCTACTGGTCAGAAAGCTTTACCTAGCACCCAAGCACCTTTCTCTCCTGCCTCTTCCCTATTCCCTTCTGCTGCCATTAGATGGAGATTTGATGGAGACCAACAAAAGGTCTTTGCAAATCCAGCGCAGGCGCCATGGAAACTGAAAATACTGTTTGTTCCCACAATCACTGATTCTCATGGAAAAGTCCTCAACGCTGGCAGCTGCTGTCCATTTGGGGTTAAAACCGTTACAAGTGAACGGTTTCTTCTGAATTCTCATCCAAACAAGGATATATTCATCCTTTGGAGTGACAAGGGGATTGACGTTTTTTGAGGAGTGGATTGTCCAACTATTCTCCTTGGTGTTTGCACTCCAGTCTATGGTTCCTTCACAACTTCAAAGTACTTTGGGATCTGGGGAAGCAGTGGTGGCCAGTAGCAGAGGGAAAACAGGATTAAGACTGGAGGACTTTGTTCTGGGCTGTGCACACTGCCAAATGTTGACCCTTGGCAGGAGAACATCAGAGGGGAGCTCATCTCCTGGCTAAGTTGGATGCTTGCAGGGCTAGCTCTCACTCTCCCTAGTTTTATTTAGCTACAGGGATCCTTCTGGCTGGTTAACAGAGAAAGACATGCTTTAAGCACTCACTGTAGTGCTGGGCATCTCCCCTCCTTCCTATTTTGGCTCTGCCCCAGGCTTCCTACTATATTATGTTTCCCTCTGGGCCATCATCCACACAGCTGTCTAGCTAACCCCTAAGGCTTTTGTCAGCATCCTAACTACCTGTGAGGGAGAATGACTGGATTCTGTGGAAGAGAGGTCAGAGTTTAAAGGGCCTCTGCCTCATGAGTCAGATAATACATACTTTAGATCTGAGGTTCTAGAATAACCTAGAACTATATTTAACCTAAACACTTGCCATTGTGGGGATGGAGCTTATTGGGCAACAAGGAGAATTCTTTGGAAGAAATGTAGGGCAGGAAAAAAACAGGGTAAAATGGGCTTGGAGAGTAGGAAGAGAACCATAGGCAACCATTAGTCAAGATTGGTTGTTATTCCGCTCAAAACAAGTTTCAAGGCTGCTAGTCTACCCAGATGCGTAGTTCTGGGATGAGCACTAGACTTGGCCCCCAAACTCCTTCAGCAGGAGCAGGCACAGGGTTGTGGATGAATGTTCTTGGTCTATAGATGCAGTGTTGTCTTTCTGCCATTTAAGTGTTTCTACTTCCAAGCGACAATCCTCTCCCTGATCCTGCCATGGGCAGAGCACCTCTGGCATTGTGGCCCAACTTTTATGCTCTAATCTTGAGTTGAGAACATATATGCACAGAAGTCACTCTAAGAGACATCTTTATATCTGACTGTACATAAATGATTTTTTGTGCAATAAAGTTTGTTTTGGCAGAAGGAGGTTGCTGTGGGTGTGGAAGGGGCCATTAGGACCACCTCAGACAAGCATGGTACCCAGCTCTTGGTACCTATATCATTGTCAGGCACCTGGATAGAGCACAGAGAATAAAACTGAGCTGGCATGTTAGGCTACATGGGCAAAGGAGGATCTATCACCATGATAGAGGTGGCTTTCTTTGAAGATAATGCAGAAATCCATTAAATTGTTGGGGAGCTGTTGATTATTCTTGGAGGACAGACTGAGGGGGTGGTGCCTGGGAATGAACCAGTTAGCAGCTATTAAAATCTGTCTGAGACTGGTTTTCTTCCTTGAGGATATGGTTTAGTGGGATGAAGGCTGTCTCAGCTTCAGTCAGATGGAAAACTTACCCCAAGATGGAGAAAGCTAAATCTTACATGGAAAGGGTGGGAGGGTAGTAAAGGAAATGGTTATTTGCCTAAATGACATTTCTGTCCCCTAGCTGTCCTGGACTAAGAGGAGCCCCTTTGTGGATAATCCAGAACTACTTTGGGGTGATATTTGGCATCATATTTTTATTATTTATTTAATAACTCCTATGCTGAGTGAAGAAACAGTTCTGCTTTTTCAGCTCTGCTGCCTCCCAGGCAAAATGCTAATCTTCCTTCAAGGTAAAGGAAGTAATAAAGCATTTGGGCTTCTCTGGCCTTTCCTAGTGACTCAAGACTATTGGTTCAATGTAGAGTTGTAAATGGGATAGGAGAGAATTTGATTTGGCAAATCAATGAATGAGCATTAAGCTAGTAAAAACCAGGCTTGTTTATAGTTTGTATCCCTATACAAAGTATTACAAAGTACTTAAAAGAATGGGCTGGGAGACAGAACCAGATTTCTGGGCTCAACTCATCTATGAATTTACTAGAACTACCTTCTGGGCCTCAGTTTTCACTTTTTGCCTATCTCTTCCATAGTTACTGTTAAGATAATAGTATTTTGAGAAACAAAAAGAATATAAAAGTGCTAGAGATGATAATGGTTACACAGTTTCCCATTAATGAGAAACCTTAGTTATTAAAAAATCCTTGAGGAAGAGTAGCAACTTGGGACCATTTTCTCACAAAAAATGTTTATTGTTCAGGCTCCCTTAGTCGATCTTGCCCTGTCTTCCTCCCTTCTTCTCACTGGTCTGCTTTCTTCTAGAATTAGGGGAGGGCCTCCCTGGCTTCCTCAGCTGTGATTTCCTGGGAATATAGGTCTGTGAAGAGAGCTGGCAGCCAGTAGTGTGCCTCCCCTGGAGCCTGCAGGTCCAGCCAGGCCAGCCCTTCTTTCAGTAGGTGTTCCTGTGGATAGAATGGACAAGTTTATATGAAAAAGATAGGTTTTGGAGGCTCTAGGACACAGCAGGCAGAGACTACATTATGAAAACACAATATAGAAAAAGGGGGAGGAAAGCACACCCTGGTCAGAACACAGAATCTAGTTTACATTCTAGGTACCAAATTTTATGAAGGACACTGAACAGCTAGATCCTCTCTAGAGGAAGGCAACTGGGAAGGGCGGTGGTGGTGGTGGTGAAAATGACTGGAAACTGTTGTAAAAGACTTATTTGAAGAACCTGGAGAACAGAGAGGGAAGATTGACAAGACTGCTATCTTCAAGAATTTGGAGAGCAGATATGAAGGAAAATTAAGATGCCTTGTTTGGCCCCAGAGGCTAGAACTAGAAGTACTGAATGGAGGTTGCAGAGAGGAAATTTAATTCTGTATAATGACAAAACTTCTGAACAATTAGATCTGTTCAAAAGTGGAACAAGTGTCCTTGGGTAGTAGGTGGTTCCTCATTACTGGAGGCCTTTAGGGGGGTGGCTGGTCACTACTTGTCCAGAATATTACAGTGGGGAGTGTTGTTCAGGTGTAGGTTGTACTCAGTGCTGTCTGAGCTTCTTTGCAGTGGCTGATTATAAGGGGAGTGAGCTGGAGCAGTCTCCAGAAGCAGTGTAGGAAGGAGCCACAGCCAAACTGAAACCTGCTCTTGCCTCAATGGGGTTTTCACCCTAAAAAATGCAAATAAGTGCCTTCACCACCCTCATCTGTACCTTCCACCTGCTTACTGCATGGTCTGGAATTACCTGTTTGGTTTTGTTCCTTAACCAAAGTGCAGAGAAAACTCTCTTATTTGCCTGAGGCGTAGTAGGGAAATGAGGGCTGGTCTTAGCATGAGATATTGGAAAGATCATGAAGGGATGGGACAACATAAACTGCCAGAGATCACTGAGCAAGTCAATCTTGTTTATCGGCAAAATTGAATAATCCCTGTCCTTACCACCTCACTTTATCCCCCCAGTCTTGCTGGGGGTGGGAATAGACCAGCTGACACTTGTATTGTACTTGGAGGTTTAAAATGAGTTTTCCTCACAACAAGCTTGTGAAGTAGATAGTATAAGTATTACTGCCTTACCTAGGTTACAGATGAACAAACTAAAGCCTGAGGTGAAAAGGCTTGCCCGGCTACGTAAGAAGTAGCAGAAGCAGGATTTGAACCATCTCCTCTATCTTAAACTCAATGCTCTACTATTACCAAAAGATGTGTAAAAGGTGCTCTGAAGAATTAAAAAGGGATATATAATTGCTTGTAGGGGGAAGAGAAGAGGGCAGGATCGTAAATCCTAGAGTTGGACCTTGAGGTTATTTGATCTAGTCGCCTGCCTTCCAGTACTAGCATCACCTGCATTTTATGGATGTTCTTTTTGGAGCCCACAGATGTTAGTTAATTGGCTTGTCAAAAGAATCAGCCAGCTAATTAGTGGTAGGGACTCAAACCTAGAACACTGATATAAAATTTTGTTATACATATAAACTAGCACCCATGCTGTGTAATGATATGTACTGTTAATTCCTTTCATTCTCAACTGTTCCAATATACACATATGAACACACATACACACAGACACAAACATACACATGATACAAAATTTAGGTAATCTGATGGTTATCCTAGGGTCAGAATTCCCAAGGACCAAGAGAGGTCCCCCAGTAGCAACCTGCCTTCCTGTACACACTGCAGGTTACATAGTAACCCTAGCTCAGGGAAGGTATAGTACCCATTTATTTTCTTGGAGCAACAGTTCTTAACTTTTTTGTGTCATGGCCCTCTTTGGTAGTCTGTCGAAATCTACAGATCCTTTCTTAGAATTGTTTTTCTAAATGCAAATACTCACATATTTAAAAAAGAAAGCAATTGTATCAAAATATTAAAAAAAAATTCAGAACTCTACCTTAGAGAAACATTAGGGTTATTAATCACTACTAGTGAAGACAAAATGAACAGTATAAAAAATGGGGCTAGTGGATGTTATACGAGGCTCAGGAGCCTATTGCTACCCCTCCTCAAAATGAACTAAAAGGGTGAGTTCTCTGCCTCGAATGGGTACTTCAGGGCCCCATCTCTCCTCACCATTCTAAGCACACTTACCAGCACTTGCCGAGCTCTCTCTGTCTCCCATTTGAGACTTGCTTTGATCTCACTGACTGTCACATAACCATTTTTCTAGAGGGAAGAACACAGACCAATCAGCAGGGAATGTCTGCCTCCCCTTGACATACCCCCTCCCCACCCTGGCACAATGGTTTCCCCACTCTATCCAAGGGAAAAGGACTTGGATTAGACTGGAGGTGGAGAAAATGATAACTGGGCATAGCCCAAGGGGCACAGTGTGTGTTGATTTTATTCCAGAGTTAGAAAGGTCAAATCCCAGGAAGAGGAAGAGTAGGATAGTGGGCAAAATGTTGGCTAGTTTTGTTCTGGGAGGTAGAATGGCCAGTTATACTTCTACTTCAATCAGTCTAGTTTTATAGGGAAAAATTGGGGAGGGGACCATTCAGATAGCTGGCTATGGTCTCAGCTATTACATTCTACCGATAAGAAATCTTTGCCAGTAGTAACAAAAAATCATCATTGAAAAAACATATTTAGAATTAGAAGGGGTCTTAGGGGCTGAGTCCAATCCCCTCATTTTACAGATGAGGATGCTGAGGCCTAGGATTGCACAATAATAAGAACCAAGTCTTGATGGCGAAGGTAGTGCTTTTCACACTGTCCTTGGGGGCAGTTTGGCTTAGTGGCCTTGCTTTTTTGAAGCAGACACTACAGCCTATGTGATCCCAGCCAAACTACAATCTCTCATGCTCTAAGTGGCTCCCCTAAGATAGAAGTTGCAGAGATGGGATTGTGGAGGAAGTCTCCTCACCCAGGCAGAGGTCCAGGTCCAGACCCTATCCTTTACGTACCTGTTACCTGATTAAATGACTCTTAATTAACAAACTTGATGAATGTGGAAAGGAGGGATACATGGAGAAATGGGCAAGCTGAGGTATTTGGGGCTGTCTCCTTTGATCTCTGTGACCTTGCAGGAGCTGGGGTAGGGTGGGGTGGGGTACCTCTGCTAGCTGTAGCACCACAGTATGATCCATGTTGAGCTCAGCTGGAACCGACTGTACCAGGTAAGTGCCTCCCACAGGAATGATGCTGAAGCCAGTGCCCAGGGCCTTCAGTTTCTTGATGGCCCGGATGAGGTCATCTCTGAGGTGGGGGAAAAGGGATTCAAAGGCACCTGAATAACAAGACCAGCCACTCCTACACCTTTGGTCCTGCCCCCAGTTTGCTAGTGTGAAAGCATGAAGGAAAGAACCCCAAACAGCCTAAGAGATTCCAGGGCTAGAGGTGTCAATCCTGTGACCCCAGTGGGCAAAGAATCCAAACTTCTATCTCCACTCCCTCCCCTGGCCTAGGAAGAAGGCATCTTTGACCAGTCACAGAGAAGGGAGGTGGGGGTCTGCTGGCATGCTTATTCTAATCCCTCAGGATTGCTGTTATAAGAGCTGCTTGAGCCTCATCCATTCACACACTCTTCATATTAGATGAACAATGGGTCTGAGGAGTACATACGGCTAGCCATCTTTTTTTGTTCCCTTTTCTGAAGATCTACTGCTTCGTGGTCTCATACTTGGGGGCTGGCTCCTTGGGAACCTACTATGTATAACAGGAATACCTTAGGTCAAGGGGGTCTTGAACCATAAGCTTGTGTTTTAAAAAATATTTTGTTAACTGGATTTCAATGTAGTTGGTCTCCTTTGTAATCCTGTGTAATTTAAAAATATTATTCTAAGAAGGAGTCCATAGGTTTCACCAGAATGCCAAAGGGTAAACACAAAAAAGGTTAAAAATGCTAATCTCAGGTCAACTAAGTCAATTTATATTCTATGACATACTAATTTATCTTTCTTTCTTTTTTTGTAACTATCCTGGTCTCCTTTGCCATAAATTATATGAATAGGAAGAGATGAAGTTATCTAGCAGTTAGCCAAGGTATTCTTTAACTTTTCTCTAGGTGAGACTGGACTTGAACCCAAAGTGCTTATATTTGATCTCTAAAGAATTCTACCTCATCCCCAAAGGAATCGAAAGAAATACCTACTGGCTGACATCCTGAGCAAACTTGCCCCTTCCCTTCAACACCTGCTGGTGTAGTTCTTCCAGAGTGATCAGACCTAAGGGGATGGGACAGTACAAATCAGATGGAGAGAATTCCTATCTGAGCATCAGCCATTTACAGGAGTCACCCTAATTACTGAACTTGGGCCCAAAAATATCCCCTAAGTTACTAAATTCCTTTTGCCCTCCACCCCCACAAATAACCAACCATGGCTAGATAATGGGGACCATTAGGGCCAATAGGACCGAGGCATTTTTTGAAAGTCACAAGACTTGAGAATAGAAAATTAAAGACAGTTTTTCCTCTAAAACGTTCAAAATCTTTTACTGACACCAAGGTCATACCCATTTGTAGCCTACAGGTATTTTGGCTATCTTAGCTTAGAGCTGGCCTTCAAGTCAGAAAAAGTTGAGTTCAAATTCTGACTGACATATCCTAACTGTGTGATCCTGTGTAAGTAACTGAATCTCTCGATGCTGTAGGCCAGGGGTGAAGAACCTGTAGCCTCAAGGCCACCATGTAGCCCTCTAGGTCCTTAAGTGCAGCCCTCTGACTAAATCCAAACTTCAAAGAACAAATCCCCTTAATAAAAGGATTTGTTCTGTAAAACTTGGACTCAGTCAAAAGGCCACACCCGAGGACATAGAAGGCTGCATGTGGCCTCAAAGCTGCAGGTTCACCATCCCTGGTCTAGGTAGTACCCCTAAGACTACAAGCTGCAGAGGTATTAACCTGCACTGGTAAAGGTATTTATTCACTGAGGAGTTTCCTATAGCACTAAAATCCCAGGTCCATGTCCAAATTCCTATCCTAACCAATTTATGCACAGTTAATCCAATGTGGTCAACAAAATGGCAAACACCTAGGGACTTTTTGGAAGCCCCTGCCCCCTTAGCAATTTCTGAATGGACTATTTTGTCATATGACTGATAGCTTGACAGCTAACTCAGCATGGCAGGACTGGCAGTCCTTTTACTATCAATTGGGAAGTTTGCCCAGAAAGACTAAGTGACTTTTTCTAGGTTATATAGCATGTCATACACCAAACTTGACCTATATCCTAGGCCTCTTCCCCTAAACAACTAGAGATCAGACTGTCAAAATACCATGACGAGCAAAAGATATTATCCCCTATCCTCAGATGTGGAGACTTGTCATGGATTCAGTTAAAATGGATATGACTAAGCCTTCAAAACAGTTTCTTTAAGAACTGATGAGCAGAGACACGGATGAGATGAACCTGAGAGGTAAATTAGCCTAAGTGTTCATGGTTTGGTCACCTCTTCTTCCCAGTGGAAGTCCTCACCTCCATTCCGATGCTTCAGTGCCAGGCACACCTCAATAATCTGAACACCCAGCTCATAATAAAAGTCTCCAACGCCCAGCATCTCAGACCAAAATCCTTTTCCAGCTAAAGGAAGGAAGCAGAAAAGGCAAGGTTATTCTGCTACTCTACAACCTTCTCCTCAAAATTCCTCTGTTATAAGAGGCCTTTAACTCTTACTCACTCCTTTACTCAGTTACCCTTCAACATTTATACAGTGGTCCCCACTACTAGATCAGCAAATTGGCATAGATAATTTAAACAATCATTTCTTCTTGGCTTGGAATGTACTACATGAATACAGAAGATGTCCTTTCCTAATTCTATATGTCTTAGACACATGTGAAAATGAGTTTTCCTTCTGTGAGCATACAGACTGATAGAAGATGTGACCTGGAAGATGTTGAGGAAGAGTAATGAAGGGATGATAATAAAAAGTCTGATGATAATCCATAAATAGTAATGACAAGCAACCTACCTAGGCCATACAACAATCTATTTTTTCTCTATTAAACTGACAATTTCTTCAGGCCAGGAACTATGTCTTCCCCATCTGTGGAAGAGCTCTTTAAGGGAGACAGCCTCTGGTTCTCCCCCTAAGAGTTATTCAGTTAATAATGACTCCTAACTGATACCTTACTCTCCTGAAATTCTGAGGTGTAGTGGAACCCCTAGGGGTAATGCCTTACAGGCCAAAGGGTCAACCCCAATGGTGGCACACATGTCTTGAAACTGCAACCGGAACTGAGGATTCTTTCGGATTTCTTGCTTGTGTTTACTGGCAAATTCTTCCAAGTTGGTCTTGAACATGTCCAGCTGCTTTGACATCTGTGGAAGAGACACGGAAATGTGAAGGGCAGTCCAGTTAAACAAGAGGCAGGTGCCAGCATTTGGACCCCTGGCCCAGAGGCTGAGGGAAGGCTGAAAGTACCTAGAAGTGTCCATCTTCTGTTCCTCTTACCTGTCTTCCTCCTCCTCTTCCTCCTTTTCTTTACTACTAATTGCCATGGGAAGAAATGAGCCTCTGGCTTGTTATAAGAAATAAGATTCAATTGGTAAAAAATATTTTAGATACATGGAGTTTTCACTATTGATAAGACAAGAAGAGCACTAAATTTAGGCATAAGCTAAGGGGTAAGGGTATTTTTGACTGCTTTTTAAAGTCACATAAAAACAATTTGGGAATTATATGTTGTTTTTATTATACATACTTCTTTTCCTGCACTTGTCACCCTGCCAGAAGAAATCACTGGTTTATTCCCCAAGCTGATCTTCCCCAAAAGTAAATTAGTATGATCTTATCTTAATCATGATGTTTAGAAATTTAACTGATTTACACCTGTCATCTCCTTTATAAAAGTCAGAACTTCATTGCTGCAAAGAATAACATGTTAAGTCAGTGGTTCTCAACCTGTGGGTTGCGACCCCTTTGGGTGTCAAATGACCAGTTCACAGGGGTTACAGGGGTCTCCTAAGACCATTGGAAAACACATATTTCTGATGGTCTTAGGAACCAAGACACCACTCCTCTATCTGTCTCCAGGTGGGTCTGCCCACATGCAGATACACCCACATAGGAATATTAAAGGGTCACGGCATTAGGAAGGTTGAGAACCACTGTGTTAAGTGCTTTGCAAAGCTTAAATTCATATATAAATGATAGCTTAAGAAGATGATTAGAAATGGCTTTTGTTTCATATACATGTTACAGTATCTCTGGCCTGCAAAGTTAATGATACTTTTGTGAGTACCTGTGGGTGTGTGTGTGTAATTGTTTATGTGTGTGATAGATGTCTATCATTTTAATAATGTTTTTACATAGTAGGAAATGTACAAATCCTTCTCACCCCCATATTATCTCCTTCCTTTCCCATAACTTTATAATCCTGGTAATGAGATAATGAATGACAAATAATGATAATAAAACAGACTCGCCCAAGTCTTTTTTGAACCTGGATATTATGTCACTGCCTCTCCAATTTTAAGACTGAGCTCCAGGAAAAGTAGTGACAGTATGTAAAGAGGGTCTCCCTTTTGGGGGGAGTAGGGAGGAGGCGTTAGGGATTAAGTGACTTGCCCAGAGCTAGTTAGTGTCTGAGGCAGGAGTTGTGTCCTCCTGACTCCAAGAGTGGTGCTCTATCCACTGAGCCTCCTGGCTGCCCTGAGAGTCGGTCTCCTTTTGGAAAGTCTGATGGCATCAAAAGCCTGGACCCTGGAAATCTCCAACTTCTCAGCATGTGACTGAGCGAACTAAACTGGCATCCCCTCTTATAATGGAAATAGCCTGGAGTTCAAAGTTGGAGGACTTGGATTAAGAACCTCGTTCTCATCTGTAAAAAGAAGGCCTTGGACTAAACGGTCTCCAAGATCCCTTCCAGCGTCAAATTCTGTGATCCTATGATCCCAACCAGCTCACCTGGGCCAGCTGGTCCTCGGCCAGGACAGTGCCCCGTTCCTTATATTTGGCCTGTGGGAGAATAACATTAGGATGAGCCTGGGAAGGGGGAGTTTGGGGTTCGGGTTCCCCTCCCAGCCTGGGGGTAACCGGCACCAGAATCGCAGAAAGTGAGGGGGCAGAGGCCTGATCTGGAGATCGCCGGAACCGGGAATGAGGGGGTCCAGCCTGGGGAGGTGGGGTGGGACGGGGGTGCCTGGCTTCGGGGACGGGAGCACGAATGGGGAGCTCAGCTCCCGGGAAGCCCTGGGGAGTCACCTCAGCCAGCTTCTTCTTGGCGATGGCGCCGGCGCCCACCCCGCGGCGGTGCATCCCGGCCCGCCGGCCGGCCCCCGGCCGTCCCTGCTCAGGGGCTCCGCCGTGAGCGGCTCAACAAGGAAGTGCCAATTCCGCGCGTCATCTCCCCGCGCCGGAAGAGAGCATGTGTAACTTCCGGCAGCCGGTTGCGCCTCGCACCCCGCCTCGCTCGTTGCGCGTGGGGAGTCTGCCCCTCAGCTTAACCACGCGTGCGGTGGCCTTACGCTCTTTTTGTGCTCACAGTGAACCCCTATTTGTTCTTTTATTCTTCGTTCGTTCGTTCATTCGTTCGTTCATTCATTCATTCATTCATTCATTCAAAGAACATGGAGGTCGTGTACTGTTCCAATTGGAAGGGACCATAGACGTCATCTGGTTCTGCTTCCATATTTTACTGATGAGGAAATTGAGGTCCATAGAAATTAAATGACTTGTCTAAGGCCAAGAAGGGTGTAAGTGGCAGAACTAGGATTTGAACACAGATTCTCTAACACCCAAATTAGAGAACAACTGTTGCAAGACCCTAAGGAAGGGGGGGGGGGGAGGGTGGTAGATGATGCAGTTGATAGAGCTCCTGGTCTGGAATAAGGAAGACCCGAGTTCCATTTCGGCCTCAGATACTAGCTGTGACCCTGGGCAAATTACTTAACCTTGTTTGCCTCGGTTTCCTCATCTGTTAAGATGTGCCGGAAATGGAAAACCATTCCAGTATCTTTACCAAGAAAACCCCAAATGGGATTGGACACGACTGGGGAAAAAAATGACTAGAAACTATACAAAGAAACAAAACTGCTAGCAAGGAACTCCCTATGGAATTCAAGGAAAGATAAATACTGGCTGATAACTGTAACTGTGTTACCAGGGAGGAGGCATAAGAAAGGCCCTGGTGAAAGTGCTGTGAGAAATCTGAGAAGGGAGAGAAGGCTTTCACATCTGAGTGGGCCAGTGGGAGTGTCAGAGAAGGATTTAGGGAAGAGGAGATGCTTGATTTGGGGGAGTTCAACATAGTATGGTGGAAGTCTTGCAAAAGGCAGAATTAGAAGAAGGCCCAATTGGGTAAAAGACAAAATAACTCAGGTTTGGTTGAAACAGACTATCTGACAAGCAATATTATGAAAGAAGGTTTGAACCAAATTGTAACCAAGCTTGATGAGCTTGCCTGTTAAAGTATACTCTCTTCAGCCTGGCATTCAAGAAATTCTGTAATATGAAAAATAACAGTAACAAATTTAAATAGCATTTTAAAATTTTTAACGCACTTTCCATACGTTATCTCATTTGATCCTCACAACAAAAAAGATACTATTATTCCTGGTTACAAATGAGGAAACCAGTCATTAAGTAACTTTCAGAGGGTCACATAGCTTGTAATTATCCAAGGCTGAATTCAAACCCCTACCTTGTAAACTTCAAATTTTGGTACTTTTTCGAGGAGTGATTTGAGGAAGATTGGATTGTAAGAGATATAGACATTCACCAGTGGGCACAATGTCTGTGGGAAAGAATGGACAAACCCTTACAAAAAGGGTTTGAGGTACACATGCCTGGAGTAACTCATAACTCTGGACCTCAGGCCTGAATTCTATTCTGTACCATGTGTTTTCTGCTTCTCTTCTGAGCCTTCCTATTATAATCTGCTAGACTTCTCTGCTCTTCTTGGTCACCAAAGCAGTGCCAAAATGTAATAGTAATAGTAATACACTCTTTCACTGAAATGTTAGCCAGGACCTATAATGCTGAGCGCTGAATGTATTTCAGGGATTAGCCAGAGAACTGAAAAGTTCCTGTTTTGAAGCCATATTTTGAAGAATTATCTGTCTTTCAGATAGTAGAAAAAGGCAGAGAATGCCATAGTCAAGCCCCTCAGAGGTTTGCCTTTTCTAGTCTGTAGATGGCGCTAGAGGGCAATTAGCCCATCCAGCTCTTCACATGCGGGAAGGATTTTGTTTTCCACCAATCAATTCCCAGAATATCAGAGGGGCTTTTCTGCCCTCAGAAAACTCTTGAGCTCTAGATGGGGCTAAAGAGCAGCAAGCTCAGCCAGCTCTTCACACGGCAGCAGAGTTCTGCTTCTCCAATGGGCTTTCAGCAGCTGCAGAGCCTGCTGGCCTTTAGTCAGTTCTCTTAACTGACTCAGCATGAAGCAGATGCCCTTATCATCTGATTCTTCTCTGGTTTGTTTCTCTCTTCAGTTGACTATTGTACCTAATCATTCTTCTGATCTCTGCTTTCTCATCTTCTAATCTCCTTTCTTCTCCTATTGCTTCTAATGCCTCAACTTTGTGCCTTTTATGAGTAGTGACCTATCTCTGTCTTAGGTTGATAAATCCAGAGTCCACAATACAATCAGTCAATCAGTAAACAGTTATTAAGTGTCCACTATGCGCCAGACCTCATCCTAACTGTTTGGGATATAAGGGTAAAAGATACTTCCTACTCTTGAGGAGTTCACAATCTACTGAGGAGACAACATGTAAACAATTATTTATAAATAAACTACATATAGAATAAATTGGAAATCATCAAAAGAGAGAAGACACTAGAATTAAGGGGGATTGGGAAAGGCTTCTTGTAGAAGATGGGATTTTTAGCTGAGATTGGAACAAATCCAGGGAAAGCAGAGGGCAGAGATGATAAGGGAGAGCATAAGAAGCATGAGAGACAGCCAATAAGATTGCTCAGTGTGGGGAGATGGAATATCTCGTTTAACAAAAAGAAAATATACAATTTTCCCATGATGTTTGTGATAGGACCAACATCTGCCACAATTTCCCCTTCCTCCCATAATAAGAGTACAACAGGGATTAGTTTTCACTAAATAGTGACAAAACTGTCTGAAGACGATTCACAGGCTGCCATACCCTGCCCTGCTGACCAGATGTGTTTGCAGGAAGGCATTATCTATATACAAGCTAAGTATCCCTACCTCCTTGTTGTATATATTTGCTATGTTCAGACAGTTTTGTTAGCTGTTCAATGTATTACAAGTTCTTTATTTCATCCTAAAATTTAACCTGAACAGGGTACTCTCTTCAGGCTCACCCCTAACAGTGCCTAAACAATTTTCTGCTTTAGAGTTTCTCAAATATATACTTCAAAACTCTGTGGCACATTGGATAGAAGGCCAGTCTTGGAGTCAGGAAGACTCTTCTTCCTGAGTTCAAATTTGGCCTCAAACACTTACTAGTTGTGTGATCCTAGGTAAGTTGCTGAACCCTGTTTGCCTCCATTTCTTCATCGGTAAAATGAGCTGGAGAAGGAAATGGCAAATCACTCCAGTATCTTTGCCAAAAAACTCCCAAAAAGGGACTTGAAGAGTCAGACATGACTGAAAAATGACTAAACAATAACAATAAAATTAATTGTTGGATACCAATGTATCATGGCTATCCCTACCTCTAGTCAGTACTTTTGCCATGAAGCTACTTTCAGACAGTTTCTCTCAGTGTGTTTATCTGAAGGACAATTTTCTCTTGGAGCCTGGCAATCTGTTTCTTGCCTCTGTCTTTGAAACTATCCTACATACCTGGTAGGCACCTCCACCAGGAAGCCTTTCCTGATCCTCCTACTGTTCTTTCTTTCCTCAGATTTTCTTATATAAACATATCTTTTAAATGTAATATCCTCCTTGATGGCAAGACCTGTTTTTCTTTTTTGTCTTTGTATCCCAATACCTAGAACAATGCCTTTTGTGTCATAGATGTTTAATAAATTCTGGGTGGTTTGCATTGAATATTGGAGGGGGATTATGGAAGAAAGTCAAAGACAGTTCCAAGATGACACTGGATAATGATACTGCAGATGATGGTGACATCCACAAAAATTAAGAAGATAAGGTAAAAATGAGGTTTGGGAATGAAGATGAGTTTAGTTTTGGATATGTTGAGTTTGAGGTTTTGGTAGGTCATCTATGTGGAAAGGTAGGAAATTGGAAATAAAGATATAGAGATGATGATGGTGTGATGATGGTGATGATGATGATGATGTAGTGTGTGTGTGTGTGTGTGTGTGTGTGAAGGTTGGGTAGATACAGATCTGGGAGTCATCTGTAGAGTGCCACAGGGGTGTTTTATATGATCAAAGGAGAGAGTACAGAGATTTTCTAAAAGGACCAATGAGAGAACCTTGGGTGATAGCCAATTTTAAAGAATGAGGCAGAAGTTGAGGAGATAGGCATATGTAGACACACCCACACATATTGACTACCATACACACACACACACACACACACACACACACACACACACATGCAAACGCATACGTAGTAACTACCCGAAACACACATTTTGAGCTCATTGGAGAGACATACCAACTTTTCACACAGCCCCTCTTGACAGACACAGACACATTGGCTGCAACATATAGGTACATATATTGACCCTTTCGTCATGAATACCATGAACTTTCATTGACTTATACATTGAACACCATCAATGGCCAAATAAGACAGACACATTGACTCCTTTACTTACTGATCCACCAGAAACATATATACCAATGCCTTGGATAAGGCCAATGTGAGGATTTGTCTTGCTTGAGTACACCTATTTCTTAAAAGGAAGTCTTCCACTTGACAGGTTAGGTGGAGTAGAAAGAAGACAAAATTAATTGTTAAGTTTTATAATTTTACTAGCTTAAGCTCTCAATTCACCGTATTCTCTCCAATATCAATCTACTAGCTTTCTCTTAAATACCATGTGAGTTTTGCCAGTTAGTATCTACCCTAAAACACTGATTGACCTAGTGACTGGAATTCCACTGTCAATTTAACCAATTAAAGTAAATTAACTTAAAAAAAGATTTTTGGGGACAGCTAGGTGGTGCAGTGAATAGAGCACCAGCTCTGGAATCAGGAGGACCTGAGTTCAAATTTGACCTCAGATACTTTACACACTTACTAGCCGTGTGACTTTGGGCAAGTCACTTAACCCCAAATGCCCTCCAAAAAGCAAAAAAAAAAAAAAAAGATTTTTAATGAAAAGATATTGCAAGAATCGAAGTTACAAATCATTTCTCCTATTACTGGGAGTATGCTTTCCTCTCTACCACTTCTGAACCTGAGGTGAATGGTCTACATCACAAATGCCACAAAGTATTTGCCATACTAAGCTAATTTCCTTTTTAAAATAAAACAATTTAAAACTTAACAATTAATTTTCTCTTCTTTCTACTTCACCTAACCTGTCAAGTGGAAGACATCCTTTTAACAAATAGGTGTACTCAAGCAAGACAAATCCCCACACTGGCCATATCCAAAAATATGTGTCTCATTCTACAATGAGAGTTTATCACCTCGGTTAGGAGGTAGGTAGCATGATTTCTTATTGTGCCTCTGAAATGGTTGCTCATTACACTGATCAGAGTCCTTCAGTCTTTCACAGTTGTTTGTTTTTACAGTGTTGTTATTCTACAGACTGTTCTCCTGTTTCTGCTCACTTTGCATCAGTTTCTGCAAGTCTTCCCAGTTTTCTCTAAAATTATCCCTTTTATTATTTTTTATGGCAAAGAATATTTCATTGAATTCCTATACCATAATTTCTTTAGTCATTCTCCATCTGATGAGGATCCTCTTAATTTCCAATTCTTTGCTACCACAAAAAGCACTGCCATATATGTTTATGTACATGAATCTTTTTCCTCTTTCTTTGAACTTTTTCGGCTATAGGGCTGGTAATGTTATCACTAGGCCAAAGGGCATACACAGTTTAGTAACTTTTTAAACAAAATTCCAAATTGCTTTCCAGAATATCCATACCAATTCACAACTTCACTAAAAATGCATTAATGCACCCATCATCCCCAACTCCCTCTAACATTTGTAATTTTTCTTGTCAACTTTGCTAATCTGATGGGTATGAAATAGAACCTAAAAAGTTCACTTGCAAAAGTGGTATAGCCAATGGAGAGAGTCAATCCATTGCCTGCAATGATTCAGTGTCTTGACTACACCGTGGCTTCACTGCTGTGCTGGGTCAAGCAGGTTAATCCTCAGGAATGTGTTGGTGCCTCACTGGGCTCAGCTGCTGGCAAACTCTGGTATAGAATCCAGTTCCTGGACCCCTGGTGGCTCTTTAGAGATTTTGAAGCTCAGAAGATCATAGCTGTCTTCCATACTTTTTCATCTAAGAACAGGAAAGCATACATAGATATATTGAATATTTATTCAGCATTCACTGTATACCAGGGCACTATACAAAGAAACAAAGAATAAAGACCCATGTATTTATGATTGTATATCAGTCAGCCTAACTGGGAGGGGCCTAAGGCATGCCTTACAGGATGAGTCTCCATAAGGTTGTTTTCTTAGAGATGGCTGTGGAGCTAGACTGGAAGTAGAGTTCATGGCCTTGGGGGCAATGGTATTCCTGGGCCTTTGGTGATCCAGGATCCTGGGAAGCCTACCTGGCACATGTTGCCTCCTGTTTTTCTCATGGCAAATTATTACCTCAGCTAGCATGGCTTGCCTGCAGTTGGCAGTTGCTCTTGGTAGGAGTTGGGGAAAAGGGGTGGACTAGAAACAGGGCACTGTAGTGGGGAAATAATGTTGTTTCTGGGGCTCTTGGGCTTACTTCTCAGTTGATAACAGTTGATTAGCATTTAATTGCATATAGTAAATGCTTTACAAACACTTTTCAATTCATTTAATTTATTCATATGTAATTTATTTACATGTATCTAAGATGTGTTTGTTCAGATGACAAGATTCATTGTCTTATTTTTCTGATGCAGTTATATATATAAATATATGTATGCATATATATGTATATGTGTGTGTATGTATATGTCTGAAAGGGGTCAATGTGATTATCTTAGGTCATCAGTATATATTAGCCTGTCCAAAGGGTTTATTGTATTCGTATTTGTCCATCTGAATAAGAATTATTGTCTGAGGTAGTCAGTGTATGTATGTAGACAAACATACTGCTCCTTCCAGACATACAACATAATACATATTGCCATCATGTAGACTAATACATAGCCCCTAAGCACACTGAGCTTTCAGGCAGATGCTATATACTGGTCCCCTCATATAGAGGAATCTCCTGTAAAAACACAAATTCACTGGTTCTCCTTATATAGACATAATCTTATCCCGTCATATAAATACACATTGACCCCCTAACACAAATATGTAATGAGCCCATTAGACAAACTCACACAGTGTCTTGCCTGTTATGTGGCATATATGAACACACAGAGCCCTCACATACAGACAGACATGCATGCATATTAGAGCCCTTCCTATAGATGTCCAATGATCCCACCCCTTTACCCCTCTATAGACACATCTATACTCTCTCTCTCTTTCTCTCTCTCTCTCTCTCTCTCTCTCTCTCTCTCTCTCACATACACACACTTACCACCTGGAGTACAAACATACTGATGACATTAAATGGAAGCCAAGACATAGTAAACACCTTAGAGAAACATATACAGACCATCTCGGGCAGACATGCACATGGTGATATATACTGACATCCTTACATGCACACACTATACCTGTCTGAAACATACACACACTCTGACTTGCTTATATAGACACATTGACTCCCTTGGACACTGATACCATAAGATAGACAATGGTCCCCTTACATAAACATTCATATAGTGAACCCTTCAGTTAAACACAAACTGACTGCCCCATAGACACACATAGACCCATTCAGACTGACACACATATCCCCTTTCAGACACAAAAACACTGACCTTTTCATCCAGACAAAGACACTGAATCCTTCATATATAACATTAGGTGCTTCCTATTTGGACTGTGCTGTGCTAGGCATCGGGAGAGCAATGAAGTTTAGACAAGACCTGGACGTTTTCCTCCTAGACCTTACAATCCAGGAGAAAAATGATACACTAACACTGATAGCTATAAAAGACATACTAAATGCATCAGATAATTAGAAAACAAGGTGTTATATAGGGCTTGGGCATTGGGGAAGTTGTTACTATTAGTGGTTAGGTTGATCAGGGAAACCTTTCTGGATTTAGGTTTTAAATGATAGGTAGACATTTAGTGGAATTGGTGGACGGTGAGGGGGAAGTTATTCTAGACATAAGGAATAATTCAGAAAAAGGTTCAATGTATATAATTCATGTATCTGCTAGGTAGAGTATTCCAATTCAGTTAGTTTGCAAGGACAGGCATATTAGATAAGGCTAGAAATACAGGCTAATGTGAGTTTATGGAATGCCTTTAATGTTAAGCAGAGCTATTTAACCGTGGCTTTGAACTGACCTTCATATTAGACCTGTACTATATCCCTTCCCCAAATTAATTACTTTGTGTATATTTTGGTTTTCTTTGTATATGTGTAGGCCCACCTTAGGGGATATGTATAAGTTAGGTCTCCAGATACCTGCTATCTCAGGTTCTAGAGGTGCTCTAAGGTTGGTTATAACTGCTAATATAATTAATATATATTCATATATATATATACATATATATATATACACACACATACATGCTACCAACTACACAAATATTTTATATAATATTATTATATTTTACCTATAATATACCATATAAGAATATAACAAATAACAAATATATAAAATTATACAATATAAATAATATAATAATACTAATATAATATGTGTGCTTCTCATTAACAGCCAGTCAGTAGACACAGTTAACTCTTAGCAAGGGCATTTGCTAAGATGGCATAGTAAGAACAGTTATTATAAAACATCCTCCCCTTAAATATAGAGCATACTTTGCCACAAATACATATGTGTTTATGGGGAATGGGAGCTCAAATTTAGAGTAAAATGATGAGGTATTCATATAAAATACTCGGGGTAACACTGAGGACAAAGGCATGTTGCTAGATATACACAGGAGCTTAAAAGACTTTGTCTCCTTATGTTGTGCTCACATAGCTTCCTTTAGGTACAGCATGTCCTCCTAGTCAGGCTGCTTAGCTGGATTCCCAGGGTCTGTTCCTTTCTATATCTTGACTCTTAGTTGCTAAGACTGTCTCTTGAGTCCATACCTCATATGAGTACATATTTATAAGAAGTCTTTTGTGATTCTCTCAGTTGCTAATACTCTCCCTCCCTAACTGCTTTTCATTAAATGACTTTGTGTTTATTATTTTTATATTTTATCTGAATGAACTTAGATAGTACTTTTCTTCCCAGATAGAATGTAAACTCCTTGAGAGTAGGGATGGTTTATTCTTTTTAACCCCAACATCTAATACTTTGCCTAGGCTATAGCCAGAGCTTATTAAAGTCTTATTGATTGGTTTATTGGTGAAAGGAGAAAGATTGGAGAAAGGGAAACCAAAAGGAAGTTATTTTGATAGTGCAGGCAGGAGGCAATTAAAGTGAATTAGAGTGGTGTTCATGTGAGTTTAAAAAAAGTAAATATGAGAGGAAACTATCTATAAATAGGATCTATAGGACTTGAGAAATGTTTAAATATTGGGAGAAAAAAAGTGGAAAGAGTGAAAGAAAATTCTAGTGATGAGTCTGACGTATTATGAGGTTGTGATACCTTCAATGGAATTAGGGAGATTTGCAGAAGTTCTCAACCTGTGAGTTATGTTCAATTTAAATGCATCCTGCATATCAGATATTTACATTATGATACATAACAGTAGCAAAATTACAGTTATGAAGTAGCAACAAAAATAATTTTATGGTTGGGGGTCACCACAGCATGAGGAACTGTATTAAAGGGTCACAGCATTAGGAAGGTTGAGAACCACTGGTTAAGAGACAGTTTAGGGGGGAAAATCATGAGTTTTGTTTTGGGTGTGTTGAATTTGAGATCGACAGAATCCAATAGATTCAACGGAAGTTGAAGATATGCTCATACACTCATGTATTATGTAAATGTACATAAATATGTATTTTTGTCTATGCAAATATAATATATCATATAATAATGATAATTCCTATCACTTAAATAGTACTTTAAGGTTTGCAAAGTACTTTTTGAGTATCATCTCATTTATCTGCATAATTACCCTAGGGAGTAAATGTTATTATTATCCTCATTTTACAGGTGAGGAAGCTAGAGATTAAGTGACTTACCAAAGGTCATACAGCTAGTAAGTATCTGAGGGTGGATCTGAACTCAGGGCTTCCTGATTCCAGGTCCAGTATCCACTGTGCCACCTAGCTGCCTATCTATTTCTGTGTGTGTACAAATATGTGTGTATACATACATACATACATACATACATACATATATACACACACATACAGGGCCTCAGAAATCCTGGTGCAGTGTGTATACATATATACGCATATACATTATGTGAATTGTGGTATGTGTGTACGTATCTTGAGAGTCATCTGCAGAGAGATAATCAAACCTATGGAAATACACAAGATCATTAAAGAGACAGAGTACATAGAAAACAGAGAATAAAAGAGACAGGAGAGTACCTTACAATGCACCTTTGCTTAGAAAGGAGAGGAGTGGGGAGGGAGCAATGGAGGGAGGAAGGGAGAGGGAGAGAGGGAAGGATGGACAGGGAGGGAAACAGGGAAGTTGAGGAGGGAGGAAGGGAGGGAGAGAGAGAGGGAGAGGAATAGAAGAGAGAGAGAGAGAGAGAGAGAGAGAGAGAGAGAGAGAGAGAGAGAATCAGAAGAGAGAAGTATTACAGAAACTAAAGAAAGAGGGAGGAGAATTTTGATCAGTGGTATAAAAAGTCGCAGTACAATGAAGCCAGAAGGAAAGGTCATTGAATACAGCAGCTGAGAGATCATTGGTAACTAAGGAAGTGGAAGGCATGAATGTAGATGACTCTGAAAGTTTACACAATAAATGGAGGAAAAATATTCTGTGTTAGTATAAAAAGTCAGAGTCACATAAAAAATTTTTTTAACTGGGCAGAATGTTTTTTTTAATTTTTTAATCTTTTGTTTATTTATTTTTAGTTTTCAACATTCATTTCCACAAAATTTTGGGTTACTAATTTTCTCCCCATCTCTCCCCCACCCCACAAAATTTTTTTTTGATGATAGTGAAGATGGGAGCTTGTTTTTGAAAGGTACTAATAGATAGGAGGAGATTGAAGATTCAATTTAAAAAACCCATGATGTAATTAATACTTAAGTGCTTACTATATGTTAACTGGAGATACAGAGAAAAAAATGAAACGTTCCACTATAGGGAGATACAACATTGTACACACTCAGGTAGCTAAGTACAAGGCAAATTGTAGAGGAACACTAACAATGGGTGCTCAGGGAAAAGCCTTTCCATCAGAAGTGAGACTAGAGCTAAACCCTGAAGGAAGCTAGATTCTAAGAGGTGGAACTCACGAGGCTATGAACTCTAAGCAGGGGAGAGCTTTAGAAAAGACCTAGAAGTGTGAGAAGGAATGTGGAGTCTGCAGAATAGTTAGTGGCTGATTTGGCTAGAATGTTGATCATATGAAGAGGAGTAATGTGAAATAAGTCTGAAACAGTAGCCTGGAGTCAGATTGTGGAGGACACTACACACCAGGCTGAAGAGTTTGCATTTTATCCTTGAGGCAATAGGGAAACACTGAAGATTTTTGGGTAGGAAAAGTGACATGGTCAGATCCAAGACTATTTCAATCACTAAGGGGAGGATGGATTGGGAAAGCAAGAGAATGGAAGTAGGGAGACCAATGGGAGGCTATTACATTAGTCTGAATGAGAGATGATTAGGGCCTAAACTAGAGTAGTAGCCATGTAAGCATTGAAAGGGGAATGAATGGGAGAGATATTGTGGAAGTAATTGCTAGGCAACCGGTCAGATGTAGGAGTCTAGAGATAGGGAAGAATCAAGCATGACTTTGAAGTGGCAGACCTTTGTGCCCGGAAGGCTGGTTATATCCTCAGCAAAACTGGGGAAATCTGGAGAAAGGCCTAGAAGATAATTAGTTCTCTTTCTTACATATTGCATTTTTGATTCAGACTGGACATCCAGGTGGAGCTGAATTGCAGACAGTTGGCTAAGGACTGAAGTTCAGGAAAAAGATTAGGGCTGGATATCTTGTTTCATTTTATTTGCTGTTATTTAAGTTTCTACTACCAAACACTGTTGAGAGAACCTGCCTTCACATTTCCAAAGCTTCAAGAACAGTATTCATTCAATACTGTGTGGACAGAATTCTTATGGTTTTACTGTAAACTCACAATTTTCCTTTTCCATAGTAATTTTCCATTGTCCTAGGACCTTGTAATTATATACACAAACTTCCATATATCTATATTTACTATATATACATATTATATTGTATTTATTATAAATATAGACATTTCCTTGTGTTCCTAATAAATGGATTTTGGGGAATTCTGAAGTGAGTCCACTTTTACTTTTAATATCAGAAACTTGAATAAGTTATTTTCATAGGATCACAGACTTGTACATGAAGGAACTGAGGCCTGGAGAGGTTAATTGACTTGCCCAAGGTCAGCTCTATTTCCAGTACACCATGGCATCTAAACTATGTGTTTATTGATTTTTCTTGACTATACTTATTTGTTACAAGGGAAAGGCATCTATGGGAGAGGATAAGTGAGTGGGCAGAGATAGAGATGTTAAAAAAAGTGAAGAAAGAAAGGAAGAAAGAAGGAAGGAAAAGAGGAAGGAAGCAGTGATAGGGCTTGGAGTTGGGGTAGAGTAGCCATATTTATTACAATTATATACTGAGAGGCATTGGTGTAATGGCTAAAACTAGACTCAGACTCAGGATGACCTGGATTCAAGGCCTACCTCTGACATCCTAGAAAGTCACTCAGGCTCTCAATGTTACCAATTGGAGGAAGGACTGAAGAAATTTTGTTATATGAATATAATCAAATTTTATTGTACTCAAACAATGAATATGAAAAATTCAGAGCAACTTAAGAATTCTTGTATGAACTAATTAAGAATAAAACTAAGAGAATAGTTTATACAATAATTATGCAAGGAAAATAACTTTTAAAGACATAAGAGATCTGATCAGTGTTATGATTATTTACCATATATGGGATGAATTAGAGGTTAGTGATGGAGACATAAAAATACAAATAGAAAGAAAAGAAAATTAACAAAACATTTTATGATATCTAGAAGAAAACAAAAGACATTCAGAAGAGGGCACAGATAGACCAGAAAACTTTGTTGCTATTTTGTTAAAGTTAATATATGCTTTTTAAAAAACAAACTATATGTCACAACAGTTCATTTCTTCTGAAATTATCTTTTGTTCTTTGTGTTCTAAAATGTATGTGTTTGTTAATGATTTTTAAGTTCATTATAAAAATAATTTTTAAAAATGAATTAATGTAGTGATAGGAAGCCAGAGCAGGGTTGATGAACTAGGAGAACTGAATGGGTAAATTTGGGATAAACTCACCCACAAAACGAAAGAGGAAAGCCAATTGTATTAGAAAAAAGAATCCAGGGGCGGCTAGGTGGCACAGTGAATAGAGCACCGGCCCTGGAGTCAGGAGAACCCGAATTGAAATTTGACCGCAGACACTTAACACTTAATAGCCGTGTGATCTTGGGCAAGTCACTTAACCCCAATTGCCCAGCTTTCCCCCCTCCAAAAAAGCAAAAAAAGAAAGAAAGAAAAAAGAATCCAAAAATGTGTACTAGAAACACACTTGAAAAAAGATTCACATAGAGTTAAAATGATTATAAAGAGAAAAATCTTCAGCTAAACTAAAAAACCAATGTAGCAATTAATAATTTCAGATAGGTCTACAATAAATAGGGAAAAGATAAAAAAAGAAAATTGAGTAGGTAGATGGAAAGACAGGAGGATACGCTGAACATGAAAACTAGGTTTAGTAGGATAGGAGAGGACAAGAGGTTGTGACCAGAGAGAGGAGTTGCGATTTAAGATGACGGAGTTGCTACAATTTTTAGTGATGATGATGTCTGAGGTGACTGAGGTAAAATAGTAATAATGGTTATGGTAGTTGAAGAGAATGATGAACTGGGAGGCTAGGATGTTCTAAGGAATTTAAATATGAATAAATAAGAAAGGCAGGTGAGACAGGGGTTATGGTATGTGCCTATAATCTCTGCTACTAGTGGAAGCTGAGACTACTGGACCACTTGACTTTATGAGTTCTAAGCTACAATAGGGCTAAAGTTGATCAGATGTTCAAACTAAGTCTGGCACTAATATGGTAAGTGCCCAGGAGTAGAAGGTTACCAGGCTACCTAAAGAATAGTGACCATGCCCAGGTTGGAAAAATAAAGGTTACAGCTTCTATACTAATCAGTATTGTATTAGGCCTTTAAGTGGCTATTGCACTTCCAACCTGGTTGAAATAGAGACCCAGTCTCAAAAAATAAAACAATATAAAGAGAGTAAAGGATCAGGTAGGGGACAGCAAGAAAGATCTAGACTCCTACCCAGGTTATGTGTTGACGTAAGGTTTAATAGATGCTGGTACAACTAGTTAGTGGTGGCATCAGTGACATCTGTCTCTCCCCAGTGATTGTATCACCCATGGGTGATAAGGATGGCCATTGTAAGGGCTGATTAGATGTTAAGTTCACGATTGTTGCTGACAGACTAGGTACCAACCAATATCCACTGTACCAACAACTGTAACTATAAGTGTCCTCCTCTCTCCTTAAAGGCAGAGCTCCACCTTATGATTGCTTTTTTCCTCCTCCACAGTTAAAGTTGCTGAAGAAAATTCCTCAATTAAGCTGATTTCTCCCACTAAAAAAAATTATGGTAACCTCATCTGAACCCTTATTGCTGCTTTATAGTCCTTTCATCTGACTCTTACATTCTCATTCATCATATTGATTGTTTCAATTTTTTCTTCCTTCTTACATTTGATCAGTGCTCTATACTGCACTCAGCATTTATAGTTTTATAGTGGTGTGTCAATCTGATGAGACCCTCCAGCATTCCTTCTGTTATTACTCAAAACTTCTTAACAACTTTTTAGCATTATCACCTACTCTCTTCTTCCCTCAGGTCACAGAAGAGGAAATATCACTATTTTCCAGCTGGGCAATCCTTTTTCTAATGCCTTTGACTTCCTTTCTTCAAGACTCAACTTTGCTTTTTCCTCCTCCGCTGGCCTCCTTTACTTACATCTTAACTACATGGGCAGTTCTGTCCAGTTCTTAAAGAGCTTTCTTCCCCATCCTTTCTCCTTTTCTGAACTGATAAATTTCTTAAAAATAAGTTTTTGTTGATGTCTTTTTTCATATCACTGTAATTTCCCCCAGTATTCCTCTTTCTTCCCACCCACCGTCCAAAGCTATCCCATTAAAAAACAAACAAACAGAATTCTTTAAGAGAAAGATCAGGAAATAATAAAGTCCCTCTCTGAAAAGAGGTAGAATGGCAGTATCTTCTCATATTTCTTCTTTCCAGTCATGCTTGTTCTCCATAATTTTCCAACATCCAATTTTGATTTTTTTATGGTTGTTCTTTCCATTTACATTGTTTAGTCAATGTGTATATTATTTTCTTGATTCTGCTTACTTCATTCTGCATCAGTTCATGTAGATCTTTTCATGCCTTGCTGTATTCATCATATTCATAATTTCTTACATCACAGTAATATTCTATTACAGTCATGTATTATAATTTATTTAGCTGTTCTCCCAATTGATAAGCATCTACTTTATTTCTGATTCTTTGTGATTAGAAAAAAAGTGCTACTATAAATATTTTGGTGTATTTTTATTATTGTTCTCCTCAGGCTATAACCCTATTAGTTAAATCTCTGGATCAAAAGGTATGAACATTTTAGTCACTTTCTATGCATATTGCTTTCAAAAATGGTTATACTGATTCACAATTCTACCTACTATGCACTAGTTTGCTTATCTTCCTATAATCCCTCCAATATGGACAATTCCCTTGTTTTGTCATCTTTGCCAATTTTTAGAGTATGAGTTGAAACTTCAGAGTTACTTTGTTGTGCATTTCTTTTATTAGTGATTTGGAGCATTCTTCATTCTTCCATGTGGTTGTTAATAACTTGCAATTCTTTTGAGAACTTATTATTCATATCCTTTGATCACTTATCTTCTGGGAGTGATCTTTGGTCTTACATGTATCTATTGCTATATATCTTGGACACAAAACCCTTATCAAAGAAATTTTATGTAATGTCCTTCCTCCCCCCTCCCCTTCCACTACTTCCCTTCTTATCCTAAGTGAATTTTGTTTGTGCAGAAACTTTTAAATGTCCTGTAATGAAAACAAATTTCATGAGATAAAAATTATCTATTTTTATCTTTTTTTTATTGTCTCTGTCCCTTGTTTGATTAAGAATTCATCTCCCCACTGTGAAATATTTGGCTACTTTGATCAAGACAATGGCCCAAGACAATTCCAAAAGACCCATGATGAAACATACTATCCACTTCTAGAGAGAGAAATGATGAACTTTCAATGCAGTTTGAAGAGTACTTGAAAAAACTTTTTTTTCTTGTTTTGTTTGTGTTTGCAACATGACAAATATGGAAATATGTTTTGTGCAATTTCACATGTATAATCAATATAAAATAGCTTACCTTTTCAAGAAGAGGGGAGAGGTGGGAGGGAGATAGAATTTGAAACTCTGAATTTTTAAAAATTATTGTTAATTCTTTACTTGTAATTGGGAAATATGAAATAAGTTTAATGAAATTAATAAAAATACATCTAAAAATAAAAAAAAGAATCCACCTCCTATCCATAGCTATTGGAGTCTTATAATTTGCTCCTTTTCTATTTTTTTAATGGTGTGCCTTTGACATTAAGGTCACATATTCATTTAGGATGTATTATGAAATATAGTATAAGTTGTTAGTTTAAGAGTAATTTTTTGCCAGACTGCTTTCCAATTTTCCCTGAAATTTTTATCAGATAGAGAGTCCTTTCCTAAGTAATTCATATTGTCTATTTTACTGATCCCTGGATTGCTGAATTCCATTACTTCTGATTCTCCTTTGTCAAAATCTGTTCTATTGATATCTCTCTAATTCTAACAAATACTAGATGTTTTGATGGTTGCTGTTTTATAATATAATTTGAGGTCTGGAAGTGCTAGTCCTTTTTGTTTTTATCTCTATCTCTTCTTTATTTTCCTTGATATTCTAGATTTTTATTTAATGATATAATACTAGAATTCTAAATTAACTTTGGTATTGTAATTTCTCTTATATTTTCATGGTCCAGCCATAAGTATTGAATATTTCTTCAGCTATTTAAGTTGCCCTTTATTTCTTTAACAAGCACTTTGTAATTGAATCTAAACAAGTCTTTTGTATGTTTTGGTATACTGATCCCTACATGCTTTATACACTTTGGCGTTATTTGGAATGGGATTTCCCTTGATGTCATTGCCACTTAGATTTTGTTATTATTATATGGAAATACTATTGAATTTTAAATTTATTTTGTAGCCTAAAACTTTGCTGAAGCTATTACCCAATTAGCATCTTTCCTGATTTCCTAGGATTTTCTAAGTAAACCACATTTACAAAGAAGGATAATTTTATCTCCTCTGCCTTGCTTTATGCCTTTAATTTCTTTCTCTTGTTTTATTGCTATTGCTAATATTTCCAGAAGTATAAATAAGAGTGGGGAGAGTGGCATTCTTGCTTTATATCTCTATTTATTAGAAAAGATTTTGTGTACCTCTATTATATATGATGCTGCTTTTGGTTTCAGATAATTTTTTTTAATAATAAAAAAGGTCCCTCTATGCCTATACTTGATATGTTTTTTTTTTTTTTAAGCATAAATGAGTGTTGTACTTTGTCAAAGACTTTTTCTGGATCTGTTAAGATAATCATGTGATTGGGGTGTTTTTCTTTTAATATGATTAATTATGTTTATTGTTTTCTTAATGTTGAATTATCCTTGCATGTCTGGTATGCATCTAACTTGTTCACGATGAACAATTTTTTGGGAACTAATCTTTGTAGGTGTTTGGACAAGATTTTATTTAATATTTTTGAATTTATATTCATTAGTTGTGTTAGTCTATATAGTTCTCTCTTGGTGCCTTATTCTTCCCTGGTTCAGATGCTAGGACTGTATTTGTCCCACAAAAGGCTTTCTTTACCAATATTTGAGAATAGTTTGTCTTGTGTTGTTACTAATTATTATTTTTAAAAATTTGATAGAATTTTCCTGTGAATTCATCAGGACCAGAAGGTTTCTCCACTCCTTCCCCCTCCCTCATCCCAACCCTGATCCCTTTTGCTAATTCCTTAGAAACTAGTTCATTTCTTTTTCTGTGAATGGATTTTTAAGATCTTTGTATGAGATGAGATGAGATAGTTGATCTTCTCTTTGTTTGGATTTTTGTATTTTGAAGGTGTTCCTCTATTTCTTTGTGTCCTCAGTTTTGGTAGCAAATAATTATGTATAAGTTCTGATATATATATTTTTAAATTGTGGTTTTCTTGTGATTTCACCTTGTTTATTTTTTTTTCTTCATTTGATTTTCTGCTCTCTTCTTTTTAATCAGATTGGCTAAATGTTTATTAATTTTATTGTTCTTTTCAAAAAATTAACTTTTAGTTTTATTTATCATTTACATAGCATTTTTGATTTGTCTAATTTTTTCCTAATTTTTAAAATATTTCTTTTGTGCTTATTTTGGATTTATCTATTTTTTTTTGTTTTCTAATTTTAAAAAGTACACATCAGAACTGAATGTTGTAAACTAAAAGTAGATAAACAAATTTAATAAAAATAAAATTTTAAAAATGCACATCAGTTCCTTAATACTTTCTCTTTCTATTTTCTTAATGTATGATTTTGGATATAATTTTTCCACAGGACTACTTCAGCTACATCCCAGAAATTTTGATGTTTCTATTTGATATCTAGTAGAAATATTTGATATGTTGTTTCATCATTACTACTTTCACATAATTATTGTTCCTATGATTTGTTTTTTGTTATTTAGCATTTCTTTGTTAAGTCTCCATTTGGATCTGTCTTTAACAAAAGACTTTGTGCTTTCTGAATTAATTAGTATTTTCATTTTGATATATTCTGTAAAGTATGTGCTTATGATTTCTGCCTTTTTAAACTTTTGCTTGCAATATATCTGTATCCTAATATGTGGCCAATTTTTGTAAAAGTTCTACGTGAGGTTTAGAAATACATGTTGTTGTTTTTAACAGTTTAGAAGATAGCATGTCTTTTAGCTTGTTTCTCCAGCAGTTGGTTCAATTCTGAATTTTTCTTTTTGCTTATTTGTTAGATTTATCTAAAACTGAGACATTAAAATCTCTTGCCACTAGTGTATTACTGTTTATATATTCTTGTAATTTAGTTAATTTTTCCTTTATTGATTTCGATGCTAAGGCATTTGGTCCATATAAGCTTAATACTAATAATGGTTTGTTGTCTATGCTTCCTTTCAGCATTAAATTGTTTCCTTATCTCTTTATGTTGTGAATTTGTGTTTTTGTTTTGTCTGAGATTTTGATTACAACTCCTGCTTTTTTAGATTGACCTGATGCATAGTAAATCTTGTTCCAGCTTTTTAATTTTATTTTTCTGGTATGTCTTTACTTTTTTGTTTTGTGTTTCTTGTAAGCAACAGATTGTGGGGTTTTGTTTTCTTATATAACTTACAATCAGATATCATGGGGGTAATGGACAGCCAGAAAAGAGGGAGGATGTGGACCCAGAGAGATTTCATGAGAAGTGTGGAAAAATATGATCATGGGAAAGACAAAGGATAGTAATGAACTAAACAATGAGATATAAGAAAATTCCTGCTAAGGGCCATTACTTCTATTTTCTCTATCACCAGCAGAAATTGCTAATTCTTAGTGAGGCACAACAGAAAAAGGGGAGTATGGGGCAAAAACTATAAGACAATAACAAAAAAAATTGTTTAGAAGAGGGAACCCAAAATAGGTACCTAATTTCATGAGGAATATTGAGACTTAAGAAGGTTTAAATAAGTACAACAAATCAAAGAATATAAGTAGAATAGACAGAAAGGGAAAGTAAATAATGAAGAGAATAAGGGAAACACATCTTTTTTTTTTTAAGAAAAAAGTACACATAAGAAAATTTTACAAAACTAATGAAGAAAACAACTTGAAGGGGAGGAAAGGAAAGGGATTTTATTTGACTACTTAATTGGGGGGGGGGAAGGGAAGGATTAAATAACTAGGTAAAAAGAAGAAAGAAGTTAGGCAAAACATTAAAACTAGGAAAAGGTATCACATAGGAGGCAGGGTGGTAAAATGTGAGATAAAAGTCTGTGAAAATAGAGTTGCCTTAAAATAAATTAAGCTAAAATAACTGAAGAGACAAAATACCGTCTTTATAAAGAGGGAGAAAAATTGCAATGGGGTGGGGGGAATGGTATTAGAAACAAATGGAGGAAAACATAAACCTAACCCCAAAACTTCAAATGTGAGTGGATCAAACAATCTGATAAAACAAAAAAAATGACAGATTGTGTAAGAAAACAATATTCCACAATCCCTCCTTATTCTAATGTAATCTCCTTAAGGACCGGAACAATCTTGCTTTTGTATCTGTATTTCCTGCTCTTAGCAGTACCTGGCATGTGTTCTTTTTTATTTGCTGTTCATTAATTCTTTGCACTCAGAGATATAAGACTGGAGCTCCGATGACAGGACTTCATTGGAGATAGGCATTTGGGAATCACTAACATATAGGTCATTGTTGAAACCCTCAATACCGAGGGCAAGTGTAAAGAATTGAAAGGCACATAACGAAGTTTTAGGGAAAGCTTATAGTTATACAGTTATCCTATGGCACAAGAAAGAGGAGTAAGGAAAGTCAATAGATAATAATGTTTCATTGAATTTAGAACTAAAAAAAAAGACCTCAAAGATTATCTAGTGTGAATCCCTTCATTTTACTAATGAGAAAACTAAGGCTCAGAGGTGAACAAGTGATTTAGGATGGCGAAATTTAGAGCTGGAAGGACCCTTTAAAATCTTCTCCTAATTTTTAGACAAGAAAACAGGGGTCTGGAAGTTAAGTGAACTTGTCAGAACTGGAATTTTTACTCAGGTTTGCTTGTCCCAAATTCAGTGCTCTGTCCTCTGTACTATGGACACTTCATCCTCCCAATTTTTCTAGAGGACAGAGAGTGCTGTATTGCTTATACTACACAGACTAGGAATAAAGAAACCTCAAGTCCATTCCCCAACCTCCTCTAAAACCACTCCCTTGTTTTTTCTTCCCAAAGTACTGTTATTTATATACTCAACTTAAGATTGTGTCTTGAATTTTGCAAATTTGAATTTGTTTTACAATAGTTCTTTGGTTGTTTTGCCTTCATTATACTGAAATCTTTCTCAGAATAAGGACTTTATTCCTTTAAATCCTATGAGTTTCTCTCATCCCGTCCTCTTCTTTCCCCCTTGCCCACTGCTTGGAGCTCAATAAATACAGGAATGATTTGTTTTTTAACCCAGCGCAAAGCCACTCAAGATTAATTTCATCTTCAATCTTTATTGATCTCTCCTTGGAATACATGAAGAAGAATATAGACAGAATTGTCAGATGGAAGTTTTTCTGCCAGTAGAATCAAATCCAGCGGTGTGTTTAGGCTGAATCATTCAAACCTGGAAGAAAAACAGAAATGTCACCAATGATTACTGTATCAAGGCAAATGCACCCTATGTCTCCTTCCCTTGTTCACATCACACCGTCTCCCATCTTCAAGCTCTCCTTCTCACACCCAAGATCATCCTTCACTCACTGCTCAGTTGAGTCCTTCCCTTATCTGTTGAGCCCACATAGTGCTGTTCTTACTATTCTCTCCCTATTTTCTTATGTTGTCCAGCTAAACAGTTTGAACTTGTCTTAGTGGTCACATCTCCGTATTTGCATCCTCTCTCCTCTGTAGGATAGAGTATAGAGATTCTATGTCATTTCTCTAGAATGCTCTCATAGGTTCATGGATTTACAGTTGAAAGGAACCTCAGAAAACACAGGCCAGAAGCACTTGGTCTCCAGGAGATGCTCAGACATAGATATAGAGAGACAGGTGTACTTTTTGGATTTGATTGAGGCAGAGGGTGAGGCATTGTTGAAATAGGACAAACAAATGGCCATGATATAACCCAATGCTAAAAGAACAAAATCCTCAATGGAGGACGTAGTGGAAAAATATTAGAAGGCATTCATTAGTGGAAAGAGTACTTAATCCTAGGAAAGAAGGTTTTTTCCAAATGTCACATATATGGGCAATAATCTCCTGCTGAGTTTGCCTCATTGATGTAGTTTGGGAGGAAAAGAGGAAGAGAAGAAGAAACAGGATTTCACCCTAGTGGATCCTTGCATCATTGATTTAGATTCAATAAGAAGTTATTGAGTCCAAACACCTTATTTTGCAGATGAGGAAACTGAGGCACAGAAGAGATGAGAATTTGAATCCAGATCTTCCTGATGCCATGTCCAATGCTCTATTGCACTACTCCATGCTGCTTCTATTTAAGGAAGACCCTAGAAACTAATTCCTTTCCCACCTTAAGACAAAATCAACCACTCCAATGCCAGTTCCTTCATTCTCTTATTCTTAGGATCCTCAGATGGGAAGGAGTCCTTAAACAGGGAGCTGCAAAGGAAGTAACCTAGAGGTCAGGGTAAATGTTCCTTCCTTCCTACTTTTTCTTCTTCCCTCCTTCCCCTTCCTTCTTCCCTCCCTCCTTCCTTCCTTCAACAGGCCTTTATTTACTGAACATTTGCTATTTTGTGACAGACAAGAGGGAAGGCAGGGAGTGTTTCACTTTGATTTGGTCTCCCCAATACTTAGCCAGGTGTGGAATAAATACTTATACAGTGATTGATTGACATCTGTCCTTAAGAAGTTTACAGAGAGATAAAACAAGTACTACATGTGTGATCTTAATCAAATCATCTTCGAGCCTCAGTCCTTTACCTGATCATAAGCTTTCTATTATCATTCTATCTCTCATTATGCTTTACAAGCCCTGGCTTTGTTTACTCTTTATCCTCATTATGACCTGCATTCCCTTTACCCCTCAGTTAAAAAAAAATACATTGATTTTTAATTTAATTTTGAGATGTTGAGAACGTCCTATTATGGATTGGAAAATAAGGTGAATGTGTACATTTAGCATGGCCTTGGACAGGAAGGACAGAAACAGGTGACTAATGGGTGAAGAAGCCCTTGGCTCCTCCTCCACTCCTCCAGACTGACTCATGAATTGTTTCATGCTCATGAAATACTTTTGGCAGCACTTTGGCAGCCTTGCAGCACCCTAAGTTTCTCCTCTCAGAATAGGCAACAATTCACCATTTTCTTTCAATTACTTTCACATACAACTGGGGATATGTTGGCCAGTTGGAGTAAGCTTTTAGTCTTTGTTGTACTTCTTCATCCTTCAGTATATCAATGTCTCAAAATCAACACCCTTCAGTTCTTTCCCAGATCCTCTCCAGTGACTATTTTATCCTTCCTTCCCTATCTCAACTACTTAGTGAACCAACTCTATACCGTTCTCCACTTTTGAAACCCTTGTACCTTTGTCCTATTCCTGTACATGATCATGTCTTGCTTTGGATTACTTCCACCAACTGCCTCATGCTCATTGGGTCTACTGTGTAATCATAGCTGGACCCTCACTACTATAAGGCAAACATTCTTTTTGCTCCCTAATTGATTCACCATCCCACTGTCCACAGCAACTATTCATAATCTTCTCATCTATCCTCAATCCTTTTATGGCACCCTCTCCCCACTCTCTCAGCTGAGGACCTCTGATTCTTCACTATAAAATTTGAAACCATTTACAAAGACCTCTCCTTTTTATCTTCTGTCCTTCTATTTTTACATTACTCAGTTCCTTCTACTATGTCCTTCTTCTGGTCTCAGATAATGAGAAGGCTCTTCTTTTGCTAAGGCAAACCCCTCTGACCTAATTATTCAACTAAAACTGTCCTCTCTAATGATACCAATAATGTCTTAATTGCCAGATATAATGAGCTTTACTCAATCTTCATACTTTTTGAACTTTCTTGCAGTATTTGGCACTATTGACCATTCTTGCTTCCTGGCTACTATCTCTTCTTTGAGTTTTTGTGACACTTTTTCCTCCTTATTCTCCTATCCATCTGATTGTTTCTTCTCACTTATCATCCATGTAACTGTGGGTGTTGCCCAAGGCTCTGTCCTCAGCCCCCTTCTCTTTTTGATTTGTACTATCTCATTTGGTGATCTTATCATGTTCCCAGTATCAACTCTGTGCAGATGATTCCCAGATATGTACATCCATCCAGCCTTCTTTCTCTCTTCCTCTCTCTCTCTCTCTCTCTCTCAGCAATCAGGGTTAAGTGACTTGCCCAGGGTCACACAGCTAGTGTCTAGGACCAAATTTGAACTCATGTCCTCTTTTATCCACTGTTCCACCTAACTGCTCCACCAGTTTTCTCTTAAACATGTCAATCTGGATGTCTCATCAGCAACTCAAACTCCACGTGTCCTATACAGAACTCTTTATTGGCCCTCGCACTCCCCCCAAGCCCTCTCCCTTATAAACTATTCTAATACTGTCAAGGAGACCACCATCTTTATAGGTACACAGACTTACAACTTCAGTTTCATCCTAACTCCTCACTCTTACCACATATATATGATCTATAGCTAAATCTTGCCATTTCTACCTTTACGGCAGCACTTGAGTATATATGTGTATGTATATACATATATGTAGATACATATATGTATCTCCCTTTCCATTCATGGAACCACAATCCTAGCTCAGGCTATCATTGCCTCTTACCTGACATTAGTTTTCCTCAAATCTCCCTTCCTCAAGTCTTTCCTCTTTCCTATCTACCCTCCACTAAGCTCTCAAAGTGATCTTCCTTAAAAAAAAAATGTGAATATGACCATCTATGGGTCCCAGTTACCTCTAGAATTAAATGTGAAGTCCTGTTTCACATTTAAAGCCTTTCATAATCTTACCCTTTCCTGTTATCTCTAGTCTTTTTACAACCTTGTTCCCTTCCACACACTCTGAGATCCAACTACACTGTCTTAACAAGCAGTTCCTCCACGTGACAGCCACTCCCTCTCTCCTCTTTGTGCTTTTACACTGATTCCTTTCTCTCCCTCATAATACCTGGAATGCTCTGCCCCCTCACCTCTGCTTCTTAGTTTCCCTGGCTTCCTTAGGACTCAGCTCCCCACTTTCTGCAGGAAATTATTTCCAGAGTTGCCCAGCACCTCTTACCCTTCAAGTTATGAATGTCTTTTCCTTTCAAATTACCTCATCTACCTTATACCTATCTTGTGGGTACCTAGTCTCCACCATTAGAATGTAGGATGTTTGAAGGCAGGGACTTGTCCTGTTTTTGTTTTTTGCCTTTCTTTGTACTCCTAGCACTTGGCACAGTGCCTGGTAAGTAGTAAGTGGTTATTGACTGTGTCTTGATTCCTATATCAGACTGGAAACTCCCTGAGGACAGAGAATGTTTCTCCTCATCAGGTTGAGAGTTCCTAGTAGGCTGGGGCTGTGTCTTGTCCTTCTTCTGTGTCTCTTTCCAGTACCCAGCAGCAAGTTATAGCACTATAAGAGTTCAAATCAAAGGAAAGGCAGACAAAATACACTTGTTGCCTGACTGACAGACTATAAAACAAGCAGTTGGATTAAATGATCTCTGAGATCCTTTCTAGCTCTAAATCCATAACCCTATGAATTATAAAGTTCTTCTGAATTCTAAATTGGATGATACTATAAGACTTCTTGAATGAGTTTCTCCATTCTTGGAAGCTCTAACATAAAACTCCTTCCCAGCCATCGTTATTCATCATGGGATCATAGACCCTTAGAGACCACTTAGGCCAACACTCTCATTTTACAGATTAGTAAACTGAGACTTCAAGAAATCTCAGTCCTTAAGGATCTTCAGGGTCCCTAAGTGGCAGAACCAGGATTCAAACTTTGAATGTATGACTCTAACTCCATTGTGCTATATGGCCTGCTTGGCCTGGCTTTTGGAGGTTTCCAGGATGAGAGCCTCTTTGAGCTCCCAGTAAGTTGAAGGTCCATTTCAAGAACCAGTCAGTCAACAAACATTTATTATTAGCAAATGTGCCAGGAATTGTGCTAAGTGCTATAGTTGCAGAAGGAGGCAAAAACTGTCCCTGATCTCAAGGAGCTGCTTCAGTTCAGAGATCAGGGGCGACTGAGGGTAGAAATTTAGTCATAATGACTCTCTGTGCTTCCAGTCACACCCAGGAATCTCCCATCTTTTATTCTTTCTTTTCTACAAGAGATTGATCTCACCTCCAGTTTTCTGTGTTCTTTGCATCCCAGTTGGCTTGGTTCATTAGTTCTGTACTGTCAGCTTTTCTCTCAGTGATGTTATGTCTCCAACTGGCAAGACAAAGATCAGAGAGTGGATGAAACTGAGTTTTGCAGTTTAGGAAGGAGGTGATGACTTTAGCTGAGTGGCTTTCATGGCCTTTCAATTCCTAATATCTCTGTCTCCCACTAGCAGACTCATATCCCCCTTCACCCAAACAATTCCTTAATTAATTTTTCAATTTTTCAATTATCACTACACAAATGTTCAGGGCCCCCAAAGAGGACACCCTTAACTACATTAATACCACTCTTGAAGAGTGATAAAGGAGAATTCTTAAGAATAGATAAACTTCCCAAAATTCACTGCCATTTCAAAATTTGAGAATGCTGCACCTCATATTTTCTCAATGTTCCTCTCCTTCCTGATAACTCCTGTAAACTTCTGAGGGTCCAATATGTTTTCCCTTTAAAATGGTGACATAGATTCAATATTGAAAAATCAACCTGATAAAGGACTATTTTGCTTAATCAGAGCTGTAACTAAAGGGAAGTGGATAGGACTCTTTTCCAGGATACCTTTAGAGGACCACTGACAACACTGAGCTCCAAGGGCAAGATCAGTCCAACCTGATACAAGGGGCTGAAATGGATGGAGATAACATGGTTGGGAGTTGAAAGGTAAGGGAGAGAGATAACTCCAGGGGAAAATGATGATACTAGGAGAGAGGGACTGAGCTGACAAGATGTTGGAAGGAAAGGGAGAGGACTGAGGTCAAAGGGAAAGAGAGAATTTAAAACTCAAACTTTTTAAAAAAATTAATGTTAAAAATTTTAAAAAGAAAAAATAAATTAGCAAATACTTGAAAAAAGAAAGGGAGAAAACCGGGGAACACTGTGAGAAAGGAACTGGGAGATGCTAGGGAAAAAGGAGGGACTTATGGAAACACTGAAATGGAAGAGCAAGGGCTTAGAGGACCCTGGGAAAGAGATGAGAAATAACTCACTTGTTCTTTTTCCCCTTCTGGGACAGCAACCAGTTAACAAAGTCCTGTTGCATGATCTTATCCATCGTGATGCTGTAGTCACTAATGAAGGTCCCCTCAGCATAGCGCTGTCCTCGAGTCCAAGGGCCACCAACTTTGGGGTGAGGCCTAGAGAGTGAGAAGAGAAAGAAAAAAAGGCCACTCATTGGGGGAGAGAGGTAAGGAAGGGTGGAAAATAGAATAGAGAGAGGATCAGGAAGAGAAGAAGAGGGAACAGATCAGGGGAAGGGATAGAAGAAGAGAGGGATAGAGGAAGAAAGGACAGGGAAAGGTATAGAAGGAAGGAAAGGGAAGTCAATAGCAATCAGGAGAAAAAATATGTACAATAACTCAGGAAGATCCATTAAAACCAGATTGATCTCATTTTTACTTGATATGTGTTTTCATGGCCCAAATACCCTGTCAGAGATATAGAGAAAGCTTCATTCTCAACCCAGGGACTTCTCTCAATATATGACTTTGGTTCCAGTGGGAGTTGAGATATAGGCAGGAGAAATTAGAAGTAGGGTCTGGCATATAGGCTCCCCTACACCCCTCACGTTGAATTATTTCCCTGGTTCCCTGTTGTCCCAACTGGAGACTATAAGGAGTTGCTAAATAATCTCAGAAAGAATAATGTCCCTCAGCAAGGAACTAAGGTGTCTATCCAACTCCACTGGAAATACCCCAGTTGAGTAAGTCAAGGATTTTCCTGATCACTTCTGCCACACTTCCATTATCTCTCTTGCCCTACTCAGCTCCTTGATGCACAGTCATAAAGATATAGTCTATCAAGATTGCCTCCTCAAAAAAAAGTCCTATAGTTTATCTCCTTGCCTCTGAAAAGGCAAATCACCACCCTAAGCCATCCAAGAAACAGAAAATAGATGCTAGCTGGAGTTCTGCAAGAAGGAATATTCCAGTTTTGCTCAGATGACTACCAGACAATTCCTCCAAATGGCTATTCTCAATCTCCCTTTCTGCCTAAACCCCATCCACCCTGCCTTCATCCTCTGAGGAAGGAGAATAATTCAATTACCATCCTTCAGAGACCTTTGCTAAGCCACTTGGGTTTCTCTTGTCTATGATCACTAAGTTCTCAACCCCTAAGCCAGATAGGTGTCTTTGAGGAAACCCAATATGGAGTCATCTCTCCAGTCCTCTCTACTCTGTCAAGTAGATACTTTTACCTGAAGTGAGCCTCCTCCATAGCACTGTTCACCCCTACCAAGAACAGGGGCAACAACATCAGAGAGAAAGCCTTGACTTTCACCATCTTCCCAGTCCTGTTTCCTGAGACAAGGGAGAAGGGTTCTGAGTTAGCTGAGTCGAGTGGAGCTAAGAATGAGGTCAGAGTAGCAGTTATGACCTTATAGAGGGGTTAGGGTAGGAAGAGTAGCAGAACCTGGGCTAAGCCTGGAGTTTGGGGGATTTTCTATCTGGATCTCTGATTTCATAGTTGTAGGCAACGGTAGGTATAGGTGAAGAAACCACCAATGCATATCAGCAACTGTTCTCTTAAATTTAGTCTTAGATCCTTGTCTGGATCACCAAGAGTTTAAGTGACTTGCTCAGGGTCTCACAACCAATGTCAGAGCCAGAGGTCAAAAGACCCAGAGATCCCAGGTCAAGATTAGCCTGCCCCAAAGCCTGCCATTTTTAGGGCTGAGAGAGACAGTCTTCATTCTTACCTAGAGGGAGATATAGAAGTGGTTTTAGGATTCTAGACATCCTCCAGTTACTAGGTTCTATTTTATACTATCTTATCCATTTCCTAGCCTTCAGCACTTACCTTCTCTTTTGACTTGCCATAGACAGCTAGGTGGCACAGTGGATAGAGCACCAGTCCTAGAATCAGGAAGATCTGAGTTCTAATTTAGCCTCAAACACTTACTAGCTGTGTGACCCTGGGCAAGTCGCTTAACCCTGTTTTTTCAGTTTCCTCTTTTATAAAATGGATTGGAGATGGAAATGACAAACCATTCCAGTATTTTGCCAAAATAACAAACAAACAAACCCAAAATGAGTCACAAAGAGTTGGACACCACCAAAACAAGTGAGCAACACTTCGAAGATAAGAAGTATTCCTCTTACCTGCAGGTTTTTCCAAGTCTGTTCCTGGGAAATCTGCTGGTGGCTATTGAACTCCAATCCCTTTATATTCCCTAAACATAAAGGAACTGATTAGATTAAAAGCTTCTTATCAAGAAGTTTACATTACCAGTGTTTATATTACCTCCAAGCCGTTTACCACTTAGTAAACCTTCCTTTTCCACCTGAATTATACTAATTGGTCATTAACATTTGAGTTAATCTTGGACTGGACTGGCATCCATCTTTCCCTGACTAAAGTGGCTCATTTGAAAATGCTTTTATGAAAGCTAAGGTGAGAGGTTGTGAAAACTGTAAGTAGGGAGGTGAAGGAAGAAGGCCTCCTCCTATGTTGTGGAGTATAATTGGGGGGGTGAAATTGTTCTTACTTTGTTGAGAGGAGAAGGATACAGCAACAACTTAGTCCCCAGAATAATTACACTCCCTTCAGTCTGTCTACTCCAATGTGTCCTTCACACAGCTGCTGAAATAAGCTTCCTAATGCATGGGTCTGACTGTGGCACTCTCTTGCTCAGAAACATTCAATGGTTCCCTATTTCCTATAGGATAAAATACAAACTCCCTCTTTTCCTCTGGCATTTAAGTTCTTCCACAATCTGGCTTCAATTTGTCTTTTCAACTTTATTTCACATTTACTCCCATTTATGCACCTTGTAGTTTAACCAGACTGACCTACTAGCTGTTCCCCAACCTAGTCCCACCATTCCCTGACTGGTCTATCCAATTGTGCATGCATTTACTGCAACATGCTCTCTCCTTATCTCCTCTTAAATTACTTTTCTACTTTCAAGTCCTTCCAGTTTTATTTCATATCAATCCCCTTTACAAACTCTTTCTCATAGTTAAGCTGACTTTTCTTTTGCACAGGACATTCTATCTCCCACCCCACGCCTTTGTACGAGAGGTTCCCTCTTGTCTGGGATGCCCTCCTTCCTTACCTCTACCTCACAGAATTCCCAGCTTCCTAAAAGCACAGTTCAGGCGCCACTTCCTTGGACAAGAGGCCTTTCCTGAAGTTCTTTGATTGTTAATATTCTTCCTTTTGAAATTACTTTCTACATACTTAGTATTTAATAACTAAGCAGCTCGGCAGTGCTAGGAAGATAGAGCTCCTGGTCCTAAGTCAGGAAGACCTGAGTTCATATCCAACCTCAAGACACTAACTGTGTAACCCTGGGCAAACCACTTATCCTCTGCCTCAGTTTCTTCATCTGTAAATAGAGATCATAATAGCACCTACCTCCCAGGGTTGTTGTAAGGATCAAATGAGATAATATTTGATTATGTCTGTAAATTAGTACAATACCTGGCACATAGTAAACACTATGTAAATGTTAACTATTATTATTGTTACTATTTTAATTTTATTATTTAATTGTCTATATTGTATCCATAAAAAATATGTAAGCCCCTTGAGAGCAAGAATTATTATAATTTTTTGTATTTGTATTCCCAGTGCCTAGCAGAGTGCCTTGAATATAGTGGGTACTTAATAAATGCTGGTCAAATTGAAAGCATAGCTTAGGTCTTCTTTGATGGAGCCTTAAGGCTCTGATCTCCCTAGTTGCTAGTGTTTCCCCTCTGGGAATTATTTTCTGTCTACCTTGAATGTATTATGCACTTCATTTTTTGTGGATATTGTTTCCTCTAATAGAATGTAAGCTCCTTGAGGTCAAGGGCTGTTTTGTTTGTGCCTTTGTATGCCTAGCACCTAGAAAGGTGCTTAGTACAGTAGTAGGTATTAAATAAATGCTTGCTGAGTGATTGAACGAATGCATCTGAAGATATCTGTCTCTATGAGATGTTATTATCTTTCTGGAGACCAGGATTGATCTTGGTGAGGAAAAAGGCCATCTGATGGTCAGAAACCGGAACAAAGGAATAAAGAATGTAGAGGGGTTTTGAAGTATAAGACAGGGGAAGAGGATACATTTGTGACAGATAGTCTCCTCTTTCTAGGTGAAGTGGGAGATAAGGTTCTTTTTTTTTTTTTAAGAGGTAGGATAGAATTGAGGCTTCAGGAAAGACTAGAAGATTTGGAAAAGCCATTGTAGAGAGTGGCAGAAAAAGATAATTCAGGGAAGAATGATAGGATTCTCTTAGGGATAGTACTAGTGAAGATCTGGTTGGGATTATGTAACATACATATAGGGGGGGACCCAGTAATCAGAATTATATGCTTTCCTCCCGTGTCATTCAGCAGAGTATATGTAGGGGCAGAGAAAGTATATGCTGAGAGTAACCCCCAATCAGTGTTTGGCAAGACAAGAGCCACAGAAGACAAGATGAAAAGAATTTCAAGGAGAGAGGACTATGTTGTTGTTTGTCCTTAGTTTTCAAGAGGACCAATGGCATTATGGGGTGATGTCTTAACTAGTATGTGAATTGGATTTAAATGAGGCAGGGTTACACAAAGCTGTCAGCCTCACTCTCTCTCCCAGAGTTATCCAAGTTCAGTGGCAAGACAAAAATCAGGAGACTGGCAATGGCCCAGGATGACCAGTGGATGATCTCTACATCTGCAACGTCTGACCAAAGAGGACAATATGTAGTTGAAGTGATTGACTGTAGGGTCAAAACAACAAAGAAAGGAAAGTGGGGCTGTAGGGATAAATCATTAGGAAAGCAGGGAGTGGAGAGTGACTAGAAGTTATATATAGCATACAGAATGAGTTAAGAAAGGGTGGCAGATGTATGGTGAACTCACAAGATAGGTGCTCACATAGAGTTCAGAAGAAGTGATATAAGGACACTTTCAAGGTCTCTCTGGAGAATTTTGGAATTGATTGCATGACTTGGGAGATGCTGGCAAAGGATCACTCAGCATGGCATGACCACATCAAAGAAAGTACTCTGTTCTATGAGCAAAGCAGAAGTTCAATAGCTCTAAAGAAACGTGAAAATGTGTACATTTAGAGACATCTCCACTCTAAATGTTCATATGGACTATTTGTGCCTGACCTGTGGTAGAGCCCTCCAAACTTGTATTGACCTGATCGGTCACAGTTGGACACAGTGTACCTTGACCATGACATAGTGATGTCATTTTGGTCCTCTTCAAGAACAAAGAACAACAACCAACTAACCAGAAGGGATGAGAGAGAGGGAAATATAGAGATTGTGATCAGAGAGAGGAATTTCAGAGTTCAGGATCATAGAGGTAGATCACTTGTGGGTGATGGTGAGATTAAGGGTATGAGTGTCAAGATATGTGGTTGAGGTGAAATGAAGTTATAGATCATAAGTTGGGCAGACTAGCTGAGAAACACAGATAGTAGAGAGTTTACAACTTGAGTCCCTTGGTGTAGAAGCCAATTCATCTAAGCAACCCTCCCCAAGAAACCTCTTAACCCAAAGACAGAAGCAATGGAGAGATAGCAGCAGAGTCCTGAAGTTCTTGGAGAGGTAATGTCACATTTCCAGAACAGAAAACTAAATAGTTTGAGAAATGGTAATAGCAGGAGGCAGTGGTATAGGTAGCATGTAGTACTCTAGGACCAAGATTCCTGGAGAGAGGAGGAGCTCCTGAACATCACTGAATGCCTGGACCCAAGCCTTCAGGAAAGAAGAGGAAGAATTCTAAAACTAATGAGGAGATGGAACTCCTGAAGAGTAGTAGCAACAGACTAAATTAAGACTAAACCTTGTTCCCCACTACCAATGAAGGAACTGCACTGGTCTGAGGAAGAGGGCTATCTCTCTAGCAAACTCAGTGCTTTTCCTTTCAAGAAAGTCTTAAACCATAGGGAAGTACTATAAATATGAATGTCCCTAAAAGAGACGAAGGGGTAGAAGCCTCACCAAGTTAAATCAACTTCTTATTTACTGTAAGTACTTTATCCTTTTCTTCAGGGGATTTTCAACCACAGGAAAACATTATTAAGTATGGAGTTACCTGAAGGAGGTAGGGTTCACTAGAAGAGGGAGAAGCATTGCTTTGTCTGTTTTGGTGCTTGGGTAGTAGTCTTTGTGTTTTACATCTTCTGTCTGATGAATAGTCTGTCTTTATTTCCTGTACATATTGTTAGCTTGAATGCTTGCACGGGAACTAGCAGCCTTTGAAAAAATATTTTTCTGTAGAGTATTACATTCAAGCTATATTGTGATGTTTCCAGGGAAGACTCTTGGTGTGAGCAATTTTAAGAGATGTCATGAGATTGTATTCAGTCTGTATAAACACAGAACTAGGGGTCCTAGGTCACAAATTTTGGGTGCATACATGAATGAATCACAATCTGCCCATTGATCTGTGTTTGAAAACAGTATTCTACCTTGGTGGTAAATGGAAGCATTTGAGAACTAAGGGGAAGAAGCTGGGTAAAAACCTGGGAATGTGGTGAGGTAGGAGTGGCGTGTCTCGTGGTGGCAGTAGAATAAGGTAGAAGGGTGCTTTATGGTGAGAGTAGGCTAAGTGAAGTTGGAGCAAAGTGATTATATACACACTTTTCTCCAATGAACAGGATAAAAGGGGAAATGGGGCACATGTACTTGAGAAACTGGGTTAAAGGAGCAATAGGCCTTTTCATTTGTGATCATTCCCAAGAATCACCCCTTTTCTATGAGAGAGGTCGAATGAGTGCTTGTTTCCCCACCAGACTGAGAGCTTGCTGAGGGTGGAGACCGTGTTTTCTCCTTTCTTTCAGATTCCTCCTGGACATTCTAAGTGCCCAGTACAAAGCCCCCCTTTTTGCAATCCAGGAGATAAAGATGCCAGGTTTATTGAAAGATCCAGGAGAGTCCTCCTCAGCTTCCCTTTCCCCCCAGTGAATTTTGGGACAACTAGTTAAGCTCGGTGTACCTATACTGCTTCCTCTATTAACTACCTGGTAGGCAGCCCTTGAGATAACCTCTCCAACCAAGGAAAAGTACTTACATTAGTTTAAATGTATGTGTGGGATGGGAGTTAGCAGAGGTAATCTGACTTTACCTCTGCCTCCTAGAAACCCCTGGTTTCCTAGAGTCCAGACAACCTTTCCTCGCCTTGGTAAGGTCTCTTACCAAGCTCCTGCAAACAGCCTCTCAAGATCAAATGCTGTTTCAGAGATAACCCTAAACTGGAGCACTGTGGTGCTGGGCACTATTAGCTAATAAAGCCAAATGACTCAGAAGGGATTGAGTCAAGGCAGAGAGGTCCTATACCCCAGGCTTTCCATCCCAGAAAATGAAGAATTCCATTAAGTGCAGTTCTGTATCCCAAGACACATAGAACCCCACTTCCTAAAGCCCTAACCTTACCCCAAATGGCAAGGAGGGGAAAGATTTGAGGAACCATTTAGCACTGCCTTCTAGTCTGGCACTATACACCAGGCTGTCAGGGATGAGGACACTTTAAAAATAAACCCTGATCCTCATCTCCACCCCCACCACCTTAGGGTGGTAGGGAGGCCTGGCCTCTTCCTAGGTGACCTCCCAGCAGCCTCAGGATCCAGTTTCCCTTTGATCTCAAGGCCTCCCAGCCTTGCTTCCTCCAGACAAGGAAAGAATGTAGCCCAGGCTAGGGGGAGGGGCCAGGCAGAAGAGGGGGATGGGGTGGAGAGCTAACCCGGAGGGCTCTTGTTCAGGTCTTGGCAGGCCTCTAGCTCACTTGGAGCAGCAAGGGGAAGGTCCCACCTCTGCTCTGAATCCTGGATCCAGGGCACCTGGAATGGATTGTTTTCTCAGGCCCCTCGAGACTAATGCCAGGCAGCAAAGTGGAGTGGACGTGGGCAGAATCACTCCTATAGGCCTACCAGCAACTGGAGGAGCCCCAGAGTCTCTGTGAAAGTAGTAAACCGTATCCAATTTGCAGCTGAGTCAGCCTGTCTGTCAACACCCTAGATGGAAGGTGGCTCGTGTAGGCAAACCTCTTTCCTGGGTTCTTGGGAATAGCAAGGGTATGAAGGAGACAATGCCCCTGCCCTGCTGGGAATTCCTAGTTCGAAGGAAAAGTTAGGACACAGACACAGACGAGGCCAGACTCTCCAACTAGAATTCTAGACATTGAAACGGGTGGGGGTGGGGAGCTTGGGAAGGGAAGGAGGGTTGTGTTGGGGAAGTCATGGAAGGCTTCCTGGAGGAGGGGAGAGGAAGACAAGCTTGGTAAGAGGAGATAGAAGAGGTCATTCAACGTTGGAAGAATGACTTCTTTAAAGGCCCAGCATGGGCAGAACATCTAGTTGAACCCAGGCATCCCAGGTTCCCAGCCTTTCTTTGAATTCTGGGGCCAGAAACTAGTGAACAGAAATACACACACCCCAATGGCCCACCCAGATACCTTACTCACTCTTGACAATTACCTATTTTCTGCTTTCTCTTCCCAGTGAGACCTAAGCAATCTCGTTCGATCCCAGTCATTCCTTCCTAGAAAAGCAGAGCAAAGAGCTAGACTAAGTGGGATGAAGGGCAGGTTCCTAGCTTAGGGCTTCCTGTGTGAATCCTGGCTTTAGGAAGAACTTCATCAACTTCTCCTCCTCCTAACTCTCCCTGCAAAAAAAAACAAAAAACTGATAGTGTCCCATATGAAAGTGTCCTTTAAAAAAGATTTTTCAAGATATGAGCTTCCCCAACCTCTCACTATCATCTTATCTTTCCCCCTAAACCTCTCTGTTCCAGCTTCCTGGGGGTACCACTATGCTGCTAGTCATTCAGGTTCCCAAACTGGAAGTCACCTTCAGTGCTTCCCTCTTCCTCATCCCTTCCTCCCATATCCAATCAGTTGCCAAGTTTTGTTGGTTCTACCTCCAAGTCATCACTGGCATCTACCCCCTTTTCTTTTCTATATTCCAAGCACCATAGTTCCTAGACTATTATAATGTCCACCTAGTTGACCTACATAAATATCCTCTTTCTCCAATTTAATCAATCAACCAACCAATCAATCAGCAAGTATTAAGTGCCTGATGTGTATGTGTGTGTGTGTGTGTGTGTGTGTGTGTGTAACTGTACTAGGAGCTGAGACTATAAAGACAAAAATGAAATAATTCCTGCCTTCAAGTAGTTTACATCCTATCAGGGAACGTTTCTTCTATGTGGCTTCCAAATTGTTACTCCTAAAACACAGGTCTGACTGAATCACTACTTTGCTCAAAAAGCTGTTTTCTTGTTCAGTCATTTCTATTCTAGATAATTCTTCATGACCTCATTTGTTTTCCTTGGCAAAGATGCTGGAGTGGTTTGCCATTTCCTTCTCCAGCTCATTTAACAGATATGGAAACTGAGACAAACAAGAATAAGTGTGTTGCCCAGGATCACACAATTAATAAACGTCTGAAGTCACATTTGAACTCAGGAAGAGGTGTTGTCCTCATTCTACTCCTGGGCACTTTATCCACTGAACCACCTAGCTGCCTGTCAAGGAGCTATAGTGCCTCCTGATTACCTCTAGGATTAAAAAAAAAAAAAAAACACACACAAAATGAAAAAACAAAACCAAATTCCTTTGTTTGCTATTTAAAGCCCTTCACAATCTGACCCCAACCTAACATTTCAGGTTTGTTGTTCTTCAGTTCATACACTCTGTTGCAGTCCAACCGACCTTCTTTCTGTCCCTTAGCCACAGCATTCCATCTCCTATCTCTGGGTACAAAGAATGACATGTGGAATGCATTCCCTCCTCAGCTCTGCCTTTTAGAATTCCTGGCTTCCTTCAAGGTTCAACTAAAGTGTCATCTCCTCTAGGAAATCCATCCTGATCCCCATAGTGGCTATTATTCTTTGATCTGAAATTATTTCTTGTAGATTTCATATGCACTTATAAAATAATATAACCTTACTGAGGGCAGGGGTGCTTCATTTTTTGTCCTTGTATCACTAGGGTTTAGCACAGTGCCTGCCTCAAGTGGGATTGAATTTATTACAGGGACTCAGTTTAGAAGTTTCTCTTCAGCTCTAATCTATCTTATTTCATAACCAAAGTGATCTCATACTGAGGACCAATCCCAACCCAGGAGTAGAGAGAATGCCGACTAAGGGTGGGTGAGTCCCACTTCCTGAGGTAGTCCTCTGGGAAGAAGGGAATTCACTTTCCTGACAGGTTTAGAATAAGAGGCTCCAAGAGGTTGAGACCTCCCAGAGAGAAAAGCACATTCCTGAGTATTCTGGTCTCCCAGGACACCAGCCTAGCTCTGGGAAATCTTCCATCTGTCCCTTTCCATGGCAGGGCCATGCTGGATGCAACATCTTCCAGGTTCCATAAATACTCTATTTCTTTTTTGGAGGGGAGGGGAATGGAGGAGAGGAAGGGGTTGCTATGACTTCAAGAAACCCAGGAGGAACCCATGACCTTCATTCTCAAGGACTTACTAATTACCTAGAATGATATTATCTTTGTTTATACCATCATCAACTAAGCATCAGCATCTGTCATCAGCATTAACTCTGGCTGTCTTCTGAGGAGCCTCTGGGAAACCATTTTGTTTTTCCCTTTTCTTGCCACCAGGGAGGGGGTTGGGATAGTTTCGGACACTGAAGACCAGAGAATACAAACCATTTCCTTCAAATCCTCCAGGAAGGTGAATAGAATTAGAATGAATTCTCATCTTGGGTGATTCTCTGGGGCTTGAACTTTATTCTGATGGGCTGCTAGCTAATCTGATGAACCAAGCAATCAACCAAACCAATGGAGAAGCAGCTAGGCCACTGGTTCTCAACCTTCCTAATGCCTCGACCCTTTAATACTCATATGTGGGCATATCTGCATGTGGGTGGACCCGCCTGGAGACAGATAGAGGAGCAGTGTCTCTGTTCCTAAGACCATCAGAAATATGTGTTTTCTGATGGTCTCAGGCGACCCCTGTGACCCTTGTGAAAGGGTTGTTCAACCCCCAAAGGGGTCGCGACCCACAGGTTGAGGACCGCTGAACTAGGCAGTGTAGTAGTTAGCGAGCTTGACCTGGAATCCAAAGCCCAAAGTTCAAATTCTGCCTTCAACATTTACTAGCTGTGTGACCCTGGACAAGTCACTTAACCTTCATCTGTTTAGAGATGAGTTTCCTCAACTCTAAAATGGGGATAATAATAGCACCTATTTCTCAGGGTTGTTGTGAAGATAAAATGAAAATTAAAAAAAAAATAATTGTAAAGCACTTTGCAAATCTTAAAGTGCTACATAAATGCTAGCTATTTTTAATCCCCTAGTATTGGCCAGGGATTGTGCCACCCTGGTAGTGAAATAAAGAAAAAATTAAACAGTCCTTATGTATAAGTAAATTTTAAAAATTGAGGAAAACAAATGAAGTAATTTTGGTGAGAAGGGACACTAGTTTATGGGAGGAAATCTGGAAAGATCTCAGAGAGGAGGAGGTGCCGGTGCTCAGCTTCTTTTTTAAAAAAAATTAAATTGGTTTATTTACTTTTAGCTTACAACATTCAATTCCACAGTCCCTTGAGTTTCAGATTTTCTCCCCCTCCCTTCCTCCCCCCAGGTGCTCAGCTTCTAAGAGGTGGAGGTGAGGTGTATTTCATACATGGAAGATAGGCTATGTAAGGACACTGAGATGGGAAGACAAAAGATGGGATGATTTGTTTGAGGGGCTGCAAATAGGTTGGTTTGACTAGAGCAGGGAGGATGGGTAATGAGTATTAAGTCAAGAAAGGTTTGTTGGAGCCAGATTATGAAGTGCTTACAATGGTAGAGGAGTTTGTATTGGTCCTGGAGGCAATAGGTACAACTGGTGCTTTTAGAGAAGGGGAGGGATGTGGTCAGACCTGTGCTTTAGGAATATCAATTTGGCAGGTATATGGAGGGTGATTTGGATAGAGGTGAGGTTAGATTTGGGGAAGCTAGGCTATTATAATAGTCCAAGTAAGAGGGGATTATGGTCTAAACTAGGGTGATTTTGATGTGAGTAATGAGAAGGGGATAGATACAAGAGGTGAAACCAATAAGTGATTGGATATGGGAGAGGGTGAGGAAAAAGGAGGAGATGAGGATGAAATCAAGATTGTGAACCTGGATAACTGAAAGGATGCTACTGCTACTAACAGAAATAGGGAGAGATTTGGGAGAGAAGATAATCAGTCTGTTTTAGACATGTTGAGTTTGAGATGTCTGGTTGTAAATGTCCGTTAAGCAACTGGGGATGTAGGGCTGGAGCCCTCAAGAGAAACACCAGGACTGGGAGTTATCTACATAAAGATGATCACAGAACTATTGGGACTTGATGAGATCACTGAAAGTGTAGAGAGGGAAGAGAAAGGAAACTTTGACAAAGCTTTTGGGGACATCAAAGTTTGGAAGTGGGATATTGATGATGATTTAGAAAAGAGAGACTGAGAAAGAATAGCTAGACAGTCAGGAAAAAAATACCAGGAGAGAGCAGTGCCACTATAACCCAGAGAACAGAGTGTATCTGTGAAGGAAGAAGGAAAGGGGCAACAGTGACATTGAAGAAAGGTCAAGAAGGATGAGTCTTGAGAAAAGGGCATTAAATCTGGCAATTAAGAGGCCACTGGTGACTTTGAAAAGAACTATTTCATTGAGTGAAGATGACTGAAGACAAGAAGATGAGAAATAAAGAAGACAAGAGGCAGTGGAGGGAAACAGTATATTATTTTTGGTTGTGTGAGCTGGCGGAGAGCAGTGCATAAAGAACTGGCCTTGGAGCAAGGAAGATCTGAATTCAAGTTCCATCTCTGATACATGCTGGCTGCGGGACCCCAGGCAAGTCACTTAACTTCTCTTGCTTGAAGATTAAGTTTTTGAGAAGGTCCTGAACTTTTTCTGGTAGAGGGAGTTCCTTTACCGGTGGTATGCTGGCAAATATTTAACAACTTGTTCTTGGGGAGGGGGGGGGAAATATTCTCAATATACTTTTAAGTTTAATCGGTGTTATTAATTCTTTCTTAAACCTAGAAATTAGCAAAACAATAAATCTAACTCTGATTTGCAGCATCCTTCTGAGGTGTAAATGCTCATATTTAGAATCTAAACAACTTTTTTTCAGCTGATTTGAGCTGGCCCCAGCACACCTCTGTTTCTCTTTCAGGAATTCCATATCCCAATGAAATTATAAATCTAGTCCCTAAACATTTTGGCTTTGAAAGGCAGGAGACAGAAAGATAGCTTTAGGGGATGGCAGACTCAAATGGGGGTTCTCTGAGGAAAATAGAGCCATGGGCATGTTTATAGACAGTAGGGAAGAGGCCAATAGCCATAGAGAGATTGAAGAATTGAAAGAGAAGAAATGATCATAGTGACAATTGTCAGGGTACATAGGAGGGAGTAGGATCAAAGGGAAAAGTAGAAGGATCTGCTTAGGTGAGAACAAGGGTCACCTCTTCATCAGATATTGGAGAGACAAAGGATTTTGAGATGTAGAATGGAAGAAAAAATAGCTCATAGTGAATGGCCTCTATTTTGTCTGTGAATTAGGCAGACAAGATTCTTTCTTGAGAGGGGCATGTGGGAAAGTTGAGAAGAAAAGAGGTTTCAAATGACTGTTGGGGAGAATGTGATAGAATGAAATTGGAGAGAGAAAGAGATTGCCTTGCAGCAGTGAGAGCCCCGTTGAGATTTTTTTTTTTTAACTGGACCTGTGATTTTATTGGTATAGGGAACTCCTAATGAGGAAACTACCTCTACCAATGTGGCTCTGTACCTTAGATAATTGCTTGAAGCTCTATGAATTAAAATGACTTGCCTGGAGTTATGCAGCCAGAATATTTAAGAGGCAGGACTTGAAACCAGGTCTTTCTTATTCTCAGATCAGTTCTCTAGTCACTAGGCCATGATGGAAATTGAGATTAGATAATAAAAACTTTAGTGAAGCCAGTTAGCACAATTGTGTACTAGCTATTATAGCCACTAAGGTAGATGGTAGAAATAATCTAGGATTTCCATTGATAAGGCATGAATATTGATAGGACAAAGTGGGAAGGGATTTCAGAGTAGAGGACAAGGTCAATTTGAATTGGTTGACTAGGTCAAGATTGAGAAGGGAGGAAATTGAAGTTAGGTCAGGGATGTAGATTGCTGTATCAGAAATAGGTAAGAATTGAGGAAAGAGAACAGAGGATTAACAGAAGCTATATGGAATCATGGAATAGGTAAAAATTTTTGATTCAATAGTCAAACTAAGAATGTAAGAAAGAGCTTGTTCCTGGTGCCAGAACTTCTCCATCCTTAAAAAAAATTAATTAATTTTTCATTTTCAGCATTCATTTTTATAAGATTTTGAGTTCTAAAATTTCCTCCTCTCTCCCATGCTCTCTCCCCAAGACAGCATACAATCTGATATAGGCTATACATGTACAATCATTAAACATATTTCCACATTAGTCGTGTTTTGAAAGAAGAATCAGAACAAAAAGGAAAAACCATGAGAAAGAACAACAAACAAAAAAGAGAAAATAATATACTTCAATCTGCATTCAGACTCCATAGTTTGTTCTCTGGATGTGGATAACATTTTTCACCATGAATCTTTTAGGATTATCTTGGATCATTGCATTGCTGAGAAGATAAGTCTATCAAAGCTGGTCATCACACAATGTTGCTGTTAGTGTGTACCATGTTTTTCTGGTTCTGTTCACTTTCACCAGCATCAGTTCATAAATATTTCCAGGTTTTTCTGAAATCTGCCTGTTCATCATTTCTTATGGAATCAAAGAATTCCATTATCTTCATATACCACAACTTGTTCAGCCATTCTCCAAGTGATGGGCATCCCCTCAATTTCTAGTTCTTTGCCACCACAAAAAAGTTCTTTGCTATAAATATGTGGGTCCTTTCCCCTTTTTTATGATCTCTTCGTGACACAGACCTATTATTGCTGGATTGCTAGTATTGCTAATATTGCTGGATCAATGGGTATGTACAGTTTTATAGCCCTTTGGGCATAGTTCCACAGAACTTCCCCATCCTTGATCTGAGAACTAGAAGTATGTATTTGTTTCAATGGAAAGGTTAGGAGGTAAAGGAAGAATTAGGGGAAGAAGGGAGGCAAAAACCTGGAGCCTTCAAGGAGTCTGCATTGCATTGGGGAAGATTCAGTCTCTTCCCTCAAGGATCCCCTAGTGAGTTGGGGTTAGATACAGCTCCTGCCTCTGGGGAGAACCCATTGTGTTGGGGAAACACAGTCTCTGACTTCATCGGAGACCTAGAACATTGTAGAAGACAAAATCTTTGGCCTCAGGGAGTTCACAATTTTGTAGAGAAGGAAACCTAGTTCCTGCCCTTAGGGAACCTATAGCAAGTAGCCATTGAGACAGAAGGAACTATCCACAGACTGGCAGTGGAGAAGTAATAGAGTAGAAGTGTGGATGATGATCTATGAAAAGACTGACCATTCTTTTTTAAAATTTTAATTAATTAATTTTCAGTTTTCAACATTTGCCTTTATAAGATTTTGAGTTCTAAAATTTTCTTCTTTTCTCCCCTCCATCCTCTCCAGGACTGCATGTAATCTGATATAGACTATACAAGTACAATCATACTAAACATTTTCCCGTATTAGTCATGTTGTAAAGAAGAATCAGAATCAAAGGGAAAAACCACAACAGAGAAAGAAAAAAGAGAGAGAAAATAGTCTGCTTCGATCTGCAAACTCCATAGTTCTTTCTCTGGATGTAGATAGCATTTTCCATCTTTAGTCTTTTGGAATTGTCTTAGATCATTATATTGCTGAGAAGAGTCAATTCTTGAACAACAGCTCGGTTAGCTCCATGGTGTTTGCCTGTGCCTGTCCCAAGCTCCCTTTCACCAAATCTCAGCTATTGTTACAAAAATCTTTCCAATCTCTTGTCTGATCAGCAGGAGTCAAACAGCTCCTGTGATTGATGGGGGCTGGGGGAGGGAAGTAGCCAATCTTGTGTTCTGGTCACTAATGAAGAAGAGCTGTGGTGACCCAAACTGCAGCTAGAGGATGCCCCCAACAGCAGATAGCTCTGGAGCACTGCAGTGGCATTGGAATGCATTGTTTGACTGTGTGTTCAGCAGTTTGTCTATTTTCTGTTGGGCTCTGGCTGTGATTCAAGTTAGCTGGCATCCTGTGAGCCCTTCTCTGGCTGTACTGACAGCCAGGGCAGGTGGCTCAAGAGTGAGTCTGGCAAGAGGGAAGAGAAGTCAGCTGTAGGCTTTGAAAAGTCCTTTTGAATGATCTACTGAGTGGATAAGCTGCACGTGGGTAATAGAGAGTTGGCTGCATTTCCAGAAGGAGAACAATTAGTAGGAGGTATCTGGAGGCTGCACCTGTGAGTGTGCCCTGCTGTTTTGTCTCATTGCAATTACCGTTCACAGTTATAGGAGAAACTGAAGTTTATCTCTAATAACCTCCAATTCTGTTGCCTCATGGTGGCATGGAAAGGACCCTTAGAGCTTGAAGATTCTATTAGTGGAAACAAAGCTTTAGTATGTCCTTCCAAGCTGGCAAAGCTTTGGGTATGGTTAGAAAATCAGTGTAGCTAAGTTTGAATACGTTCATGTGAAGATGTTCCACGTGGAGTGGTAGCAACTCTTAAAGATAGTCTACTAAGAGTATAATCTCAGATGAACCCACTTCCCTCCTCTTGCAACTCAGAATGTTGTATGTACTATTCATCATGGATATTGAGCCAGTTAATGTTATTTAATGCTATTTGACAGGGCAGCTAGGTGGTGTGATAGATAACATTACAGTCCTGGAGTCAGGAAGACTACTCTTCCTGAGTTCAAATCTGGCCCCACACACTTACTAGATGTGTAACTCTGGGCACAGGGTTAACCTGTTTGCCTCAGTTTCCTCATTTATCAAATGAACTGAAGAAGGAAATGGTGAATCACTGTAATATCTCTGCCAAGAAAACCTGAAATAACATGGAGAGTCAGACATAACTGAAAATGCTATTTGTTACCAGGGAGACTTCATGGGGCAGGGAAGGATAAAAATGTTAAAAAATAAAGACTGAGGGAATGGAGGATTGTTATAGCTCAGGAGGTAGAAGGGACCTTGGGGGCTTATCCAGTCCAACTCTTTCCTTTTATAACTGAGGTTTAATTTGTATTGGGAGGGGCAGTTCCCAAATGTGTTCTGAATGAGTCCAGAACTTCCAGTATGCTATATTGCTTCCCATCCATGTTAAAAAAAAAACAAAACACTCAAAAAACCTGGCCACAGGCTAACTCCTTAATAATTATAGCTGACATTTATGGAACACTTTGTTTTATAAAGCCATCCTGTCCCACCCCATCCCAGCCCTGTGAGGTGTGTAATACAAGCATTATTATCTCCTTTTGCAAACTCAGAGTTTAAGTGACTTGTCCATGGTCATACAACTAATAAATGTCAGTTCAAGTCAACAAGCATTTATTAAGTGCTTACTGTGTTCTTGACACTGTGTTAAGTTCTGGGGATACAAATAGAAGCCAAAACCTACTGTCTAGGAAGACAATACATAAAAGGAAGCTAAAGAACAAAGGGGTGAAGATGGTGGAAAAAGCAGTTGAGTCAGAAGTCTGGAGAAGAACGGAGGAGTGAACATGGCTGACCCTTCTTAAAGTGGAGGTTCTGGGAGGGACTGACCAATCAGAGGAAGTGGCTGCAGGGGCAGAGAGTTCTTCTAGAGCAGCACTTCTCAACCTATGGGTTATGTTCAATTTGTAACAATGAAAATACATCCTGCATATCAGATATTTACATTATGATTCATAACAGTAGCAAAATTACAGTTATGAAGTAGCAATGAAAATAATTTTATGGTTGGGGGTCACCACAACATGAGGGACTGTATTAAAGGGCTGCGGCATTAGGAAGGTTGAGAACCACTGCAAATGAGAAAGGTACTGACATACAATGGAGAAAGAAGTCCTAGAGAGGAACGGAGGAGTGAATGGCAGCTAGGATTCCAAGTCTAGTTATCTTAATCCAAGCCCACTATTGACTAAACAATGATATCTTCCAACTGACAAGATTTCTCCACTTCTCAACTGGTTGCCTTGGTTTTCATGTAGAGACAAGTATAGTTCTAGCTGTGGAAGAAATTCTCTTATAGAGGCATAATAGATAGGAAAATTTGAGTTCATATACTGCCTCTCACACTTAGTAGCTATGTGACCCCAGGCAAATCACTTAATCTCTTTCAACCTCAGTTTCTTTATCTATAAAATGGGTATAACAAAACCCGTAGTACCTGCCTTACAGGGTTGCTATTATGTTCCATAGGGAAAATGTATATAAAGTGTTTAGCCAACCTTAAAGTATTATCTAAATGAAAGTGATTGATATTAAGAAAGATATTGTAGGCAGTATACTATATTTGGAAAGTCTACTGGGTGTCAGATTTGAACTCACACTCTTGCTGTGGAATTTATAAACTGTGTGATACTAGGCAAATCAATTAATCTTTCTGAACCATAGTCTCATCTGTAATAAAATGGGGGTGATAATACATGTATCTTTCTCTCTGCTCCTTCTGGATCTTTTCCCTCTTTTTTCTGAAGTGTGTGTCCCCTAATGTTCTGCTCTTCTCTCTCTCTCTCTCTCTCTCTCTCTCTCTCTCTCTCTCTCTCTCTCTCTCTCTCCCTCCCTCTCTCTCTCTCATTCCCTGTCTCTCTCATTCCCTGCCTAACCCAATCCCATTCATGGGTTCTCTGTATCTTTGTCTACTGAGCATCTCCATTTGAACACCCTGCCAAACATCTCAAATTCCCAAAATAAATGCACTCTTCCCTCTTAAATGACACTCCTTTCCCAGTTACAGATTTCAGTTGAAGATAACTGGCCCCCCACCCCCTATCCCCCATCCCCTTCTCCTAGCCATCATAGAGGCTTAGAAATCCCATGTTGTTGTTGTTGTTGTTCAGTTGCATCTAACTTTTCATGACCCCATTTGGGGTTTTCTTGGCAAAGATATTGAAACGATTTGCCATTTCCTTCCCTAACTCATTTTTAAAGATGAGGAAACTGAGGCAAATAAGGTTAAGTAACTTGCTCAGGGTCACACAGCTAGTGTGGATTTGAACTCCAGTCTTCCTGACTCCAGTCTCAGAGCTCTATCCATTATACCACCTAGCTTCCCTATAGACATTTTTAACTCTTCACTCTATCTCATGTCTCACATTCAACTAGTCACCAAGTTTGGTTGATTCTATTTCCACGATATTTCCTTTTTCTTTGACTTCAGAGGGTCTAGGTTCAAACATCACCTCTGATACTTAATGCTGAGCTGACCTTGGGCAAACAACTTACTTCTTCTCTAGGTCTCAATTTTCTTATCTATAAAATGAGGAGTTTGGACTAGATTGCCTGTAAGACTCCTTCTAACTCTAGGATAACTCTTGGATCCTCCCCGTTCCCACAGCTACCAACCTATTTCAGACCCTCACCATCTCCTGTCTGTCATACTGTGATTCCTTCCTAGCTGCTCTCTTTGGCAGGTATCTCTTTTCTCCAGTCTAATCTTCAGACTTCTGAGAAAATAATCTTCCCAAGACAAAGGGCTGACCAAATCACTTCCCAGCTAAAATCCCTGAGCAATTCCCTACTGCATTTGGATACAGCATAAGCTCGCTTTCTTGGCATTTAAATCCCTTTGCCACCTGGCTCCAACCTACCTTTCTAGTCACATTTCAAATTTCTTCCTTTCATGTACTCGTGTTCCAGCAGAATGGAACTATTAGCAGTGCCTCAGTTTGGCTCAGTCCTCTCCTGCATTTTTTGTTTTGGAGGCAATGGGGTTAAGTGACTTGCCTAGGGTCACATAGCTAGTAAGTGTCAGAGGCCTGACTCTTAACTCAGGTCCTCCCGACTCCAGGGCTAGTGCTTTTGCCACCTAGCTGCCCCCGCATTTGTGCATTAAAATAGGCTGTCTTCTAAGCCTGCATGCACCCTTTCTATATTAAAATCTTCCAAGCCTCTATCACCTCTTCCATGGTGCCTCCAGCAGAAAAGATTCTCTCCTTCCTCAAATTCCTCTAAAACACTTTGTCTGACCCTCACCTTTGCCCTTATCAAGTTCTTTCTTGTACCATGCTTATTCATCTTTCTTAGCTCATCTCAGATGCCACCTCAATGCAATTCAATTCAATACACATTTATCAAATTCATTCAGTGTGCCAAGCACTGCTAGGTGCTAAGGATAAAATGACCAAACTAAAAGTGATTCTACCCTCAAGAAACTTACATTCTAACTCTTTGCAACTCCTCACCCACTATTCTCCTTTCCATTAATGCTCTTTCTTCTGATTTACTTCACTGATACCAGTACTTAGCACAGTGTAGTTAGCACAATAGGCAATTAATAAATGCTTGCTGACATCACTGGACTAAATGGACTGATTTGTGTGTTATATCCTTCCGTGGAAATGTAAGCTGCTTGAGGACAAGGATTATGGGGGGGAGGGAGCCTTTTATCCACAGTACATAGTACTGTGTCCCACCCCTAGCGCCCACTTATTGTTTGTTTAATTAAAACAAATGATCTACCTCATGTAGTTTTTTCCTCCCATAAAGGATTCTGTAGAACTTGGAGCTTTACATAAATATGACCAGTTCTTGGGCTGACGATTATTCAGCGTCCCAAGTCCAGTGTTACCTGAACATCATGTCAGTAATACTTCATCACTTTCTGAGACCTCCAGTCTGGGAATGGACTACAGCTGCTGAGAGGCAGCTGTTGCAAGTTTGATTCTATAGGTCAACTGTATTTATTGAGAGTCTGCTTTGTATATAATTACAGTGATCAGTGCTGTGGGGGATATAAAGATAGGTCTTTTCCCTCACCAGTAGTCAATTCAACTCAACCAAAATTTGTTAAACACCTGGTCTTTGCCAGGTATTGTGGTAGGCACTATATGTACCAAGACAATAAAATGTAGCAGTGCTTACCATCAAGGAACTTATTTCTTGATTAAGGGACATACTTCTGGAGACAGACAACATGTACATATGTGAGCAGGTAGGTAAATATGAAGTGATGAGAGAGAGGGTACTCAGAACTGAGGGGTGGTGAGTTGGAAAGCAATCAGGGAAGGTTTCAGGGAAGAGGTGGCACCTGAGGTGAGTCAAGAAGGTAGGTAAGGATTCTGACAGGTAGAGATGCAGAGACTTGGAGAATTTGGGGGTAGCTTCAAGCTCAGAGTCAACAGTGTGAGACAGCAGACAAGAGTGTAATGGCAATATCAGGCTGTTTTAGGAGAGGCAAAGCATCCTGGACTATGGAGCCAATAGTCCCCTTTGTGTCTTGTATAACAGACCACAGCTAGAGTATTTTGTTCGTGCCTGATAATGCACATTTTTAGAAGGACATTGATGAACTAGAGGAGCATCCATAGGTGAACAACCTATGGAGAAAGTGCTTGATTTCCAGTCATATGAAAACTACTTGGAGAAACCGAGAGTATTTATTCTGGAGAAGAAAATACTTGGTGGGTAGGACATGGCAGGTGTTTTCTTAGTATGTGAGGAGTTTTCAAATGGAAGAAAGAATAAACTTTGTCTTCTGGCATATAGAGGGTAGAACTTGGAACCATGAATGGAATTTGCAGTGAACCAAATTTAAATTTGATATAAGGAAAAACTTAACAATTAGAGCCATCCTATAGTGGAATGAATTGCTTCAGAGGGGTGTGGGTTCCCTTTCATTAGATATTTTCAAATACTAAATGATTACCTGTTAGGAATGTTTTAGGCAGCAGTTCTTAACCTGTGGGTCATGACTCCTTTGGGGGTCGAATGACCCTTTCACAGGGGTCCCAGGGGTCGCCTAAGACCATCGGAAAACACATTTCCGATGGTCTTAGGAACCAAGACACCGCTGCTCTATTTGTCTCCAGGCAGGTCCGCCCACATGCAAATACGCCCACATATGAGTATTAAAGGGTCACGGCATTAGGAAGGTTGAGAACCACTGTAAAATGTAAAGGATATTCTGAATTAGCTTCTGACAGCCCTTCTAACTCCAGTGTTCTATGTGTACTACAGGTAGGGGAATAGGTTGGCAAAATTAACAGTGGTACCAGATAGAATGTCAATTTCAGGGAAATGGTCAATAGCTCATTTTTGCTGGAATATAGAGTTCGTGAAATTAGACTGGAGTTAGTTATGATGGGTCCTCCATAATTATGTCAGGTTGAGGAATTTAATCATAAAGGCAATAAGGAGTCATTGAATTTTGAACAGGAGAAAAATATGGTCAGACAGGCTTTAAGGAAATCACTCCTCAAAGAGTTTAATGTCTGGAGGTCAGATAAGATGTATGCTCATGGGAAATTAAGTCATCACAGAAGAATGATGCAAGATAGTAAGTGATTGTTACTAAATGAAATGATTGAGGTTTTGTTGGTTTTGAGGAACTCCTAGAAAAGGAGACTCCCTCTTCTGAGGCAGGTTCTCAACTTCTTTGCAGGTTATAATCTTAGATTGTTGCCTAGGGCACTGAGGAGTTAAATAATTTGCCGAGGGTGGAGTAGACAGTATATAATGGAGGCAGTACTTGAATCCAGATTTTCCTGACTTCTAGGTAGGCTCTCTCTCCACTACACCCTGCTGCTGCCTTTCTCATTGCTTTGGGTATATTACTGTTTACTCATCTGTGGGCATGTTGTATTTCCTTAAGTAGAATGCACACTCCTGGAGAAAGAGCAGGGACTATATAGATTTTTCTCTTTGCAACCCTACCACCTAGCATAGTACACTACTTGGCATATGCACATAGCAGGGCTTAAATATATGTTGAATTGAACTGAAATCAGCCTTATCTTCTGGAATAATATACAAATTTTAAGAAAGAAAGAAAAAAAGAAAAGAAAGAAAAGAAAGTACTTGTTTCTGCTTGAGCACTTGTCTTATTCAAAGGTTATTAGACAAACGTGGGATAAGCACTTTTTTAGGGAGAGATGATGTTGACACTGACTCATTCTGGACCCAAACACTAAGAAGTCATTTGGATGTAAAGAACAAAGTTTATTTTTGTTCATTTCCACTAGAGTAGAAAGTTGAAGGTGGATCATATGTCACATCTCTCAGATGACTAGGCATTTGGTCAGGTACATAAGGATGAACACAGCCTGAATCAGATTTACACTCCATCCAGATCAGAATTCTGTCTCTTAGACTGGCACACTTGGTTATCATCATCGACTTCACCACCACCATCATCATCATCATCATCATCTACCATATCAAAAGGTTAGGCATGATCTCTAATTATCTATTATTAAAAATGAATTCAAACCTTTCTTACATCCTATAATTTGAGAACTGGAACCCTTCATTTTAAGGAAGGGGAAATTAAAGCTGAGAGAGAGGAAATGACTTGTCCAGGGTCACAAGGGGGAGTTATTGGCAGAGCCAGGGCTAGAATCCTGATTTCCTGATGCTAGTGGTCCCTGCCCACACCACACTGCTGGGTCTCAAACCTATTTATATCATCAGCCTGTGCCATAAATTTGAATCTCATGTTGTGCACTTCCTTTTACTTCAAACTACCTCTTTTAAACTTGGAAAGTTGTTCCCTACTTCAACAATTCAAATAAATTTTAAAAAGCACTTTAAACCTTGCTGTGTGTAAAGCATTGTTAGACACTGGGGATGCCAAGATTGAAAAAATGATATAGCTCCCCTGACTTGCAAGAACTTGCAGTGTGTTGGGGGAGGGGGAAGGAGAAAGGAGGGGAAAACAATATATATGAGATAAGTTATATACATATATAAATAAAGTAATATATAGCCATTTCAAGAGGGAGAGAGCATACCAGGGGTCCTCCATTATTTACTTACCTGTGTAAATGTTGTATATCCCTGGTAGAGAGTAAGCTCCTGGAGGGCAGGAACTGGCTTTCGTTTTGTCCTTGAGTACTTAGTACCTAGGGCAGTGTCTTGCACATGGTGGGTACTTAATAAATAAATTTTTGTTAGATTGTATTGGATTATATTCTGAGATTTGGTTATACAGTCGATACTTACTTTCTCCATTCTCTTCATAATTTAAAGCCAGTTTTAAAAAAAGATTATTTCAGTGAAAAATCAGCCTCACTAGTTGGTCAATACGGAGTAGGTAAAAATTAGTAGATGACTAAATGTTTTACTTCTCAATTAGTTGATTTGGCAGCATTTAGTTCTAATTTTAGTACATTTTCACATTGAAGAGGAATCATGACATGAAGAATAATTGGATAAAATGGCCACCCATTTTTGTTTTATTTATTTGTTTGCAAAAACAATTTTTAAAATCAATGTTTTGTTTTTACATTGTCTAAATTTCCACCTTTCTCTCCCTAGCCCTTTCCAAAGACCCACTATTTTTTTAAATTGTAAAGTTAATAAGTATCACCAAAAAATTCAGCAAACAAATAAATTGTTAAAAAATAAATTAAACCATAAACTCTCAATTATTTAATTTTTAAAATATGTAAATGAACCTTAACCAAATATTAATAGTCAAATTTCATTTCCTTCTTCATCTCCCTCTATTTTATTCCACATAATTATAGAATTCTTTTGCTGTGATTATTTTTATATTATCATATTCAGCTCTTTATAGCAGAATAGAAGGTCCTTAAGGCCAGGCAAAGACTGGTTTTCGTTTTGTCTGGGTATTTTCAGAGCCTAGCATAGTGTACTGCACATAGTAGGTGCATAATAAATGCGCATTGGATTGGATTATGCTATTACTGTTCCAGTTCTAACTTTTGACATTGCATCATTTCATATCTTTCCATATTTTTTGATGTTCTTCATAGTTGTAATTTCTTGTAGAACCATAATTTTCCATTACACTGACATAATATACTTCATTCAGCCACATTTATTTCCAGGGCATATGGTGTGATTCTCCACCAAGGACAGCCAGGGCAGGATATCATGGCAAACAGATTACTGTTGGTGTGAGGAATAACTATCCATCAGTTGTAACGAAGCCTTAAATTGTAATATGTGGAGTGATGGTAGGAGTTCCTCTCTTGCTTTGAATGAAAGACTAAATACACAATTTTTTCCCCACCCTCCCAGAAAGATAACTTTGGAACAATTCTGCCTGGAGTTAGAGGTATACAAGACACGACCCTTTAGCTGTTTACAGGACAGTTGAATCACCTTGCATTTAGTCTCACAAAGCTGATACATTTCTCTTATTTAGGATGTATACAGGTTTTACTACTTTGTTTTATACTGGTGTGTATTTTAACACAAGATTAATGATTGGGGGAGGGAGAGGAATTTTAAAAATAAAAGGAACAAGGAAAAAGTGAAAATGTGGAGAGAGAGACAGAAAGAATTTGAAAGAGAAACAGATGGAGAAAGGGTAAGAGAGAAAGGAAGGAAAACAGAGGGAGGAAGGAACAAAGAAGAGGAGGGATAAGAAAAGTAGGAAGTATTGAAACAGGAAAGAAAAAAGATAATTGAAAGGAAGGAGGTAAAGATGAAAAGAGAGGAGGAAAGAAATGGAGAGGGGGTGGGAGTAGGGAGGAAAATAGAGGAACAGAAAGAGAGGGGGAGGGGCAGAGAGGAAGAGGAAAGAGGGGAAAGGAGATAGGACTGTGGACAACTCTTTTTAAACCATACCAGACAATTTGCAGTTCAGAAAGAAATGAAACATCATATTCCTATAAACTTTATAGTCACGTTTAAGAAATGAAAAGGGAACACATGAAATGTTTATTTTTAATATCTATCAGGACAAATGTCAACCACATTTTGGGGGGGGTTATGTTTAGAGAGTTTTTTTTTAAATAGGAATTGAGCAAGAGGTTATGGACAAAGAATAAGTATATAAAAACTCACTTTTAGGCTGCTTACACACATGTAAACTAGTTTAAAAAATAGATTTGGATCCAATCAAGTAGTCAGTTATTTCAAAAACTTCTAATTAGTAACTCCAGTTGTTTGATTGAACTTAACTAGTTGTTTTCAAAATAACTAGTTGATTGAATCCAATTTTAAAACAACTGGTTTTTGTGTAAAGACAGACTTAAATATGTTTAAGTGACTTCCTGGGGGTAAAATGCCCTGAAAAACTGTTTACACCATTAAAAGAAAATCCAAAGAAACCCAACCACCATTTCCCTTCAGAGCCCTAAATATTTGGGGCTGCCCCTGAGAAAAAGTCCTCTAACTAGAAACAGACAGGGAACCAATCAGCCCACATACTACAGTGAAATAAAGGCAAAAAGTAAACCCCCCCTCAAAAATCATGTTTTCTCCTTTAAAAATTCTCTTAGTCTTAATAATTAATGGAGTCATGAGGAAAGATGGGACCAGCACTCTTTAATGTAAGAGGCTACTGATACTGGTTTATATTGGACCTAAATGATTCAAACCCTTAGAGAGGGTGAAGATCCAAATGGCAGGATTTATCTATAACTGTTTTCTTCTGGAAAAATGATTATATTTCCCCTAACTTTTTACACTTGATTTCTCCACAGGAAAAAATAGCAGTTTTTTTGAGCCAGGTATTTAATTTAAAAACACACTTACACATTCATACCACAATATCATAATCTCCTTCCCCCATGAACCAAGTTTGTTTTCTAATGTTATATGGGGATCAAACAAGATTTGGTTATTGGTCCCTGTTTCCACCAAATGGGAGAGAGAAATGTGGTGTGAAATTTTCAAAAGGCAGGATTGATGATACAGCTTGAGGGACATTGTTTTTGCAAAGGAATGAGGGGAAAAAACAGTTCATTGATAAATTGAGTTTGAAATCCTCTCTTGGAAAGTCTGTCAATTCAATGAATGATTCCCTTTCCCTCCTAAAATCTCCTTCCTTTGCCCACCTCACTCCCCTTCCCCCCAAGAACATCGTATAGTAGATCTCATTCTCAGCAAAAATAATTTTTGAGCAATTATGCCACACACAGAACAACAAGCAACTATGTTATTAAAGGGCTCCCCTAACTCCTTCCAAGTAGTAAGTCTCTAGGATAAACATACATTTTTCTTTTGAGCCTTTATATACTAGAAATAGTTGAATTATAATTTGATGAGGGGGGGGGGACTATCCCTTCCCCTTCTCTCTGTTCTCTTATATTTTATAAGTTATTCTAATCACATAATTACTCTTATTTCTTTGACAGGAGGAAATGTAGTACCCCTTTTAAACTGGTACTCATTTACATTTTTAAACTTTTATAATTAAAAAAAGCAACAAAATCAAAACACACACATGTGCATATATACACATACACCCAGTAAGATTTCATGTTGTAAGAAGAATCAAAATACCTCAAAGCAGTTACAATGGTGGGGGGGGGGGAGAGATAAATTAAAGCAGCTACATTCCAAGATATTTGATTTTTTAAACTTCTTAATGTGTTTTATAAAGAAAAGATATCATCCAAGAAACTATTGTTTTCAAATGACAAAAAAAAGATTTCATCTCCTCAACTTCTTCCCATACCTCTGAATTTTTATCTCTTTTTTCCAAAATATTTCTGAGTTTTGACAATAGGAAACAAATACTAAGCATTAGATTTAAAAATTCATTGTGTAACTGGGAATGGGAGTGGGGGTAGAGACATTATTCAGATATAGGAAAGTTTCTTTATAGAAACTTTAACATGCAGGCAATTTCCAGTATTTCTTAATTCAGAGGTACTTTTGAGTTCTTTAACTAGACCAAATACTTGTTTGAAAAAGAAGGGAATTCTTTTGTCCATGAGGTATATTTGCAAATTTTTCCAAACCTAAATCAAACTTTGTGTCAAGGACTCATCTGAGGAGGCTGAAAAAAGCTGCCTTCTAAAGGAAGTTATGGTATCTTTGGAAGCAAATAGAGTTAGACTTCTAATTGTTTTTTCTTTTAATGTGAGTATTAGAGAATTGAATATAAAGATAGCAAATGCTGGAACTTCTTTTGTCCTTTTGCTTGGTATTTTAGCCTTACCAAGAAATGCCACTCTTCCACATGCTGACTTTATTGACCCCAGCTGATACAAGGACTGGAAAATGAAGTCCTGAACAGAAACATTATGGTAAAAACAAAACAAAACAACTTTCTGCCTGGAATATCCAGATCATTGAAGCAAAAGTGATTTGACAGACTGAAGGGTCTGCATCTCACTGCAGCTGCCCAGTTCTCTTCTGCAGTGTGGATACTATCTTGGGGGAGGGGACACACACACAACCATCAGGGGGAAAATGCTAGAATTCATTGAAACTGGTGACTGGAAAATAGATGGTGAATTTTGTCAGACAAATGTTGGCAAGTCATTAAAAAAAAAACTCAACCAGATTTATAATCACAAATTTTGACCTATTTATTTTTCAATTGCAGAAGCTGGCTTAGCAAATTTAAATTGGATTTAACTGGCTAGTAATTTTGTTTTGAAAACAGTTAATTTAAACTAAATTCAAATTCTCCCCTAAACCTGTTTGTGCCTGGAGAAGGAAGCTGAGTTAGGTTTAAGAAATGGTGGACAGGGAGGGAAGTGTTTCCTAATCAGGAGGCTTGGGTGTGTGTGTGGGTAGAATTGAGCTTTCTTATTTCAGGATAAGGGATCTACTGTGAAATTTTCCTCTATGGGGAAAAAAAAAACTAAAGGGGCAATAATAACCCGTACCTCATATGTATAAAGTACTTTAAAGTTTACAATGGGAGAAAAAAACCCCATCATTCAATTTTCAGCCTGAGCTTTAAAACAAGAAAAATAAGTGAGAAATAGACTCCCTTCTTTGGGATCATGTCCCTAGCCTTTCTTTTATTCCCCCAATTTAGAAAGGATTTGAGTAGAACAGGGCTGCTCTATCTTCCCTTCTATCCAACAAGAGAGAGGAAAAGACTAGGAAACAACCCTAAAGATGCTAGTTGTTTTTGAGTGTCTGCCTTTTGTTTATTTAAATAGAGACCATCCCTAGTAACCAAGAAATATTCCTGGGGAACAGATGATTACTCCTTCCCCCCCCACTACACCACTATACACACACACACACAACACACACACACACACACACACACACACACACACACACACACACACACACACCCCCAAATTGCTGGCCAAATGAACCAGTCATTTCTCCTTTCTAATTTTCTCAAAATTTTCCATTTGTTCTACAATGGACATTAATCAGTTTCAAGTTTTGTTTTCTTTTTGAGTTTGCTGGCCTGGGCTGACTGATTCGATCTTTCTAGTGAGAGAGGGGAGGGGTGAAAAAGTTATCTGGGGGGGGGGGAATGGCTTAAATGCTTAACAGCCTTTTGGATTGAAAGCCTTTCTCCCCTCCCCCCAAATTCTCTCTGAATTGAAAAGTTGAACAAATTTGAACTGCAGCTGTCCCAAACCGGGAAGAAAACGATGAACTCATGTCTTGATAGGGCAAAACCACTGATCTTATTTTATTCTTTTTTTTTTTTTTGGTAGGTTGGGAAGGGGAGAGGTGAAACCCACCATTTCCTTGTGATTTTAATAATCAACTCCATGGGAAGAAAAGTGGTGGGGTATGTAAGAGGAGATTGCTTCAAAATGCTGACTTTCTGGACGGTATAAAGCTAATTGGTAAGACTGAGGTGAAGGTTGTGGGGGCAGCCCACTGACTCTTAGGTTTGCTCTAGAAGGAAAAACATATTAAATCAGATGTCTTATTGATAGAGCCAACACGTGTTGGGGTGCTGCCCCGATGGAGGCTCAGACAATGAGGAAATAGAGGACAGTGACCCCCTTCAACTACCGCCTCTCCAGACACTTGTGCACCCCTCTACCTAGTCTCCCGTTCTCAAGGCCCACGGGGCCCTATCCTACCCACCGCCCAGCTTTGGGAACAGAAGGCTTAGGGACTCCTCGCCTCCCCCCCCTCCTAACTCCCCGGCCCAGAAGGCTCCGGAGCTGCTCCTTCGTCCTTCCCTCTGCCGGTATCCCGGCCTCGCAGAGCAACCGGGAACTCCTTTGATTTCCAACTTCTGAGAGGGTCCCGCTCTCTACCGAGGATTCCTCCTCTCCCGTTCCCAGCAGATTCCGAAAGGCGCGGAGGATACGATTCACCTCTTCCCCCACCGCAGGAGAGGAGGTGCGGACCTCCCACGTGCCGCCCCTTCCCCACTCCGCCTCTCGGGTCGGAGGAAGCGGGACTAATCGGTTGGAGAGAAGAGTTGGGGGTGGGGAAGGACCCAGGCGGATCCACTCCCCTCACCCACACCCTAGCGAAATCAGAGGGGGGAGGGGAGGCCCCCGTTGCCCCTCCCCAAAGCCCCCGCCCCTAGCTTCCCCAAGCGCGGAGCGGAAACTCTCCCTCCCTCCCCCACTTACTCACCCACCCAGTCTGGTTTGGGCCCTAGGATCTCCTCCTTCCTCACCCACCTTCCTGCCCCCTGACCCTGCCCCACACCCCAAGCTGAGTAGGGGACCCAGGAAGCAATAATCCATGTTTGGAGAGCTGTCCTCCTGGAGAGCGCTGTGGCTCTGAGAGGAGCCAGGAGAGAATAACTCTACTTGTCTCACCTCCCAGCCCCCCCATCAGGTAGGAAGAAAAAGGGGGTAAAACCCTATTACCCGAGTCACCAGCCGCCGCCTAACCTTGTCCTCTCCGGTTCTGTTCTTTTCACCCGCCGGTAATCTACCTAGCTCGTCCATTCTGCCCTTTAAGTGGCTGCATCGAGCCTATTCTCATTTCCCCTCGGGGGTTCCTGGAAAGAACTTGTCAGCAGGATCCCCAATTTTGTCCTCCCTCCCCGCAGTATCCCTCGAATTCCTCTATGGTTTCCTTCTATTCCCCGCAGCACTTTGCAGTGGCCCCAGCGCGGCCCGCTTTCTCGCCCTGGGGCAACCCAGCAAGCACCGGCCACCTTCCAGGGCTTCTGGGGGAGCGGCCCAGAATGGCGAGAGAGGCGGAGAACCTAGGTTGAGGGTCTTGAGGAAAATGCTCTTTTCCCCTCCCAGAACGGCCCCACAGCCCCTTTCCAGTGGACCCCGGAGTCCGTGGCTTCCCTTTGTCTCTTGCGGTGCTCGCCCTCCTTTCCCCTTACCCCCTATTGGGAGCTGCAAACACAAGCGGGCGGTGGGAGTATTTAAAAGAAAAAAGGCAAAAAAAAGACAACACCAACAACAAAAAACCCCAACCAAAACCCTAACGAAACCTACAGAAAACAAACGAATTAAAAACAACCCAGCACTCGATCCCAAGGGATCGAGGGGATCCCCTCCTCTCTGCCAGCTCCGATCATCACGGGTGGGTGACTGAGGGCGGGGCGCTCTCCGAGGGGCCCAAGTTCCTGCCTCCTCGGGGAACGGGCGCAAAGATCCACGGAAGCCTGGCTCGCTCCCTCCCCCCCCCCCAGTCTGGCCTCGGGGGCACGCCGAGCCCCCAGACTGGGGAGGTGGGTGGGCTAGGCCGAGTGGAGGAGGGGGTTGACGGCGTCGAGGCCTCCCCCTCCCGGGTGGGTGGGGGCTACCACCACGTGGCTTCGCCCTTTTTTTTTCTGCTCCATTTTTTTTCTCCAAGTAGATTTTATTTAGAGGCGGCGCCAGGGCGGCCGGGGAGAAACGTGACACAGGAGCTCGGCTCGCTGGGGTTTCGGGCCGAAAGGGAAGCTGCTGCTGCAGCTACCGCTACCAGCGCCTCCCTTTTAGCCACCGGGCCCCTACTCCCTGCCCCCCCCCCCCATACTCCCCCCCTCCCCCCCCGTCCCCACCCCCGTCCCGCTGCATCCCCTCCCCTTTCCTCTCCCTCCGGCCTCCCTCCCCGCCCTCTCCCCCGCCCCTCTTCGGCTCCGGACAACTTTAGGGGTGGGGTGGAAAGAAAGTTTAGCGCTCTTCCCCCCCCCACCTCTCGGCCTAGGATTGTCGCCTTCTCCCTGTTGGTTTGGCGATCCGGGGGTCTCCCTCCAGCCCCCCAAAACCGCCATCATGAATAAACTCTACATCGGCAATTTGAACGAGAGCGTCACTCCAGCAGACTTGGAGAAAGTGTTTGCGGAGCATAAGATCTCCTATAGCGGCCAGTTCTTGGTCAAATCCGGCTACGCTTTCGTGGACTGCCCCGACGAACACTGGGCGATGAAAGCCATCGAAACTTTTTCCGGTAAGAAAGGACACCCCCCCGAGCTCCTCTCAGTTCTCTCCTAGCCAGGCCCACCCAGATACCTGCTGTTCTTTGCCCGCTCTGCCCACCTCTCTTACTCGGCCCAGTCTCAGTCTTCTAGGTTACAGCAAGGGCCCTGCCTGATTTGAGCCTACGGCCACTTCTTTCGACGTCTACTCTTGGGGAAAAATCGGGTACCCCCTTTCAGTCCTAAGGTTTCCCACAAAGGCAACAGTCACTTGGAGGCGCTGGCATAGCATCTCCTTGCCCCACCCCCTACTCCGCTCCCCGACGGGACGGGCACCCCCTCATTTGAAAGAAGGGGGACCCTCCTTTTTCAGAGGTTCAGGGGACCCATTAACTGGCGATGGTTTCGCCGCCAAGCCTTCCCTCTCCCTGGGCAGGACGATTCTTCTGTTTAAACACTCCCTGCCCCCACCCCCTCCATTCCTAGGCCCTTCGAGGCAGGGAGGGGGCCCTGGGCTTCCCGCTTATCCCCACGCCAACACCCCTCATCCCTTTTTCCTTGGTGAGCTTAGGCCGTTGACCGGACGTGGGATGAGACGGGGTGGGGAGGGCGTCCTGGCCCCTGGGGAAGGGGCTTTGGCCATTTTGATTCTGAAGTGGGGCGTGTGATGGAGCTAGGAAGCAGCGCTGTAGTCGCCATGCTGCCTTTGGAGACAAGAAACTAGGGAAAGGGAAGGCGGCGAGGCTGCTGAAGGCCCTGGGCTCCTCCAGCCCTCGAAGCCTTTTCTAGGTGGTTGCCTGCCCCCTCCAACAGAACAGTGCAAAGACTCCCACCCACTATAGGCCCCCTAAGCCCTGTGCCCAACAGAATAATAAAGTTTGCTCCCCCCTCCACCTTCCTAACCAACCCCGGCTTTGCAGAGAAATGGGGGAAGGAGAGCAAATTCTCCTCGATCTATTTCTTTATCGTCTGGGGTGAGGGGTGAGGTAAATGCATCCTATTATCGTAGTCAAGCGCCAAGCAAGGGAACTTAAAAGCTCCTTACAGCCATGCTTTTATACCATTAAAAAAAAAAAACCCAAAACTTAAACACTATTTTCTAAATGTTCCATTTTCTTTTGCCACCTCACGGAGGAATCTGCTTAGTGAATCCTTCAGTCCTTTTGGTTGTATCCCCTTCTTGTCTTCTGAACACCCACGCCACCATTCAGGCCTCCACTAATAAGACTTTTCTGTTTTCTAATTTTTTCAGGGAAAGTGGAACTGCAGGGGAAAAGACTGGAGATTGAACACTCTGTCCCCAAAAAACAAAGGTAGGGCAAACCCTTACCCTTGGGGAAGTCCGAGGGGGCCTTTTAAGATATACATATATATATACATATGTATGTGTATATATGTATATATATGTATGCATATATATCTTAAGATACACACACACACAATATGGTATGAAAAACATCCTCTGCTTACTCTTCTATTGGGATGTTAAGAGCTGGTGAGCTGTTGTCACCTTCTTTGTAGATGTTTTATAGTTTGCTTTGGAAAAAAAGACAAGTTGAGGGCATGGGTGGGATACAGGAAGTGATTTGGAAAATAAAAGGGAATCAAAATAGCAAAATGAAGGAAGCCTGAGGAGTTTGCTTAGGGAGTGGGGCCCACACTTCAAGGAGAGCTAAGGTCTCTAAGTTTGTAAGAGTTCCTGATTTCTAGGTTCTACGAACATACAACTTCCTACAGGGCTTCCCGCCTCCTACCTATCTACATTAACCATATTTCTACTTGCGTTTTTTGGTTTGTTTTTGTTTTTTGGCTTTTTTGTTTGTTTTTTGGTAAGGGAGAGATACCCTCCTGATTTAGAAGGAAGTTGGATGAAACCTCCCCCATTCCTTCACCCAAAGAGTGCCTCTTAAGATGTTTGTCTCTTGTCCTTCATTAGACTAAGGCCAATTTACACAGGCCCTGATCCTTAGTCTCTTCCTCACATTCCCACCCCTCAGGATTTTTGAAAGAATATGCTACTGCTTTACTATCCTTTTGGAACCCCCAACCCCCATCTGTCTATTGTTGCAAGGGGACCATCTGGGGTGAGAGCTTTGTGCTCAGGCTGCGAGCAAGGGCTCTTGGAGGGCCAAGAACTGCCTGCATGAATGGAGAGGAGGGAGTAGTGTGTTCTTTAACCCTCCTTCCTTTCCTCTCAGTGAAGCAGGAACAACTCCCCACACTCTCCACTAAAACCTGTTCATGTTGGATTCAGAATCTCCCTCCACTTGAATGTAGCTGGGAAAGGAAAAGCAAAGTCCTTTTCTCTCTCTCTCTCTCTCAATCTCTCTCAATGGACTTTCCTTTTTCCCCCTACCCCCATCTTATTCTTGATGATGGAGGGAAGTTACCCTCCTTCCTCTGGCTGGCTGAATTGCCTGATTAATGTGGGTCCCCCCACATTGTTGTGTGGTTCTTGGCTTTTTCTGAGTGGGAAGGTGGGGAGTGAGTGGCTCTGCATTTTCTGGGTTAAGAGGAGCTAAAAGGTTTAACATTTTGGGACCAAAAATCTGCTGGGTGATTTCACTTCAGCTATTTAAGTAACATTGTAGCCAGGCCTGATCAATGTGGCTTGTTACATGTTTATAGAGTCTGTGATTTAATCTCTATTGGCTTCAATACTCTGGTATCGGGAAAGACAATTAGAGTTAAGTGAAAAGAGGCAATAAAATTGGAAGGTTAAAAAAACCCTTGTATTTAAAAAGTCTTTGAGATTGGGGAGTGAAAAAAAGACACAATACACATGGAGAAACCTCAATAGATTATGGAAAGACTCCATGATTTGAGATTTGAATTGAATCTGGAAGCTTGAAAAATTAAGTAATTTAATTTTTGAAAAATGGAAATGTACCCCATTTCCCCTGCCTTTTCTTGTTCTGGAGATGCAAAGGAATATCAAGATATAAGGAAATAAATACATTTAGATTTTTATTCCCACTGTAGTGGTATTCATTTGTTTTTCCTTAAGCCATCTGTTTTCTTCCAAGTCACCTCTAACACCATCTCTTGCTCCTTCTAAAATGTAGTGAAATCTTTTGAGTGGGAGGACATTGTGGGGTCTTGCTGGAGAGGACTGGGGTAACAATTATTCCTTTCCTTCCAGAACTGATCAGATTACCTCTTTTGTATACTTCCCCCTCCCCATGTAATTTCAAGCTCAAATCACGAGGTTTCTTCTTTTTTCCTTGGGGAGGGGGGCATGATTTATTTTTCCAAAATGAGACTTTTCCTATTGAGAAAAGAGATGTTTTTGTTGCCATTTTGCTCTTAAGAAACCATATGGTTAAGATGTGCATTCTTGGTTTGTATCTGAAAAATATTTTTTCACTTATTGGTCTTTAAAGTAATTTGGATTTATAGAAGAAGAGCTAGTTAATTAACTGTTACATGTTCTAGGTAACACATACAACCATGTGTGTATATAGATATCTCTGTGTTCCTTCGAAAAAGAAACTTGCAATGAGAATGAGAGAAAATGGACAGGCTGAAGCCATTTTTACTACATTCCTTGCTGATATACTGGGTTCTGAATCAGCTTCTAGTTTTTATTTTTATGACTGAATTGAAAACCCTCCAAACTTTTTATGACTGCCTTCCCCATTTACTAAGGGCAAAACCAGAAAACAACAAAGATTTGTGTCACTACCTCAGTTTTGTCTGAGTAGAGCTATTTCTGATAGAGCTATTTCTGCATTTTGGTCTTTAAATTTATATCCATTTGATAACTCTAATATTTACCTGTTTAAAATGTGAGATTGAGCACTGTACTTCAAAATAAAAATAGTAGGATTTGCATTTATTTTTTTTTGAGTCTAAAGACATCAAATTGGATGAATTTAAATTTTTATTTTTCTATTTTTTGGTTTCCTCCTCAGCTCCTTTTTTATAATTAAAGTTAGAAATCTGTTTGCCAGAATTGATTGTGTTATTATGGTCACTGTCAAACAGTAGAATAAAATTAGGAGAAAACTCTTGAGAAAAATCAAGTTTTTGAAGGAGCTGGGGAAAGAGTTTTAATTTGAAGGGCTTGAAAGAATTGAAATGGTTAAATTAAGAATATTCAAATTCTTGGGAAAGTTGCTACTTATTTGAAGAAAAAAGACTGGCTTTTTAAGAAAATTGAACAATTGTTTTCTTTAAAAAGAATGTCTTCTGGAGGACTGACTTAAAAGAGGTCATCTACTGATAACTAAAGTGTATTGTGGGAAAAATTAAAAGAATATATACCATGTGTTTGTGGGTGTGTGCAACTTAGAAAGTTGAGGAGTTATTTATTCACTTTAATTGTTGGTTAATACTTCTCAAAGTAAAACTAAAATTAATTGAGCTAACGATTTTTTGAGAATCCTGGTGAAAAGCTTAAAAATTTTTATTTGTCATTCATGCTGTGTGAGTCCTTTAAAACTAAATTGTTTTTACCTTGAGAAAATATTCTACAATTGTATCTTTGACTAGATTTTTTTTCCTCTTAAAAGCCTCACTTGGTGTCTTATGTTTGACCAAAGTATTTTTGTGTTGGGGTTGGGGTGGGGTGGGGAGATAGAGAGATTGAGAGGTTGTGAGTGTGTATGTGTGTGTAAAGTTTATTTTTTGAAAAGATTGTGGAAGGAACTAGAAGAAACAATTAGGTTAGGAAAAGGTTTGAAAACAGGCTCAAGGATGTTCACCTTCTAAAATGGTTCTATCTTTAATGAAAAAGACTTGTGGTTAGGAGTGAAAATAAACAAAGCAGAGGGATGAAAAAGACAAAAAATGGGGAAAGGAGATTTTAAGGCAAATTTTACCCTAGTGATTACTTTTGAGATTTAGTATCCTAACTGGGAAGAATTAACAATTCCTCTTGATGAAGATATGTTTCATCTGATGATCAAAAAAAAAAAAAACAAAAAAAATCTAACAAGACATTTTTAGTTAAAAAAATTAAAACCAGATCTCATCATACTGGTGGGGGGGGGAGAGGTGGAGGGTGGTGGTGGTGGTGGTGGTGGTATGATGAGTTGAATCTCAGAAAATTATAATTATTTTTTGCCCTGGCTGGAAATAAAGCTAGAAAGTGAGATTATTTTTTTTTCTGATCTTAATTTCCACTTAGAAATTTGTGATGGTGTTTTGAATTAATCAGTTAATCAGCTGTGTCTCTAAAATCCTTTCCTGTGAATATAGATCATAGCTCTGCTTTTCAGTATTAGCTTTTCCTAAGGTATAGTATTTTTTTGTTGTTTTGTTTTTAGGACTACTCATTGAAAGAATTAGGGATTGCTGGTTTTTCTTAACAATTCTCTCTGGTACAAAGTAGAAAAAATGAAATGTTACTTTGTTAGTTTCCTAGAAGGAGAACTTTGGTCAAAGAAGATAAATTGTAATTCTTATCTTCTGATACATTTAAAAAGCAATTAACTATCCTCAGCCTAAAGTTGTAAAGGCATTGTATCTTGTAGAACAAGATTTCTTAGAATGGGTGTTTTAAAGTTGAAGTATAGGGAATGTCAGCAAAACATTTAAGCACTTACTTTTTTCAAATTTCCCACAATAAGTACTAATAAAATTCATTTGGGAGGGTGTTTTGGAGAGGAGGTTTTAAGTCTATTTCCACTGTTTTTAATGTAAGTCAACCAGTTTAAAAGGGAAGCATTTGGAAGATATTTCAACATTGATATTGCCACTTAAAAAAAAAAAGCCTTTCAGGTGTGTTAGTTGATTAAAAAGGAGAGAAAAAATTTTTGGTTGAGAAAGATATATTCTACCATTTTGGGGGGGTCGGGAGAGAAGAATGGTGATAATGTTGTATAATTGTTTTTTAAAGAAAACCTTCCAAATGTTTGATTTTTCTTCCCTATCCTCTTAAAAAAATATTTTAAAATGTGGCTAATGTCTTCCAGAAAGTGTGGCTGAAATTTTTGGGGGTTGGGAGAGAAGAGAGAAGGAAAAAAAAGCAGCAGGGGAGACTGTTGAAAAATCAGACAAGTCAGTCCAGTGCTGGAAATTCCAGACGAGGGGAAAAAAAACTCAGAGATGGGGGTGGGGTCAATTTCCCGCTCCCCTCTTGGAGGAGTGGCAGAGAGTTCCTAGCCTCTGTTATGGGAGAAGGGGCAGAGAGACACCTCAGGCTTAGAATAGTTAGTGATAGAGTCTGAAAAGAGAAGTTTATTTCTGTCTTTTAGGGTCTTTTTTCTTTCTTTCCTAAGTTTGCAGTGGTGGCTGAGAGAGCTTCCTGGAGAGCTAGCTAACTGCTTGCCCTGCAGCCACTAACCCTTCCCCTTTCCCCCTCCCCCCTCAAACCTTCAACCTTGAAATCTTTCTGGTTCGAACTATTCATTGGTTACTAAGCTTCTATAAACCCCCAATAAGCAAAACACTCATTCCTAGGAGGATGCCATAGAAATATATGGTGGGGTGCTAAGGGAGGGAGGTGTCTTTGTTGCTCCAGGCTAAATCCATTTTTCCCCACCCATGTTTCCTTAATAGTGGAGTGGAGATCTTGGCATTGGTTTCCTATTGGACTACTGTGGAACCTCTTCAGCCTCTGTGTTCCACAAAATTACTAAAAATGCCTGTGTGTGATAGGGGCCATGGCTAAGGTTGGCAAGGGAGAAAGAACAATGAGAGGGGCAGAGGGAGAGAGGAAAGGTTGAAGGTAAAGTGAGGATTAGAAGAGGAAGGAGAGAAGCTAGGAAATAGGAAGAAAGAGAATTAAGAGATACATAGTGTGGGGAAGGGTAGAGTGAAATCCATACTTAATTATTACTGGGGGTATTCTCTTCATAGATTGAAGCCATTCTCAAATTTTTCATCTTGTGCTATTCTTGTCCATGTCTTCCTACAAATCTTCTAAAAAGGATCCATACCACATGCTAGAAGTCTTGCTCTGATTCTTTAAATCTTCCAATCTCTCAATTCTCACCCTCATTTTCTTGATGACTAACCCATCTCCTTTTCTAGTCCTATCTGTCCTCTTGAAGCAAAGTGGTACTGTGGATCTTGATCTTGGAGTCCTGAAGACCCAGATTCAAGCCTTGCCCTTATCTATACTAATTCTGGAAGGGGCTATGAGAAAGTCTAGACATGCGCTAGGTCTAGACAATTCTCTTAAAGATTTTAGATTACAGAGGTGTTGTTGATCAGCAATAGTGAAAGGACTTTTGCACTAAGAGTTTTTACATGAATGAAATCAGAAGTTGGGGCCAGAAAAAAAAAATTCCTATGTATGTCTCCAGAGCGACTGACTCATCGTGGCATGGGTTGAATTGTAAGGGTTTTGAGGGAAGATCCAATGGCAGGCTGCTTTCTGAGTATTAGTTTAGCTATGTGGAGATCATTTGGGGGGCACTGCGAGTAACCTTTGAAGCAGAAAAATAAGAAAATTATATAGGGACCAGCTTTTTCTAGCTCATCCTATCATACCACCACTGGAACACCTTAATATGACCCACATATGGAACCATTAATAGTTAACAGGGTCAGTTTATGAATGGTCTTGAGCCCTCTGCAAACAGAGAGGCCCTGCCCTTTATGTCCCAAAGGACGATTTAAGCAAACAAAAATAAGTGAGCTCTGGGCTCTGTCTGCACACCATATTTTTGATGCAAAAGGTGAATCTGAGGAGGTGTGTGTTAGAATTAGTCACTCATGTCCTGGAAGCAGACAGGTCTTTGACCTTTCAAGGGTTCTGTCAATACCATGGTTTTTTTGTGTGGTAGCCAAGGGATCCTTTGTGGTCTCCAGCTCAGCTTCCTTCCCTTACTCTTCTTCCTTTAAGTTCTAAAGAAATGTTTGGCATTTGTTAATTTTTAAAAAGACCCACATAACAAACACAAGGCACCCCAAGTTCCTGTTACTCTAGATAGAGAATTGGTTTAGTTAATTTCTTTATTGATAAGAGGTTAGGAAAAGGGATCCCATTTGAACAAGCACCACCCCAAGGATAAATCCGTGTAACAAAAAGGTTTCCAAGTCTCAGCTCAGTGGTCTCTTATTTTAAACAAACTTCAATGGGCACCATTTCAGAACAATGGAAGCATTTTCACCGGTCACTTGGAGTTTCATTCATTCATTGGACAAGAGTTACATTAAACACCCAGATAGGCAAGACACTGTTAGACGCTTGCCTGGGTTAGTAGTGTAATAGTAGAAAGAACCCTGGCCTTGGAGTTTATGACTTGGTTTTGAATCCTGGCTTTGATGCTCTAATTCCCTCCAACAATCTGCTTACCCAATCCCTTACCTGCTCTGAAGCTATGGCTTCCTTTAAGCCCAACAGAGAAAATATCTGTACTGCTCACTTCTTAGGGTTGTTGTGAGAAGAGCCTTTTGGCACTGTATAAATGTTAACTATTGATGCTCTAAGATGCTAGGAGAGATTTTTAAAAATATCAGAGAGCACCCTGGCCATACTACAGTAAAGGGAAGGCGTATAGGGATGGAATATTCTATTTCAGAATACAAGATAACAAGAGTTCCCCAATGACTTACTAGCCCCACAGACTCATGACCTTCACCAAAACCAAGTTCCTGAGGCACCAAAAATCCTTTAGGAATAGTTCTGGTGTTACATGTCATTTTATGTCTTCTGACATTTCCTTTTTTGAATTTTTTAAAAAATACTTCCTCTTTTTAAATGAGGCCCCTTGTTTATTCTACCTTGATATCAGAATCACTATTGCCAAAGATGTTGCCTACTAGGATTTCACCTGAGGGGGTGCTAACAGGGTTGGGTTCTTCCTTCATTTAAAACTTTTGAAAATTTGTGCAATTTAGTTGTAAATCATAAATGTATATCAGGACTTTTTGAAAATAGAATTGAAATGATTCTATTAAAATAGGATTTAGTAGAATGTAAGATCCTTGTTTTTGTTCTTGTCTTGGAATTCCCAAGGGGCCTAGCAGAGTATCCAGTGAATAGTGGGTACTTAATGCTTACTGAATGAATGAATGAATGTCTTGGCAAAAGAACAGATTAGACAAAGACCAATTCATCTATCTATGTCAAAATACAGCTGAGTCAGGTACCCCCAGGTACCCCTTCAGGTTTGGTGTTGGAGTCACATCTATCTTTGTAGCCCCAGCACTTAGCAGAGAGTAGGCATTTAATCCAGTTTGTTGGGTTGATTGCCTAGAAATGAGATATGCCAGTCACTGATGGAAATTTTGTCTAGCCTTGATGTATTCAGAATCTTGCAGTCTGAAGACTTCAATTAGAAATCTGGTAGGACCCTTTAGCAGCCCATGAGTATATTAAAGGTATTAAAGGAAGGGCCCCCTTAAGGTGGCAGTATGAAGGGAGAAGGAAATATGAACAAGTCTGCGAAGTGTGGCTTGGGAAGGTTTTCTATAGGAAGAGAAAATTCGAGGTGGGAAATGAATGTATCTCTTTGAATTTTTCCCACTCATCCTGATTTTTGGACAGTTTCTGACCATACCTTTTCTCTGTATTACACCTCTTTGGAAAGGAAATTTAAAGAGGAATGGATACATTTCCAGGTGTTTTATTCAAAATTTCAGTGAAACTTTTGGATGTTTTGTTAACATGACTCTAAACACTTGGATCTGAATGAGTTTTTTTCCCTGAATGGAACTTTTGGCAGTATGTAAACACAATGATAAGTATGGTTTGTTTGTTTTTAAAGTCCTATTCTGACTTTTAAGGAAGAATTTAGATCGGAATCAAGGAGGCCAAGTGATAATCAACACAGTCTGGAAAACCCTCATGTTGCTTTTCATTCTTGTACTTAGAGGTTGTGCGTGCATGCGTGCATGTGTGGGGTTTTGAATGTAAGCTCTTTGAGGATAGGGGCTTTTTTTTTTTTTTGCTCTGTTCTTCAGGACCTAGCCTAGGTTCCTAATGGTTTTTTGCTTTTGAACAGATTTTCAAGTGGGAAGTTTTGAATGTGTCACTTGAAATGATTACAGTGACCCAAGGAAGAATAATCACAAATGAAAATACAAAACCAATCCCTTTTTTAGTGCTAATTTTCAACTTCCATTCAAGATATGTACTTTGATGTCTCCTGGTGGAGGAAAAGTGACCCAAGTTGCTGCTGGAAGGCTGTGGTTCTGGAACACAAGTCCTAGTAGGTCTTATCAGTAGAAGAGGCTTCCAGTACTGGCAGGTGACAGATTGCTAGTCTTTCATTAGGATAGCCAGCATCAGCCTAGCTTAGTGTGGAGAAGCTCATTACCAGACAGCTGGCTGCTACATTATGATTTTTTTTTTTTTTTAGCCAAAGCTATTCAGGCACTGGAGGCTGTGAGCGGCATCTGAAAATACTGGTCCTCAGAGTTGTCTCAGCCAGTTTCTGGAGGGCCAGCTCTCTCTGAGATATCTCTACTTTGTCTTGGCCATTCCTTTGGGCATCTTTGCATTAATCTTAGCCCTCCCCTCTTCCACACAGTCCTGTTCACCTTTACCAGAGACCTGAACTGGTAAATGTGTATAGAGAATGAATCCATGTTAGAGGTAGATTTGAATGGTGTGTGTGTGTGTGTGTGTGTGTGTGTGTGTGTGTGTGTGTGTGTGTGTGTGTGTTGGGAAAGGGTGTTTGTTGATAAATGGATTCTCTTGTGTTAGGTACATTTGGTGTGTAACAGGCTAAGTATGTAATCTAATTCCCTCCAACAAGCATTTCTTAAGCCCCCATTATGTAGAAGGAGGCTCTGTGCTAGGGGTACAGAAACCAAAAAACCCAAAGTAGTCTCTACCCTCATGGAACATTCCAGGGAAGGAGGAGGGAAACAACTTGTACACAAAAATTGTAAAAAAATTTTTACACACACACATATATAAAAAGTAATGTTTGGGATAGTAAGGTAGGAATAGAAGACAGGATATGTTTGATGTAGACCAACACATATTGACTTCTGTGTTGCTTCCTCCATCCTGAAAGGGTGGGCAGTTGTCTTTTTAGAGGAGATTGGAGGGAGCTGCCATTTTCCATTTAGATCCATACTTTAATGGCCTGACACATCCACCAAAAAGGTCCCCAAATTTGTCTTGGCATAATCTTTCACTATCTTCTCACACAGAAAATTCTGTGTGTGTGTGTGTGTGTGTGCGTGCGTGCGTGCGTGCACATGTATGGGAAAGAGAGAGAGAGAGAGAGAGAGAGAGGAAGAGAAAGAAAGGACTGCTCCTTGCGGAGAGTAGTTGTAATCCTTCAGGAAATTGGCCATTTATTTTGTTATTTTAGTGGCTGAGAAGCTATGCCAGGGCACTAGATGAAATTTCACACTTTAGGATTTTATTGTATTTTGGCCAGAAAAGGTATACAAACAGAGGGGGCTTTGGTTGGCATATATGGTGGGGGAATCACTGTAAATTAAGCAGATGGGACTTGGAGGAGGGTGAGCCTTGAGCAGCATGTGTTTCAGGGATTTTGGATTGGATAATAAAGGATGAGAGGCTGTTGATTCTAGGGAAAAGAGGGTAATGAAAGTTGTCCACCACATTAGAAATAGGCTTTCCTATGAGTGTGGATAACTATCCCACATGGTCTAAATACTTTGCTATCAGGAAGTCAGCAAAATGAAGTAAATGGATTCAAAAGTTGGTGTTTCCAGCATGCTGTTCACTCATTAAAAAAACTGTTTTGTTGTTCCTCATCCTTTTCCCAATATCACCTTTTTAGTGGCTTTATATTTCAATCCACCTCATTCTCCTTGCATATGGAGCCAGTGGCAGCATACTTTGTACCTGTTCCACAGCCTCTTGACCTTTCCCTGGTTCTTTTAGGGGTATCTCGGGCAAGGGAGCCAGCTCTCTCCACAGCTTACTCCAAGAAGGAAGGGCTTCCAAATCCAGATGTGGTTTTAGCAATTTAACAAGCCTGTGATTTTAATCAGTGACTATAAAGAGTTTTTACAATTAGTTTGTACACAGTGATATCTATTTCAGGGTTCTGGATTCCTGGTAGCATTTGGGTTCACTTGAAACCTGTCAATTTTCCATTAGGATCTTTCAGTTGGAAGGGAGTAGGGGAAAGAGGAACCTGAATATTGTTGGTAAGGATGGGTAAAGGAGTCACTAAGAGTGGAAGCATTTTTACTGGTTCTTTGGGGCATGAAGGAAAGGTCTAAGTGGATTATTTAACCATCTGCCAGTGTTTCTGCTTCCCTTCAAGAAAAGTCTGTTTGTACTTGAGACTCATAGCTCTGATGGTAAGACTTGATGATGAGCTGAAGGTAAATCTTGTTCCCTTATTTTTGAGACAGAATTCCTCCAGGAATAACCTGCTATTTAGCTGAGTAGACCTCCCCTGACCCCCACCCCATATGTGTTGAGATCTTGTAACTCAGAGAAATACTTTTCTTTTTTCAAGATAATACAGCAATTTGCTATTCGTTAAAAAGGTTGGCAAATCCAACTTAGTGTAGTTATCTATCAGCAGTTCTTTACTTTCTTGCTGCCTGTTGTTACTTGGGCTAGAATAGGTTGGCTGGGGTTCTACTTGTAGGCTGAGAATGTAGAAGCACCTTTGAGGACATCAATCCTAATTCCCTCATTTTACACTTGAGGAAACGGAATCTTCCTGACTCCAAGTCTGAGAGCTCCCTATTGTGATACCTAGCTGTAGTAGTAAATAGCAGAGATGGAAGTCCTATCTGGATCTTGATCCAATCTAGTCCTTTTTCTACTATGCCTGTGGTAGGGGAGTGCAACTGGTTCTGTTCTCCAAATTGCGTTCATATTTGTTCTTCAGGGGAGTTGGGGAGTGGGGCTCCAAGCTTGGGGCAAGGAATCCCAGCTTTGCTATGGATATTTGCTTGGATTCAATACTTTCAGCTTTCACAGTACATTTAACCTGAGCTCAAAGACCAGGCTGCCATTTCTCTTATCCCTGAGCATTACAGATGGTAATGACAAGTCTCCTCATTTTGTAGATAGGGATCAAGGTGCAGATCCCCAGGGACAGTGATTTTGCACCCCTTGCACAATGTATTGTGGCAAACAGATATAATCAGCCCGTAAGAAGGTAGTGCAATGACATTCTGCAGTTGTAGCAGGAGACAGGAAAAACTCTATCCCAAAATGAATGAATAAAATCTTGGGAAGTTTTGTAAGTGCCACAAATTTTGCTCATCCTCTATGCCATCTCTCCTCTCCAAAAGACTGTTGAAATGTCATTTCTATCTTGTCTCCTCCCTTTCCCCCCACTTAGTATTTCTATTTTGTCTACTATAGATGAAAGTCAGAGGAAACTGGAAGGGAGAGAGAGAGAGAGAGAGAAGAGGAGGAGGAGGAATGAAGGAAGGAGAAGACTTCCAATCTGTGCCACCATAGAGCTTGGGCAGTAAATAGCATACATATCCTAGTAAAGAATGCTAAATGAGATCTTTCCTCAACCCATTTCTCATTCACAACCACGGACTCAAGGTCCACAGTTCCCAGAGAGGTATTTCTTAGACTCTGCATCCCACAAGGCCAGTTTTTCTGGCCTCCCCCCCAACAGTGTTTCCCATCCTGGGAGATCTTTGATCATTTACAGCTCTCTCTGCCTTCCTGATCTTCTAGCCATTGCTGGAGCTCCTTAGAAGTGTTCTTTCTCTGAGCTGCTGCTCTGAGGGCTGTCCACAGCCCTGTGTCTATTTATGTGGTAGACAGAGGAGACAGACTTGGGCCTAGTCTCTTTCTGCTCCCATTGTATTGCTCACTAGCAGGTAGACAGTCATGGCATTTACAAATTCTTCCACAAATCAATGCCCATGATGATTTCTTAAGATGTCTTCTATTCTCAGGAATTTTGCTTTTTGGTCTTAACTCTTCTCCCCCTCCCCAAACCACAGACCTCCTCTGCAGCCCTTCCTGTTTGAAATAGTCATGGTATTTGCCTACTCATGGTCCTGTTTGATCACATAATCTGTCTTCTATTCCTGCGGCCACCATCTTTGTTCAGATAGTCCTGTCTGAATTACTGACTGTCCGAAATACTGTAATACCTTGTTCATCTAAAGGTTTTCTTGCCTCTACTTACTCCCTATTCTGTTGCATATTATATACTATGCTCCCAAGATAATATTTACCAATTTGACTATGTGATTCATGTTCAGAAACCCTTCAATGGCTTCCATTACTCAAGGAGTAAAGGTCAAACTTCTTTAACATTCAGAACTTCCAATCTAGCATTAATATATCTTTCCTGCCTCAATTCTGCTCTATTCAGTCTTTTCCCTAACCCGACTAGATTGCCTTCTATCCCCTGAACGTGTGCCCTCTCTGCATCCCTTTCCAGTCTACTCTCACTGTTTTATTCCTCTCCACTTGATGAATTCCTGCCCATCACCTCTTGCCACTTTGAAGACTCTCCTGATTCTTCCTGTTGGTAACAGTCTTCTCCCTCAGGCAGACTCTTGTGTTAGAAGGAACCCAAAGACTATTTAGTCCAACCTATACATGGACAGCAATTCTCTTTAAGTAGGTAGGTAGCCTCCACTTCAGCATGTCCTGTGAGGGAACTTGTGTCCTTTCAAGACATCCTATTCCACTTTAGGTCATTGCTAATTGTTAGGATTTTTTTTTTTTTTACATTGGACCTAAGGCTTTTGTGGTTTCTATCCCTTGTTCCCAGCTCTACCCTCTGGGGCTAAGGAGAACATGACATAATTTCTATCTGGCAGCCTTTCATTTAAAATTCTTCAAGATAGCCATCATGGTCCCCTCAGTCTTCTGTCTTCCAGGCTAAATATCCCCCTTTCCTTCCAAGTGATTATCATAACTCATGGACCATGTCATCTTTGTACTTTCTTCTGAATGAGCTTGTTAATCTATTTTGTTCCTTTCTAACATGCTCATAATATGGCATATTGTGACAGAGTGTTGTGTGTCTTATTCCTATTCCATTTATTTATTTTTTGCTTTTTGGGAGAGAGGAAGGCAGGGCAATTGGGGCTAAGTGACTTGCCCAAGGTCACATGGCTAGTTTTAAGTGTCTGAGGCTGGATTTGAACTCAGGTCCTCCTGACTCCAGGGCCGGTGCTCTGTTCACTGCGCCACCTAGCTGCTCCATTCCCATTGTATTTAGAGGCTTCAATGAATCTGATCTCATGGATGTGGGTATTCTCTCGAGTGATACAGACTGCCAACCATCTCTTCGTAAGCATCCATGTCCTTCTATAAAGTCATCACCTATCACTGAGGTCCCCTGAATGTACTGGGGGGAGGAGGAGGAGGATGGTTTCTGGAGAGTTCTCTTGACTTTGCATAACTGCCAGTGAGGTGTGTGGCCTGGGAAGTGCCATATGACTCTTTTCTTCCTGTCATGCATTTCTCTGACAGTGGCCTTTACTTTGCTTTTCCTGAATATTGGCTCATTTGTAATATCTTACTGCCCACTCATGCTTCATACCTGGTCTCTTCCTTGCACTCTGAGTGAGCCATAGCTTTATTTCAGTTCTTTGAAGTGTGACTCAAAGCCAGACAGCAATGCTAAAGAAATACTGCTTTAAAAAGATGAGCCTTAGTTTCATTGAGAAGATTAGGAGCATTTAAGAGAATTGCACAATCACAGTCCCCTGAATTGTAAATGCCAAAGGGGCAGGGACCATGTTTTCCCAAACTTGGCATCTAGTATAATGCTCTGCACATTTAGTAAATAATGCAACAATAATGTTTATTGATGTTGATTTGAAAAGATCTGGGCCTCAACCCACTAGCTCCTTCCTCAGTCTGGATGACAAAGGTTGGACTAATGGGCTCTAAGATACCTTCCAGCTCTAATCAGTTATCACTGTGTCCTCAGCAATTTGTTTCTTTCTTCCTTCACTACCTGCTCCTCTTATTCTTTTAGTCTGATGGATGCCTCTCAAGACTCTTTATAGTGGCAGAACCCTTGGCATTAAAAACAAGACTTTGGTAGTAGCTTTGCAATAAAATCTAATAATTAAAAAAAAAAAAAGCAACTGCTTACTCAATGGTGCCAAATAGCAAAAGGCTGTTTTTTTAAAAGTCTTGTTTTCAAATCTAACAATATTTCAAACAATTTACTTGTTGAATCTGCTATCAATAATTATATACTTGGGATATAATATTGGTTCTGATCACTCACCTAAGAGGGACTTTCACAAAATTTTCATCCCCTCCCCCCCCATGCAGAAGCCTATACCTGGAGAAATTTAAACACATTTCTTAGCTCAAAACAAAACAAAAAAAGGAAAAACTCTTGATCTTTTTTTCCAAATGTTGTGTTTTACATAAATACCTCATTGTAATTTTGCCTGAACCATGGAAGTGCTTTTTGAAAATTTTCCTAGGCAGCATGTAGGATGCATTAGGGCTGCCAGAATGTATCTGAAATTGGAGACTGGTGTGATATATTTTTTTCTTTTCTGTCAATGAAATATGATATCTAAAACAGGGTGATCTTGGGGTTTATTTATTAATATTTGTCTTCTAGTTTTTTCAGACTTTTCTGATTCTACCCAATGATCCACAAGGGACACTGATAGAAAAAAATACAATTAAAAAATGAGGTTATCCCTCTACCCCCAAACCCTCACATTACATTGGGGATATAACTGCATACTTTAAACAGCCAGTCAGACATCAGATGTCAATTATTGCATGTATTTAATGATTATAGACCAATAAGAAGCCAGCTTATGGGTCTTGTGATTAATTTTAACCAATCTCTGAAGTCCCTTGCAGTAACTGAAGCCATGTCATATAATATAGATGGCTTTGCTATGGTGGCAGGTTGTCATCTTAACTTTTTTTTCTCTGAGTATTCTGTACCACCCATCCTATGAAAGAATTCAAATCAACAGATATTTTATTGAGTGCTGTGTCCTGTGCTAGCCTCTAGATGGAGAGAGACAAAGAAAGAAATATGGTCCTTGCAATCAAGGGGTTTGCCATCTAGGTGGTAGTCATGACAAAGACGTTCAAAACATTATAGAAGATACGGTGTGATGAAATGATAATGGGCAAAGTTGGGATTTATTGCAAACTGTACTAGCAAGCTGGATAGGTAGGCTATGAATGGGGGGGGGGTGGGACAGGAGGAAGGAAGGACATTCAGTTGTTTGGAGTAGGGGGAAGCTTGAGCAATTTTTTAAAAGTGGCTGGGAACACTGTTTATAGCCTTGTTGGAGCATGCAAATCCCTTGAAAGAAGGGTAAATGCTTTGGACAGGCACTGTTTCATTTTTATAATTTTTTTTCCTAGCATAGTATCTGATAATAATAATTAAAATCTATATGTTTGTGAAATAGACTGGATGGTTCTTCAGAAAATGTTTCTTATTAAAATCGTAGTATGATTCAAAGGACCTTGCACTTTTGAGATCTCATTCTCCCTCTGTTTCTAATTCCTTGTGCAACCTTAGGGAAATTGCCACTGCTTTTTGGGCCCCTCTTTCCTCATTTGTAAAATTAGGGAATTGGATTATAAGATTTCTAAGGGTCCTTCCCTCACTAATATTCAGTGACCTTTGATTAGTCAGGAACATTTTCCAGAAATTTCCACTTTTTTCTTATTTTACGTATTGAAACTGAGATCCAGAGAGGAGTGAGGTACCTCAAGAAACTCTCAAAACCCTTATTTATCATCATCATTATCAAGAGTCATATTTTCCTTTTGTATATGCTTCCAAATGCTTATAAATTGACTTTTTTTACACTATTATTTATTCCCCCTCTCCCCAGTAGAACTCAACATTACCAAAAAAACAAAGGATAGTTAAACCAACATGTTGATTGTATATCTCACTATCTCACACTCATGTGTGCCTCACTACACACCTGTGGTGCATCACCTTTTTCCTGGAACCCTCTGAAACTGGGAGTTTGCTGCATTGTTCAGAGCACTGGTAACTTAATGTTCTTCTGCTTCATTTTATTGTGTTTGTTATGTAAATAGTTCTCTTTAGTCAGTTCCATTCTCCAAAAGTGTTGTCCCCAAAAGTCTTATAGCACTTTTACGTTAGTAAATCCCATAGAGGTGATTTGCTCAGGGTCACACAGCTCTCATAATTGTCAAATCCAGAATGCCAGCCTAGCCCTTCCTACTCCAAGTTCAGAACTCTAGGAATTCTCTATGGGGAATGAAATGTTTAAGCCAATAAAACCTAAAGCTATGCTAAGATTTTTAGCGACATCGTGTGCTGTCTGCAGGTCTTCCAAAGTGTCTCTGGGTTCCAGATAATTTTTAAGGAGTATATTCTATTACATTCATATATCCAGAATTGTTGAGCCAGTCTTTGATTTTTTTCCCCCTCCAGTTTTTGTTTCCAAGAAAAAACACAACTATAAATATTTTTGTATATTATGATGCCTTTTTCTTTGATTTTGATCTCCTTGGAGCCTGTAGTAGTGACCTGTCTCTTTTTAGAGCCCCATGCTAAGTGCTAAGGATTAAGGAGGTCTCAAGCACTCTCCTTTGACAATTTCTGATAAGTTTTCCTGATTTTTTTCCTGTTTGCCATTTGTTTTTTATTTTTATCACAAACATTTATTAAGTATCTACTTTGTGCAGAGTGGTGTGCTAAGTTACAGGGGAGATAAAAGTTTAGATAAGGCTTATCTGCAGTCTACTAGGGAAAGTTCATTTAAAATGAGAAATAATCCTATAATCTAAGGGTATTTGAGATCTTGATGTATAAAGATATATAAAAACAGCTCAAGAGCTCAATAAGTGATGATATTACTTTAGGATAATAGTAACTGCTGATTTGTATATATAGCTCTTTTGAAGTTTTCAAAGTGCTATATATATGTAGATAGGCATGCATGTATATATCATACACATGTATGTATATATGTGTATTTGTACATATACATATGTATGTGCGTATGCACACACACATAAAATCTCTTGATCCTTATATCAGCTCTCTGAAATAAAGACTATATGTACTCCCACTATATAAACAAGGAGACTGAGGTTCTGAGAGCTTAGTTAGAAAGTATTCCTGCTCTCTCTAGCCCCTTGTAACCAGTCCCTAATTGAATTCCCCTAACTTTAGTGGCTGCCAAGCTTAAAGCTGGGAAATTTAGGGCACTGTAGAGAGAACTCCTGGGTCTGACATTTAGATAGATACATTTAGATACAACTTTCTGGATCTTAAGGAGTTGTGACACACACACAGGACATACATATACACAAAGTAATACTAGTGCTGAGAGAGAGAGAGAGAGAGTGCATGAGCTCGAGAGAGCACCTAGGATTGTGGACCTGTCTAGCTAGGTGGCTCCATGGATAGAATGCTGGACTTGGAGTCAAGAAGACTTGAGTTCGAACCCAGCCTTAGATGCTTGTTAGCCCTGGGATGCTGGGCAAATCACTTAACCACTGTCTGCCTCAGTTTCTTCACTTGTAAAATGGGATAATAATAGTACCTACCTCCCAAGGATAAAATGAGATATTTGTTTTAAGTGTCTTGCAGACCTTAAATTACTATTTAGATGCAAGTTATAATTATTTGTTGTCATTGTCATTCCTGGTTTCTTGGGCTGTTTACATTTGGAAGCTGTCATAGGTATCTGACATTCCTCCTCACTTCCTTAGACCCTGAGTTGTAATAAATAAGAACTTTGATATATCTGTGAAATGGGCAGACTATATGGTGTTTGCAAGAAACCCTTGAGTCACAACAAATATTATTCCTATTTTACAGAAAACATGAGGGTCTGAGAAAGAGAATAAATAACAGATAACTAGTACCTGTGGGTGTTTGAGGCAGGATTTGAAGTTAGATTTCTTCCGACTCTGTCCCATGTCCTACATCTTGACACTACACCCACCATGCTCACCTCTGAGTAGAGTCGTCCTTGTTTAAGACAACTCAGAGTGTGTTCTTGTGTTCTGTTTATCTGGGAGCAGTCTGGCCTGGATCTTAGGAGGAGAGGAGGTAAGGTGCCATGGTAATCAGCCAGGTAGAACTGTGATGATTTTTTGGAGCATGGCCCCATGGCTCAGATTCCCCACCCTCACCTTTGCAACCTTCCTTTCCTAGGATGAGGACAAACCAGGCTGGTATTAGCTTAGAACCTCTCAGACTGGGAGGGCCAGGCCAATAAATGGCGGCTACACCCCTCTGTTGACAGACTTCCACATTATCAAGGAAGGAAGGGACAGGAAGAAAGTGGGGGGGGGGGGCAGGAGGGGAGAAAGTTGGATATATTGAGGCATCTGTCAGGGAAGCAAAGCCTTTTAGTTGTCTGCTCTTCTCAGGCCTAGGCCTAGACCTCTCAGCCCTTCAGCAGAGGCAGAGCTGCTGCTGTCTCAGAGGAATGCCGCCTGTCTCCTGGCTGCCATTTTCTCTGTCCTATAGCTTTCCCCTCCCCCCTTCATCCCCATTTCAGTGTTTGCAATGGAATAGGCCAACCCCCACTCCAGGACCTGTCTCAGCAATAGCCCTGAAAACAGCAGAAGAGAGGGCTGGATTGGATCTGGTCTCACTGAAGACCTCCAAGGGGGATGGAGCCCACTGGGGCTGGGGTCAGGTTTCCGGTGGGTGGTTCAAGAGAGAGACAAAGAACAGGGTCCCGACTGCTCTCCCTTCCCCCTTCCCCCTTCCCCCTTCCCCCTTCCCCCTTCCCCCTTCTCCCTTCTCCCTTCCCCCTCCTTCCCCTTTAAGAGCATGGCTTTTTGCTCTGGGGCTAGACTTATCAGAGGGAAGGCTGAACCAATGCCCCAACTGTAGTGAGAAGGGGGAGTGTCTTACTTGGCATCCTCCTTTCCCTGGATCTTGACAGTCCCTTCTATTTTCTTCCCTCATGAACCTGACTTTGTGCTTCAGAATAAAAGGGAGAGAAAGGGAATGGGAATATGGGGAGACGACACACTCAGTTGTTTCTGGGCTAAGTGAGAAAGGCTAGAGATGGGAGGGGGTGTCCCTTATGGAGCATGAAGAGTACAAGACGAGCTGACGCCTGCCTCCCTCAAGTCCCTATCCATCCCAGCTGCTCAGACCTTCTCAATTCCCCCCCCCCCCCCCCCCCGAGGGTATGAACCCTCTCCTCCTTTCCCCCTCAGCTGCTGTGCCCTTCCCCCTTCAGCTGCCATAGACCCTCCTAGTCAGTCTGCTTGGCACCTTCTGCCCCTTCTAGTTTCTGGGACCCCACTGCTCTGTGCCCCCCCCCCCCATTTGAAGCTTTTTATCCATGCTTCCCCTTCTCATGCACACACCTGCTACAGCCTTCCTTCCCTGTAAGAGGGGGGAGTGAGGAGACAATCAGACCAGCTGTTACTTATCCCCCACCCTTCTACACACCCCAACAGAATCCAGGACTTGAGGTGTCATTTCATCCATTTCCTTGGCTCTAGCCGGGATCCCATCTGACTAATTTTAGCCAAATTAGAATCATCTCTCCTGTTTTCTAACTTAGAATTCCCACCTAAAGAGGAAATACTAGTGTCATATTCCAGTGTCTTCAGGTGAAGTGTAACCTAGTGGATGGAATGGTAGACCTAAGTTCAAAGCCTGACTCAGATAGCTTAATAGTTATATAACCCTGTGCAAGTCATTTAAAACCTCTTCATATGTAATTTATTTTTTTGTTTAAAAGTTTTTGGGGAAAGTGATCTTTGAAGAAAAGGAGACTGAAGAGAGTCTTCTTGGGTGTCAGATTTGTCGGGAATATTCTTTATGCCAATAGCAGGCTATACTAACTTATTTTTATTGATAGCAATGATGTCTTCCTACTCTCCACCACTCAGAATCAGAATTGTCCCGTGATTTGAAAGATCTTTTCTGTAGTTGAATTATAGAAATTGCTTTTGAGACAAATCTCTTTCATGTGATTCCAGATGAGGATCACAAAATCCTTACCCTGAGGTAAACAGTCACCTGTAGAGGATAAACCTGGCCTCTCTACCACTCACCCATCCATGGCATTATACCTGCCTTCAATATTCCTCTTCCTTCCAAACTCCTCTTTCTGCTTCTTTATTGCCTGGCTGGAAAGACTAGTCTTTCTGAAACAGAAAGCTATATGAACTTATTGGAACTGCAGGGTGAAGTCTTAACCTCTAATAAGGTCTTGTTGCTTCCAGTTAAGAGTACCTTGCCCACTGTTTTTCAGAGTGGCCAGGGAGATGCATCCCTGAGGACCCCTGTGTGGGTCATCACAGGTGGGCTGCACTGCTCAAATTCTGTTATTTAATTCCATCTCCTAGACCAAGCTTGTTTAGATTGTTTTCCCTTCACATCTCCCCCCTCCCATTTCCTTTCCCATTTTCCATTTCCTTAAAAAAAAAAAACCAACTAAGTTTAATTGAGCTTTTGTTTTACATAGTTGTCACTTCTCAATGATCCCCTCCCTTGACCAATCAACATACATATCCTACACTCTGCCAGCTCTTTTTTTCCACTTGGATTGACTTTGAGGCAGTATAGCTCAGTGAAAAGAGATGGGTTTGGAGCCACAAAAACAGACCTAACTTTGAATACTATCTTTGCCACTGGGCAAATTACAACCTCTTTGAATTTTGGTTTCCTCTTCTGTAAAATGAAGGGGTTGAGCTAAATGTTCTTGAAGTTCTTTTCCAGGTCTAAATTTGCTCTGTAGCTTGAAAAGACAGCTGTGGTTCAGAAGCATTGCTTTGCCTTTGCTGCAATTCAAGGCAGGAAGTAAAGGGATGTGATGGCCAGCAGGGCAGCGGACAGGACTGGAATCTGTCCAGAACTTGGGCTTCCTAAGGTCCTTAGGAGACACTAGGGCATCCTTTGAATCTTGTGTTATCAGTTGGCCAAGAAGTGTAGTTTCCTGGGGGCCCATCTGTCAGTCTGTTTCTTTTTCAGATGAATGGCTTGGGGAACAAAGCCTTGACTGTTTTCAATTTACCACAAAGGTTTTGTTACTCTGTGTATGACCAGTTAGCACCTTGCTACTTCCAAGAGTTCTCAGTTTCACACCATTAACCCTTTGTTTTCTTGCCTAATTTAGAAAAGTACCTTTTAAAAGCTTTCTGGAAGTTGATACCTTTTAAGAGGCTTCATCCTGCCCCCTGGCCCCCTGCCCCTCATCCCCATCCCCATCTCCATGTGTCACCTGCTTGGTCAATCAGCATTTATTTAGTGCCAACTACGTCCTAGGTAGGCACCATACTAAGCCCTGGAGAGCCAAGAACAAAATCCAAACAGTTGCTGCCCTCAAGAGGCTTATGTTCTAATTGGAGAGACAACTCGTACAGATACAAATATAAACGCAATATAGATGAAATGAATACAAGATAGTTCAGAGAGGGAAGGCTGGGGGCGATCAGGAAAGATTTCATGTAGAAGGTGAATATTTAGGGAAACCAGGGAACCCAAGAGGTTCAATGCAAATTCATGGAGAGATTTGAAATAACTTGTGTGAGGAGGAGCAAGAAGGCTAGTATTCTAATAATAGTCAGCACAAGCACCACCACCACCATCGTCATCATCATCATCAATTAGCAATGGTACTTTATGCTTTCCAAAGCACTTTGCAAATATCTTACTTTATCCTTCCAGCAATCCTGGGAGGTAGGTGCCATTATCATTATTTAACAGATGTTGAACCCAAGGCACATAGCAATTCAAATGATGAGGGCAGAGTTCTACAACTAGTAATAATTTTCAGAGGCAGGATCAGAACTTGAACCTTACTGGCTCCAAGTCCCAATCTCTGAACACCGCACCACCTAGATGCCTAGTCTGCCTGAACTTAGGCAGCTAAGAGGTGAAGTGGATAGAGTGCTGGGTCTGGAATCAGGAACACCTGGTTCAGGGTTCAAATCCTGCCTCAGATAATTACTAGAGAGAGACAGAGATGTGGTCAGGCCTGTGCTTTAGGGAAATCACTTTAGTGACTGTGTGGAAGATGGTGAGAAAAGGGAGTCCTGAGGCAGTGTTAAAGTATTGGTAAGATGTTATCTTTTGCCCTTTAAAACATAATCATATACAGTAGGAGCCAGGGTGCTTTAACTGAGTCAAAGGACTTGAGTTAGCATTGAGTGGTCCTACTGTGAGATTTGGGGCAAGTCACTTAGTTTTTCTGAGCTCCTGGTTTCCATCCCTGTAAAATAAGGGGAAGGGAGATGGAATAGATGATCTCCAATGTTTCTTATAGCTCTAAATTCTAAGGTTAATCTATAAAATAGGGACATTAGTCCCATCTGACGTTATTGTATTCTAAGAGATTTCCTGTGTTCATTTGTTTTGCTTTTCAAAAGGAAGTAGAATACTTGGTTTGGGAATTAGCCTGGGTTCTGATTCTGACTCTAACTATTTTGTGTCTTTAAATAGGCCACTTCATTCTGGACCTCAGTGTTCTCATATATAACAGGAGGGGTTTGAAAATGGTGTCCAAGGCCTCTTGTGTGTCCCCAGGTTCTAGGAAGAAGAATGAAAGCTTCCATTCCAACTAAGGCACTTTCTAGGATACTTGGTAAATAAGAACCAAAGGGCATCTCATCTTCCCTACTTTCAGGGACTGTTTGTGCCTTAATTTCTTTTTTAAAGTAAATTTTTATTGATATCTTTTGTTTTTATGTCACCTACATTTTCCCATTGTCTTCTTCCCTCCCACCTCCCAGAGAATCATCCAGAGTTCTTCCTTATGACAAAGAATAGAAAAGGGAAAATACAGTCCTGTAAAACTAAACAACTTATTGAAAAAGCCAGGCATTATATAGTGTTTCACACTTAAACTCCTTCCCCTGCTGCAAAGAAGTGGCAGGGAGGTCTCATCTCTTCATTTACATTGTGCTATTATTTTTCTGGTTAGAGTTTCTTGACTTTATAGGTTCATGTAAGTCTTCCTCTGCATTCATCATAGTCATCATTTCTTCTTCTTCTTCTTCTTCTTCTTCTTCTTCTTCTTCTTCTTCTTCTGGCTTTTTGGAGGGGGGAGGCAGGGCAATTGGGGTTAAGTGATTTGCCCAAGGTCACACAGCTAGTTTTGTGTTACGTTTCTGAGGCTGAATTTGAACTCAGGTCCCTCCTGATTCCAGGGCCAGTGCTCTATTCACTGCGCTACCTAGCCATCCCTGATAGTCATCATTTCTTACAGCATGGTAGTATCTGTTGCTTTTCTATAGACTATGATACCTCAAATTGCTTGTATAACATAGGTAGTCATTTCCCAGTAGATAGATGGGTCTTTTACTTTGTTTCCAGTTCTTCTGCTACTATAAAAAGTGCTACTAGAAATGAGTATATGCTTTTGACATATACTCATGCACCTTAATTTAAATGAACTTATTTCCACCAGAAACCTGTTGGATGAAAGATCAGTCGAGGTGTGACAGTGGTGTGTAAGGGCTTGGTAGGATCGTAGGCTTAGAACTGGAAGAGATCATACATCTAATTCAACCCCTCCTTGCTACAGATGAAGAAAAGACTGACAGAGGGCAAGTTACTTGGCCACAATTAAGAAGGCTGCAAGTGGCACTGCTTAGAGATTTGAACCCAGGTTTGTTTGTTTTTTACTTCAAATTCAATCTTCTTTCCATGCTGCTATGCTGCCTCTAAGTTAATCTGTATAGCAGACCTAATCAAGGAATTTCAGAGCTACGAGTGACCATTCAGACTGAGGTGCAGTGTGGTGTATGTAGTCGATAGAAGGTTAGGTTTGTAATGGGAAAACATTGGTTCCAGTCCTGCCTCTAAGATTCTTTTGTGGACCACAGGCAAGTCTCTTAGCCGTATTGAGGAATTCAGTTTCATCACTTTTGCATCTGAGGCTATAATACCTTGAATTGCTAACCTTATAGGATTGTCAATTGAATGAGATGTGTATAGAGAAAATACTTTGCGAACATTAAAGTGCTTTATATGTCAATTTCGTTTCTGTTCTCCCCTTTGTCTGGTCCTTTGTCTCCAAGTCAACCCTACCAGTGAGTGCACCATTGACCCAGGATCACTGCTTTTGCTGAAAGGAAAATTGAAAGTCATCTAGTCTAGTCCTCAAAATTTTCATATAAAGAAACCACAGCCCACAGAGACATGAAGTGTTTGACCCAAGAAAACAGTATCTTTAGAGCAGTGGTTCTCAACCTGTGGGTCGTGACCCCTTTGGGGGTCAAAGGACCCCTTCACAGGAGTCGCCTAAGACCATCGGAAAAACGTGTAGATACATCCACATACAAGTATTAAAGGGTCCCAGCATTAGGAAGGTTGAGAACCACTGCTTTAGGGGACCTAGAACAGGGAGAGCTTAGGGATTACATAAAGCAGGGCCAGAGTCCCAGCAAACCTATAGTTCTTCAGGAAGCTTTTGGGTCTCCATCTCTGGAACAAGTATCATTATACACATATGATGTTGCATGCGATGTTTATGTAACCATGTACACAGGCTGTCTACACACATTCATTCATACCAGGTCCCCTTGGATGCTTTCTAATCCTCTTTCCCAACTTGCAGCAACCTCCATGAGGGCAGCTTCCTCTCTGCCCCATGTCCCTTTCCCTGCTGCCTGGCACCCAGCCTCCTGCAGTGTCTTCAGCCCCTGGGCCTGCCTGCCCTGCCTTTCTGCTTCTTGATACAATTTGGGCAGGGAGCCCTGGGCATCAAGCCAGTTCCACCTTCCTTATCCTCCCCTCTCCTCCTTCCATCAGGCCCCACCCCCTGTCTGAGTTGCTGCCATCCCTGGAGTGTGCCAGTTCCACCCCCTTCAGAGAGGGTTTTCCCAGACGATCTGACTCTGGCTATCAGCTCTCTGCCCTGGGCCAAGGTCCAGAGATCCCCCTCCGCCCTTCAACCCCCATGCTTCTGTACCATAAAGGGGAAAAGCAAAGCAAAGAAGTGACATGGTTACTCAATTTAAAAAAAGAAGCTAAGATTGGAAATCATCTGCTCCTTTTCTTTTCCACCTGCTTGCTAGGAGAGAGTAAGCTTTAGTGGAAAGAGCACTAGCTTGGAGGGACACCTGAGTTCATTTCTATGCTCTGCTACCAAGTAGCTATATTGTAACTTGGAAAGTCACTTCTGGGCCTCTGTTTCTTCACCTGAAACACAAGAGAGTTGGGCTACACATCTCTAAAATCTCTTGCTGCCCCTAGACATTCTGATCCTTTACTTACATTATTGAGCATAGGTTGGATGGTATTCCTAAAGGTGAAGGAGTCAGTAGCACCTTTCAGAGCATTTAAGACATGACCCAGGTATAAACTCTTCAGATGGCCACCTCAGTTTCAAATTTCTAACCAGTCACCAACTTTTGGTGTTCTGGTGCATTATAGAGAATGCTGGATCTGAAAGCGGAGTCCCTAGGTTTGAATCCTAACTCTGCTGAGTACTTTCTTTGTTACCTTTTCTTTGGGCTCGTGGCCTCATCTGTAACTAACAAGGAGGCTGGATTAGATGATCTGAGGTCCTTCCCAAGAGTAAAGGTGTGATCCTATGAGCTTGCCCTGGAGGGCCCAGGACAACAAAATAGCACTTGTCTACTTTCTATCTCTTTTAATAGAATACAGTAGGTAGGATTTGTGGAGGGTTTGTTTCTACAGTTGGTGTGCATGGGCAATAAGACTCCTTACTCATCCTAATGGTGACTCCCTCTGAAAGAAGAGTGGTGTCTTCCCTTTCCCGCAAGATGTGGGCACCAGGTGGGAGTATTTTTGTTCTCACCTCTTCCAGCAAATGCTATTTCTTTCCTGCTCTTGAGCAGACAATAATTTGTGTGGTTGGATTAATTAAACCAGGGAAACAAATCCAACAGTCATTTATTCAGTGCCTTTTATGTGTGATACATACGATATGTATGGCTTCAGATCCTGGAGATGCAAAGACCAAAAAATGAAAATTTTTAAAAAGCCCATTAACCAAAACAGTTTCTGACTAGCCATGGCGAAAATATAAGGATGTCTATTGAACACGTAGAGGCACAGTATCACTCAATGTCAAGAGACATGTGGGAACCGACTTAGCTTCCCACCATCTTTTATGCATGTTGTGCTGTGTCTTGTCATACAGCATCTGCTTTGCATAAGAAATTTTTTTGGGGGGGGTTGAATATAAATTTCTTTTAGAATTCTTTAAAGTCAGATTTGTGTAATGTGAATTTATGTAAAGTGAGAATTGTCAATATGCCCCAAACTCAATTCTTCTTGTAAGCTTGAGGAGCTTAGTCTGCTTGAACACTACAACAGGTATTCATATCATTAGATAGAAGTTAATTGGAGGGAGAAAACACTAAATGGAGAAGCTACTAGTCTAGTCTAGTTTGTGTGTATGGGGGAATGAAATATAAATTAAGGCTGGAAAAGCAAGTTGGAGTCAAACTGGCCATTGTCTTAGAGGCAGGAGCCTCTGAAGATTTCTGAGCAAGAGAGGACCTGGTCAGGTAGGATTTGGCTAAGTGGGAGTGAAGAGAAGGGAGGATGGGGTTGAGGTGGGAGGTCAACTGACTAAGATTTGGCAATTGAATGGGAGGTGGTGAGGTAGGAGAGGGATGACCCTGAGGGGACCAGCCTAGATGACTGGGTGAATAAGATGGTGATGGGTGGCCTTAGAACAAATAGGAAACCTGAAGGCATGGGTTGGGGAGGGGGCAAGAATTGAGTTTTTGACATACAGACAGTTCTCACTTTACATAAATTCACATTTCACAAATTTGACTTTAAAGAATTCTAAAAGAAATTTGCATTCCAAAAAAATTATGGAAATTCCTTATGCAAAGCAGATGCCATATGATAAGACATTGTACAAAGTGCATAAATGGGAGTGGGAAGTTGAGAAGCTTCAGTAAATTGGTTCCCACATGTCTGCTGACAGTGAATGATACTGTGCCTCTACATGTTCAATAGTGATCCTTATATTTTCATCATAGCTGGTGGCAGACATGTTCTTGAGGGGAAAGGTGGACCAAGACAATAAGCATAAGCCAATAGACTGGGAAGTGAAAATAATTAGAAAATATCAAGGAAGACAAAAATCATCATTGATAGCACATGAACTTAGCCTTGCAGTGAATACCACTGTGAAGGATGCTGCCTCAATAAAGGCATATGAAAAAGGCAGAGCTTGCATGAAGTCAACTTATCTGTTGAAACAAAGAAAAGGTGCTCTTCTAGGGATGGTGGATAGAAAACCAGACTCAGAAGAATATTCCTTTAAGCTTGATGACAATTCAAGTCAAGGCTCAAAGCCTCTTTGGAGATTTAAAGGAAAAGCATCCTGGAGGCACATGGGTATTTGCAGTAAGCAGTGGTTGGTTTGCATGATTTAGAAATCATCCAAATGCAGGATTTCATAATGTGCAAATGTCGAGAGAGGCTGCCAGTGTAGTCACTGAAGCAGCAAAGAAGTTCCCAGAGTTTCCACAAAAAATAATAGAGGAAGGTTCCTCCTTGCCAGAGTAAATTTTTAATGTAGATGAAACTGGCCTATTTTATCAAAGAATGCCATTTTCTGCTGACATCTCAGTAAAAACAGGCATAAACCTATAGAAAAAGAGTTATTCTTCTGCTTGGAGGGAATTCATCTGGGACTTGCAAATTAAAACCTGTTCTTGTGCACCACTCAGAAAATTCCAAACCTTTGAAAGGAATCAGCAAAGCAATGTTACCTGTGCATTATTTCAAGAATGCTAAGGCATGGATGGGGCACCCAGGTGGCACAGTGCTGGGACTAGAGTAAGGTAGACCTGAATTCAAATCTGGCATCAGACTCTTACTAGCTGTGTGACTCTGGGCAAGCCACTTAACCCTGTTTGCCTATTTCCTCATCTAAAAAATGAGCTGGAGAAGGAAACAGCCAATCTCTCCAGTATTTGCCAAGAAAACCCCAAATGGAATCAGAGTCCTCCTGAAAAATGAGTAAACAACAAAAAAGGATTATTGTCATTAGCATTACCATCTTTGCATAATGGTTTATGTATTGCTTCATTCCCTAAGTTGAGAAGTTTTGTAACAATAATGGTATTCCTTTCAAAATTCTACTTATTTTGGATAATGCCTCAGGTTACCCTCCTCATTTGGATGATTTTAACGAAAATGTAAAATAGTCTACTTCCCCTTAACACTACCTCATTATTACAGCCTATGGATTGGAGAGTATTATTTATGCACTGCATTTACCCAGGCAATTTGCAGCTTCAAATGCAAATAAGGACTTGACATTGAGAGGTTTCTGGAAGTCCTATAATATTTACCATGAAATCCAGAATATTGCTAAGACGTGGGAAGTTGTAACAGCCGTTGTGGATTTGACAAAGGTGAAAGTGAGTTACAAGATTGCAAAATTAGCAACAGAATTGGAGCTTAGAAGTGCATGAGAATGATGTGGAGGAGTTGATTGAGTCTCTCTGAGAAGAACCAGCTAATGAGGATCTGATTGAGCTGCTAGCTGTGAAGATTGCAGAAGAAGAAAGAGAAGCTTCTGAACCAAAAAGATTTGAAACAAGCAGTTGGCAGAAACATTTCACCATTTGAGTGAATTTTTTTCTTGTATTGAAAAGATGGGTCCAAATACTTCAAGATTTTTAAAAATCGAGAGACTAATTGAGGATAATATTGCTTGCTCTCATCAGACGTATGAAGAACAAAAGGGAGCCACTGTCCAAACATGTCTTGGTAGCTTCATTAAAAAAAAATAAGTTGTGTAGTCATCCACCAGTGGTAAAGACTGGGTTTGGTGGGTGGGGAAGGGGGAAACATATTGCTCACTTGTGAACCCAGAATGGGCAGGGAAAAATTTGCTTTTTGTAAAAATCCCTTTACCCAGAGGTCTGTGAAATGGTCTACTTGACATAAAGTGAGAACTGTCTATATTGAGATTGAGATGCTGATGCAATACCTGGTGGATGTGTGGTTTAACAGACTGACGCTTGAAAGGGGAAAATTAGGAGGACTATGAAGATCTGGAAGTCATTAGCATAGAGCTGATAATTAAACCTATGGGAAGAGATAGAAAAAAGGGGAAAAGAGTAAAGAGGTCCAAAGATAGAGACTTTTTAAAAATACCATAATAAGAGAGGCTGGTAGATGGATGAGAGAACTCATAAAGAAGACAGATAAAGAATGCTCAGTGAGGTAGGTGAAATCGGGGATGGGGGAGTGTCAAAAGATCCCAAAGTGTGCAAAGCACTGGGAAAAGGATCACTTGGGTGCCATTGTGGGGGCAAGGAGCCCAGATTTGTCATTGGAGTTTTTGCCTAAAATCTGATGAAGTCTTATAGATAAGTTGCCTTATTTTATAGCTGAAGAAATTGAGATTCAGTGTGGTAATGTCATGCCTTACCCAGGGTCACACCATAAGTAGCAGAACCTGCTCAACTAAACAGCAGACACATTGAGGATGTGGCATGCAGTCTGATGATTCTGTGTTTGGAAAAACTGACATTTGGTGGTCTGACTCTTGGTATTTGATTGGTTCTGACTTAATTGGAGTGCGGACTTCACTTTCCCCTAAGGAGAAGATGGAATGATTCTTAATTAACAATGGCTCTTTTTAGAGGATGAGCTGGGAAGTGGGAGCAAGAAGAGCTTAGAAGAGTGACATTCTTTTTCAAGCATGGAGAGAGAGGGAATTTCTAATTTCCCCAGAATTACTAGTTAGCTGTCAGGTGTGCACTCTGCCCTCTCAGGAGGCTCCAGCCTGCTAAGAAAGGACAGGTGTCTTGGGCAGATGCCCCTCCTCCTCCCATGCATTCTAAACACTCCTCACCTCCTCCCCCCCCCCCCCCATTTCCTCAACAGCCAGCTGCAAGCCAGAGCCCTTGATGATAAAACAAGATTATTTCAGTAAAGGCCAATTGCTTAAGACCCACTAATTTAAGAAGGTGATCATTCCAGCCCTGAGAGGTACCTTTGCACGAGCTATGGAAAAATGCGTATCTTACAAAGCAAGTTAATGTAAAGAAGGTTCTGGGGGAATGTTTAACCTATAGGAAATCAACATTTGTAAGCACTTTGAGCCACACTCATTTGTTATACATGCTAGCTAACACTTCAAGAGAACAGGCTTGGCAGGACCCCACCGTGGCAACACATCATTAGTCTAGTTGCAATCACTATATTTATTCAGAGTAAGAGAACGTAGAATGTCAGAGCTAGAAGGGACCTTGAGAAGCTATCTGGTCTACCCTCCTCCCTTGGGGTGGTCATAATCCTTAACAGACTAAAACTCACATGATCTAGCACAGGGCTGTTGAAAGGAGCACAATTGCATCTCCATCATATTACTGTAACTCAGGCTTTACACGATTTCAGAATAACCTTTTTTTCCAAATTGGTGATCGGTTGCTGTGCTAGGAATGTGAAAGGAGCAATAGGATGAAGTTGGGGCTACCTAGTTTTCTTTCCCTTGGGTTGCCAGCTCTTGAGATTTCCCTTTTCCTCTGTTCCCAACTCTGTAAGCACTTTGTCTTTTGAGCCACTCTATGTCTTAGAAAAATCTGTTTTACTGATTAATATCTGTGCTTGGGTTTCCCAGTTCTTGACCTGCCAAAGGAAAAGGAAAGCTTCTCTGCTGCATATTCCTTGCCACCACATATATCTTTTCCCAAGTTCTTCACTCTTTCAAAGAATTGTCACTCATCTCCCACACCAACTTCCTTCAACCTGTGACTGGAGTGGCACAATGAACATGTAGAATGGGTGTGGTTGTTCAGTGCCCTTCCACTCTGGGGAGCATAGCCAGGGGACAGCGTGACCTCTGTCCACAAAGAAAGGCAGCAGTAAAGATGCTAGATCTGGACCCAAAAGAATCTGCCCAGTCACTGATTATCACTGTGGCCTGGGACTACCAATCATTTAACATCTCTGAACTCTCTTCTCTAAAGGAGAGGAGGAGAGCAGCTTGGTGGTGCAGTGGATAGAGAGCATTGGCCCAGGAGTCAGGAAGGACATAAGTTCAAATCCCGCCTCAGACACTTGCTAGGAGTGTTACCCTGGATAAGTCGCTTAACCCTGATTGTCTCAAAACAAAACCCCAAAAAACATCTCCCCCCCCCAAAAAAAAGAGGAAGGGAGAAGGGAAAATCCATTTTAGAGTGCCCACTCTGTGCCAGGCAGTGTGATAAATGTTGCACAAAATTCTTGAGAACGAGATTGAACTAGATTATCTAAATGGTGTCCTCTTTTAGCTATAGACACAGTGAGTAGAAACCAAAAAACCTCCGAGATATAGAAGTGTAGAATTCTACAAGCTCTCTCAAATATTTTTCTTGGTTTTTCATATTTCATTGTTTCTCTTGGTGGTTGGTAGTAGCCCCCAAAATCTGAAAGAGGCACAGAATATAGTATTCTTTGTAGTGCTAGGAGGGCCAATATTGACCACACTTTTTTACAGGTGAAGAAACTGAGGCCAAAAGCATTGAAGCAATAGTGGTGGTGGTAGCTCCACAAGACTGGCACCTAGCTCTGCTGCTTGATTCCTCCTGCTCCAGAGTTCTTTCCCCATGAAACCACACACACCTGGAGTCCATCTTGAAGCCTCTCCTGACTATCTTGAGAATGGCATCCAGCGGACTTGCCTGCCAAGTTCCAGGCTCTAGTTCACTTGCTCATGGCCTGAGGTGGCCAGCTTAGTTAGAAAGAGGCTGAAAGGAAATAAAAATCCGGTCATAGCCCAGAATGTTTGTCAACTCACACTGGTTGGTTCTTAGAACATCCCTAATACAATGTTACTGAAATAAGAGAAAGTTGAAAAAGCTAAGGGTTGTAATGTGGACTTGTTTGCCACTCAGTAACACCACTGCAGTGGTAATATTCTGCTTTTACTGCATTTGTGACCTTCAGCTCTTTGGAGGTAGAGGCGTCGTCTCTTGCCTTGCCTTCACTTAATTTACTGACTGCCGCAGGTCATGTGTACCTATGAGGTTTGTTGGCCTCTTCTTTGCATTCTCTGTGATTTGAGGTTTAAATGTTTTGGGAAAAGGGCCTGGATCTGGACTTTCCTGTTTGCTGATGTTGGAGGGGAGGACCAAAGAGTCTAAGTTGGTTGGGGGTATGGAGAATGTGTTATCGAGGCAGGGTGTGTGCCCAGGAGGGGTGGGTGGGGCCCTGCCTATCAGAATGGGGGAGGGGAGAGTTTGGATTCATTCATTGGTCTGGTTGTTCTGTTCTCCCACCCCGCTTCCAGGGACTGGGACATTCCTGACATTCCAGACAATCTCAATGCCTTCGCTTTCAGGATGTGGATTAACATCCCAAGAAGAGATTTGATTTCCCCACTGCCCTACTTCCCCATACCCACACCTTCTCATCTCTACCCACCCAGTCCCCCCATCTCTTAACCAACCTACCAGAAAAGAAGACCTCTAGAGGGGTGTGTGTGGGGGGCACGAAGGGAGCAAATGAATCCCTGTGTGACCTTTGACATGTTTAGACAAAAGATAAAAGGGTTATGTGATTTTGTCCTTATTTAAATTTCTTGGAAAGCTGAAGAGCCCTGGGCTCTGGCTGGTGATAGAGTAACCGCTGGTACTTCCCGCCCATGATGGGGCCATGTCCCGGGAGAAACATTTTAGAGTGTGGAGAGAACCTTGAGCATTTGGACACCCAGATAAACTAGGCCAGACTGCAGGGATACTTTGGGGGAATTGGAATGTCTAGATTCCACTCCTGACCCTCTCTCCAACTCTTCCATGCGATCATTGGGTGAGGAGCGTTCTTTCTCTAGTACTCAGTCTTCCTCTTGTAAAATGAGGTGAGTGGACGTATATAGTCAAAGGCACCTTCCCGGCACAGGCACAGTTTGACCCAGGAACAACCCAATTCAATTTACTCGATATTTAAATGCCATTTGGTGCAGGATACGGTGATCAGAAATTAAAAGATGGAAAGGACCTCAGGCCGTTTTGGTCCTTTTGCCATAAAGCTTTCGCCTTTGCCTCTGTGTGTCTCATTTTCCTCTTAAGTCTGTCCTCTCTGTCAGGAAGTGGGGCAGGATGCGTCATCATCAGCCCTCTGGAATTGTGGTTGGTCATTACATTGGTTAGAGTTGGGTCTTTCAACGTTGTTTCTCTTTTACCCTATTATATTATCATTTGTTTAGGTTCTGCTTATTATATTCTGCATCATATATATCTTATCCATGATTCTCTAAAGTGATCCCTTCATGATAATATTCCATTACATTCATATACCATAATTTATTGACAGAAAGAGCTGCTATGAATATATTTGTATATAAGGTTCTCTCCCTTCTTCCTCCCCTCCCCCCCCCC
>CM053586.1:219081063-219124841 GCA_028646515.1 Pseudochirops corinnae | reverse complement strand
ATGATTTGAGATTTGAATTTGGATACTCTGGTTCCAAACTGAGTACTTTCTACCACTACACTGTGTTGCCACTATAAAAAATTGGTGGTGGTGACTTTGTTGGCCTTTGAGAAATAGCTGTGAGTAGGTTAGCCTTGAGAGATGGGGATTAAGGTTTGTGTAGTGGTATCCATGGCATGTATGCGGTTATTGTGGTTATTAGAAATGGCAGTGCTATAGCAGTAATTGGAAAGAACAAAAAGATGGGAACTGAAAGATATAATTATAAAGACCAACCTTGGCTGGCCCACAAAAAGAGCTGAAAAAAGGCAACACCCCTCTGCCTTCCAGAGGTGGGAGACTAGGGGATGAGGAATACTGAATATGCTATTGGACATTTTGGATGTATAGGTTGGTTTGACTCACTTTTTTTTGGTTTATTTTTTACAGTTTGGCTCAATGATTCCTTCACTAAGTAGGGAGGAAAGGGGGGGGGGATATTTTAAAATATTTATATAATTTTTATTTAAAATATCTATATAATATTTATATAAAATAAAAAAATTTAAAATATATTAAGCTGATGTTGAAACGAAAATCAAGAAGTATTTTAATGGCAATGCCATTGGTTATCTTGGCATCTAGATAATGGTCCAGGCATGAGTGACTGACTACTTTCTCTTTCCATTTCAGGAGCCGGAAAATTCAGATCCGAAACATCCCACCCCAGCTTCGATGGGAGGTAAGTGCCCTTCAGGGACCCTCAGGATGGGGAGGATGAGGAGCAGTTGTTTTTGCTGGAGAGACAGATTCCTGGGAGGTATATAGAAAGAAAGCACCTGTCATTCAAAGTCTGCAGATTGAATAGGGAGAAGGGAAGGTATTCCCAGCTGTCACTTCGTGGTGGGGTGGGGAGAGGGATGATAGTTAAGCGGGGGAAGGTTTCTCATCACAAAACCTGGGTGGCTAGCACTGAGTTGAGGACAGATTCTGAGCCCCTTCCCCCACACCAGGGCTCAATCTTCATCTTCTGTTTCCTCCTCCACCTCCTCCTCCTCCTCCTCCTCCTCCTCGCTAGCATTTATATAGTACCTACTATGTACCAGGGACTCTGCTAACCACATTACACATTTTATCCTCACCACAACCTTTCGAGATAAGTGCTATTATTATCCCCATTTTATGGTTGAGGAAACTAAGGCTAAAAGAGGTTAAATGACCTGCCCAGGGTCACATAGCCAGTAAATACCTGGGGCCAGATTTTATTTTGACTCTTCGTGACTCTAGGCCCAGCACTCTATCTACGGTACCACCTGGCTCATTGTTAATCACCTTCTGACTCTCCTTGTAGTGAGAGGGGGTGCAAATGAGCTAGTGGGCTTATGAAGTGAGTGTCATACCTGGGAGCATTGAAAGTGGCAGAAAATTGGCCTAAGGAGTTAAACTCTCCAGATCTGACCACCACCAGCACTTGTCTTCTCATAAACATCCGTTTGTTTTCTCTCAACTATAAAATTTTCTCTATTGCCTTGTGTAGATCATTTGATAGTCCAAGCTTGTTCATTCTTTGCTCATGTGTCCCAGGGCTCCTTCTTGGCATTAATTTCTAGAATCTTAAGAACTGGAAGTGATGGGGCGGCTAGGTGGTGCAGTGAATAGAGCACTGGCCATGGAGTCAGGAGGACCTGAGTTCAAATCTGGCCTCAGACGCTTGACACACTTACTAGCCATGTGACTTTGGGCAAGTCACTTAACCCCAATTGCCCTCCAAAAAGCAAAAAAAAAAAAAAAAAAGAATTGGAAGTGACCTTAAAAATCATCTAAGAAAATCTTAGAAATTATCACTCAACCACTGCCTAACGGGTGAATTCCCTTTCCCTGAACATTCATTGTTATAGGCAGAGTTCTATACTAGCTTCTGGTGCAAATTCAGATAAAAGAAAGATGGCAATTCCTGCCTTCAGGCAGTTTCCACTTATAAATTATGCCAGGGACACTGAAATAGGATGCATATATACCAGAGATATATGGTTGTTCTTTTGCAAAAATATTTCCAGCTGGGATGAGTCATACATACAAATATGGCCAGCGAGCTTTGTTAAATCATGTGTCTCCACATTTTTGGAGGCAATACAGGTCGGAAAACCACCAGCTTTCATCACAGCTTTGCTCTCTAAGGATTGAAACAAGAATGGGAATGACTTCTCCCTAATTGGTCTGGCCCATCATCTAGGCCAATGGGTAGACTAGACTATCCAGAGTTTTTTTTTCTGCTCCTTCTACCTCTCACTGTTAAAAGATTATAGATAATGAGGCAGCTGCTGGTGAGTTGAGAGTGAGACCAGAATTCAAATCCAGCCTCAAACACTTACTAGCTGTGTGACTCTGGGCAAGTCACTTAAACCTCTGTTTGTTTCAGTGTCCTCATCTGTAAAATAGAGATAATAATAACACCTACCTTGCAGGGTTGTTGTGATGATCAGTCAGATAATAATAATAATTGCAAAGTGCTTAGAGCAGTGCTTCACACATAGCAGGCACTATATCGATTATTATTGTTACGATTTTATCATCAGCATCATTATTATTCTAAATCTCACTCCACCCCCACCTTAGTTCTTCAAGATGCCCTGAATATGTCTCAGTGCCCTCTGGAAGAGGTCCTGCCCCTAAGTGAAAGCAAGGGCTTTCAGAAGTGTAGACCCCCATAGAGAATACAAGTTTCTTGAGGGTAAAGAATGTTTCATTTTTGTCTTTGTATCTCTCACCAGTGCCTGGTACAGTGCCCAGCACAAAGTAGGGACTTAAAATGTTTGTTCAGTTAATTGAAGAAGAGCTTGTAAAAGACGGGGTGGTGTTTGCCATGGACTTTTTCTTTGCTTTTACAGGTGTTGGACAGCCTACTGGCTCAGTATGGCACGGTAGAAAGCTGCGAGCAAGGTAAGGAAGAGGGTGAGATGGAGAAGATGGCCATGGTGTTTGGAAGGGCTTAGAAATCGGCTTAGAAATCCTTCAATGCCCATTAGAATATCTCTGTGGTTCACTGAAAGGATCCTTTTGAGAGTTCATGAAAACAAGAAAGGGTAGGACTGTGGCAAGAGCCTCAGACTGAAGGTCAGTTGACTTGGGAACTAGTTTTGGTCCTGTCATGAAACTCACTGGGTGACCTTGGTGAAGTCACTTCTTCCTGGTCTTCATTTTCCTCCACTGTAAAATGAGGGAGTTAAGATTAGAACAAGACTCCTTTGGCAGTCTGAAGTCTATAAGCCTTCTCACAGAAAAAGGCTTTTAAATACATAAAATAAAATATATAGGATTGCAAAGGAAACCAATTATTTTGAAATAGAGCAAAATCTTTTTTAGAAAGTTCAGAGCCCAGGTTAGGTTAATCCTAGACTGGGGGGTCTCCAAAGTCCTTTTCATATCTTAGTCATGTAAAGCAAAGAAGTATGGGGCATTTATTTATTCTTCAATGGTATCAAACATTTCAGATCCTTAAGGGCTATGACTGCTTTGGGTCATATAAAAAACCCAAAGAAACGGATCGGAACCTGGGGAGCTTCCCAGAGCCTGATGACACCTGATGGAAAATAGATGTAAAGAAAGCTGATGGGATTGTTTACCTTGCAGAAGGAAAGGCAGGCAGCCTTTCAGGCGATTTAATTGAAATACGGGTTAGTTTATTATAGTCAAATGTACTCATATATATGAGAGATTATTCGATTGTGAACGCCTGGGGCAGCTAGGTGGTGCAGTGACTAAAACACTGGCCCTGCATTCCAGAGGTCCTGAGTTCAATTCTGATCTCAGACACTTGACCCTTACTAGCTGTGTGACCCTGGGCAAATCCCTTAATCCCTATTGCCTCAAAGAAAGAAAAAAAAAAATCGTAAACTCCTTGAGAACAAGGACTATGTCTTGTTTGTTTATCTCCATCAAAACCTATTAACCTTTATGGAATTAAGTGTGTGTTGTTTATGGGGGGAGAAGTGTCACAGAATCACAGAAATTAAAAGTTGGCAGTGACCTCATTGGTCATCTAGTTCTACCCACATGTGAAAAGTCTCCCTTCTATAACATGCCAGATAAGTGATCGTCTAGCCTCTGCCCAAAGGACCCTCCACCCCCACCCCATCACCTAGCAAAGAGGGACACTTGCAGGAAAATTCAGTTTTCTCCTTTATATCAGAAAAGGTTAGTCTCAGGGATCTCTGGATTTTTTCCCCCAATTCTGTGACCCTAAATTAGATGTTGTCAGAGAGAGAAGATGACTTGTGCAGTCTCTTATCCTTAGAGATCTGATTGAAGAGAACAGGCAGTCAGTCACCTGCCCAGCATAGGTCATACATTCCACTTGCTTGAAAGCAGGGGGCTGGACCAGATGCCATCTGGAGCTCTTTTCCTGCAACTAAGCCTTTATCATAAATACCAGGATGAAACTCACATCATAGAATAATCATGCTGCCCAGCATTGTTCACAGCCTGTACTAACAAATAACTTTGGGCTTGACTAGACAAGCAGGGTTAAGCAGGTGACTTGAAGAGCCTGTAGTGAGTCTCACTAGTGAAGTTTGGGATTTCTAGCTGTAGTTAACCCTGGAGTTGATCTGCCTGTCTTTGTAGCTAAAAATAGATTATTTACATTTTAAAATACAATAAAAGCTTATTTTAAAAGGTAAAAAACCCCATTTTTAGCATTCTAGGCTGTACAAAAACAGGCAGTGGGCTGGCTAAGGGCTGTAGTTTGCCAGACCTTGACTTGGATGCCTCCCAGGGAATCAAGCCTCTTTTTAATCAAACCAGTTCAATGCTCTGATCTACACAGGTAGAGTCATTCAATATTTCAGGACATGAGATAGAATACATTTTGAAGATTTGGTTTGAGAGATAGGATTCTGTCTAGGGTTTTTCATCAGAATTCCCACACTTGATGGATACTGTCACTTAACCTGTCCTGGAATGGTGAAATAAAAGAGCAAATTGGTGGGGGAGGGGGAATTTACACATCTCTTGGAAAAGTAACAGTTGTGAAGACTTAGGCCAATGAGCCACAGCTTTGGGAGGCTTTTGTGATGTGAGCTTTCTCTCAAGAATGATGGGATTTTTTTAAGCTTTGGGAAAGGGGATGGTGGTGGGGAAAAGGTGACTCCCTAGCTCTGACTCCAGCTTATGGTTTGTTTGTTTTTTCTAGTTAATACGGAGAGCGAGACTGCGGTGGTGAATGTTACCTATTCCAATCGGGAACAGACCAGGCAGTGAGTTAGCTGGGAGATGGGCAATATTCAGGGAGGCTTGGAGGTTGGGGTGATACAGTAAAAAAGGACCATATTGACTCATATATTTTGTGTCTCATTGGGTTGCTGTGAAGAAAGTGTTTTAGGAACCTTAAGGGGTTGTACACATATGTGTAATAGTGGTAATTTATTTTTATTATCTGGAACACAAGCCTCTCTTAAGTGACCCCAGTTTTCTTTCTTTTTTTGTTTTAAGTAATATTTTATTTTCCCTCAATTATATGTAAAACAACTTTAAACATTTTTTAAAAAAAGTTTTGAGTTCCAAATTCTATCTACTTCCTTCCCCTCCCCCTTCCTGAGACTTAATTAATCTGATAAAGATTATACTTCTGCAATCATGTAAAATCAGTGTAAAACATTTCCATATTAGTCATGTCGTGCAAGAAAACTCAAAAAGAAAAGAAAAGAAAAAAGGTGAAAAATATTATACTTCAGTCCATTTTCAGGTGATATCAGTTCTTTCCCTAGAGGCAGATAGAATTTTTCATCATTAGTCCTTTGGAATTGTCTTGAATCATTGTGTTGTTGAGAATAGCTAAGTCATTCACAGTTCATCATACAATATTGCTGTTACTGTGTACAGTGTTCTGGTTCAACTCACTTCACTTTGTATCAGTTCATGTAAGTTTTTCTACTTTTCTCTGAAATTCTGCTTATCAATTTTTATAGCATAATATTCCATTACAATCATATACCACAATTTGTTCAGCCATTCCCCAATTGGTATAGGTGTCCTTTCAATGTCAAATTCTTAACTGCAACAAAAAGAGTTGCTATAAATATTTTTGTATATATAGGGCCTTTTCCTTTTCCTTTTTAAAAAATCTTTTTGATGTAGACGTGGTAGTGGAATTGCTGAATCAAACAGCATGCCCAGTTTTATAGCTCTTTGGGCATAGTTCCAAATTGCTCTTTAAAAAGGTTGAATCAGTTCACAACTCCACCAACAGTGCATTAGTGTCCCAGTTTTCCCACATCTCCATTTCTCTCATTTTCCTTTTTTGTCACATTAGCCAATATGATGGGTATGAGGTTGACCCCAGTTTTCCAATCAAAATAGAGGGAAAACAAGGGATAGAAAACCCTCAGGCTTAATGGTTAGGAATCTACTTTAGAATCAGGGTGTCAGTGTTTCCAAGTACGGTACTGGAGCCTATTGAGAGGGAACTGGTCTCTGGAGTGCAGCCTGGTTGCTAAATAGTCCAACCCAAGGGTTCTTTGTTGGGTCAATGGCTCCATCTGTTGGTTGAAAGGAGGACCTGCCTTCTCTTCTTGGGAAAAGCAGGGATTCCCAGAGGTCACAGGCATTGTAAAATATAACCAGGATTGTTTTTTCTTATAAACAATATCTTTTGTTTCAGGGGGCACAGCAATATCAAATGCCTGCAGTGGGATCAGTGCCCTCATTGTAGGCATCATCTCCAGTTCTTTGGCTTTTTTTGAGGGGGGGGAAGGGTGGGTGAGTTGTTTTTTTTAAATCTTTTAAATCACCAAAATTTAGAATCTCAAGCAATGGCTATTCATTTCTTGTCTTCAATAGTTCTACTCTCTCTTCCTTGCCATTTCTTTTTGTCTTGATGGCTTTCTTGCTCACCCAAGAGTAAAACAGAGAGTGTTCTTTCCCCTCCCTCTTCATGCTCTCGTTAGGGGACTCACTGTGCAAAAGCTTCCCTCCCATGATTTCCAGCTGAGCCAGTCTGCAGTGCCTTTGCCTTATTGTCTAGATCCCCTAAATGATACAAGCTATTTTTAACACTTTCATTCTATTTGTCTTGGGAGTCCATTTTCCTTCTTGGCTCTACCCTTTGAAGCTCATGGCTTCTAAGAAACCTTCCTTGGAAAATCCTGACTGATCACTCTTTTGCTTCCTGTCCCTCTTCAACATGTGTAATATTTAGTCCAAAATGGTGCCAAACTATTAATTGGCACTGATTGTTAAGAGTGCTTAATTAGTGTTCCACCTCAGGTTTACCAGATAGTCTTCCTTTTTTTTTTTTAATATTCTATATTTTTAGTACTTTATCTCATTTTGAACTTTGCTAGGGAGAAATGTAGGAATTGTGTTTACTTTTGGCTTGTGTTTACTCTTGAGTAATTAATATGCCATTAATTAGATAACTGCTCTGGGCCTTGGTTGTCTCAGCTTTTACTGAGCACATAGTAAACCAGTTAATAAATTTTTGTTGATTGAGTGAGTGGTTGGAGATGCTCTCTTTGTTCTTCTCCAACTCTAAAATTCTCTGTTGGTGTCCTCTAAGCATAGCTGGACTCTGATCAAGCCAATGATTACTGTTAATACAGAAGTTTTTTATGCTCTTCACTCTCCCCCTGACAAATCATAATAAGATTTCATGTGTAATTTTCAAATTTAAAATATACCTTCCTTGTTGCAAACTAACATGTCTGTCTTGTCTCCCTTTGCATCTGAATGGGAGTTAGTTCCTTAGGAGAAATGGGACACTTCAGGTTGAAGGCTACCTAAGGGTGGTGATCAGGTCTCTACCCTTAGACTGGGCAACTCCTAAGATTCTGAATCATATTTTTTTGTTATTAATTTTAGACTAAAAGATCTCCAGGCGTGGGGATGGTTTGTATTTCCATGGCATTTCTCCAGTACCAAGTGCATTAAACAGATTGAGCATGCACACTCTCTCTCAATTTCATTCTAAGGTTGGGGATACTTGGATAACTGTCTTTTCTCTGTGTCCACAGAGCCATCATGAAGTTGAATGGCCACCAACTGGAGAACCACTCACTGAAGGTCTCCTACATCCCTGATGAGCAGATGGCTCAGGGTCCTGAGAATGGTCGCCGGGGTGGCTTTAATTCCCGGGGTCAACCCCGCCAGGGCTCACCTGTGGTGGCAGGTGCTCCCTCAAAGCAGCAGCCAGTGGATATTCCCCTGAGGCTCCTGGTGCCCACCCAGTACGTGGGTGCCATCATTGGAAAGGAAGGAGCCACCATCCGTAACATTACTAAGCAGACTCAGTCTAAGTGAGTGTATGTGTATATATGTACACACACACACACACACACACACACACAACGGTTTGGGGACTGGGATGTGGGGTATAGGACAGTTCTGCTTAGTGTTGGGGCTAAGGGAGAAGGTAAAAGGGATGGATGTTATAGAGCTGATTCCTTATTTCCAAAAAGTGAATTCAGGGTCACTGATGTATTGTGACCATACGCTGATGTATTGTGTCTTCCCCTTTGGAGGGTCAGGGCTTCCCAGTCCCATTCCTTTTATTCTATAAATATCAGATGATGAGGGAGGAATTGGTCAAGGGTGGGGTGGTGGTGACAGAAATGACTGGGTAAAAATATCTAGTTACGTAATTGCAACTGAGGTCAAGGAAGGCACCATCCTCTTACTAAATAGGACCCACAGTGTCTTAGTGTGGCTGATTATTCCTTCATGGGATGAGAGGCTGGATTAGATTATTAAATTTCTTCAGTTTAATTTTGATACTATGACTCTAATTTGAGTAGAACTAAGAAGCTATCATAGTTAAGGATTGGAGCCATTGATAGAGGACAAAATAGTTCCCCTTGATACTCATTTTCATACCAAATTTCTTTGTTTTATCAAGTACAAGTGACTAAGGCTTATACTATTTGTCCATCTTTTCCTTTTTGATAATTTCACTCCTCCTCCCCTGGGTTTTTTTTTTTTTTTGCTAGAGGTTGGGGTGTAAAGAAACAAGTGTCTCACCCCTTCCCTTCAGTTTATTTCAAAGTCTACTTGTGAAACTTTGAATATGGCCCTATGTCAGGAGTTCCTAATTCTTTTTTGTTTTATATATGCCTTTAGAAGCCTGGTGATACCTATGATCTGCTCCTCAGAACCATGTTTAAATCATAATTGAAAATGATAAATTTCAGTTAGTGAAAATGAAGATATAATTTTTTTCCCCTTCTATGTTCACAGACTGGTCCTCCTTATCCCCAGGTTAAGAATCTCTGTCTTAGGGCCAGCCCTCATTAAAGCAGAGTCAATGAAACCAAAGTCCAAACTGTGGAGTTTCTGGTGCCCTGCCTTTCTCTCATGCGTTTGGCTTTGCACCCATTTAAGGACTGCATTTCCTGGATCAAATATAAGAACCAGTTCTCTGCTGCGAGGGTACAATAATCTCTTACTTTTTCAACCCTCAGAATTGATGTTCACCGAAAGGAAAATGCTGGAGCAGCCGAGAAGGCCATCAGTGTTCACTCTACCCCAGAAGGGTGCTCTTCTGCTTGCAAGATGATTCTGGAAATCATGCAGAAAGAAGCGAAAGATACCAAGACGTAAGGCTATTTTATTCTTGCTTTTCCCTTTCCCAAACCAATATCCTTTGGCCCTGATCTGTGATGCAGATCATTTCTGTGTCATTTCTTAGTGTTTAATATTCTGTTGCATTCACATCCCATAGGGTTGTTTTTATTTGGTCGCCATCATGCAGTTAGTTGAAAGATAACCCCCTTTATCTTCATGTCATTATGAAGAGTAATACTTTGAGTATTTTAGTGTATGTTGAACCTCTTTTTTCTGTTGCTGACCACCTGCATCATTGGGTCTGAGGGGCTGTATAGCCAAGTCACTTCGGTTTTGTAATTCCACAGCTCAAGTCAGTTGGTCAGCTAGCATTATGAAGCTCCTACCATCTGTCAGGCACTGTGCTAAGCCCTTGGAGATACAAAGAAAAGGGGGAAAAAACTTTCAAGAAACATAGAATCTAATAGTGTAAACAGCATGAAAACAATTATGTACAAACAGGGATAAATTGGAGATAATCAGGAGAACAAAAGCATTAGCAGTAAAAAGTATCAGGGAAGGCTTCTTATAGAAGGTGGGATTTTAGTTGAGATGGGGAGGAAACCAGGAGATGAGGAGGGAAAGGATTCTAGGCATGTTAGACAGTCAGTAGAAATGTATGAGGCCAGGAGAGTCAGTGTTAGGCAAGGAACATGAGGCAAGTATGATTATAGAACATGTGTAGGGAAATAAGGTGTAAGAAGACTGGAAATGTATAAGGCGCCAGGGTATAAAAGACTTTTAACACACCAAACAAGATTTTATATTTATCTTGGAGGTAATAAGGAGCCACTGGGATTTATTGAATGGTGGGAATGAGTGTATGAATGGTCAGACCTGAGCTTTAGGAAGATCACCTTGACAGCTGAATAGAGAATGGACTGGGGAGAGTAGAGAGAGGTGTGAGGCAGGGAGGTCAACCAGAGGGTAATTGTAATAGTTTAGATGTGGATTAATGATGAACTGCCTCAAGATGATGGCAGAATCAGAAGGAAGAAGGAGGCATAGGTGAGAGATTACCAGGATAAAGGTGACAGAACTTGGCAACAGATTGGATGGGGGAGGAGTTGGAGGGAGCAAGGAGTGGAACAGAGAGAGAGTGAGGAACTGAGGATGACACATAGGTTGTGAAGCTGGATGCCTGAGAAATATGCTAGTGCCCTTAACAGTAATAGGGAAGTTTGGGAAGGGAGAGAATTTGAGGGGAAAAGATGATGACTTCAGCTTTGGACTTGTGTTTAAAGTGTTGAAGCAACTAATGGGTAGCCTGGAGGTTAGGGCTGGATAAGTAGATCTGAGATTCATCAGCATGGAGATGGTAATTAAAGCCATGGGAACTGATGAGATCAACAAATGAGACAGGCCAGAAGGAGAAGAGAAAATGGCCAGGAGAGAGCCTGTGAGACCCTTTTGTTTAGCAAACTTTACCTGGATGAAAGTCCAGCAAAGAAGACCAAGGAGAGGAGGTAGAACCAAGAGAGAAGAGTGTCATGAAACTGAGAAGAGAATATCCAGGAAGAGAAGGTTGATGCGCCGTGTCAGAGGCTGCAGAGAAGTCAAGGAGGATGAGGACTGAAAAAGGCCATTATATTGTGCTATTAAGAGATCACTGGTAACTATGGAGAAAACACTTGCAATTGATTGATGGCAGTCTGAAGCCAGACTTATAGGATTGAGAAGACAGTGAGAGGAAAAGAAATGGAGCAGCAAGTGTAGATGGCCTCCTCAAGGGATTTAGCTACAAAAGGGAGGAGAGATGTGGGGTAATAGCTAGTAGGGATGCCGTGGGTGTTTTCAAGGATGGGAGAGACATGGACATGTTTGTAGGCAGTAGGAAGATAAGTGAGATAGTAGGAATGAGAGAGGTAGCAACCTATTGGAAAAGATAGGATGAGATCATTTGGCTAAGAAGAGATTTCCTTTGGCAAGGAGAAGGGTCATTTCATTATGTGAGACAGGTGAAGGTGGAGATAGTGAGGGAAGGAATTTGAAGGATATGAGATGTGAGAAGAGAGAGATCTTGTTGAATGACCTTTTTTTCCCAATTAAATATGAGGCAAAGTTCTTAGGTGAGAAGTTAGTAAGAAGGGGAGCCATGGGAGATTTGAGGAGGGATAAAAAGTTTTGTAGAGAGCCACTGTGGTGAGTAGAATAATGAATCTACTAGGGAGATTTAAAAAGATTGCCTTTCTGTAATGAGGGCCTTGTTGAGATTATGTAACATATTTGTAAGGGACCCATTTAGCACATGGTTTTTCTAATAGAAGTGAAGAGCACTGATGGGAGAGAGAGGACCTGGGTTCAAATTCCACCTCTGGCCCTTATTATGCCTCTGCAGTAGGAGTGTGGTAAAGTCACTTCATCTCCCTTAGTCTCAATTTTCTCATGTAAAATCTAAGGGTTGGGTTCAAGTAGTTAGAGTCAAGTTGAATGTATCTGGCTCCAGATCCATAATTATTTGTCACCTTGGCCAATCACCATGTTTACATGGAATCATTTGTAGCTTGCAATTCCTCCTGAAGACTGTTCATATCTTTTGATGACTTATCTTTTGGAGAATGAAATATTCATGCCGACTCTCAGTATATTTTGCATGTCAGATTTAACAGCTATTTCTCAGGGATGTCAGTATTTTTCCTCTATTGTTTCTTTTTGTATTCTATCATTGGTTTTATTTGCGTAAAGCTTGTAAATTTTATGTAGCCAAAATAGTCTTATTTTCTTTGATGTTTTTTTTTTTGCTATCCTTTCATTTTCAGCTGCCCTAAATTCAACTCTATATCTCTATTATTGCCTTTATACAAAGTTAAGTTTATATTCAGTTAAACAGACATTGAGTGTGTCCTTTATGCAAAATGCTGGGCATACCAAGAATGAAACAGTACTGTGCTCAAGAAATGTAATATTCTCAGACTCTTGCTAATTGTGTGACCCTGGGAAAGTCATGTTCCTTTTCTGAGCCTCAGTTTCCGCTTTTATAAAATGGGAGTTGTAAGCAAATAGCTAACAAGGTTGTTGAATCAAATGAGATGACATATTTATAAGACCTTCTGCCATTAAATTGCTGTATAAATGTGAGTTGTTAATATTCTAATTGAAGATAAAAAGAGATTGAGATATAGGGCTCATGAAAGTTTTGAGGAGGGAGAAGATACTTCACTTGGAATGTATTAGAGAAAGTTCTATGGGGAATATGGTACCAGAATTGAACCTTGAAGATGTGAACAAATGAAGAGTTTGGAGATGATGACCTAGTCTCACTGTTGGATTATATGGGAGTCTTATATCATTGGACTAACAGTGGAACTCGCCTATGTGTCATTCCTTCCTCCCCTATTAGAAAATGAGCAAGAATTGCTTTACTTTTCAATTTGTATCTAGAGCATTTTACACATTTTGTTGTTGTTCAGTTATTTCGGTTGTGTCTGACTCCAAGACTCCATTTGGGGTTTTCTTGGCAAAGATACTAGAGTGGTTTACCATTTCCTTCTTCAGATATTTTTTACAAATGAGGAAACAGGCAAACAGGGTTAAGTGATTGATGAGGGGTCACACATCCAATAAGTGTCTGAGATCAGATTTGAACTCAGGAAGACGAGTCCTCCTAACTCCATGTCTGATACTCTATCCACAGCACCACCTCGCTGCCTGTAGTGAGTCCTTAAATGCCTTTTCATTTGTCATTCTTTCTTTTTTTCTCTCAAGAGCTGATGAGGTCCCTCTGAAGATCCTGGCCCACAATAATTTTGTGGGACGTCTGATTGGCAAAGAAGGACGAAACCTGAAAAAAGTGGAACAGGATACGGAGACCAAAATCACCATTTCTTCGTAAGACTTTTTCTATCATTGCTCTTCCCATAGGCAGAGAAGTAAAATGTCAGGGTTGTATTAGCCACCGTCTTGGGGATATTGGAATCAATAGTTTTCTTCCCTTGGATCTCAGTTATTTCCCTCAGTTCTTTGTACGTAACTTTCTGGTTAATAGATAATATTTGTTCACTTTAGGGGGAGAGCTTGTTATGTTTGTATATAGGATAGCTGCAGTTTCCCAGTGTTACTACTGTTTTGAGGGTGAGTTGGTGGGATTTGGGAGTACATTCTTTAAAGGACAATTGAGATGTTGAAGAAATTAAAAACCAAGCAGCATAAGAATTAGTTGAAAGAACAAGGGATATTTAGATATTTTAAGAGAGAGCAGAAAAAGAAGGCTGAAAGGAACTATAGGTACCTTCTATATCAGTTTGTGGAGATGGAGAAATAGCCTCTAAGGTTAAATGATATAATAAGTGGCAGACCTAGGATTCAGACCAAGGTTCTTTTGACTCTGGGACTCATTTCAGATCAACCCCATGTGAAGTTCTCATGTGGAAGAAAGTTTAAACTTGTTCTGCCTGGCTCAGGGAGCTAACCTAAATGTGGGTGGAAATGTCAGACATTCAGATTTAGAACTTGGTATTAGGAAAAGGTTCCTAATAGAGATTTTCAGAAATGTAATGAGATATTTCAAAAGGTAGTAAGGAGACTGCATCAATGAGTGTCTTTAGATAGAGGTTGAATGACCATTTTTTTGGATGTTTGTGGGGGCATTTTTGTTCTGATATGAGCTGGGTCAGATGACCTGAGATTTTGTGAAGGATTAGTCAAGGAGAAGCATTTATAGAAGAAGGGGGGTAAACTAAATGATCTTTCTGATGCCTCCTAACTCTGGCCTTTCTTGAGTCTTCTTTCACTGCATTGATTTTTACATCCTCAGCCATGTGAATTGGGAAATCCTTGGTCTAGGGACCCAAGACTAAGGGATTCTTGTCTCTACTCTACCACAATACATTAATAATAAACTCTCCTAACTTATGCTCTGCTAAAGTGGGAAGGGTATTCAGGTGGCAGTAGAGGGGAGAGCACTGGACCTTCATTTTTCTCTTCGAAAGTATCATGTTCTTTCTTCTCCTTAGTCTCTTCTACCTCTAGACCATCTGTAGGTAAAGCAGTCTGCCTTCCCTGTTCTTTTTCCAAAGAGGTATTAAGTGCAATAGATCCTTTGGGTGAAGCTATCCAGCCATAATCTGCTTTTTTCTTCTATCCCAGTGCAACCAGCTCCAAGTAGAGTGACCAAGTAGACCTTCCTAATCTTGGTGGGGATTGGATAGTCTTTGGCAGTCCCTTAGGTTTCAAGAAACCCATCTTAAGTATTTCAATACACTTTTGATTAATCTCTTTTTGTCCTTCTCTGTAGGTTCAGATCGTCTGGGCTGGTCCCTCCTATTATTCTAGATAATAGGAACTGACCCTGAAAGATGGGATAAGCTGTTTGCCTTAAGAGTTATAATGCATAACACTACCTTTTTAGTATTCAGGTCTCTAGACTTCCTCTCTGGGACTTGGCAGTAACCTATGGGAAATAGCTTTCAAGGTCTTTTCTTTTTTCTACTCCTCTCCTCAGGTTGCAGGACTTAACCCTTTACAACCCTGAGAGGACCATTACAGTTAAGGGTTCTATTGAGAACTGCTGTAAAGCTGAGCAGGAGATTATGAAGAAAGTTCGAGAGGCCTATGAGAATGATGTAGCTGCCATGAGCGTGAGTATTTAAAGGAACAGGAGAACCTCCTAGGACACCCCGCCCCCCCCTTCTAGTTTTCTTAGTATTTGTGAATCTTGTGTGAGGGATATAGAGAAGTCAGTTTTGTAGTAATACACCTTTTCCAACTTTCTAGGTCATTGGAAACTGGGGGATGAACTTGCATGTTGTGTGACTTGAGAAAGCCCTTTCTAGGGAACATGAGAACATTCCCAAAGCTTGCTACCTTCTCACCTTAGGGATGTATTAAAAGAAGTTTTGGAGCTTAGAAGAGAGGGGCTCTATAACTTCTGGTAATGGACCTCTCTGAAAGGCACTGTAATATAGTGGGTAAGGGTTTGGTCTTAGAGTTAGGAAGACGCAGGTTTCAAGACCTTCCACTGGACATATATTGGGTATGTGACCATGGGCAAACCTTAGGATTTCTTGAAGGAAACCTCCCTCTCTATGAAAAGAAAAGGGTAGAATTTTAATATTAATGAATCTTTCCTTCCTTTCTTCCTTCCCTCCCTCCCTCCCTCCCTTTCACCTTCCTTCCCTTCCTCCTCCACCCTTTCCCTCCTTCCAAACTGTTCTTCCTCCCTCCCTTCCTTCCTCCCTCCCTCCCTTCCTCCTTTCCTCCCTTCTTTCTCTTTGTGTGTGTGTATGTGCACATATTTACATACACACACATTCCCTAGAACCTTAGATTCAAATTTGAAGTGCTCAGAGAGTTAATATAATGATGTTTAAAGAGGTAGTGTGATAGAGTGGGTAGTATTGACCTTGAATCCAAGTAGATCTGATCTCAAGTGCCCTCTGACATAGACTAGCTATAAGTTGCAGAATCTCCTGACCTGCCTGGTAGGGAGTTCTCAATATTGATAAAATCACACACCTAGTCCCCATCTTTCCACTCCCATGATTTATTATTCATGCTCTTTCTGGTAAGTTTGCCCGTGGTCAAAGCCTAGCACTCACGAAAACAGGTGTAATTGCCGCATGGGTCATTTGGCCTAAAGGGGTGAGTGAATGTGCCTGACCTTGTATTGCCGATGGCTGCTATTGGAATTGTGTCCCATCAATCTTGTGTCAGGAGAAAAATTTTTAAACATGTCTTTAAATATTTTCCAGAGCAGTATAAGTGGGTAGAGATCAAAGGCATCTTTGTGTAGTCCAACCCTACCCATCTTAGAGATGAGGAAATGGAAGCCCAGAGAAGTTAAAGAAGACATAAGCAGCAGAGCTGAGATTCAAATCCGCCATTCTGCCTTATGGCTGTTTATTTTTGTCTGTGTGATCTGGTTAGAAGACTGTGACTGTTTACAAAAGGGATGGATGTTTTAATTTTATATTAGAAGAAAAAATAACATTCAGGCAGATTTATGAAAGTATATACATTCTGCCTATCATGGCTCCTTTTGAAATCCCATGAACACGGATTGTAGATATATTGCCAGGCTCTTTGGAATATGGGGGAGAGGGATCAGCTAAACCACATACATGTCTTTTCACCACCTGACATGAGAAAGGAACTGCATTAATTGTCTCTTTTTCAATATTTCTTCTTCAGCTGCAATCTCATTTGATCCCTGGCCTCAACTTGGCTGCTGTGGGCCTCTTTCCAGCCTCATCCAGTGCTGTTCCCCCACCTCCAAGCAGTGTCTCAGGGGCAGCCCCCTATAGCTCCTTCATGGTAAATAGAGGAATTATTTCCAAGGGACCCTCTGAGATGTTCATTATTCCCTCTTTCTCCTAAAGGGTTATATTTTTCTTTATGAATACCTGACCCTAGAAATTCTTCTAAGTAGTGTCTGGGTGGAATAGGCTAGCATTTTCCTGGAGTGGCAACTCTTTTATATGTCTGCATTGAGAGTCCTCTTACCCCAGTATCCTCTGGCACTGAATCATATGTCATATGACAGTTCAAGGTATTCCCCTAGTTTGTTAGCAACCTAACATTCCCCATAATCCTTCATTATACCTTCCTAATGCCAGTTGCACCTACAAGTACTGTGAATCTTCACTGGCCACATTGAAAGCATAAAGAAACTGTTGGCTCTGTGCCAGTCCAGCTTGTTACTAGGGAGGGTGGTATAGCCTCCTGGTTCTGCTTGTTGATATGGGGTAGGGGTAAGGAGGAAGAAGGGGAATTGAGGGGGAAGAAATGTAGAGGCATCTTTCCCTTGCCTGGTTTGGTCGCTGGGAGTGACCATTTTAGAGCACTAGCAGGCCCTCTTGGTAACGTCTCTTGTTTTGGCAGCAGGCTCCAGAGCAGGAGATGGTACAGGTATTCATCCCTGCCCAGGCAGTGGGTGCCATCATTGGCAAGAAGGGGCAGCACATCAAGCAGCTGTCCAGGTTTGCCAGCGCCTCCATCAAGGTGATTTGCTTACTTTTCTGTTTTGGGATAGGAATTCATCCTATTCCATTCTAACTGGCCTCCAGGTGCCTCAAGGAAGAGAAATTTGCTTCCAACTTCGAGGTTTTCTATTTGTCCAAACTCAGTCCCTACTTGAGGCAAATGGTGCCTCTGGCATGTGCTCAAAGAACCATCTTGAAAAAAGTTTTCATTCTGTGCTTTGAGGACTCCATTGGAAGAGTTGGGTTCCTTCAAAAAAGGAGAAACCATGTGGTCAGAAACATTAAATAAGTTATAGAATCAAAGTAGTTTGAAAAGACTCTCAAAGAGTCATCAAATCCCAATTAGCACTCCAAGAGGAATCCCTACAATATAACCAGTGTCTGGTTGAAAGCTTCTCATTGCTTAGTGGGGTAAGGGAAATCAGTGTTCACCTCATTTATACTTTTGCTTGTAGACAAAACCATACCCGACTAGCCCTTGGAAGCTTTGGGATGAGAATGGGAAGCATCCCAACTAAGCTCTTTCCTTAAAGATTCAAAAGCTCATTGATGTAAACTTTTCAATAGTTATACTAGGAAGGCTAGCCTTTGTCTCTATTATGGATTTACCAATGGAAATAATAATTTGAGGATTGGTAAAGTTGAAATCCTTTATGTTTGCCCCTTCCCCTTAGGACAGCGGTTCTCAACCTGTGGGTTGCAACCCCTTTGGGGAGAGGGGTGTCGAACGACCTTTTCACAGGGGTTGCCTAAGACCATCAGAAAACACATATTTCCAATGGTCTTAGGAACCGAGACACTACTCTGTCTCCAGGCAGGTCCGCCCTCATGCAGATATGCCCGTATAGGAGTATTAAAGGATCGTGGCATTAGGAAGGTTGAGAACCACTGCCTTAGGAGGAGGCTAGGGGTATTTTTAGTTGTCCCTTTGACTTGTCTGTTTGGGTTTCCAGATTGCTCCACCAGAAACTCCAGATTCCAAAGTTCGGATGGTCATCATCACTGGACCCCCCGAGGCTCAGTTTAAGGTATTTCCACCTTATTACTTTCTTGAGGAAGAAATGAAATCTGGGGTTGTTCAGGAGGGAGTTTGTATTGTTGCTTTTGGTTCTCAATTTATATGTCAAATTGTTAAGCTCCACCTACTCCTCTTACCCCAGTAAGCCATAGGACTACAGTTTGATGTTTTTTATTTTTTATTATTATTCTCAAAGTCACTTGTATTCTTTTTTTTTTTGAGGGGGGAAAGCAAGGCTATTGGGGTTAAGTGATTTGCTCAAGGTCACACAGCTAGCTAGTAGGTGTGTCAAGTGTCTGAGGCCATATTTGAACTCACTTCCTCCTGACTCTAGGGCTGGCACTCTATTCACTGAGCCACCTAGCTGCCACAAGTCACTTCTATTCTGATCTTTTCTCTGATCTCTTACAGGCAGAATAGGGATCTCTTTTTCCTTATCACTGAGTTTAGTTCCCAGAGAAAATCCTGGTCCTCCATTCTCTCCTTGGCTTCTAGGGAAAATAAGAATTAGCCAACTCTTAAGCGTTAGAACAGGCAAACAGGTTGGATTGAGAGTTGGGCAGCTTTCCAGGTCCTCCTGAGTGAGGTCTTCATTAAATTGTTTTGTGATTTGTTTTGAGGAATCATTGTTACATTCCTAATTCATTCCCAAATGCAATAGGGCTCAATTCTTCGGTGAGCTTCTCTCTTGTTCCTCTGTGGTAGCTTGGATCATGGAAAATTGTAGGACATCCTACTAGGATTTCTAGCCAACAAAGCAAGAATGAAGAGAAACAAATTTCTCAGCTTACCTTCCTCACTGTCTCATTCAACCCAAATCATTTCTACCAAACCCATTATGGTTGAGTAGGTGGTTACTCTGGTCTGGAAAAGGGATTAGAGAGATAGGTACAGCTAACTTTTCCATTCTCTCACTTTTCCCTCTCTCACTTTTGCCTTAAGGATAAGAAACTCAATGCTTTAGACCCATCCTTTTTTGCCCAAGCAGGACTTCTGTTTAACACACTACTCTCTCTTATCTCCCTAGGCTCAGGGAAGAATCTATGGAAAACTCAAGGAGGAGAACTTCTTTGGCCCTAAGGAAGAGGTAAAACTGGAAACCCACATCCGGGTGCCTGCATCCGCAGCTGGCAGAGTCATTGGCAAAGGCGGCAAAACTGTGAGCCATGGAAGGTGGAGGGGTGAAGGTGGGGCAGGGGATATGGGAGGTTTTGACCTCACTACCCTATTGAATGGCAAAGTGGAAAGAAAGGGGTAGTAGACTTGGAGTCAGAGTACCTGAATTAAAATGTTGACTACTTGTGTGAACCACTTAACTGTGCCTCAGTTTCTTCTACCTGTAGAATGGGGAGTAGAGGAGGTTAAGGAATGTCTGTGTGCACTTGATCTTCTCTGTTTCTACCATTCCACAATTTAGATCCTATGTTCCACTGAATAATCATAGTTCTTCCTTCACAGCAACTTTGACCCTATTGCTCAGCCATCTCACTCTGATGAATACATGGATGCCTCTGCCCTCACTAACTTCCTTTGGCCTCCTCTACTTCCCATGCCTCTCCTTTTGCTTTTTACCTTTTCATTCTGTTCCCTCTCCCCTCGTCAGTACTGACATGGCTTCATCCTTTTCTTTAACCCTCTTATTCCACTAACTGAGCTGCCCCTGACCCTATCTTTTCTTTTTCTAGGTCAATGAGCTGCAGAACTTGACAGCAGCCGAAGTTGTGGTACCTAGAGATCAGACTCCTGATGAGAACGAGCAAGTCATTGTCAAGATCATTGGACACTTCTATGCTAGCCAGGTAGGGCATTTGGGAGGGAGTCTTGGGATTTTTCAGGAAAAGAAGCTTAGAATAATCAGAGACTTTCAGGAATCTGGTTGAGTCCATTCCTGGGCCTCCTGGTTGGGTTGCATCTTTCTTTTGGCCCAAAGAGGGCATCTGCTGATTAATGAAATCTTTTGAGGAAAGACAAAACGTGGGTCCCTTATGTGTCTATGCTGTTGGAAACTCTTGGATTCTCTCCTTATTCCTTCTCAGTGTGGTTCCAACTTGTCTTCTCTCCTCCCCTTTAGCCCATCAAATAAAATCTTACAATGTCAGTGTGGTATAACTGGGAGTTAGGCTGTGAAGGACTTTACGTGCCAGAATAAAGGAGTTTGATTTTGATCTTAGAGGCAATAGTGAGCCGTTCGAGTGTCTTGAGTAGACAAACTAACAGTTAGAAGTATGCTTGAAGAAAATCTCTTTGTCAGCTTCAAGGAGGATACACTGGAGAGAACAGAGATTCGAGACTGAGGGGAAGCTGATTAAGAGGCTATTGCAATATTTGTTCTTAATAATTGACTTTAATAGGGCAGCTAGATGGCAGGTGGATGGAGTGTTCGGCCTGGAGTCAGAAGACCTGAGTTCAAATTCAGCCTCAGACATTTGTTTGGTTGACTGTTGTCCACTCTCAAAGAAGACCAAAATTTCATCACTATGTTGGAGTAAAGGTACAGTGTGTCTGACTGTGGCTAATCAGACCAATACAAGCTCAGAACACTCTACCACAGGTTGGGCATAAACAGTCCATATAAGCATTGGGAGTAGAGATGTCTCCCAATTTGTATATATCATGTTTCTTTTGAGCTCCAGCAATTCTGTTTTGCTTGTAGAGCAGCGTCTTCAAAGAAGTGGATGTGCCAGGCTGAGCGGGGCTGTATCAGTGTCTCTCAAGTCTAGCAATCATTTCCAAAGTTCTTCAGAGAGACCTTTGACCTCAGTGTGAGCTCTTGCCTAGTGTGAGTTCTTAGTAAAATAGTCTTTTAGGCAAATGGGCATTTACTAACTCAGACATTTGCTAGTTGTGTGACCCTAGTTGGACAAGTCATTTAACCCTGTTTGCCTCAGTTTCCTCATCTGTAAAATGATCTGGAGAAGGAAATGGCAAACCACTCCAGTGTCATTGCCAAGAAAACCCCAAATGGGGTCATGAAGAGTTGGACACAATTGAAACAACTCAACAACAGTAACAACGAAGTTAATTTTAGGAGCCCTTTCTCATTTGGAAAGCGTTTCATATGTTTCTTCATATGATCGCCATACTAAACCTCAATCTTAGCAGTAAAAATGTCTGAGGTGACATTCGAACTCAAGTCTCCCTATCTCCAGGCTTACCCGGTGCTCTATCCACTGGGCCACCCTGCTGCCCACTCCTAGCATTCAGGAGGATCAGAAAGACTAAAGTCTCATTTTAGCTAGTTCTTGAAGAAAACCGGGGAAGTCAGGAAGAGGAGGTGAGGAAAGCATATTCCAGGCATGGGGGACAGTCAGTGAAGATGCTGAAGTTTTGATCTAGTTACAACAAGGAGGCCAGTGTCATTGGATTGCATTATGTGGGGGAGTAAAATGTCAGGTTAATTTGATAGTGGAGTGGGAGGTGGAGACTTGAGGCAGGGGTGTTAACCCAATGGCTATTGAAATACGCTTGGTGTGGGGCAGCTGGGGGGCACTGGCCCTAGAAGCAGGAGGACCGAGTTTAAATCTGGCCTCAGACATTTACTAGCTGTGTGACCCTAGGCAAGTCACTTAACCCTGATTGCCTCTCCCCGAAAAAAAGAAGTAGCCTAGGTTTGAAGAGATGGGGACCTACAAAAGTGTGGTAGTAACCTCAGGAGAGAAGGGGCTGTGCATATATGAGACATGATAACCAAGGTAAAAGAACCTTGGCAACATATTGTATGGGGTGGGGGGAATGGAGGGGAAGGATGTGTGTGAAAGAGTAAGGGGTCTCATAATGGAGAATGCTATCCACATCCAGAAAAGAATTATGGAGTGTGAATGCAGAGTGAAGCAGACTATTGTCTTTCTTTTTTTCTTCCTTTCTTGTGGTTTTTCCTTTTGTTCTGATTCTTCTTTCACAATGTGAGTAATGTGGAAATACATTTAATAGGATTGTATATGTATAGCCTATATCAAATTGCGTGCTGTCTTGGGAAGGGGAAAAATTTAGAGCATCAAATCTTATAAAAGTGAATGTTGGAAACTAAAAGTAAATAATTTGTTTAAAAAAAGAGTGAGGAGTCAAAGACGATACCTAGCTTCCAAGCCTGGATGACCAAGAGGCTGGTGACACCCTTGGCAGTAATGGAGATGTTCAGAAGGGGAAGAGGGGAGAAGAGCTACCGGTAGGGAAGGATCATGAGTTCAGTTCGGGATTTTGTTGAGTTTAAAATGTCTGCAGGGCCTCCTCCAGTTGGAGATGTCTCAAAGTTGGAGATAAGAGTTGGAGCTTAGGTGGTAAGTCAGGGTTGGATAAGTAGATCTGGGAATAATCATCAGAGAGAAATGATGCAATCTGGGTGCTGATCGAGGTCGCCAAGTGAAAACAGTCTTAGTGGGAGAAGAGGGCCCAGGTCAGAGCTCTTGGAATCACCAGCCTTTAGCAGACCTGACGTGGATGAAGATCTCCAGCAAAAGACACTGAACAAGATCAGTAGGACAGGTAAGAGTCAGTAGAAACAGGTAGTTTTCAGCAAGAGGAGAGCCAGAAGGAAGTAGTGTTTGTGGAAACCCAGAGTGAAGACAGTGATCTGACAGTGTTGATAAATAAACTGATGGTGCCCTGTAACAATACATAAGTTCCTTAAGTACTTGGTTCTATAAGATGAGTTTGTACCTACTCTGTGAACTGGGGAGGTTTGAAATACTAGCAAATGAACTGACAGAGAGACACTGGGGATGGAATTTGGTGTCTATTGCCTTCTTTCAGCTGTGATTTTCTTCAGAAGCCTGAGGGTTTTGAACTACCCTGACTCCCCTCTAACACGGTCTCACTCATTCTTTTTCTCTGCACAGATGGCCCAGCGTAAGATCCGAGACATCCTTGCTCAAGTGAAGCAGCAGCATCAGAAGGGACAGAACAACCAGACTCAGGCACGGAGGAAATGATCTGCCTCCAACCCTATTGGCCCAGGACAGGAAAAAGTAGAAGTCAAAAGAGATTGGCAAGCTTAAGAATGAATGGGAATCAGGGATGCTCACTCAAGATATCGAATCAGATTTTCCCAGTCTTCCAAACAAATGTTTCAATAAGGAAGATCAGTTATTCCAAAAGACCAAATCAATTGGCTTAGCCCTGTGGTCTGCCCTCCCACTGGGCATTCCTCATTCAAATTATAGCTCAGTGTCAATTGCTTTTAAATGTGGATTATATTCAAGCCCTTGTTCTCTTAGACTGGGGAAAAAAATATGAATTTTGTTAGCGTTTATTCTCCCCCTGCTCCCATATTGAGGACCATGATGGGACCTCTTGGAAAGGCTGAGTTTTGCCTTTGAAAACAATACCCCCAAACCTTCCCCCTCATTTGATGAAAGTATTCTTGCCCTCATGCCTCAGTGGACTGTATTCCCTCATGGTGGTTTCACCTTTCTTGCAATGGGAGAATGGGAACTGTTGATGCATGCTGACTGTAGCCCTAGGTATTTCAATATTGCCCTAAAGGCAAATTTGATATTGCCCATTTTCCAGGGGAATAGAGTATAATGACCATTCTTACCCTTTAAACTCAATGGAATGGCATAGAAAAGAAAAAAAAGTTTGAAGTATGATGATCCACATTTAAAATAGTTCCTTGGGATTGATCTGAAGCGGATGATTCTGGGGAGAAATTGACATGGCCCTTATTAGGGTTTCCCCCATGAAGCTCCCTGCCTACCACATGGATCCACATATGTGAAACTGTGTCCATGGCAGGGGGCCAGCTGCCATCCCTGATTCCCATCACTCTCAGGCTGATCTTATATTTTTAAAAGTCTGTTTTAACAATTGGATGTGAGAACCGAGAAGGGGGGCTGATAGTTCCCCCTTGGCAAAGCCTAAGCTCCATTGAGGACCTGAGTAATCCCCACCATCGTGCTCCCCACCCTTGGCCCTCGTGGCTGGGATGAGATGATATCAAGCCTCTCCTCTGGTATCAAGGGGCACTGACAAAACTGTGGGGAGTACTGACTGGTCTTGGGAAAGCTCATGGAAAATGAGGAGATGAGTAGTCCCTCTTTTTCCCTCTCTGAGGATGGGACTTTGACCTCTATTTACCCTGAGCTCCATATAAATGTTAAGTCCATTGACTAGCAAGTGTTCCTCAACAATAAGCCCCTCAGAAAGGGATGCTGCTGTTCTTACTTTCTCCTGATGGATTACTTGTGTAGCTGTAAGCTTATGTCCTCCCTAGCTGCTGTTGGCCCAAACAAAAGGTGCTTTAAAAAAATTTAAAAATCTAACACCCTTGGGAACCAAAGGGTTAAAAAAAGACAAACTCACTTTCCCAGGTTTAACAGACATGGGTTTGGAAACACTGAGAAGGCCAAAGGAAGGCAGTAGCTGACAGTTTCACTTAGATCCATCATTACCTGGGGGAGGGAATTACCAGCATAGGTACCATCTAATTAGCCGATTGTTGTGAGACACCAAGCCAGGTGATGAACTTTATGACACCCTGGAAAATGCTGTCGCGTGTGTTGGGCAGAGAGGAAGGTCTGTGCGTGCGTGGGAAAGCCACATGCATGAAGTTACCTTCCTTCCCACCTTGCAACAAAACCCAAGATGTGGGCGGAGTCAGGTGATGCTGTGTGTGATAGTAAAACTACCTCAAGGTATGAAGTTACCTCAGCAATTGTCCCCAACCCCTTTTTTTTCTTTTTTTTTGGTTCCCTTTTTCCTTTTTTTTTTTCTTTTTTTGGCTTGCTGATATTTTATATAAGAGAGAAAAACAAAAAAGCAAAAGAAGCTGATAGTCTTGAATATTTTATTTTTTTAATGAAAAAAAAAAGAAGAAAGTTATGTTTCATAAATTTCTTATACATGAGCCAGTCACCAGATAGGAACTCTGTATGGAGAACAGGCCTAGTGGGAGAAAGACTGCTGGTGCCCTCAGGAACTTTCCTGGGGCAAAGCTAGGGAAAATATTGAAAGTGATGGGATTCATCTACTCCACCTGGAGTTTCACTCTCAGAGTCCAAAATTGTTTGCCCCAGCTGGAGAAACCTTGCCTATCTGGCTCTTTGCCCAAATGCTGGGAAGTAAAATGCAGTGTGCTGTGGAAGGTCTCCCAATGGCCCTCATCAAGATCAGGATGTCTAGCAGCCCACCACTTTTGCCTCCCCCATTTTCCTTGGTCAAAGACCCTTCCAGCTGGTTTTCCCCCCACTTATGGCACTGTTGAAATATTTTGCAAATATTGCCTCTGTTTTATCGAGGAGAAAAAAAAATCAAAAGCGGAACAAACCAACCCTCTAAAATTTCCCCCAGTCTATCTGTGTCCAAACTTTGGGAGCCAAGACTTTATGCACAGAAGGAAAACAAAACATAGGGCTGGCCCGTCTGCCCCAAAGAGAGGCCTGCCTGGTTTTTCATGATAGTTGCATTGTCTTTGTTCTTTCTGACCCAATTCCATCATTGCTGCTCCTCTCACTCTCGACCTGTAGGGACAAACAGATACCATTGTCTGTTCTCAAAGTCCCTCACTTCCTTTTCATTGGAATGGTCATAGTTTAAACATGGAACCTGGCTTGGAGCATTTTTGGTCTTTAGGTTGGTGATAGTGGGGATAAAGTGGCAGCTTTTGAGATGTAGCCATTACAGAGGGACAGTTTTTGTTGGCTGTCACAAATTTGGTATTTCCCCCCCTCCTCCCCCCCCCCCCGTCAGACTCTTTTCCAAGCTTCCACATCCATCTCTTCCTAAGAGATGAGGCAAAACGGCATTTTCAGACAGAATAAGGCCAGTGCAATTTAGCTCCCTGCCTATCCTAATAGCAAAAAAGGGTCTCCCAATTTCTTTCAACTTCTGGCTCTACATACTTCATCCTAATTGAAGCAGAAAACAGTTTATTCAGACATCGGCAGTTGATGATTTAAAGCCAATTTCCAGCAGCAAGCATGTTTTGATACCTGGTTCAGACTGTTTTATCAGAGAAAAAAAAACCCCACAGTATATCTGACATCTTATTGTTGCAGCGTTCATTTTCCTTGGGATCCTATTCCCCTCACCTCCCCAACTCTCTCCCTTTTTGCCAATCTTGGTGTCCTGGGGAGAGCAGAGTGGGGGCTTTGACTGTAATACACTACTCACTTGGACGGAGTGAGACATACATTCATAGGTAGCCTTAGTTTGCCTAGCAGGGAAATGGGGGGTGGGTGAAGCTCCCGGGGAATAAGGACTTTTGGTTATAGCAGAAGGTTTGCAGAGGGATCAGAGGCTCTGCCTTCTTATTCCCATTGGCTAATTGTAATTAGGGCTATTCTTTCACCCTCTCCCCATGCATGGTGCCTTCACTTCCCTGTTGGTGAAGAGAGAAAACAAACTGGCTAAAAGCACTTGGGAGATTTGGATGAAATGACTTGATAAAGGTGACTTTTTAAAAAGCCACTTCTGTGTTGAGATAGATACATATGTATTCTATATATTTTTTAAGAAAGGACCATCTCTTCTCTTAGGATATTGTTTTTAATTCTTTGAATCCCATTGAAAAACAGAATGGTTTGATCTGCTGACTTACTTTGAAGCTGCATCTGCCAATCCCATCCTTTCCCATCTCTCACAAATCCCAGCCATAGACTTATTCTCAAGGGTTTCAACCTTAAAGGTCTAAGGCTGGGTACTTTTTTGGCTTGTGTAACTCAGCCCCTGTAAGATGCTCAGGAGCAAATAGCTCATCCTACCACCCCATAATTTCTTTACCCCAATTAAAAAAAATAATCTTACTACTTCCCCTTCTTTGAATTCTTCACATGTCAGGGAAATAGGGTTTGTTTTTTTTAATTCCACTACCAAGCAGAACTGATTCTGTGTGGCCATTTTCCTCTGTGCCAAAGACTGACAGAGAGAGTGACCATTTCTGCAAGAAAGCAGTAACTATTCTCCAGGCCTATTCTCAGATCCCTTGGTGTGAGTGTTGGAGAAGGGGTCTGGAAGAAGTTGGTCTGGGAATGTGGAATGCTGACAGCTAAGGCAAAAGTTTTATCATAGGCTCTGTTCTATGGGGGAGATCTAGGAGTGGCTTTTGCCAAGGGTAGAGAGTTCAAAAGGGGCCCTGCCTTAATGGTACCCTTTTATGGCCATTTGGCTCCTGGTTGCACTTTTGGGAATGACAGGGAGTTGAGGGCTCTGAAGATCTGAGCATTCCTGCCCAAAGGCTTTGCTTCTTGCCTCACTATTCACTGCAAAGAAAAGTGGAGGCAGCATTGGTTAAGGGAAGAAGCAGAGTCTTGTAGGGCAAAACAAAGCTTGAGCACCTAATACCTGGTCCCATTCCCTACTCTCCCATGGACTTCTTTCTCCTCTTTTCCCCTCCTTCCCAACCAACATAGCCCTCTGCCAAATGGGGGAACAGAAATACTACTTAACTACCTCACCGAACTGATGGAAGAGTTGGTGGGGAGGATGTGAGAGAAGAGCTCTCCCGTGATGTCTTTAGGGATAGCAACAGTGTCTCCAACTTCCCACTCTGGTAGAGAGGCAGGAGGACTTCTCATTTTCTCCCCCTCCATCTCCAGTGTTTTTCTGAGCTTTCTGACTCCCTTCCCCTCTTTCTCAGTTTACTCTGGGGTAAATATTCAAACGGATAACAGTTTGGTGTATTCCTAAGTAAGCAGTCAGGGGTCAGGAAGCCTATTTACCCAACTAGGCACCAATAAATAGCAAAAAGGTAGAAGACTGATCCCTCTGTTACTGGGGGACAGACACAAGCCATTTCCCTCCCAGATACAGCCATCCTTTAGATGCAGAATAATTATCCTGAACACAGACTAGGAGTGACACCCGTTGAAGACTTCAGTTTCTTTCCTTCAGATACATAAGGCTTCTCATTTGGGTGCCCAGGAACAGGAAGGAGGCCTCAAGACTGAAGATGGATTTAGAAGGATGAGGGGAAATTTGGAAGGGATGATGGCAAGAAACCAGATCCTTATTCCATGCCTCCCCTCCTCTCCTCTGGCTCTTATTTTGCACCATCCCTGGGGCAAGATTTATTGGCAGTCCTGCCCTCTAGGGCTGCCACGGGAGTGTTGTTCCCAGATGGATGAGACAAAGAAAAGAAACAAGACAGAATGTTTTTCTTAAAGGAATAAGCAGGAAGCTCCTTATGAGCACGTAACCACAGGTGAGACTAGGAGTAAAAATGGACTAACTACCTCAATCCTTACAATAAGATTGGAAGGAAGAGCAGGGACTACGGATGAACGGGTGAAAGGATCCACCCTCCCAGCTGCCTGGAGTACACTAGTTGAGGCCCCAGCTCCATTTGGTAACTTTGTAGGGTGGGAGTGGGGATTGGCAGGGCCACTAGGAGCCCCTACTCACACCCAATAGATCTGGAGGCTGGACGAAGGGCACCACCACAACCATCATCACCACCACTACCACCTTCCTTGCTCTGGAGTCCCACCTTGTTCTCACCTCCACTTCTTCAACCTGTCTCCCATCTTGCTTTAAAAGAGGGACCAGCAGAGGGAGGAGGGGCTTTGGTGGGACTGAGATTGGGGCTTGACCTCTCACCTACCATTCACTCAGCCCAAAAGGTGGAAAGAGGGGAGAGAGATTTCTTTGAGACTCCCTTAACCCCCTTGCCCTCAACCCCTTTCTTGGGGGATCATTTTGCTCTGTGGGGAGAGGAGGTGGTGCAGGAACCCCCACCTGGGAGCTGAAGGGAACCCCTCCCCCATCAGGCTCTCCTTGTCCTAAGGGAGCTTCCTTTGGACAAATTCCCCCTCCCCCCACACCCTTCAGTGGCCCTCCTAGAAAACCCATTTTGATTTTTAAAAAAATCTACCTCTTAGCCAAACAATAGAAAAATTAGATAGTGGCAACTCCACAGACTGTAGGTTGGGGTGGGGGGAGGGATGGGGGAAAGATTTCTTTTTTCCAAAGAGAAAAAAAATATTACCTTAAAAATACTTTCCAAAAATATAAAAACCAAAAAAAAAAAAAAAGACATTTTCCAATATCCAATAGACTGTCTACATTCCCCCCAGTGATTTTTTTCCCCTCCCTTAAATGCATTTCAATCTTCTTCAGCTTTTCCCCCATGACCCCTCTCTCTGAAGATACTCAATTTCCTTCTGGGTACAGCATTCCCCTGCTATCTACAGTGGATCCCACCCCTATCCCGTTGGCGAGCCTCACTTGGGCTCTTTCACCACCCTCTCCCCAATACCCCTGAGAACCGGGTCACCCCACAAAAGCCATTGCTTTGGAGGGCTCCACGCCTTACCCACCATTGCGCCTGTAAAGGGGGGAGGAATTTTTTTTAATGTAATATTTTTTGTGTAGTAAAACTTTTCTTCGCAACTTCATGTATAGCAATGTAAACTAACTCTGGCAGGTAATACCTAAAAGAAATGCCTGAATCCCCCCACCGGATTCTTCCACTTCATTTATGAAAACGTACACAATTCCTACAACCACCACTGATAACATCCTGGCCTTGGCAAAGATAACACAGGCCATGAACCATCCCTTCTCGCCTCTACCCCATGAATGCTCCGCGTCATGGCTCTATCCTCACTGGAGAAAAGAATTTTTAAGAAAGGGGCTGGAGGTGGAGTGGGGCTTGTAGATTCGAATGTGTCTCAACTTAAGTGCTACCCTCTTTCTATGTGATTGTATTGCCTTGGGAAGTTGTACTTGACTGTAAATGACTTTCTTTCCGATTGTACCCTCCCTATACCCTCTGCTTTAACCCTGTCCTTTACTCTGTCCTCTGGGGAGGCGGGGCAGCTGGTTCAGACTTTTGGAGTTTGTTCTTTTGATTTATGTGGGCTCCAGTTTTCTTTCCAGTGAAGGTTGTTTTAGCCACAAACCGCTTTACTCCACTGTTTCCATTTTAAAATAAAAAGAAACTTATACTGACAAACTGCTGTCTCTTTAGCATTCTCTTGTTTACTGTATTGGGAGCCATAACCCTTATTGAAATGGGAGAGTGTAAGTCTCATCTTTTGATGGTCAGAGTCTCCAATTTTCATTGGTTTTAATAATTCAGATCCAAACACCTCTTTTACAGGTGAGGGGGCAGATAAATGAATGATTTTGTTTTTGTTTTTTGGAGGGGGGAAGGCAGGGCAATTGGGGTTAAGTGACTTGCCCAAGGTCATACAGCTAGTAAGTGTTAAGTCTGAGGCAAGATTTGAACTCAGGTCCTCCTGACTCCAGGGTCTATGCTCTATTCACTGTGCCACCTAGCCACCCCTGAAGGAATGACCAAGTCAAATAAAACCAAGGATAAAAATAGTCCAGATGCAAATATCTGTAAGTGAACCTCCTCTACACATAATATTCGGCTTCCTGAAGTGTTCTATGTGATTCAGTTTCTTTTTGGATCTAAAGGACAGTATTTTTGTAAAAATTTATTGATGCCTTTTGTGGTTTATATTAGTCATTTCCAAATCCCCCCTGCCCTCCCCCTTTCTCTTATAACAACAGCTCAGTTGATCAAAATCAACTGTGTCTTCACCTCTTCTGGGGGTCAAAATTGGTCATTGCAACTTCAGAGTAAAATAGTGACCTTTGTTTAATAGTATTTTTCTACTCTTCTCTATCTCCCCATAAACAGATCATTGACATTTCATTAGAGACCTCCAGGTTTGGAAGATGCCTCCTCTTCCTCCACTCCTATAGGTATATGGTCCATAAATTCTGTAGTTTCACATCCTGAATTGTTTTCTTAAAGCAGATCATCATTTCTTCCCTATTAGATCTGATTCCCTTAGGTTTAGGATAGAATAAGGGGTATGTGTGGTGGGGGGGGGGGGGAGGGAGTGTGTGTGTGTGTGTGTGTGTGTGTGTGTGTGTGTATGTGTGTGTTGCTTTAAGGTTTGCAGATTCTTTGCATTTTGGTTCTCTCCTGTGAGGCTCTAGAAATCCATGTCCATTTTATAGGTGACAATAAGGAAGCCCAGCATCTCACTTGGAAGTAATAATCTGACTCCAGATTTCTACTTATTCCAGTCCCATAGTTTTTGGATCACCAGTTCCTCCTCAGACACAAGTCAAGATGTTCAAGGAGCCTGACAAAGTGGATAGAATACCAAGAGTCAGGAAGACTCATGTTCCTGAGTTCAAATCTGGTCTCACATTTAGTAACTATGTGACCCTGGGCAAATCACTTAACCCTGTTTGCCTCAGTTACCTCATCTGTTAAATTAGCCGGAGAAGGAGAGGGCAAACCGCTCTAGGATCTTTGACCCCCCCCCCCCCAAAAAAAATCCCTAGTGTGGTCATGTCTAAAGAACAACAGTAACCAACCACCACCAATAATGTCCTTTTTAGTTCTTAGTCCAAAAACCACGAACCAGCTCTGTCTTTTCACCTGCCTTTAACAATCCTGTTCCATATTTAAGTTGGAGGCTCCTTGAGGGTAAGCCTGTGGCTCCTCACCCTTCAGTCTCTCTGAGTGCCCAGCATAGCACTCTCCCTACAGAAACATCATTCATTGATGGTGACTAATGCATTGACTACATCTGCATGTAGTTTGTATAAGTACCTTAAAATCAGGCCATCTAGATCCACAGGAAATCCTAAACGAATTCTCCATTATTCCTCCTTCAGTCTAGGGCAGCGGTCCTCAACCCGTGAGTCGTAACCCCTTTGGAAAACACATTTCCGATGGTTTTAGGAACCAAGACACTGCTCCTCTATCTGTCTCCAGGCAGGTCTGCCTACATGCAGATACACCCACATATGAATATTAAAGGGTCACAGCACTAGGAAGGTTGAGAATCACTGGTCTAGGGCATTTCAAGTAAGTCAAGTCACCAGGAATTTCTTTAATTCTTCCTGTGTGCCACAAACTATGCTAAGTGCTAGAGAGTCCTAGGAAGACAAGAACAGCCCCTGGGTTCAAGGAACTTAGCTTCTAATAGGAGAAACAACATGCTAACAACTAGGTACATACAAAATACATACAGACTATTTGCTTTTTTTTGTTCTTCCTAACTCCTTTTAATGAGATATAGGAGAGAAGGAGACACAAAACAGGGATGAGGGAGGGCAAGATCTTCCAGGGGCCCCATCACCTGGTGATCTTAGTCCCTTTAGGGCACATCCAACACAATGTCCTCAGTGTGGTGGATAGACCTAGCCTGACTCTGAAGCATAAACCCGGCCCCTTAGGATACAGCCAGTGTGAGCAATTCCAGATGTTTCTGTTTTGGCAGTGTTCAAATTCTGCCCCTTGTTTTTACCACCTCCTAATCACTCCCACTGGGGGCCTCTTCAGAGATGCTCCCTAGCTATTTCACATTTTCATGCTCATATTAGTTCTTTGGGAAAGTTTGTAAACAGTGAGCTACTAGGGTAAACAAGGTGTAGCCCTCAAGAAAAACCAGCCTATGAAACATTCAACCCTTGAATGTGGGAAGAAACTCTCTTTGAGAATGAGTCCAGTTGGATAAAGAGATTGGGGCTAGAGCAGGGTTATCTCAGGTAGAGATAGGGAGATGCTGAGTCTTACTCCAGGCCTAGTAGCTCTATCCACTGTGCCACCTACCTACCCTCATAAAATGAATGCCACCTGGCAAAGTCTAGGGTCCAGTAGATGAATTATAGACCTATTCAGATAACTAAGGCAACCAAAGGCATAAAGAAGCATCCTTAGAGAAAAGCGGAGGAAGAGAGAATCAACAGTTCTTGTAAAGAATCAAACAGATAAACTGGGCCCCAGCCAACCAGCTTTGGCAGCCATCTTTTGTGCATTGACTCTGGGGCCTCACACAGCTTGTTTGCCTCTGTCCCTGGCTCCAGTCTCTCACTGCCACTTCCCACCACTAGCTGGCAACAGAGACCCAGCTACCTTTCTTTGACTCCTTTGATGGTGAGAGTGGCTTAAGCTTTTTTTTTTTTTTGCCAGCTCTGTCATCCTGTTCATTCATTTTATTGACTTAACGCTCCTTTAAATCCTCCAAATCTTTTCTTTCTTTTTTTCCTCTGATGCTTTAATTTTATTTATTTTAAAATTTTTATTGTATTTTATTTTTTCCATTTACATGTAAAGACAATTTTCAACATTCATTTTTTGAAAGATTTGAAACATCCCAATCTTTTTGATATGACCCATTTATATATTTTCCCCAGACTGTAATTGTGCTGCTGGGTATTGGTTTTGTTTTTGTATTTTTTTAAACACAAGTGTAGGAGTCTATGTTGATCGCTCCTAAATTTAATTTTATTAGACTAGGGGTGGGGTGCCTGTGGCCTTGAGGCCATATGTGACCTTTTAGGTCTTTGGATGTGGCCTTTTGACTGAGTCTAAGTTTTATAGGACAAATCTTTTTATTAAGGATTTATTGAAGTTTGGGTTCAGTCAAAGGGCTGCACTTGAGGACCTAGAGGACCTCATAATTAGACTATTTAGCCCATTATTCTAGCCTGTCAGGACCTTTTTGGGTTATCAACATTCCATCTTATAATTTATTTGTTGGCTATCCATACTGCAGGCTTTCTGTCATCTGTCAATCTGGGGCATAGGCTTGTCTTCATTTGTGAAGCTGTCACTGCCTCCTTTTACTTTCTTATATCTGTTTATCTATGAGATGATAATGGGAGATGAAAGTGGAGAATATAGCTGAAATGAGCTTCCTCAAACGTCATTCACACCTTAGTATTCTGGAATGAATCTGTAGGCAGTTATATAGCCCTTCCTCAGCAATCCCCATTCCGCAGTTCTGTCTCTGTGACCCAGTATGCTGACTACCTTTCTACTTACTTCTTCATTACCCAAGACTACCCTTATCCTGTTTCAAACACTCAGCCTTCACACAGCTCATATCTCTCCCACACAGATACTATATACCCTCTAGATACTCTGATACATTGGGCAGGTCATTTAACCTTTGTGAGTCTTAGATTCCTTATCTATAAAACAAGGTTGGATTAAATGATACCTAAGAACCCTTTTAGGGAATCTTGGTGGCACAGTGGATAGACTGCCCGGCCCAGAGTCAGGAAGATTCCTCTTCCTGAGTTCAAATCTGGCCTCAGACACTTACTAGCTGTGTGACCCTGGGCAAGTCATTTAATTGTGTTTGCCTCAGTTTCCTCATCTGTCAAATGAGCTGGAGAAGGAAGTGATAAACCAGTCTAGTATATTTTCTAAGAAAACCCCAAATGGGGTCATAACAAAGCAACAACAGCAACCAACAACCACCACCAAACAATTGCCACTAACTAACCACCACCAACCAATGACCCCTACCACCAATAACATCCCCTTTTGTTCTCAGTTCATAAATTTACGAACCAGCTCTGGTTCTTCATCTCCTCTTAACAATCCTGTTCCATACTTAAGCTGGAGGTTTCTTGAGGGAAGACTCTGGCTCCTCACCCTTCAGTCTCTCTGGGTGCCTAGCATAGCACTTTCCCTACAGAAACATCAATGATGGTGACTAATGAATTAACTTGACTATATCTGCATGTAGTTTGTATAAGTACCTTAAATCAGGCCATCTAGATCCACAGGAAATCCTAAATGAATTCTCCATTATTCCTCCTTCAGTCTAGGGCAGTGGTTCTCAACCTATGAGTCGTGACCCCTTTGGAAAACACTTATTTCCAATGGTCTTAGGAACCAAGACACTGCTCCTCTATCTGTTTCCAGGTGGGTCCACCCACATGCAGATACGCCTACATACGAGTATTAAAGGGTCACAGCATTAGGAAGATTGAGAACCACTGGTCTAGGGTATTTCAAGTAAGTCAAGTCACCAGGAATTTCTTTAATTCTTCCTATGTGCCACAAACTATGCTAAGTGCTAGAGAGTCCTAGGAAGACAAGAACAGCCCCTGGGTTCAAGGAACTTAGCTTCTAATAGGAGAAACAACATGCTAACAACTAGGTACATACAAAATACGTACAGGCTATTTGCTTTTTTTTGTTCTTCCTAACTCCTTTTGATGAGATATAGGAGAGAAGGAGACACAAAACAGGGATGAGGGAGGGCAAGATCTTCCAGGGGCCCCATCACATGGTGGCCCTAGTCCAGGGCCAGATTCTGTGAAGTTTGTATTCAGTTAAAGGGCTGAACCCCTGCCCTAGTTCCTTAAGGGCATGTTCAGGACAATGTGCCCAATGTTGTGGATAGACCTAACCTGACTCTATCTGAAGCATAAACCCAGCCCCTTAGGACACAGCCAGTGTGAGCAATCCCAGATGTTTCTCTTTTGGAAGTTCACATTCTGCCTGTCTCCTTATTTTTACCACCTCCTAATCACTCCCATTGGGGGCCCCTTCAGAGATGCTCCCTGACTATTTCACATTTTTATACTTTAGTTCTTTGGGAAATAGTCAGTTTGTAAATAGTGAGCTACTAGGGTAAACAAGGTGGCCCTCAAGTAACATTCATCCCCTGAATATGGGAAGAAAGTCTCCTTGAGAATGAGTCCAGGTGGCTAAAGAGATTGGGGGTAGAGCAGTTATCTCAGGTAGAGATAGGGAGATGCTGAGATTGGAGATAAAGAAGTAACTGTGGGATCTAGGACTTCAATTTCCAGAATCACCGCACAACTCATGTGAAACAATATTCCTTTGTCCCTTCCTCAACTCCCTTTTTGCTTCATCTGAGATTCCATGGGGAAAGATGCCTTAAGTCTTACCCCAGAAGAGAAGCTGGGATGAATACAGTTGTAAAGGCACCTTCTTTTCTAGTATAGAAGAGGAAGGGTTAGCTTGGATCTCACATCAGAAAAGGTGTGAGAAATGCCTGGCTTGAAGAAAGTAAACTAGGAATGACAGAAGGGAAGTGAAAGGGTGTGGTCCAGTGGATAGCGCCATCTCCAGAGTCAGAGAGCCCAGCTTCAAATCCTGACTGTCCCACTATCTGTGGGATTCTGAGCCACTCACTTAATCTTTCTGAGCGTTAGTTTTGGCATTGAACTAAATGTCCCTTTCATTTGTAAATCTGTGACCAGTGAAGGGATTCCAAATGAACATCACTTCTCAAAGTCCCAAAGTCCTCAAAGTCTTCTTCGCTCCAACTAAAAAACAAAACAAAACAACATCTTCCATGAGAACAAAAGAAGGGGCCCAGTATAGTGGGAGAGATGGAGGCTAAGCTTCAAGGGACACTTCCTCTGTCCTGGGGAACCAAAGCCAGAGGGGAAGTGATTTGCTAAATTTACACAGCAAAGCTGCAGAGCTGAAACTACAATCAAGGTTCCTGTCTCCAAGCCCAGGCTTCTTTCACTTTAAAGGCTCTATAACAAATTTTAGTTTCCTTGGAAACTCCTCAGTGCACTTTCCGCTCTATCTGTTTACCACTTCCAGATTCCATTCTGAGAGTTCTAAAACAGGCAAGACCCATAATTATTCTGCTTAGCATTCATCGCTCTCCAGCTGCCTTTTACTCATATTTCTGTTCTAGCAACAATCCTGGAACAAACACTTTGACATACAATAAAGATGTAGACACACCTCGCCTTAATTTCTGCTTGTCTTGCTGTATATACACACATATATGTCTATATGTATACACACAAAGATAAAGCTTTTTATATCACTGCAGATAATTAGCAGACTTTTCTTTAGTAGCATTTCTTTGCTTTGCATTTTTATGTGGGTATTTCTGTATTTCTGTTCTTTGTATTTGTTGTTTTTAATGATGCAATTATATTGATACATCCTGATTTGTTCAGCCACTCCCTGTTGGACACTTAGAGGGTGTGCCCAGGCATGCCCCGAGAGGAGCCACTTCTCCCTCCAGTTTCCTAGACAAAGGTGTAAAATTCCTAGACTGAGTCTAAAGTCTTCATTGCCCCCGCTGCTGAGACCTTTGCTCTGGCAATCTAACTCCTGGTCGGCACACTTGAACTACACCCTTGATCTTTAAAGCAAAGAGCTGAAAAGAAAGGAAGGGCCACAGAAAAGTGAAGAATGAATGGGGTGGTGTGTATGTGCCTGGGGACACACGATGTACTCAGATTCTTGGGAAGGGACCTTTTTGTCTATATAGCCCCTCCCTTAGAGGGAGAGTTGGCAGAGTCTCAATGGATATACTCCAAAGAAAGAACTTTTCAACATTTCTTTTAGACCATTCTGTGGATATCTCTCCTTGTCTCAGTTAGCACTTGTCTTTGACATAGTCTCATCACGGCTCAAAATATGCTTGCTACAAAGTGGTAATTATCAAAGTTATACTGCACAGGATTTTTTTAAAAAAAAAACCAAAAGTAGATAATACCGAATTAGAACCAAAGGTATATGGTGAATTTATATTTGAAAAAGAAATCAAGATTTCAATACTCCAGGGAGGAAGTTAATTTAAAAAAACTTTGTGGAAATTGAATAACTGCATGATAAAAAATTGTTTTTAGAACAACCTTTTCGAAAAAAAATTAGAGGGAGGCTAGGTGGTGCAGTGACTACAGAACCAGCCCTGGAGTTAGGAGGACCTGAGTTCAAATTCAGCCTCAGACACCTAACACACACAAAAAAAGCAAGTCGGGTGGCTAGGTGGCACAGTGAAGAGAGCATTGGCCCTGGAGTCAGGAGGACCTGAGTTCTAATATGACCTCAGACACTTAACACACACACACACACACACAAAACTAGTCGTGTGATCTTAGGCGAGTCACTTAACCCCAATTGCCCTACCTTCCCCCCCAAAAAAGCAAAAAATAAAAAATAAAAATAAATTAGAAAGCATTCATTTGTTCTCCTTCCCACCAATGAAAAGAGGAAAATCAAAATCTTGTAAAAAATAAACATAGTTAAACAAAATAATTTCATACATTGACCATGTCCAAAAACGGATATCTCATTCTACATTTTGAGCCATTGAGTCACCTATTACTCTAAGAAGGTAATAAACTTGTACTCTTTAGCACATATACTAAGTAGAGATGGGACTAGTCTGTATACTCTATAGGAATAGAGACTAGACCTGTGATTTCACTGATATAGGGAACTTTTTGGTGAGGAAATTTCCCTTTTCTGCAACTTAGCATCTTAGAGGTTTCCCTAGACCCCTGAGAGGCTGGAACTTGCCCAGGGGCACAGAACTACCTTGGGTCAAAGGCAGGACTTGAACCTAGGGTTTCCAGATGGTAAGCCCAGCTTTGGCTAATCTCCCTTCCAGCCAGCTTCACTGCTTCTGGACTTCTTTTGGGAGTCTCCATCATGCATCCATACTAGGTGACATCTACTTCTCCCCTTCCCCCAACCTTTTGGCTTCCTTTGGTGTGTTGTCTTCCCCAGCTAGATTGATGGCAGGGACTTGGTTTTTCTTTGTATTTGGATCCCCAGCATTTAACACAGTACCTGACACAAAGTAGGCACTTAATAAATATTGATGGATTGATTAATCGAATCTGACTTGAGTCAAGGTCTTCTTGACCAGCTATGTTTGACTTTGAGGCATTAGGTGAGGTCACTCTAACAATTCCAAATGGATCAATGAGCCATCACATGAGCCATCAATGAATCTGAAGGAAAAGGGGAAGAATTAAAAATGGTATCATTATATCTCAATTGGTAAAGGAGAAAACTTGTTATTTTTTGAGTAATGGAAGAAATGATTGGATCCAGTTTTGTTGTTGTTCAGTCTTGTCCGATTCTTTGTGACACCATGGGCTTGTCCATGGGGTTTTCTTGGCAAAGATTCTGGAGTGATTTTCCTTCTCCAGTGTTTCCTCATTTTACAGATGAGGAACTGAGGTAAACAGGGGTTAAGTAACTTTCCCAGGGACACACACCTAGTGTCTGAGGCTGGATTTGAACTCCGACCGTTGTCACTTCGTGTTGGCTACTTTGTTCATTTCACCACCTCCCTGGCTGCCCCTGAAGTCAAGATAGATGGATTTAATTATGTAAAAAATATAGAAATTAACTAGGAAAGTACATTAACTGATCATTACAAAGACAGAAGAGGTCAGAAGTTTTGTGTGTGTGTGTGTGTGTGTGTGTATGTGGGCACGCGCGTGCACTCCTTTAGGAAAAATTGGTTTGGAATGTATGGTTTTATGTATTTTCCCCTTGTTTTGTATGCTTATTGATTTAAACTGAGATTTTCATTCCTCCTCTCCTTTCACCCCTACAAAAAAGAATAAATGATTCGGAACGACTAGGCACCTAATTCTCTGAAATGCCTTCTCCGGACATTCTCCATCCAGGAATTCTCCCCAAGCCAGCGTTTCAATCCTGAGTCCTGCCCGGCGCCTCAGCAATCCTTGGCATCAGCTCCAGGCTCAGCTGGCGCAAGTCCCGCCCCTTCAACCACTTCTGACGTCACACGTCACAGGCCAACGTCTCTCTCTTATCTCAGTTAAGAGATTGCCCTCTCCCTCCAGTCCAGAACCCACTTGGAGAGCTTTGAGTTTCATACGGGGGTAAAGGGAGGAGGCTCTTGCCTCCTTGGCGGAAGCTCCAATAAGGAGCCTGGCTGAGGATTTTGCGCAGCTTTGCCTCACTTGAAGCCAATTAACACTCAAGTCAAGACATCATCCTCGTGATGTCATAGGTCCACTTCGAGATTGGTCTTCCTAGGGCCTAGCTTTTAGGGCAGTAGGCTGCTGCGGGAGATGTCAAGGCTATACCTGATGCCCAACCCACTGCTCCTCTTTTGGGTCCCAGGTTCTAAAGAGCACACCGGGGCTCTTGGTCTAGGGGTGGGAAGGGTCGAGTGATAGACAGTTAAGGATGGATCCTTTCCCAGTATCTTTGGAGTTAAGTAAGCCAGGCTGGGTCGCAGTTTGTCTGCCTTGGGTGGACTGAAGCCTGGCTGTCCCCACTCTTCAGCTCCTGCTTTTCCTTTGCCCCTCTCCAACAGTGTCTGAACTCAGACTGGTCAATGGAACAGAGCCAGTTGAGAGGATGCCTGGAATAGCTGGGCATCCTCCTTCCCCAAGGCCAGCTTGCTTTTAGAGGAAAGAGCACAGGGCTGAGAGTCAGGACACCCAATGGTTAGTTCTTGTTTTGCTCCCTTTTCTAATGGGCAGTGTGATGTTATACCAGTCCTTTGACCTCTCTATTCCTCACGTTCCTTGTCAGTTAAATGGAGAAAATGATTCCTATCTTAAGTCTCAAGTTTTTGATCACACAGCCCTACCAGGCACTGCCTGGTACTTATTTATAAGTTATAAACATGTTCTACTGCATTAATAATATATACTTATATCACAAAATGATTATATTACCAAACAGACAGAAATAAAAATATTTAAATGACAAAGATGAAATTATATCAGTCAAGGAAAATCCCTTAGGCAGCCTTGTGGAGGCTAGATTGGAGAGGGGAGAGACTTGAGGCAGGAGGATCAATTAGGATGCTATGGTAATAGCCCAGGTGACAGGTAATGAGGGCCTGGATTAGAGAAGAGAAGGGAACAGCTATGGAGTTGTGGAGATGGAGATGACCAGATTTGGAAACTGATTGGATATGTAGGGTGAGGGAAAGTGAAGATTCCAAAGTAACTCTGAAACTGTGAACCTGTGTCGTTGTCAAGATGGGGTTGCCTTCTGTACCAGTGATAGGTGAGTTTGGAAGAGGGATGGCTTTAGAAGGAAAGATAATATAATGAGATATGCTGGTACAACCTGTCCACGTTTGCTCCTCCAATGAGATCTGTCCTGTCCAAAGTGGGGAAAAAAAAAAAGGAGAGACCAGCCTCTTACTCACTCATCACAGTTCCCAGAACTCAAAGACTATCCGCTGAAGATCACCTACTGTTGTTACTAGGTGATCTGGTGGGGAGCGGGTGAGTTTGCTTTGGGAGCAGGTCCCCATGACACCTGTGTAGGTACTGTTGTGGATGCTCAGGTAGTAATTAGTTATAACTGCCAGGAAGGGCCAACAATGGACACAGAAGGGAGGTTGAAAGTTTGCAAAGCAGAGGGAAGAGGCAAAGTTTAAGTGTAGCCACGGTTGTGTTAAAGTCAAGCCCCATGATTATCTCTTTGTGGGAAGGTGAGATGAGATCCCTCTTCTCATCCTTAAATTGGTTGATCATGAACTCCTTGTGGTCATATCACATCTTTCTTGTACATGCTGGTGCTAACTTTGGAGGCCACTGGTCAAAGCTATAGCTCTTCATCTCTTTCCCTGTTTGTCTCTGCCTTTCTAACTCTTTTTTGTCTCTCTCTGCCTCTCTTTGTTTCTGTCTCTTTTTTGGAAATGGAATTCCCTTTTGGCAGGTTAACTGCATATAATTCCTGGTCCAGGAAAGATGTATCTTCAGGCAACTTCCCAAACCACTGAACTAGACTGTCTTTCCCAGGGCCCCATATATCAAAAGCTTCCACTGTCATTCAATGAGTTAATCAACAACCATCTATTAAGTGCCTGCTCTGTGTCAAACAGTTAGATGGTGTAGTCAATAGAGCCCTGGACTTGGAAACAGGAACTTTTGTTGTTCAATTGTGTCTGACTGTTCATGACCCCATTTAAGGTTTTCTTGGCAAAGATACTGGAGTGTTTTGCCATTTCCTTCTCCACCTCAGTTTACAGATGGGGAAACTGAGGCAAACAAGGTTAAGTGACTTGTCTGGGGTCACCCAGCTAGTAATTATCTGAGGCCAGATTTGAACTCAGGAAGATGACTCTTCCTGACTCCAGGTCCAGCACTCTCTCCACTGTGCCATGTCTTAGACAATTACCAGCTGTGAGACCCCGGGTAACTCACCACCTGTAAATGGAGATATAAGGATATATGGGGAGGTAATATAAATATATGAGGACATATATAGGGAGGTAATGATGGCACATATTTTCACAGAGTTGCTGTAAGAATCAAATGGGAAAACGTGCAAAGTGCTTTACAAACCTAACTGCCATATAAATACTAACTATTATTATTAGTTAATGGTCATGTGGAGACAAAAATAAAACCTTCCCCACCAAGAAGTAATATGCCTACTTTGTCATTCCACCTCCCCCTATTCTCTATTCTTTCACTTTCTTCCCTTCTCTGTTTTGAAGCTTTTTCTTTAAAAGTTTTTCTATTGGGATGGCTAGGTGGCACAGTGAACAGAGTACCAGCCCTGGAGTCAGGAAGACCTGAGTTCAAATCCAGCCTCAGACACTTAACACTTACTAGCTGTGTGACCTTGGGCAAGTCACTTAACCCCAATTGCCCCATCCTCCACCCTCCAAAAAGCAAAAAAAAAAAAGTTTTTCTATTGTTTCCTTTTCTGTTTGTCATTTCTCTTATTTATAGTTCTTTCCCCTAGTTGGAAAATCTGTCCAATTGTCCTATTTTTCTCATCTGCTTTTGAATCTATTGACTTATACTCACATTTACCTTAAATATATCTAAAATACCCTTTCTTTTATGCCAAGTGGTGGTTTCTCATTGGAAAGGGGTTAGTCACCTGTCTGTCTCTACCTTTCTTTCTCTTGAAGATACTGTTGGAGAAACTGAGTCTGGGAGAGGTTAAGTGATTTACCTAGATAGTACCCATCCGAGGCAGGATTGAAACCCACGTCCAGCTGGCTCCAAGCCCAGAACTCTTATCTATTATGCAACCTGTCTCTGAGGTGATGGTAAGACTCCTGCTTCAAAAGAGATCCTGGAATTCATTTCTGTGGTCCCTTCACCCCCTATTTTAGGACAAGGAAGTAAATTAAATGAATTAAAACTGAAGATAAAGACCTCACTTTATGTTTATTCTTTTTCTCCCTAATGGGGTCAACAAAGTTGCTTATACCCATTCTTACCTATTGAATTTATAGAAAAAATTTTTTTTTATGTTTTCTCCCCCTGACTCAACCTGATTCAGTCATTCAGTCAACAAGCATTTATTAAGCTTCTACTATATGCCAGGGATTGACTAAGGCTGGGAATACAAAGATAGTTTTAAAAAAATCCTTGGTCTCAAGGACCTCATGGTCTGAAGGGGGAAACAAAATACAGGCAACTATGTACAGACAAGGTATATGAATCAAGAACAAGTAATTGCCTCAGGCATGGCACAGTGGATAGAGTGCCAGACTTGAAGTCAGGAAGACTCCTTTTCCTGAGTTCAAATCCAGCCTCAGACATTTAATCTTAAAATAACATTTGTCTCAGTTTCCTCATCTATCAAATGAGCTGGAGAAGGAAATGGCAAACCGCTTCATTATCTTTGCCAAGAAAACCCCAACTAGGGGTTATAAAAGAGTTGATATGACAGAAAAAAAAACAACTGAACAAGGGAGGGCAAATAGTTTAAGGATGATTGGGAAAGATTTACAAAAGGTAGGATTTTAGGTGAGACTTAAAGGAAACCAGGAGACAGAAATGCAGAGGGAGAATGTTCCAGGGATGGG
>CM053586.1:219050569-219080563 GCA_028646515.1 Pseudochirops corinnae | reverse complement strand
ACTATAAATCTATTATATACAACTTGCTATTCCTTTTAAATATATAATAAAGTTATGTAAATTGTTTCCCTCCCCCCCAAGACATGACGTAAATATATGTATCTATACAAATATAGAGATGATGCAAAAGTACTTACCAGTTCTTTCTCAGGGTACAGATAGTATCTTCCTTCATATGTCCTTTGTAATTAATTTGAGTATTTATAACAGTCAACGAAATGACAAAAATGATCATTTCTTTTTAAAATGTATTTATTTATTTATTTTTGTTTTTCCAGGATTTATTTATCAGTTCCAAATTCTTTCCCTCCCTCTACCCCCTTTGTCCATTGAGAAGGCAGGAAATATGATACCTGTTACATGATTGAAGTCATGCAAAACAGATTTCCACATTGTCATGTTGCAAAAAAAAAGTTAAGAAAAATAAAGACAGTGAAAAAAATGTGTCAATCTGCACTCTGAGTTCTCTCTCTGGAAGTGGACAGCATTTTTCATCATGAATCCTTTGGAATTCTCATGGATCAGGGTAGCTGAATCTTTCATGGTTGGTCATCATCACATAATAAATGTTTATTGACTGATTTTTTTTCTTTCTATCCTAGTGCCTCACAGAGAGTCTATAACATAGTGGGTATTTAATGGATGTTCACTGGTTGATTGATTGATCTTGGGGATAAATGACTAGATGTATTGGATTTTCCTACTTCTTATCCTACTATACCTATGTTTACAATCCAGCTTTTTCTTTTTTCAATCTATTCCTCCAAAAGCAGTGCAAATGGAGTGGAGTGGGTAAACAATAACAATTAGCAGGATGCCTACAGCTGAAGTAAAAGAAAAAAGAGTTTGATTTTGAACAGTTTCAGGAGAGGATATATGGACAAGATTCTCTGCAACATCATTCTCCCTATGTTCTAGGGGGAAGGGCTTACAAAGAAAGCAAAGGAATTGGCTCAGAAGTCAGAAACTGTGTTTCAGGCAGGGTAGAACCACCTTTGCCTTAGGCAGCAGACACATTATCCTGGGACCAGACTTCTGGAAGGGTCCCAAAAAGAGGAATTGTTAATGACTTTTCCCCTTTCCCCTTTCTTAGATTCTATACATGGGTTCTATCTCTGCTCTAAACCACTTAGTGAGAGAGGATCGGGTCAATGAGAGATCCAGGGAAGAAGGAAGGAAAAAAGGTAACTTTGGGAGGGAGGATGAGAGAGGAAAAATCCATCTGGAATGTAAATCTTATGTAGGTATGTTGTACAGAGAAATCAGCAAGTAAGACCATTACTCATTTTAAGTAGAATTTAATAGCCAGCGAATGCAAAGGGTGACCACCACTCAAATGAAGCAGCCCCGAGATGCATATTCTTGGGGCTTATGTAGACAAAAGTTTCAACATAATTGTTACCAGGGGGAAACCACAACTTAGTTGGTTTCTACACAAGCAGGGAAACTACAGAAGCCAAAAGGTAGCAATCAGTTCATTGCCTAATGACCCGTTGCCCAGTGATCAGTTTGTTGCCCAATTGGAAAGTTCCCAAGTCTATTCTGAGAGCTAACCACAAAAGGGGGGACTATGGGTTCCAGGTGGCAGGTTTGGGCAGGTTTACTTGGCAGGTTTGTTGCCTAGGCGGGCTTTGTTGGGTTTTGGGCAAGTCTGCTAGGCAGGTCTCCTATGATGGAGAGAGATGGGGGATGTTCACAAAATGGGTGTTACAACAGGTATAGATGACTTGATTTTCTCCCTATCTATCTATCTATCTATCTATCTATCTATCTATCTACCTATTATTTATCTATCTACACACATGTGTATATGCATATATGTGTATGTGTATGCATATATGCATGTATATAATGCATGTACATTGTGTATAAGCATGTATATATGTATGCATGATGTGTGGATATGTGTGTATTTATACACACATGTATACTCACATATATACATATACACATATAAAATAGATAATATTTCTAGATAATGTATATGAATTATGTGTAAATAATTTCCAAGAGAGCTCCTTAATCACCAACACTGATTAATTCCCTGTAAGCAGAACTCTGAGGGTTAGGGGAGAGAATCTTGGAGGGAAAAAAAGTGATATCCCTGTTCTCAATGATCTCTCAGGCTTATGAGAAGACAGCTTAAATTGTAGAAATCTCTTTGAATTAGGATCTCCCCAAGTTTGAGGACTCTTCCTTTATCATAGAATAATAGTAATACTAGCTGGCATTTACATAGTACTTTATGGTTTACAAAGTGTTTTACAAATGTTATCTCATATTTTGGGGACAACCCTGGGAGGGGGGTGGGTGATATTATTATCCTCATTGTATAAATAAGAAAGCTGAACCAGACAGATGGTAAATGACTTGCTTAGGGTCATACAGCTAATGTCTGAAGGTGAATTTGAACCAGGTCCAGATTCAACACTGTTCCACCTGCTACCTAAGACACTAAACCATATGGATCATTTGCTCCAAATTTCTCATTTTAAAGAGGAAGAAACTGAGACCCAGAGGGAGAAAATGACTTAGCCAGGGTTGTACACTGAGTTAGTAATAGAACCAGTCTAGAGCTCAAGTCTCTGATTCTAATAGGAAGTAAACAAGCATCTATCAAGCACCTAGTGTTTGCCAGGCAGAATGTTAAATGTTTTATAAATATTACCTCATTTGGTTCTTAAAACAGCCCTGGGAGGTAGAGGCTATTGTGAATCCCATTCTACAGTAGAAGAAACTGAGGAAGACAGAGGTTAAATGACTTGCCTAGAGTTACACAGCCTAGGAAGTGTATGAGGCTGGATTTGAACTCAGGTCTTACAGACTCCAGGTCCAATCCTCTAGGCATTGTGCCACTTAGCTGCCATCCCACTGTTGCTTCTGGATGGTAGAAATCTGCCCCTACCCCACTAAAGGGGTAGGGACTATATCCAGATTGAAGTTCCCTATGGGTAGGAAAGAGGCAGCTAGGTAATGCAGTGGAGAGAGTGCAGAGTCAGGAAGACATGAACTCAAATCTGGTCTCAGACACTTATTGACTGTGTGACCCTGGGCAAGTCACTTAACCTCTGTTTGCCTTAATCCACTGGAGGAGGAAGTAGCAAACCACTCCGTATCCTTGCCAAGAAAACCCCTTGGACAGTATGGTCTACGGAGTCATGAAGAGTAGGACATGACTGAGAGACTGAGCAACAACAAGGGTGGGAATCACATCTCTTCCTTGGTCTCTATTCTATCACACTAGGCCAGGCCTTTGTCCACAGAATCATTTAATAAATGCTTACGGGTAGGCAGATTACAATATGCTCTGTTAAGGTTTCTTTCTCTCAAGCAGAGAAAGGCTACCCCACACTCCATTTGTGCTGGCTCAGCCCATCATCCCTTTTGGGTACCCTGTCCATGGAGTGGAGGTGATGCCATGTCGCACAGTAGTGATCACAGGCAGGTGTCTGCCCATCCACTTGGCTCCTTCATCTACTTCTCTCTAATGCCCATGATTACTTTCTAGCTTGAACAAGGGGCAATTTTATGTAGATCTCTCTCACAGGAAGAAGAAGTAGGGGATCTGTGGCCTTCTGGCCACATGTGGCCTTCTAGGACCTCAAGAGTGTCCCTTTGACTAAATCCAAACTTCACAGAGCAAATTCCTTTAATGAAAGGATTTGTTCTGCAAAACTTGGACTCAGTCAAAAGGCCACACCCAAGGACCTGGAAGGCTACTTGTGGCCTTGTAACAGCAAACACCCTGGCATACCCAGGATGGCCTGCTGGCACAGGTTCTTGGATCTGCTTTTCTAAAAGGAAAGCAACTTTTAAAGGGTCAATAATCTACTTTAATTACACTCATTAGTTCAGGGGAAAAGTCAGTACCCTGAACATCAGAGAAAATACAAACAGAGAAAGAAATTTGCATAAAGACCAACAGACAGGGCTCTGACTTCCTGAATCAAAGCAATATTGCTATACACTTTACATACACCACTGGATCAAGGGAACCTTTACATGTGAGTAGTCAGGGGTCCTGAACATACAACTATTCAGAGTTTGTCCAGGGAATCACAAGGTCCTTCTCATAAGTGAACCCTCAAAGCCAAACACCAGCCTCCCAGAATATATAACTAAGACTTGGCATCTGATTGCCTGAGAGCCCAGGAGCTTGAAAATCCTTGCGCCCCAGCACTTAATTGCAAACTCTTCATAGCCCAGAGTCTGGTTAGCTTTGGGCCAGGACTCTATGTGCCTATTAATGGGCAGGGAAGATCTTCAAATTCCCTTAATATTACAGGCCTTGAGGCTCCAGGTTTCCCCACCCTTGCCCTAGAATTTCTCTCCCTAAATGTTTTAGATCATCCTGTCTCTAATTCTGGGTTGGAGAGTAGGATAGGCCTCCCAATGTAGGCAGGAAAAGAGACAAGATTACCTCTGGACTGTGGTATGTCATAGTTTACCTGAAGCTTTGGTACACCCTGTTATTCATTTTGTAACTTAATCATGGGAATTTTAAAGTATTTCATGGAGCATGTATTGTTTTCAACTTCTTAGCTGACATCATCAGGTGTTTTTGCTTACTTCATTCCTTCGTTGACATGGCTACCTAACCATCATTTTCTCGTCTGCTTATTATACCCTAGTTGAAATTGGAGCATAAAGTCTTTGAAATGTAGACCCTACATTCCTTTGCTTAAATATCAGGGAATATGTATGCCATACAATGAATTTAGAGATAGAAAAGGAAGTTCTTTTCAGGTTGGTGAGTAATATTTTTTGCCCTTAGCAGCAAAAAGTAGAATTGGAATTGGGATGAGGAAGCTGCTAGATACTCCTGAATTAGACTCCAAAGACACTTTCCACTGCTAGCCACATTGGATATAACTTCCAAATTAAATATCATTTTTTCAATGAACAATTATTTTTTTCCTTCCCTATCCCCCACCCTCACTGGAAAAAGAGAAGAAAAACAAAACTCTTTTAACAATTTGCCTAGTCAAGCAAAATAAATTCCCATATTGAATATGTCCCAAATTGTGTGTGGGACAACTAGGTGGGACTTGTAGTCAGGAGGATTCTAAATTCAAATCCCGTCTCAAACACTTACTAGCTGTGTGACCCTGGGCAAGTCACTGAATCCTGTTTGTCTTAGTTTCTTTATGTGTAAAATGAACTGGAGCAGGAAATGCTCCAAGAAAACCCCAAATGGGGTTGTGAAGAGTTGGATCCAACTGATTGACTAAATAACAACAAAAGATGTGTATCTGATTCTGTATCTCATTCTCTGTCAGAAGATGGGTGGCATGTTTCAGCATCAGTCCTTTGGAATCAGGATTGGTAATTGTGTTGATCAGAGTTCTTAAGTTTTTCAAAATTGATCACTTTTACAACAGTGTTATTGCATAAATTGTTCTTGTTCTGCTCGCTTTACTCTGCATCAGTTCATACAAGTTTTTCCAGGTTTCTCTATATCTTCCATTATTTCTTACAGAAATCGGTACATATTAGGTATATTTTTAAAGATAGATAACTCCTTTTCAGGAAACTTCCTTCACCAACCCAGATAATAATCCATTTGTGATTTAATAATAGCTAACATTTATATAATACCTTTTACATGTGAGGAACTGTGCTAAGCACTTTATAATTGTTATTTCACTTGATCCTCACAATAATCATGGGAGGTGAGGGCTATTATCATCCTCATTTTATTGATGAGAAAATTAAGGCAAAAAGGGGATGAATGATTTACCCAGGGACGTACAACTTAAGTAGAGAAATCCTAGAAAGTTGTCTTAGGCACATGGAGGTTGAGTGACTTGCCCAGGGTAACTTATGTAGAATATATCGGTGGTAAGATTTGAACCCAGGTTTTCCTGACTCCAAGTCCTATACTATGCTATTCTTTTACCTTATCTACTACTTAACACTGCTATGGTTTCTACCAACTAGCACAGATATCTGATAACTGATTATGCCCATTTCATATTGGTCACTTCAGGCCCTCTATGTACAATCTGCTAGAGGGAGGGGCAGTTTTTAAGAAGTCCGCTTTACTTCTCATAGAAGGACCTATCATATCCTAGGGAGAGGATGGAATGAGCTATGGGTTTCTCTTCTTCCTTGGTTGCAGTATGTTTGCCAAGAAAATAAATTAACCCATCCACAGGGGCTGCTGGGTGGTGCAGTGAATAGAGCACCGGCCTCATAGTCAGGAGGACCTGAGTTCAAATCTGGCAACAGACACTTGACGCACTTACTAGCTGTGTGACCTTGGGTAAATCACTTAACCCCAATTGCCCTTCCTTCCCCCTCCAAAAAAAAAAAAAAGCAAAAAGATTAATCCATTCATGTCTTGAAAGAGAAGTGATGGACCAAGACTCAGAAATTAATCCAGAGGTCAATTGTTTTTGGATAAGGCCAATGTGGGAATCTGTTTTGCTAGACTATGCATTTTTATTATAAGGGTTTTGTTTTGTTTTTCTTTTCTCATTGGAAGGGGGGAGCAGGTTAGAAAGAACAAAAACGTTAATTGAAAAAGAAAATTTCAAGAAGGGTAAGGAAACCCCTGGTAGCTGCTCTGATTTCTTTCTTTGTCCTCTCTTCTGTTTTTCTCAAGGCCTCCAGTTTGATGAACCAGTTCCATCAGACTACAAGGTAGGAGACACTGTTGTCATAGTTATAGTAACAACCCACTCAAATTGCACCAGATTGTCCATTCTATGGGGGTAGGAGGAGGGCAAAAAAAGGAAACTCCCACCAAAACGATGTACAGCAAATAACCTCATGCCTTGAGATAATAATGGTAGCTGTGGCCATCTGGCAGGCACCTACTGGCTCTGCTTGGGTCAGCACGACGGCCAGTATGGTGCAATTGCTTCTCTAAATCTAAGAAACAGACAGCTTGGCCTTACTTGGAGCCATTATAATGATAAGCGTGGCACAGAGGAGGATGGAGTACTTCTTTACGTCAAGATCCTTTAGAAATCCCAGTATTCCACCTAGGAAAGCTTTGATACAGATGGTGCTGACCACTAAAGTGGGAAGACCATGTGTATGTGAGAAATAGGTTGGAGATATGAAAGCTTTAATTAGGTACCAGGAATATATCATAATAAACTGGAAACAGATCTTAGACTAGTTTTTGTCAACAACATCCTCAACTCCATGTCACACAACAGCATATTGCAAATCATTGATGGGCAATTATAGGAATTAACTTCATTCCTAAAACCATATGAGATGAAGTAAGATCAGAAATTAAGGGGTAGGGGCGGCTAGGTGGCACAGTGAATAGAGCACCAGCCCTGGACTCAGGAAGGCCTGAGTTCAAATCCAGCCTTAGACACTTAACACCTACTAGCTGTTTGACCTTGCGCAAGTCACTTAACCCCAAATGCCCTGCCCTCCCCTCTTCAAAAAAAGAAGCAAAAAAGAAAAAAAAAGAAATTAAGAGGTTACTTAAATCTGAAGAAGGAAAAGCTGAAGAACCTGAAGGTATTGAAAATCTACACTTAACACAACTCTAGAAGTTCTACCTAATAAAGAAATATTTGGCAAAAATAATGATGGCTTGAGAGATTTTGAAGTGGAGATGGATATAATGAGAACGGAATTTCAAAAAGCATTTTTTTTTTTAATAACGAACCCAGTTAATAGATCAACTATGTCAAAACAATAATTTTTTTTAAAGCTAGCATTTATGAAAACAATCAAGAATGAGGGTATTCTCCCACGATATCTGACAACATGAAAACATTTTAGGACCTGCATTCAATGGTATATGTGGTAGCCATTGCCACAGTAAGGAAAACAGAAAAAAAAGTAAAGCTGTTTAAGAATACTTCTAAGGAAAGGAGTCTAATATGACCATGGAGGAAGTAGGTTAAGAGAATTAATGAAGACCTGTGGAAGAACATTTAGAGGATTATATCAATATCTAGACCAGTGGTGAGGAACCCACTGCCTCAAGGCCACATGTGCCCCTCTAGGTCCTTAAATGAGGCCTTTTGACTAAGTCCAAGTTTTAGAGAACAAATCCTTTTATTAAGGGGATTTGTTCTGTGAAGTTTGGATTCAGTCAAAGGGCTGCATTTTGAGGACCCAGAGGGTGATATGTGCCCTCAAGGCCACAGGTTCCCCAGCCCTGACCTAGGCAAAACACTGAAATAGAAAACTTGAGCATTACATTACTTAAAGGAAGCTAATAAAATAAAAATAAATGGAATGGAATCTCAAAAACAAAAGTGCATCCAGAATTCTTGATATCCTCAAACAACAATTGACAGTAAAGGCTAAAAGGTTAAGTTAACAAAATGTCAAAGGAGGGCAAAAAAAAAAAAGTAGTCAGTTCAACATAATTGTATGTGTGTGTGTGAGTGTGTTTTAAAGATAATATGGAAACTTGAAAAGTAAAGAAATTAAAGGAGAGAGAGAAATCCTAAAGAAGGAGGGTCTGGAAAATATCTGATTGGCTATATGGTTCAACAAGTCTAATACAAAAATGTACAAGCTGGATCAAACACAAACACCTTGTGTAATATTAATATAATGAACAAAAGAACAGTCATATCAAATGAGGTTTCTAAAACTAGCTTCCCTACAAAATTAGAAAGTGGTAGGTCCAGATAAGATCTATATTGCTCAAGTGTTTCCCCATGGTGCACAAATTACTAGCAAAGTATTTTACCATTTTACTATTTTCCTTTCTGATTTTCCTTCCTTCCTTTCTTCTTTCCTTTCTTCCTTCCTTCCTTCTTTCCTTTCCTTTTTTTTTTGCTTTTTGGAGGGGGGAAGGCTGGACAATTGGGGTTAAGTGACTTTCCCAAGGTCACATGGCTAGTTTTTGTGTTAAGTGTCTGAGGCTGGATTTGAACTCAGGTCCTCCTCACTCCAGGGCTGGTGCTGTATTCACTGCACCACCTAGCTACCATCTTTCTTAACAGAAGACCTCACATTTTTTTTCCCCAAAAGATGAAAACAACAGTGACCCTTCCAAAGTACTTTTTTTTTCACTTTCTATAAAACATTCAGAGTTTTTATCTTAAAAAACAAAAACCTCTATAGATAATTTGAAGGAAACAAGAGATTGGCCAAGGAACAAAAGGTATATGTCCAAAAGTCCCAAGAGCGTACAGAACAACTAATTATTAATTTGATAATGATTGAATAAGCCTCCAGAAAGCACCACTGTTGAGATTTGGGGGCTTGGGGGTGCTGGAGACCCCAAAATACCGGCATGCAGGGTCTTCACAAATGAATTCAACTTGAAGCCTTCTCTCATCCAAAGTAAAACAAAGTTTATTAAAGATTCACCATAATGGGTAGACTCTTAAGGAGCCTAAGTATTTGTGCTGCTTGTGTTGGCAAGTGGCCCAGATTGAATCTCCTCTAGATTGAATCTTATATACAGAAAGAGGGATCTAGGGGTGGTCTAGAGGAGGGGTTTGGGGAGGGTCTTGAGGAGGAGTCTAAGGAGGATCTTGAGGAACTGAGGTCAGACTCCAGGAATGGAATTAAGGGTAGGAAATAGCTAAAGGTTCCCTGGAGATGACAGACAATGGAGGGCTAGGCTAGGTTAAGAGTAACAGAGATTTGGGCCTGGCTATAATGAAAGGCTTCTGGCCTCAGGCAAATGCCTCATCAAGTGGGAAGATTCTAGGGAGTTTCCAAAGCCTAAACCCCATCACCACAACATTGACATTGCCTTTATTCATCATTGCAAACCTTTTATTCAGTTCCACAGTCATGGCTTAGTCATGTCATAAATATAAAATGAATTGAGGCATTTTGAGAATTTTGGAGTATTTGATATCCCCATGGAAAACTATTCTTTATTTAAAATATGCCATCAATGCTATGTCAAGAACAATTGATACAAAGATGTGGAATCTTCCAGAAATAGTTTTAATTCACTATGGTTCTGCCCATTATTAAAGGACATCAAAATGTCATTTGGATAGGGATAAGTGCAAAATTTTTAATATATACCAAGACAGAGTGGAGACTGAAAACTTTGGGCTTAAATCCAGAGGTCAAATTGAACTAATGGATGCAGGTAAGAAGAACAAACAGCTTCGTCTCCTCTAGACAAGACAAAATGAGTCTGTGGTTATGAAGGAAGATGCTGGAGCTGAGTATGTTAAGAAACTAATTGGTGCCTTGAAGTCAAAGCTTGGGAAGAGCACATTGAGAACAATTAACCTCTGTGCAATATTAGTTATAACAGTATAGAGACATAGTTTCTGGATAAAATCTGCTCAATCTGCTAAAATCTTACGGAAAAAAATGAGTCAGTGACACTTTTGAATGACAAAGATGAATCATGGTGGTGGTCTCATAGTTTATATACCTTTGGAAGAATGGGTGTTCCTGTGGGTGGCAATCCACTTTGATTGGTTAACAATTAATGAAAGAGAAAGAATATTACAATGAGAGGTGGGCCTATTTAATGAAGGGCTGGGGGGGGGGGGGAAGGGACAATGTAATTTTGTTAATTTACTTATAAATATATTGTCATTTACTTATAAATTGACCAGCCTTGGGCAATCTAATCAAATAATTTTTCATCACCCAAACCTAAGTAGAGAGAAATGAACTTCCCTGCCTGGGTGGGGTCTGAACAAGATTGAGAAGGAAGTTAATTCAATCTCATTATCATGTTATCAACAGTGCCCTTCAGAGACTGACCCTTGAAATGAGGACTTTAGGAAAAAGGTGGAACTCTGGATCTCCCTAAATCATTGGTTATTAATAACCATTCTCTCAAAAAAAACCCCAAACCTTGTACAATGTAATGAAACACAGCACTTATCACCCCAAAGCATTTAGAGAAAGATTAAGAGATCAATAAAGGGAAGAAGATTGATAGAGATATTGGAGACCGAGACCCAGAAGGGTCCTTCAGGAAGTTCTCTAGAAAAGACTGATAGACCTAGGTCTTAACCTTTGCCCTCCCTCCCTGCATGTGTGTGTGTGTGTATGTGTGTGTGTGTGTGTGTGTGTGTGTGTGTGTGTGTGTGTGTGTGTAAAATCCAAAGTTTGTGGGTTGGGTGGGGTGCAGGGAGGGTAATCACACACTGTCCAACGTAGAAAAACAACATTTCTCCTCCACCACCTCAACTCCAGGTTACCATGAAGGCCTCTCTGGGGAACCTAAATAGTTTTGCTGACACCCCAGCCCAGGAGGTGTTGGATAGAGGAGAGAAGCAGCTTATTATCATTCAGACTTATTCCCTGAAGTTAAGTTTCATCCTTTAGTATGTTGATGGGTTGAGGATATACCCCAAGATTGTTGGGTTGCCACCTGAAATGACAGAGTATAGACATGTGAGTCCTAGTGTCTTGAAGGAATTCACTTTCACTTGAACAATCTCCAAGTTAAAGAAAGGCATTTATTGGGGTGGCACACCCAACTGGGTCTGCTCCGCATGAGGCGAATCCCCAGGAGGATCTACTCCATGTGTGGGGCAGAGCATAGGCTCCGTAAAGGAGACAGCATGGCCCAGCTTTCTGTAGGAGGCAGAGCAATTATTGGGGTTGGGTGTCTAGTCTACAAACGGCTCCATGTGATAGGGGGAAGGGAGGAGGAGCAAACACATGGCTCTGGAATGCCTGGGATATGAGGTATCCCTGAGGTGCCTTTGTCATACAGATAAGCAAGGAGAACAGGAAAGGGGGAAGGAGAGAGTTGTTCTGGAACATCAGGTAAGGGGATATTTGTGAAAGTTTACGGGTAAGTCCGTAGTGGAGGGAAGGGGAGACAGAGCTTCAATGCATAGTCTTTTTAGATCACTTTTCTGGCTGGTCACATCCTGCTATATCTCATATCTCACATTTTGCATTCTGCTTGTTCCTTCTGCCTTGAGCCCTCTCAGCTCATCAATGCTACCATCTACCACTCCAACACCATGGACACTGTTGAGATACCATCTTTAGATCTCCAGAAACGTTGTTAGGGAGAAAAAATATTAGCGTGATGGGGTGCTTGGATGCTTGTGTTTGGACTCCAGTTTTGAAAATGACATTGCACCCTAGCTTCAAAATACTATCCCTGACAGTTTTTTCCCTAGCCCAAGGACACTATACCTAGCGATAACTCATGAGTGGGTTCCAGTAAAATAAATTATTTTTCCCCATCATAAAAACAAGCTGACCTCTGAAGAAATTCTCTTGCAAAAACAGGACTATCTTGTAACCACAGAATTATCATATATTGATTCCCAAAGTCATCATATTCAATCCAGAGGTCAACCCATAGACATCAACTCTCAAAGCTATCTTGTTACAGACATAACAGACCAAAAACACACCTCTGAGAAACCCCTTCCCCTGGTTTCCACTGGTGAATGACACCTGTGACCAAGATTGTAGGTTATCACCTAATTAGCATGTCTGCCAGACAATCCACTACTTTTCCTATACAAGCTTTAGCATCATTCCTGTTAAGTTGCAAGTTCCTTAAGGAGTTCTGCCCTCTGTTACAGTGTAACAATAAACCTATGCTAACTTTATTTAAAGAATGCTTGAGTCAGCTATTTCATTCCAGAGGACATTCTTCTGTACTTCAGTCTTTAAGGGGTCCCTGAACCTCTCAACTGCTCTTCAAACTTCATCAAGTGCACTCTTGAAAAGTGCTTCTTCCAGAAAGCTGCCTGAATTTAAGTTGGGGTGGGTAGAAGAGAGTGTTTCTTTACTTGCTCTAATTTTCCAGTCTCCCCTCTCCTCCACCTCAGGCCAGTCTACAATATACTGTCTGGAGGACATCTTCTATGCCAAGTCAATGACTTGAGGTCAAACACTAGTGAAAAAGATGAGATGTCTAAAAGTACAATGTAAGTGCTGGAATGCTCCACATTTCCATGACTTCTTTGCTTCCAACTTTTCAAAGTACTTGAATTCCTCGGAGGGATGGGTAGTAGAAGCCTGTCCATCACTGACATATATTGTGCATATTACCTGAGGTTCAGCAACCCAAGCTCTGGTTTTACAGAAACTAGATCTAGTCTTGGAGCCACCCCTAGGAAATCACATGTAACCCCAACCAGTTTTTCCTGTAGGGAAATCTCTTAATGTAGCTTATATCTAGGTGTGTGTTAAAGGATCACTCAGTTCCCAATCAAGGTAAAAATTTGTATATTGGTTATAAGACAGCCATTAATCCCACCCTATAGAAAGCACAGAAAATACCAAGAGCTCACAATATTCCCTTAAAAATGCAGAAAAGCATCAAAAGACCATAAACAGTCAATTCAATTCTCCTTCTACTAAATTGAGTCCTATTCACTTTCCCAGGGTTTTAGAGTTCTTTATATTCATAGCACCATCTTGTGGTTTGAACTTCTCTATCTTAGAAGGGAAGCCAACTTGGGGTTGCCCTGTTGGCAACTCCCTTCCCCAACATTTTATTGAATTCTACTTTCCACAGTGATTACCCATAAAGAGGGTTAGGGTTGCTCTGGAGACCCCAAAATACCAACACGCCAGATTCTGCTGAATGAATTCAAATCTTCTCAGCCAAAGAAAAGTAAAGTTTATTAATAGTTCATTAAAAGTTTGCCATATGGGGTAGACTCTTAAGGGAGCCTAGGCATCTGTGATGCTTGCATTGGGCAAGCAGGCCAGAGTAAGTCTGACACAGAGTAAGTCTGACACAAAGTCTGTGCTAGGTCACTCTATGGCACTCTCACACCACATGGAGGGAAGACTACGGGGTCTTATAGAGGAAGAGTTTGGGGAGGGTCTTCAGGAGGAGTCAATGAGGTCAGACTCCAGTAATGAGTTTGGGGAGGGTCTTCAGGAGGAGTCAATGAGGTCAATGCAAGGGGTGGATTGATATTTTGATAGGCTCGAGGGTGGGAAGTAGATGGACAATGGAGGGCTAGGCTAGTAACAGAGGTTTGGGCCCAGCCACAATGAAAAACTTATGGCCTCTGCGAATGCCTCATCAAGTGGGAAGATTTAATCAGACTTCAAGGGGTTTCCCAGAGCCTGTACCTCAAAGATTCTAGGAGAGCTCAAGGGAGCTCCCAGAGCCTGCACCTCAACAGGAATGTATACAGTCTCTTGGACTTAGAAGGATGCCTTATGGTTTGTATTTCCTTTGGAAAGAAAATACATTTGGGGTTACCAAACATACAAATGCCTTCCTGTTGACCTACAGAGCAGAGTACAAATCCAGATTCCTTGTTTCTCCATATTTTGCCTGTGGTCCCTTGCTGTTGCTCCTTCCCAGCAGTGGTGGCCATGCACACATACAATACTCTTCTCTCACCAAAAGTTGGGCTGCTCAGGAATTTTAGTTTCTTTCAATAGAAGGCAAGATTCCTGAACCCTCAAACCTTCAAGACTGGTGTTGTTCAAGAATTCTTCTGTCTTTCAGTAGATACCCACAACCTGGATCTTGCTGCCTAGAAAATCTTCTCCATAGCTGTCAATTGGTTGGGAATTTGTGAGTCTCTGCTACTAATTTTTAAGGACTACTTGATACTCCTTTGCTACTGCTGACCCTGGGGCTGGAAGGGATCTATGGACTCCATTTAATAGGTCAATGCAAAGGAGGGGCTCCTCCCATAACAGCCCTTCCCACAACAGTTTAAGTCAATTGATTTCTCTTGGGGCATCCTCTATCAATGAAATTCATTCTCCAAAAATCACTCAAGGACCAGTCCATACACTGTCCAGGAGGATTCAATCCAAGCCCTAAACACAGGCTCATCAAGTTGATTACTCTGCCTCACTACCACTTCTAGAAAAAGCTCAGGTCATTGTGATGAGTCTTGGGGAAGAAGGAAGAGAGGTATCCTGGGAAGAAAGGGCATAGATTGATGGAGGTGACATTCAAAAAAACAAATCAAGTGTCTTCTTCTATACTATAACAGGTTCTGGTATACACGAAGACAAATAATGAACATTCCCTTTCCCTAGGGAACTCATGGTCTGATAGGGGATACACAGTTCTTGCTCCCAAGAATCTCCTGGAATCATAGAGAAGCTTGTGATCAGATGATGGAGACAGACAGACAGACACACAAACACACACACACAGACACACAGATGTTGATGAGGTGTAGGCTCTGTGACCCCCCCCCCCCCTCCCCTTGAGCTCTCCTTGAATCTTTGAGGTACAGGCTCTGGGAAACCCCTTGAAGTCTGATTGAATCTTCCCACTTGATGAGGCATTTGCAGAGGCCATAAGTATTTCATTGTGGCTGGGCCCAAACCTCTGTTACTAGCCTGACCCTCCATTGTCCATTTGCTTTCCACCCTTGAGCCTATCAAAATACCAATCTACTCTTTCAATGACTTTCATTAACTCCTCCTGAAGACCCTCCCCAAACTCCTCCTCTAGACCACCCTAAATTCCTCTGTATATAAGAATCCCATCTCCCTTCCATGTGGTCTGAGAGCACCACAGAATGCCCTAGCACAGACTTATTCTGTGACAGACTTACCCAATGCAAGCATCACAGATACTCCCTAGGCTCCTTAAGAGTCTACCCAATATGGCGAACTTTCAATAAACTTCGCTTTTCTTTGGCCGAGAAGACTTTTGGCAGGACCCGGCCTGTTGGTATTTTGGGGTCTCCTGAGCAACCCTAACTCTCTTTGTGGGAAACCTCTTCAGTGTGGACATAGAGACAAGGAGGGACTGTACAGATTTGGATCAAAGAAAGATTTTCCATCTGTAACAGGTAAAAGGAAGGAAACTAGCCTAGAGAATTTAGGGAACTTCTTTGACTTCTCCGTAGGATGTCAGAAGGAACAGCATAATGGGTACCCATGATTTTCATGCTATTCCCTTAATTTTCTCCAGCTTTCTGAAGTTGAATTCAGATATGGAGATGCCCAGAGTCTATATAGGCTCTAGAAAAGCCATTGAACTCTAATTGAATCTTCCCATTTGATGAGGCATTTGCCTGAAGCCATAAGCCTTTTATTATAGCTAGGCCCCAATCTCTTACTCTTACTAGCCCTCCATTGTCCACTTACTTCCCACCCTTGATCCTATCAAAATATCTATACCAAAATCTGTTACCTTTAAACTAGCCTAGCTCTACATAGTCTGTCATCTCTGGGTAGCCTCCAGCTATTTCCCATCCTTAATCTCATTATTGGAGTCTGACCTCATTTGATTCTTCCTCAAGACCTTCCCCAAACTCCTCTAGACTACCCCTAAATCCTCCCACAATCTTTCTGTATTTTTTCTGTTGGTTTTTTTTTTTTTTTTTTTTTTTTTGCTTTTTGGAGGGCAATGGAGTTAAACAACTTACCCAAGGTCATACGGCTAGTAGGTGTTAAGTGTCTGAGGCCCAATTTGAACTCAGATCCTCCTGACTCCAGGGCAGAGGTGCTGTGCCACCTAGCCGCCCCAATCTTTCTGTATTTAAGATCCATCTTGACTTCATAAAGGTGATGAGAGTAATCTATCGAAGCCTCATTCTGTGTCAGATTATTCTGGCCTGCATGTCCAACACAAGCATCACGGATACTTAGGCTCCTTAAGAGTCTACTCATTATGGTGAATCTTTAATAAACTTTGCTTTACTTTGGCTGAAAGAAGACTTGAGTCAAATTCATTCCACAGGAACCGGTGCGTTGATATTTTGGGATCTCAAGCATTGCTAAACCCTAACCCTCAACATAAACTCTATTTCCAGCGAGTCTTGAATTCAGCCACTTAGTAGCTAAACTTCCTGCAGTCATCCACCAGCAAATCATCCCTAAGTTACTTGACCCTGTCCAGGTAAATCCCTTGTAGGTTTGCCTGACTCTATTGAAATGGTTTCTTGGTCTTGAAGAATTAAAAAAAAAACAACTTTAAGGGCATCTGATCTGGAACATAAGTAATATATAGGTTTTCCTTGGGAATTTTGCCCTGAAATCACCTTCTCACCCCTTTTTATAATTCTTTTTTCTTTGTTATTCTGAAACGACCTATAAGGCATTCTGAAATGTAGCCTGATGTGTCTCAATTCCTTTTCATCTATTTTTTGTTCATCTGCTTTTCTTTCCTTTGTCAAACATAACCAGAAAAATCAACATGTTTTGTTTTCTTCTTCTCTGTTACGTTAAGATTACAAGAGTGTTTGCTAATAGGCTTTACTGACTTGTTCTATTTTAATTCAGGCATTGTTTAAGCTGTATGCTTGGCCCTGTGCTGTGTGTAGGAGTTAAAAAGACAAAAATGAAACAAACCCTGCCTTTCTCAAGGAGTTGACATTCTACTGGGGATGGAAAACAATGATTTCACAAACAAGGAATTACAAAACTTATTGTATATACATTATGTGTTATTTGTTACATATAAATACACACATATCATAATTTTTTGAGCAGCACATTGACAATGGGGAGATCAGAACAGCCTCATGTAGCACTTGAGCTGAGTCTTGAAGAAAGCTGGAGGTTCTAAGAGTTGGAGTGAGAGAGAGCATTTCGGACATGAGGCACAGCTTGAACAATAGTGTGGAGGTGGAGAAATGGAATGTCATATGGGAGGAACAGAAGTAGACCAGTGTGGCTGGTACACAGAACAGAGGAGAGCAAGTAATATGGAATCAGTTTAGAACAGTTTTTTAAAATATTTTTTTCAATTACACGTAAAAACAATTTTGAACATTTGTCTTTTAAATTTTGACATCCAAATTCTCTCCCTCCCTTCCAACTCTCCTCCCTCAATGAGGAGACAATCAGTCTGACATAGATTATACATGTGTAGTCATGCAAAACATATTTCCCTATTAGCCATATTTCAAAAGAAAGCATAGACCAAAAAAACCAAGCCAAATTGAACCAAAACCAAAAAACCAAAAACCCAAACCAAAATCAACAACACTATCAAGAAAAAAAAGTTAAATAAAAGTAAGCTTTGATCTGCATTCAGACTCCATCAGTTCTTTCTCTGGAGGCAGAGAGCATTTTTTTTTTATCATGAGTCCCTTGGAATTGTCTTGGATCATTGTTTTGCTGAGAATAGCTAAGTCATTCACAGTTGGGTATTGTAAAATATTACTGTTACTCTGTAAGTGTTCTCCTGGTTCTGTTCACTTCATTTTGTGTCAGTTCACATAAGTCTTCCCAGGTTTTTCTGTTTGTCATTTCTTATAGCACAATAGCATTCCATCACAATTATATACCACAACTTGTCCAGTCATTCCCCAATTTATGAGCATTCCCTCAATGTCCAATTCTTTGCCACCACAAAAAGAGCTAATGTGAACATTTTTGTACATAATTTTTTTACACTTTTAGTGGTAATGCTGAGTCAAAGGGTATGCAGTTTTGTACCCCTTTGGGCATAGCAGAACAGGAATAATTAACCTTGAGTGTGTGGTTAGATGTCCATGAACTTGAATGGAAAAATAATCACTTCTTTATTTTCATTAGCCTCGTACTAAAATATAGCATTCCTTCAACTAGGAATGTTGGAAACAGACATTATTCTGAAAAAGGGTATGTGTGTTTCACAAGATTGCTAAAGGGGTCTATGACACAAAAAAGGCATAGAACCCCTGGGTTAGAAAATGATATTGAAGCTAAGTTGTGAACAGTCCTGAATAGCAAATTGAGGGGTTTCTATTTTATCCTAGAATCTTAGGGACACATTGTAACTTCTGGAGCATAGGAGTGACCTGCTTAGACTCATGCCTTTAAGTGGTTCTCAACCTTCCTAATGCCATGACCCTTTAATATTCATATGTGGGCGTATCTGCATGTGGGCAGACCCACCTGGAGACAGATAGAGGAGCAGTGTCTCAATTCCTAAGACCATCAGAAATATGTGTTTTCTGATGGTCTTAGGTGACCCCTGTGAAAGGGTTGTTTGACCCCCCCTAAAGGGGTCGTGACCCACAGGTTGAGAACCACTGCTTTAGAATATCATTTTAGCAGTCATATGGAAAATGGATTGGAGAGGGGAGAGGTGAAACAGGGAGACCACTCAGGAGGCAAGAAGTAACTAATGGCTGAACAAATTGTTGTACATGATTATGATGGAATACTACTGTGCTCTAAGAAATGATCTTAAGAAAAACCTGGAAAGACTTCCATGAAATAATGAAGAGTGAAATGAGCAAAACTAAGAGAACATTGTATACAGTAACAACGACATTGTTTGAAGAACAACTTTGAGAACTACAGAGTCTGAATGTAGATTGAAGCAAACTACTTGCTCTCTCTCTTTTGTGTTTTGTTCCTTCTTTCTCGTTGTTCACTCCATTGGTTATAATACTTCTTTACAACTTGACGAATGTTTCATGTGAAGGTATTTGTATAACTCATATTTGATTGCATGCCACCATGGGGTGGGAGGAAAAGAAGGAGGGGAAAAAATTTGGAAATCAAGGAATTGTGGAACTGAATGTTGTAAACTGCAAGTAAATAAATAAAATTTTTAAAAAAGAACAACTTTGAATGGATAAGTTATTTTGTCTATTATAAATGCTCAAATTAACCATAAAGGACATGTGAAGAAAGATGCTGTCTGCATCCAGAGAAGGAACTGACAAATAGAAGGATGTATAGAATAATTTACATATGTGTGTATGCATGTGTATGTGTACACACATCTATTTGTGTCTAATGGTAGCCACCTTTAGGACAGCATCAGGGCAGGGGGGAAAAAAAAGAAAAACAAGGAAATTTACATGATAATTTTGTTGCATATTTGAAAGGAGTAGCAAGTTATACATAGTAGATTTATGGTACTATGTTATGGAAATGCTCGTTTTATTCCATAAATTAAAAAAATTAAATAAATTAAGTAAGTAAATAAATAAATTTGAAATTTTGGGAGTGCCTAGGTAGAGCACTGGCCCTGAAGTCAGGAGGACCTGAGTTCAAATCTGGCCTCAGACACTTAACCTTTAACTAGCCATGTGACCTTGGGCAAGTCACTTAACCCCAACTGCCCTGCCTTCCACCCTCCAAAAAGGAAAAAAAAAATTTTTTTAATTTTAAAAATAATTTAAAATTTTTAAAGAACAATATATGCCCTGTCAAGTACCCTGAGACAAAGAAAGAAAGAAAGAAAGAAAGAAAGAAAGAAAGAAAGAAAGAAAGGAAGAAAGAAAGAAAGAAAGAAATTATGAGGATCTCAAGTAGAGTTGTAGCTGTGCGAAGAGAAGGGAACAGATTCAAGAGATGTTGGAGATAAAATAATATCACTTCACAAACTGTATTTGCATATGGGAAATGAAGGTGAAGAGTCAAGGATGGTTCTGAGATTGGGAACCTGGGTGAACCAGAGGAATGGGGTAGAGTCACTGAGAAGTGTGTGTGGGGGGTAAATTTTAGGACAGAAAAAGATAAATTATTTGGAGTGGGGGAGCAGGCATTAACTTCTATGAACTGAGTAAAGAAATAGAGTATTTAAGTACTAAAGGCTTTTCTTTCTATCTCTTACTGGGGTAAAGTCCTGGAAGATGGAGTTCTGAGAATCACTAAGAAAAGAATAGTATCAACAAAATACTTGGATGGAGTAGACAAGAAAGAAGGAAAAAATGTCTTTCAGGCTTCATTTCCCTTTCATGATACTTGGGGCACAGCAAGCACTGCTCATTGGGAGAAATTCCTTGGACTCCATTGATTATTTTGATTAATCTCCACTAGAGATTAAAAAATGATATTTTTATTCATTTTTACACCCTTGAGACTTCCCCTTAACCCATTTCCATATTGAACTGTCCTTTGCGTCAAAGACAGGCATTTAAGTAACAGCTCTATAGACAAATATCCCTTCAAGAATAGCTGAACAAGTTGTGGTGTATGATTGGAATGGAATATTATTGTGCTATAAGAAATGACGGGCAAGGTCATTTCAGAAAAATCTGGAAAGACTTGTATGAACTGATACAGAGCGAAGTGAGCAGAACCAGGAGAGCATTATACACAGTAACAGCAAAATTGTATGATGAATGACTGTGAATGACTTAGCTTCCAGTGCCAAGTCCAAATTCAGCATAAGTGGGATGTCTTGATACTTTGGAAAGTTCCCCAATTTACTTTTGTATCTGTGGACCACTCTGTCTTTTCCGTCATGAGCAAGTGACCATCTTATGACCACTTACTTAGTGGAGATACCCTGTACTGTGACCTATGACCTCCCTGCTGAAATGTCATTTTTGGTGCTCAAGAACAAAGTCTATCAAACAATGAGATCTTGTATTTTACCATGTCTCTGTTGCACATTTAGGCAACAAACCATATAAAAACAAGATCTTGGGGACCAGGGGCATCTCAGATCATGAGGAAGGTCTGAGGTTCACTTCATTAGAGGGGACCATGGACCCTTCAATAAAGTGCCATTGGCTCAGAGCTCTGCCTTAGTGGTTTTTCTTGCAGATTAGGCAATAAAAATCCCCATATGGTCTGACAACAATCCACAGACATAATATTTTTTTTCCTTTAAATACATTTTATTAATGCCTTTTGTCATCACATCATAGTTGGTTTTTTTCCGCAGGAAAAGGAGATCTATCTCCTCATTTTCCCCTAGTCCAGACTAAAATTTCCTTCCCTTATAACAAAGAAGAATAAGCAAAAATCTGATATTACTAAATTGTATCTAACAATATCTATGCTATTTTGCCCACTTTGTTCCCTATTTCTCTGCTGGGAAGGGGGAGGTATGTTTCTTGATTTGTTCTCTAGGATCACCATTGTTTTTTTTTAAATTACTTAATTGAAATTAATTAATTTAGCTTCCTCTTATAAGAACACATCCTAACAAGCACAAAGTTGGATGCTTCCAGCAGAGATGGGTAGCAGGATGGGTGCCAGACTTATGAACTCAGCATACATCCCCAGCCAGGGAGGATATGGACACAGATGCTTTATCTATCCCATAGGCAGGCACATTAGAAATCTTGGTTATACTCATTGTAGGGAGGAAGAAAATTTGAAATATGTGGGGAACAAGGCCGCTTATGTTAGAAAGCAAACCTGAGAGACTGTAACCTCCACTAGAGAATGCGCTAATACAGGGATTAAATATAGCACTGACCTAATACTCCTTGCAGCAATTGAGATGTACAACTGGTAGCAAGCACAGTTATAAGATTATAACTAGTAGATGTAATACAGGCCAAGAATGAGGGGTATCATCCTCGGGGGTCTCAAGAATGTCTGGAGGGTACTCTGCAGCTGAGGGAGCATTGTGATGGAAAAAATGATGAATTTTTTCCTCCAGTTTTCTAGTTGCCATAATAATTTTTTTAATATTCAGTGTAAGTATTTCGTTTTTTTGCTTTTTGGAGGGGAGGAGGTAGGGCAATTGGGGCTAAGTGACTTGCCCAAGATCACATGGCTAGTTTTGTGTTAAGTGTCTGAGGCTGGATTTGAACTCAGGTCCTCCTGACTCCAGGGCCAGTGCTCTATTTACTGTGCCACCTAGCCACCCCCAAAATGATGAATTTTGAATCAGATGCCCTTACATTAAGTCCAAACGCTGCCTTTTATTACCCACGTGACCTCGGGATGACTTTGCACAGTTCTGCCTCACAAGCAAATCAAGACATCACCCTTGTGATGTCATTGGTCCTCTTTGAGAAAAGAGGCAGAACAACAATTAGAGACTAACTGAACCACTCCAGACCTCAGTGTCTTTATCTGTGAAATAAAGGGATTGGAAGAAGTCTTCTACTGTCCCTTCCACTTCTAAGGCTAGTGATCCTAGGTTGGAAGACTGAAGTTGATTCTACTTTTATGAACTAATCTCTACAAAAGATCCAAGAAAGCAAACTGGTCCAATTGAAAGCAAGATGCTCCATTGCGACAGAATATGTCCATGGTGGAAACATGGGCCAAAAGAAAACTCTGAAGATGGTGTGGAAAGATGAGGAAACTGACACTATCAGGGTTAAGTTGACTTACCCAGGGTCACACTGTTAGTGTCTGAGGACAGATTTGAACTCATGTCTTACCAACTACAGGCCTGGTATGCTATCCACTGTGCTGCCTAGCTGGAACTGGGTACGTAATGCATCAGTCTTTTGGGATGGTTGCCTGCAACTAAGCTGTAAACATAGTAATACATGTTTTATATCGTGTACTTCCAACTGCACCTGTACACTTAAGGTGATTTGCAAGGACAACAGATTTTTTAATTGAGGGGCTGAGGAGAATTACCATGATTTCATTTCTTATGATTATTGGTATGCAGAAGGACGCTCCTTGGAAATACAAAATGGGTTGCTTAGGAGTGTCAACATGTTGCTGCTTAGGCATGATTCCAGATTCCAGATAATTACTTACTGTCTGTGTTAGGTGAAAGGATACATATGATTCAAGACTCCTCAGGGAGAGAGGAGGTGGGGGAGGGAGGGAAGGAGAAGACTTTGGGAAGCAGCAGGTAGGAGCATGTCTTAACATAACCCTGATTTTCAGGTTGCTTTCTTAGGAATTTCCCATTGGGAAATATAATGGGTTCAACCTCTCAGCTGAGTCAAGATGTTTTGTTTCCAGTGAAGGAGCTCATTTATTCTGTGTGTTTTCTGGTATATTTTTATCCATATAACTTTTCTGATTTCTGTTTGTTATGTGCTCTGATAAACTAGTTTATTTACAATGCACTATTTATGATGATCTTTTGTGTAACTAGCATTTAGTGATAGGGAATCAATTCTAAAGATGTAAGTCTGAAAGAACTCCTTACTCTTTAAGGGATAATGATCAGAAATGAAGCTTGAACCCAAGAAAAAAGTCATTTCCCCGTGACCAGTAATATTTTGGGGGTACAGATAAATATAATTCTACTCTGGCACTCCCCCTCTGAGGAGCACAGAGTGGCCAGCCTTATATGTAGTCCCTTCTCTGCCTCTCTAGTAAGCAGCAGTAAACATCTCCTTTGGAGAGGGGTGGACAAGATTCTCTAGATCTCTATCAAAGTCCATAATTTTAGAGCTAGAAGGCACCTAGAGATTATCTGCCCTAACCCTCTAATTTTTACAGATGAGAAAACCGAGGTCCAGAGATGTTAAGTGACTTGCCCAAGATCACATAGGTAGGAGGTGATAGGAATGGTTTTAGACCCATATCCTTTGACTCCAAAGCCAATAATCTTTTTTTTTCTTTTGAATTTTTCAATTAACAAATATTTGTTTTCTTTCCTTCTCATCCCAGCCCCATTGAAAACAAAACTAAACCTTTGTAATAAATATGCATAATTAAGCAAAACAAATCTCTGTATTGATCATCTCCCGAAATATCTCTTTCTATACGTTGAGTCCATTACCTTTCTGTCAGGAGGGGAGTAGCATGCTTCCTCATTGAGCCTCTGTAATCCTGGCTCTACATTGATCAGAGTCCTTAAGTCTTTGCCAGTGGTCTTTCCACTTTACCACACTGCCTCTCAAATTGCTCGGTTTCTATCTAGTTGCAGGGTGGCGGAATCACAAGGCAAGGACCCATATTGGTGGGTAGCCTTCTGAGATGGGAGATCTGAAAAAAGAAGGAGCTGGAGTGCAGGGGTCAGTAGGGGCAAAAAAAAAAATCTGTTTTGCAGCTGAAAGAACAGGAAAGACACTACATGGGTGAGTCAGCAATGACATACCCAAGTCCAGCAGTCCTGGCAAAAGCCTGATGGCTCTGGAGCCAGCAAAGTGAATGGTTTGTGTCTGAGAGGCATTAGCAGCTCTCTATGTTAGAGACTGAGCTGAAAGGAGACAAAGAATAAATGCTTCCTGCCTGCCCTGCCCCACACACCTCCCAACCCCCACCCCCCACCACTTGACCTGGCAACAGGAATAGTTTCCTCTCATCTTTGTGGTGAGGGGGTCTGAAGATGATTTTATTGCTTAATTTTCTCTTATTATTTGCTCTGCTGTTCCCATTGCCAGGGCTGGTTTGCTGGAAGAAGCATTGCCCTATCTCAGGTAACTACCAAGTACTTACTTGCTGTGGGTAGATGATGACTTTCTTTTCACCAAAGTGATGAAGATTGAGGTTCTGGTGGATGTTCTGGAAAAAAACAGAGGTGGATGTGGTAAGAGAAACTTTCTTCCTCCTTTGTTCCTACCCCAACCTCCCAAACTTTCCTTCTTTTCTCCCTCCTTTCCTTTTTCTTTTCTTGCCTTCCTTCCTCTTTTCTTTCTTCCTTCCTTTCTCTCTTCTTTCCTTCCTTCATTCCTTCCTCCCCCTTCCTTCTTTTTTTCCTTTTTTCCTCCATCTTTTCCTTCTTCCTTTCTTCCTCCATCCTTTCTTTTCTCCCTCCCTCCTTTGCTTTCTCCCTTTCTCCTTCCTTCCCTCCTTCCCTTCTTTCTTTGTTCCCTCCCTACTTCCTCCCTTCCTTCTTCTTTCCTTCCTTCCTTCCTGTCTGATTTGTAACAAATATTTAATGAGCACTTATTGGCACACACTTTTCTTCATTTAGTCAGATGGTGGTGTGGCAAAACATGGCATATAGTGGCATGGGTGATGGACAGTTCCATGTCTATGATCCTGACCTGGAGTCAGGTGATCTGGATTTGAATCCTACCTCTGACACCATATGCCCATGGGATGATTGTTTCAACCATTCTAAGTCTTTGTGCTCCTCTGAAAATTGGGCTAATGATCCTTGTTCTACCAAACTCACAGCGTTATTGTGAGGAAAATGCTTTTGTAGAGCTAAAAACACCATGTAAACAACTCACCATCTTGTTGGAGAAGGGGAGGGTGGAGATCATGAAAGCCTTCATGGTGGAATTTGAGCTGGGTATTGAAAGATAGATAGAATTTCAGTCAGGAGCAGAGAAGGCATTTGAGATATGAGCAAAGAGACACATGTAAAAATATGGACAGGAACCAGTGTGAGGAATTTAATTCTTCCATGACTTCCATCTGAATCCACTTGGGTCAAGCAGCTTAAGACATGATCCCTGCCCAAAAGGAGCTTACAGACTGTTGGGAGAGGATTTATCAAGACAAAGCATTTAAGAAATAATACAAAATAGAATTCAGAAATTAGTCACTAGAGGTCCCCTTGTGTCTTTAAATAAATGAATACATGAAATATATAAATGTTACGATGTTAACTCCTTGAGAGTTGGGATAGTTTTATTCTTTGCATTTGCATCCTCAGTACTTAATACATGTGTAGGGTTGATGAATACTGATTTGTCCCCCTAATACAGAAAGCGAGGGAGGAGATTTTTTAAAGGGGAGCCAAAGATAGAATGGTCACGTGAAAAGTAGGAGTTGGGATGATTTCCTTCCAGTTGCAGGTGACAGGTCGCAGGGACACATTTCATCTTATTTTGCTTAGGATCATAGTGCATCCATCAGACCCTTTAAGGGCCACATTTGAGGACTTCAAGAGTCACTTGTGGTCTCAAGGCCGCAGGTTCCCCACCTCTGCACTAAACTGTCAAGAACAGGTTAAATTCCTGGACCCCTTTGTCTATGGGCAGCATTGTAAAATAGGGAATAATAATTTTTATTAAGTTCCTACTGTGTGCCAGGCCCTGAGCTAAGCACATAACAACTATTCTCATATTTGATCCTCAAAACAACTCTGTGAGGTAGATGCTATAATAATTCCCATTTTAAAGTTGAGGAGATTGAGGCAGACAGAAATTAGGTTACTTGCCTAGGGTCACATGGATAATAAGTGTCTGAGGCAAAATGTGAGCTTGTCTTCTTGACTCCATATCTAGCACTGTCTCTACTTTGCCACCAAGCTGGGTAGAAGGGTCCCAAAGGTGATCTCAAAAATCAGAGCTGTAGTACACTGAACAGTAGTTTGAACATGGTAAGAATAATAGAAATGATTGAAATGTTCTTACCTTGATTTTGATTTTGGTTCTCTTTTAATTTATTTAGTATTTCTTCCCCCTCTCCCTTCATACATGTAAGAGCAATTTTTAACATCTGTTTTTTAAATTTTGAGTTCCAAATTCTCTCCCTTCCTCCCTCCCCACCGCTCTCATCAAGAAGGCAAGCAATTTGATATAGGTTATACATGGATAGTCATGTAAAACATTTCCATAATAGTCATGTTGTGAAAGAAAATATAGATTTTAAAAAAGTCTTCAAGAAAAATAAAGTTTAAAAAAGGTATGCTTCAATCTGCATTCAGACACCATCAGTTCTTTCTCTGGAGATAAACAACATTTTACGCCGTAAGTCTTTTAGAGTTGTCTTGGATCATTGTATTGCTGAGCCTTGTTGGACAGAGAAAATAGACCAAGGATGGGAAGGGAGGTGGGGGATTTAAGAATCTGAGAGTCCTTGAGCTGAGTGTTTGGATAGACCAAGAGAATCATCATAATAATAATGATGAAAGAGTTCTGGAAGGTTTCCCAGAAGAGACAAGATGGGTGCTGAGCCCAGTGAGTTCATTAATGCCCATTTTTCTATTCTTCCCCCCTTGGGTAGGTAGGTGGCAGTGTAGCTGGAGATTCATTCCTGTTCAAGCTGCTATTGGCTCAAGGTGAAGATAGCAGCTGCATTAATAAGCATGTAAGATCCTTTCAGGACTTGGATGGCTTCCCCAGTTGTGTGATAGTAACTGGTATTGTCAGTTTCTTTCTGGCCCACACAGAGAAGCTCCATGGGGTTGGTTTTGATCCCACGCTGCAGAGAGTAGTACATTCAGGTAAGAATGCTAGGCTAAGGTTAAAAATTAGCCAGTATTTCAGAGAACACACGATTTTTTAAACCATGTTTCCAAACCTCCTCCCCCCAAAACTAAAGAGCTCATTTGGTTCCTTATTGTGTCCCACTCTGAGAGTCTCCAGAATCTGTTTCCATGCTGTCCAACAGACCCTTCCCCAGCCTTGGGTCCTGAATTTATCTTTTACTGCTTAGCCCTGAGATCTAGAGCTTTTAACCTGGAGAGTCTGCATTTTTCTCCCTTCCTGCATCGATTACACCATTATACCCATCAGACCAGGGAGACCTAAGGTCAGGGCTGTCTTATTCTTCACCTGAATCTCCTAAAATAGGACTCTTGCCTGCAGGGGAGGCAGTACTGGCTTTTTTGACCTTTAGCCCAAAGCTTATCAGCTCTATTCTATTTTCTCTTCCTTGTAGAATTTTTCATTCAAAGAACCTGAGCTCACAGGACATTCTGGGTGAGCTAGGGTGCTTGCTGTTACAGGAAGGCAGGCTGGAAATCAGAGATGTGTTGAGGAGTTAGCTTCCCCTATATACAGCTTCCAAAGTGTCTGTCTCTCTTTCCACCTCCCCATACCTAACCCCTTCCAATGGGTGGAGTTGGTCCTAAAAAGTCAGTACCAGAGATGTCATCTAGAAGACTGCCTGTCTTCTCCCAAATTTCTTGTATCCACACTGACCTTTACGCAGGGACACAGCCTTGCATCAGCATTGTCTCCACCAATCTGACTTCATGCCTACGCAACAGCACAAAAAAATGTTCCAGGTTTAAGGAAATCTGGCTTATACTCCGTTGGTTTCAAATGAGTTCCTGAGGGAAGGCAGCATAGGACTGAGATAGAGGACTTCTGACTTTTTTTGGTTCTAGATAATGAAGATGACTCTGATTAAAGCCTACTTTCATAGGGGTGGGAACAGGTGGTGACTTGTGGCAAAAGACATTGGAACCAACAAACACGTTGGAGGATTGGATAAGAGAAGTAGGAAAGAGAAGATATTGTTGCTTTCCATTGTCTACTTCTGTGGATTTTCCATGGTCAAGAATGGTTGCTCTCTGTTTCCCCTTCCCTACCCTCCTTCCCTACTCTAGCACCCATGTAGGTTCTTTACCCTACCAGGTCTCTTTTCCTGAATACAAACTCATTTTAGTAACCGCCAGAGCTTTAACCATTATGCCATATTGGTATGCGACTCCCTGAATAATCTGTGTCCCTAAGGATCCAGGCTGAACCTGAGCCCAACCTGGCCTCATTGTCTCCCCTGTGTCTCTTGGCTTTATTCTTATGATTGTTTTCCTAAGAACCACAGATTGATGCAATGGAAGGGACCCAGCCCCATCCCCCCAAAAATGAACCAACTCACAAAAAATCTTGGCAGGAATCCTGGGGAGGAAATTGGTTCCAATGAATGAAATTAAATTTGATAGTGGTTTTGAATTATCAAACGCTATCCCAAACTCCCCACCCTTTGAGAATATCCAGCATATTCCAAGCAGTACAAGGAGATAGAAAGACTGAAATTAGGGCAGCTGAGATGGAAAGAGTACAGTATAGAGACCATGGAGGAGCCAGCGATCTGGAATTTTGATTGTTTCTTTCTTAGGCTTCCTATTTGCTCTTTGTGTGAGATGAAAGAGTTCAGAGTCTGAATCTAAGGTCAGAAAAGGTCTTTATTCTTTCTCATGAGAAAGGACCCTGCCCTTGTCACCCACATGGCAGCAGAGAGAGAGCAACAGGTAGAAGCCAGCCCATGGTTATGCAGAAGCCCAACCCCCCTAACTGGCCTTCACTCTTATTGGTAGGGGGGCTGACCCACAACCTAAGTGCGGGAATCTCTCTGAGACAAAGGACCCGGAAACATGTGGGTGTCCAATGAAAGCAGTCTTAACCTTATTTGGCATATTTTCTGCTGAGTTGGCTCTGGGGAAGGGTCTCCATTGCTCTAAGTCCCAGATTGCTGGTGGCTGAGGTTGGGATTATAAAGGTCAGGTGACTTCTAAACCGGCCTAGTGAATACTGAAGCCATGCTAGATTTGATTTTTCAGATGGAGAAACTTCACTATAAATTATCCCTCACAAATCTCCCCTTTCTTTTTTTATACCTTTTGAAGTTTCCCCAATTGTCTTATTTCTAATTACCTTGGCAGGCCTTGTCTCATTGACAACATACAAGGGGGCAGTCCCCTTTATGAGTACAGATACAGAGATTCAAAAGAAAACAATAACAATTGTCTTTTCAAAGTCCAAAAGTCTCTTTTCACAATGCTGTTCAGATGTGAGGAAGTCCTCTGGTCACTCAGGGTCATCCATCTTCAGCCCTGCATCCCAGCTTCTCTTCCTTCTGCCTTCTTTCATTCATTTACCTACAAAAGGAACCTTGGAACCAATGTAAATGACAACTCCAGAACCCTTA
>CM053586.1:219033924-219050069 GCA_028646515.1 Pseudochirops corinnae | reverse complement strand
TCTTTACAAAAAGCAACAATAAACAACAAACAAAATAAATTAAAGGACCCTTAGGTCTGATGTAAGTACTCAGGCTACCAAGATGAAATACAAAATAAGAAAGTTTTTGTTTCACCCAACAGAATATGAAAAAGAGAAACAGTTCTTACCTAAATGCTATAGTCAACAAAACTCTCCATGCCTTTCCAGTGAGCTCCACTTCCTTCAGGAACCTGTCTAGACTTATAGCAGTGTTCTATAGCCAAGAACAATTTGTTAGTTAGCTGGTGCAATGGAAAGAGCACAGGACTTGGAGTCAGAAAGACCTGAGTTCAAATCCACTCTCAGACACGAAGCAGTATGACTTTGGGCAAGTCACTTTACCTCTGCCTCAGTTTTCTCAACTGTAACATGGGGATAATAAGAGACCCTACCTTTCAGGTTTGTCATCAGGATCAAACAAGATAATGTTTATAAAGTGCTTGGCCCACAGTAGGTGCTATATGAATGTTAGCTCTTGCTATTATTATTATTATTATTATTATTATTATTATTATTATTCTCCTGAAAAGGGAAAGAACTGGGATTTGCTAGAGAGTCGTATCACTTCTAAACTCATCACAAATAAAAGGGAAGGTTTAGTTTGCTTTTTCACAATATTGCTTTTGTCATTCTCTACTCCTCACCTTTTCCTCTGGTTTCCCCTCAGTCACATTTTTCTCCGTTATCCAGGAATTTCTTCTCTTGAGTATAGAATGCTTGATCTTGGGATTTCTTCCCTTTTCTTCCAGGAACCCCACAGTCATTTTATGTCTGCCATTCAGGGCTGCCAGCTGTCATTTCTGAAGCTAACAGACTGACCTGGGCATTCTACCAGCTCTGTCATAGCCTCTGGTTGGCCATTTCTGGGGTCACATGGCTGCCTTCTCTCCTGGGAACATATTGTTCTCTGGAAGGACCTTAGAAATGTATAGATTTCCCCTCCAGGAATAGAAGAGGCCGTCTCCATGATTTTTCCTCCTATCTATGGCTTTCAGCTATTTTTCTCTCTGTGAGGGATAATTTATAGTGAAGTTTCCCCATTCTGAAAAATCAAATCTACAATGGCTTCAGTATTCACTAGGCCTAGGTTTAGGTCACCTGACCTTCCAGTAATCTGGGGCTTACAGCAATGGAGACCTTCCCCAGTGCCACCTCAGCACAAGATATGCCAAAAAAGGTTAAGACTGCTTTCATTGGACACCTACATGTTTCTGGGTCCTTTGTCTCCTGCGCTCAGGTTGTGGGTCAGCCCCTCTACCAATGAGAGTGAAGGCCAGTTTGGGGGGGGGGGGGGTTGGGTTTCTGCATTAGAAGATTATATAACCATGGACTGGCTTCTACCTGTGGCTCTCTCCCTGCAGATGCCATGTGGGCGACAGGGGCCGAGTCCTTTTTCATGAGAAAGAATCTAAAGACCTTTTCTGATCTCAGAGTCAGACTATGAACTCTTTCATCTCACACATTGCTATCTCTCTCAAAATCTGTATTTTTTCAAATTTCAAAATTCCCCTTTAAAGGCTGAGTCCATGAATGGCCTCAGATATGTAAACAATCATTTCCAAATGCCATGACTCAATCAATAATGGGTATGAATGAGCCAACAGAACCCACAGCAAGTTCTTCCTGTTCTCATAAAACAGTCGTCAGAGAAGTCCCACATAGGTCATGGATGAGGAAGTTTATTTAGAGGTGGAGCAGAAGTAGGAAGAAAGAAATACTTACAAAAATCAAGAAATGAAGAAGTCATGTATTTCTTTATTTTTTAGAAGTATTTCTTTTTTCCTTCCTACTTTCCCTCTACCCCCACATAAGCAATTAAAAAATGAAGAAGAGAACTGTCTTAACAAATATGCACAGTTTATTGGTCATACCCAAGTAACTGAATATTTTAAAAAGGAGGAAGTTTACTTTGCAATACCAATGTAAACATATACAAAGATACAGTGACAATTATTCTCTGGACTCAGTTTCCCTCATCTCCATCTGGAAAGTGTGTCTGGTCAGTAAGTCATCAGAATATGAGAGGTCTCAGCTTTTATGGCCCCAGATTAGACCAGTCAGGTTGTGGGGGCGAAAGGAAGTTGTGTCTGGGAAGTCAGGGAGTTTCATCAGGAAAATGTCAGTCTTATCACACCCCCAAAAGACACTAAATGTCTACCTCCCTTCTGGGTCAACATGACTAAAGACTACACTTGAGCTTAAAGTCACTAACACCATGCAGCCTAACCATCCCTTTAGCTCAGCAGGCCTGAGCAAAGAAATAACAGAAGAATTCCACCTTGGGTTCTCTAGCTACACCAAGACCCAGATCCTGTTTTATGCCTAATACTGATAACTCAGACCCCTTTTCTAAGTATTATCAAATAAAAAACACTCAAAGGGAAAAGTAATTACTGTTAGTAATCACTAAGATGGAATAAATGCACTCCCCAAAAAGGGAAAAAAAAAATCATAGAACTATTACAACCTCCCAAAGTCAGAATGGCTATAGTACGTTCAAACTACAAACTACAAACCATAAACTGAGCATCACAGTGCAGTTGTGGTTAAATGAATATAACATCAGGCTGACAGCAACCAGGAACAGAAAACTAGTGAGTAAAACCAGAAACACTTCAAAGATTTGTGTGCTATAAAACAGCAGCCAAAAATAGTATTTAGAAGTAGGAGCTAAAGGTTAAAAAAAATCTCCTTGACTGCAGCTGGTCCCTGGAGCCATAATATTGAAATAGTATTAGCAAATCCATTTTGCTTTTATCCATCATTTTGTGAAGTTAAGTTTCAAAGTCACCTGAGTTTGGAGAAGTCACGAGATTATTATCCTCCCTCCATTCCCCAAGAGTCACTCAACTTAAAGAATGTGACAAAGCTACTACCCCTTTCCCTTCTCTCCTTAGTGTCTCCTGACTGTCTCCCAGTCCCCTCCAGTCAGCTTTCACCCTTAATTCATTGTCTCCAGATCTCCAATAAAAAAAACCAGGTGTCTTAACTCCAAAGGACTCATGATGGAAAAGGCTATCCACATCCAGAGAAAGAATTATGGAGTCTGAATGCAGATTGAAGCAAACTACTTGCTCTCTCTCTTTTTCATTTTGTTTTGATTTGTTTCTTTCTTCCTTGTTATTCATTCCATTGATTATAATTCTTCTTTACAACTTGACTAATGTTTAATGTGGAGGTATATGTAGAACCTATATTGGATTGCATGCCACCATGGGGAGGGGCAGAGGAGGTGGGGAGAGATGGAGGGAGAAAATTTGGAACTAATAGTAAATAAATAGAAATAAAGTGTATTATTAAAAAAAAAACAGGTGTCTTAATCCTTTCATCCTGTTTTTCATTCCCTCCAAACTCTATATTAATTGGGTAAAAACCAAAGTTCAGGGTTCTTGGTTACCGAGAGCCTGGAACCCGATTTATTTTGTAACCATATACACTGCTAATAGATCACTTATCTGGCTGACACTCAGTTTTATTATTTAACTCTAACAGCTTTGGTGAGTTTTTGCAGCCAGGAAGGGGACGATGTAAACAGCCACAGTATGACAGGACCATTGTCACAGAAACCCCCTAAAGAGCACTCTGGTAAGATTTTCTACCAAGGGACTTTTGAAGTGAAGGAACACTTGTCCTCTGACCTCTACACTCCCCAAACTACATTTAGACAAGGTGAGGCATAGACCCTGATGAGGGTAACATGGGGGCCAGCTCTAGTAAGCTGATGGATATCCCCTTGGAGAAGTTCTTATTGGTCTAAACAGAGAAAATTTCCCATTCACAGTTGTTATTGTTGAGTCAATTTTTCAGTTGTGCCCAATTCTTCATGACCCTATTTGGGGTTTTCTTGGCAGAGATATTGGACTGGTTTGCCATTTCCTTCTCCAGCTCATTTGACAGATGAGGAAACTGAGACAAACAGGGTTAAGTGACTTGCCCAGGGTCACCCAGCTAGTAAGTGTTTGAGGCCAGATTTGAATGCGGGAAGATGTCTTCCTGACTCCAGATTTGGCACTCTATCTACTATACTACCTAGCTCCCCCGTTCCCAAGGGGATCTCTGAAAATAGAGCTCTCACATTATGTGAAGATTGGTCTAAAATATATAAAAATCCAGATGGGTTCCTGATCCGGCCCAAAGAAAGGACCTTTGATCACTGCAAATAAAAAGGAACAAAACTTCTTCTAGAGATCTCTGTACTTGGAGCAATTAAAATAATGGGTTGCTAGGCTGCTCTTCCAGATAGTGTCTGTCTCCCTGACTCTCTCTTGCCTGTCTCTTCCTCCTCTGCTTCTTCCATCTCAAATTATTCTTTTTGATGAGTCTGTCTCCCTCACCCTGTGATTTGTCCAATAAGCTCCAACATTCTTCTCAGGGCAAAATAGATGTAAAACCTGTCTTTCCCCGGTTTCTCCTCCTTAAACCAGTATGGACCAGTAAAGAAAACAGGAATTCCTAAGGGCTTTCTCCTCTTTCATTCTATAGATAGTCCTAGAGAACAATATAATCTTTACCTAGTGAAGTACAACCCAAGAAACCCATCTTTCTGTCACGTAGGAATTTGGCAGTCCCTAATCTTCTCCTAATCACCGAATAGTAATACAGTTCATAATTTTGTTGGTCATAAACTTCAAACTTCTAAAAAAGAGTTTTATTCAAATGAGCTGGTGAACCACAATGCCTGACAGCCATTCTTACCTTAGTCATTGCTCTGCCTTGGGGCATTTCTGCAGCTGATCCTCAAAACAGTCTATGCTCTTTGTCTCAATGTTTGATTGGACTTTGTTTAGTCACAAATTTATTTTTTTCTTTCCATAGATACCCCCTTTCAGCAATTGAATTCTTCACATACAAAATGGGCAAGACTGGTATTTATGAAACAGAATGCTACAGGATTAGTTATCAATCTTCCTCTGGTCAAACTCATGCTTTAATAACCACACCCAGAAATCCTATCTAGACAAAGCCTTTTGTCACCTCATCCTTTTAGAACAGGCTACTGGAAAGCCACATACCACTCAAGTCAGTCTTCATTTAGACCTCAAAAGTGTATCCACACAATCCTCTGTAGTGATAAATAAAGGTGTTGCTTCTAGCCTCAAAGAGAACCTCCAAGAGCTTAGCCTTTAAGGCAAGCCTTTCCATCCAGCCTATTCAGCTGACCAGTATCATATAGACAATTAAGAGCTCCCAACTCTTTCAGATGAGAAGTGATTTATTTCCCTGGCCTGCTACCAGTTCAGAATGAAGAAAACAGAGAACTGATCCTGAGAAAGGTACCTGATTCCTACCTGAACCCACCAGAAGAGGCAAAACTAGTCAATCTATATAGGATGCCAAAATGGTCTTGCAACAAGGGATTCTTGGTTTATTCCCACAATTTATTTTATTCTGTCTCAGTAAACAAATTAATGTCCACTCCTATTTTGCATAAATGAACCAGTCAAGTTTCTAAAGCCTCTTTATGCTTTTGGCAAAATTTGGCCTCCAAGTGGCTCATCTCCTTCCTTGAAGACTCTTTAATGTCTTCTCCTCATCCCCATAAGAACATTCCTTCGAGGTGCTAAATGAATGTACCCTTTGGGACACTTTTGTATTAGATCTGGGCTGTGGGCAGAGTTGGGACTGGAAGAATGTGACTCCTACATTCCAGTCCCCACCCAGTCCCTAACAGGGTAATGTAACAGCATGGAGCTTTTAGAAAGAGATAATCTCAAGTATACATGCTTGAAGGCAATGTGTGGGATGAAAAACCCTATCCAAAAATGTAATAAAAAAGTCAGAGGTTTCTCAAGGTAGGAACAGAAAGCATTTATTCAATTCTTGCAAGAAAGGGGCCTCACCTCTACTAGGACGGACTAGTGGAAGGAGGCTGGTTACAGAAGAAAAAACGTGGTGATATACCCTAACCCAGATAACCCCTCCCACTGACCTTGCCCTCATTGGTTGAGAGCTCGGGTCACAATCTAGTGCAGGAATCTACTCAGATACAACAAACAAGGAAACAATCTTCAACCAATAAAAACCGATGAAAGCACCTAATACCTTATTTGGCCGTAAGTTTCAGTTAGGAGAGCAGAATGTAGGCCTATCTGCAGCAGGATTGAGTTTTGAGGTTTGAGTTTTGAGCACTGTCTCCATTTTATGAGAATGCCTTCACTTCACTCAAGGTCCCATGAGAACAAGCAGATATGATGATCCCACAGATTTAGTACATTACATGCAGATGTGCTTCCATCCTGTGTTCCCTATGCTTTCCTTCTCCTGGAACACCTCTGGCTCACCAGCTTGTTTTCACAGAAAAACTGAATTGAAAGCCCAGCCTTTAATTCTATGAGGGTTCTTTACCATACGCCACACAGGCATACTTCTCTTTATCCCCTCTATCCCCTCAGTCTCTGAAGGAGAAAATTAGATTCATTGGGATTAGAATCATAACTTAGCTCAGTTCCCATAGAGCATAGTCCTAAGTCTGTAGGAAGGGAAGGAATGAAGGGAGGGAGGGAGGGAGGGAGGAGAGAGAGGAAGGAAAGGAGGGAGGGAGAAAAGGAAATAGGAAGAAAGGAAGGAAAAAAGGGGAAGAAGAAAGGAAGGGAGGAAAGAAGGAAGGGAAGAAAGAAGGAAGGGAAGGGGAAGGAAGGAAGGAAGGAAGGAAGGAAGGAAGGAAGGAAGGAAGGAAGGAAAGAAGTCCAAAACCCTCTCAAGGCTTGAGTCCTGGTACCCTGGCTTGTCAGGGCTTCCATGCTGACCTGGCTGGTTACCAACCAAAAAGATGGTAGAGAGAGAGTGACCAGCTCCACCTTAGTGATTTTTAAAATGTAGGCAGACCATCAAAGGGATCAATCTCATCCGTGTGGTAGGGGTGGGTTCATCTGTTAGGCAAATCAGTCACACTCAAATTCCCCCATTTGAAATTTGTTGTCACTGGAGGGGACAAATAGACAGGGGGACATGTTTTCCATACAGTCTGTCCCAAATTCACAGCAGTTCTCTATGGTTTCTGAGGAAGCATAAGGAAGACCCGAGTTAAAATCTGGCCTCAGCTACTTCCTAACTGTGTGACCGTCGGCAAATCACTTTATCTCTATCTATCTTAGTTTCCTCATCTGTTAAATGGGGATAAATATCCCCTGCCTCCCAGAGTTGTTGCAAGGATCAAATGAGATGATAACTGTAAAACACTTAGCACAGTACTTGGGACATAGTAGGTGTGTCTGGCACATAAATATTAGTTATTATTATTATTAGGATCCTCGCACTTGCTTCCCCAAGTGTCACAGTCATCTCAAACATCATATGCGATCACACATGTACAGGTGAAAATCAATAATTTCCAAATACAGTGTTTTGCACACGCCCAGAACAAGAAACATTTCACAAAGTTACCCAAATAAGCCAACAAAATGAAAAATATAAAGTTTACCATATAGCTCTGCTTGTTTAGCCTTATTGGCCTTATAGGCCTTTCTCAATCCACAGGCAAAAGAAAGAACAAAGACAAAAAAATCAGCTTCTTTCTGGTTCACACTGAAGTTTCCAAGCTATGTGGAGCTTGGGGACCTGGAAGTCAACTTGGCATTGCTCCTTTCCCAAATGACAAAACGTTCCTGGATGGAAACTTTTAATGATTTAATGACTTTTAATAATTACTAGAGTGCATAAGGCTATCCAATTGTGGTCTCTGCAAAAAGTGCCCCTTTCTCTATAGGACCTTGTAACGGTAATGGAATTTAAAGATCCCTCTGTATTGGCTTGGTTTTGGGGTTGAGTGTTGAAACCCAGAGCTTGTGAATCCCATTTGTGAGATAGACTTGTTGACTTGAAGACATAGGGCTGAAGTGGGAGGAGCTTGGGCCGTGAATTTAGAGAGAAGCCCAAGCAGAGAGAAGACCAAGCAGAGAGAAGGCCCAAGCAGAGGAGGCCAGAAGGACTTTTGGGGAGCAGTATTGTGGAGGCAAAAAGGATTGCTGGGGACCAGAGTTGCTGAGAGAAAGACTGCTGAGGGCCAGTTAGTTGGAGCTGCCCAGGACTTTTGAGATCTGCCAAGAACTGAGGAGGCACGGCTGTGATGCCGGTATTTTGTCTGTCTGTTTTGATGTTGTTTTGCCAGATTCATCTGCTTGTAAAGGACAATGCTGCTATTGTAGAGGTCCTGTAAACTTGCTGTTGGTTCAGAAGCCTTGAAGGAGGTTTTTCCTGTTGTATGTTTACAGAAATCCTGGAAGAGGGTCTTGCTGATGTTTTCAGGGGTTCTGGGACTATTCTGCAGGCAGAGAGTGAATTAATGAGAACACTGGCAATGTATATTGTGGCTTTGTTAAGCTTTGTCTCCCCAGGAACAGAGATTGCTGAGAACTTGCCTCCTGTCAAGATGAAGGGAGGTCATTTCCTTGGGTTTTCAATGCTGTGATGATATCTTAACCTTGTTACAGCTTAAGGGTAGATGGACTTTTGTGCTCTCCTGCCCCTTTTGAGAAAGTGCTTGACATTAATGGATAGTATTATAATTCAGTTGTGATCAGTTGGAAACTTTTGACTTTTTTGTGCTCTTTAACTGACCAAATGAATGTACTATCCCAGGGTGGGGTATTTGGACCTTGGTACTTAGCAATTGAATTGAGAACTTACTTGCTAAATGAATGAGTTACACTGTATTTTGATTTTCTGTTCTGTGAATGTTTTGCCATAATCTGTCACTGAATAAATGGAGTTTGCTATGCTGGTATTCTGAACCTTGGAAGTTACCTCTGCTTGGCATTACAGACCTTTCTCTGTGGATCCCTCTAGTGTTCCCATAGAGATCCAGGCAGCGACTTTCCATGTCTCTTATCCCAAAGGGCATCCCAAATTTCTCCATGAGTCTTTGCAACTGTCAGGTCAAAGCAAATGCAAATGCAAACTCACCAGCCAAGACAGGAAGACAAGTAGGCTCAGCTACTTGTGGTTTTTGGATACATTTTCACCCACCCTAAGAAGGTGTAGGACATTTTGTTTTCACAAAAGACAAGCAATGTAGGTATGTTTAAATGCAAAAAGAACAATATGAATATTTCGGGAAGACAGTAGTAATCTGGTTATTTAATATTTCATACATTAAATTTAGTATCAGTTCTTATACGAGATTCAGTAATATTGAACATATCAGTATACCAATCTTTGTACAAAGTGTATTAGTACTTAATTAGGCATTCAACAAATAAAAAGTTTGCAAAATTAAGTCAATAGAACTGAATTCTGAGGGAAAAAAACAGCAGAAAAAATTAACTATATTTACAGTCAAAAAAATTTCTAAATTTCTCTAACATCTTGTAGTTGAAGGTATCTAGAATCAAAAGCCTGGGGTACAGAGTCTCTTTCAGAGGGTCCCCGCAAAAGCAAGCAATCTGATTTTATCTCAGATAAGACCCTACATGTAATGATTTCCCCCCAACATGGCTAATATGGAAACATGTTTTACATGATTTCAGATAGATAGATAGATAGATAGATAGATAATGGAAATTTTATTTTTTTACTTCTCAGTGGGTGAGAGGCTGGAAGGAAGTTGAGAATTTGGAACTGAAAATAACAAGTTAAAAAAATCCATAGGATATGGGGCAACCTGGTTGCTCAGTGGATAGAGCACTGGTTCTGGAGTCAGGAGGACCTGAGTTCAAATACAGTCTCAAACACTTACTAGCTGTGTGACCCTGGGCAAGTTACTTAATCCTGATTGCCTCCAAGAAAAGGAAAAAAAAACAGAGAACACCTCAAATTTTCTCCATGGATCCCTGCCACTGCAAGCACAAACCGAGTAGCATCCCAAATTCACCCACTAATAGAAAAATAGACTCAGTATGAGGAGAACAGAATGAGATAAACTTCAAACAAGAATGAGGCTCCCAACATAACCCTTTTTGCCTCCTATTAAAAACACAAAAAAGTCCCGTCAAAAAAAGTCATCAATTCTGAAGTATATTTGAGATGTTCTCTTGTTCCCAGAGATTCTAGGGAAATGGTTGACTAGATTAGGGTGGTCAGTGCAGAATTGGAAGGCTTCCTTCTTTTTTTGTTTAGAGTAAAAAAGTCAGTTTATGAGTAGGAACTAAGATGCTACAAAAAAACTAATTCATTTGGACTGAAATTAATATTAGCACAATTTTGGAAACAGGAAATAATTTTCTGAACAGTTTTAGAGTATAAGACAATTAAAGTATAAGACAATTCACAATAATAAATTGTGAAGATAAGAAGAAGACAAATAATGAAAGTATCCCAAGCTAGCTTTCCCATTGATAAGAGGCAGGTCTTTTGGTGAAAGAACAAAAGAATCTTTCCTTGAAGAAGTTACATCTTTCCCTGTGTACATTTCTAGTAAACAATGTTCATTCACTAGGATAGTATTTGCGGTTTTGAAAATCTTAAATAACAGACAGAAGGGGTATTGTGGCGGGAATCCCCTGGTAGTCTGGTCTCAGGTACCTTTTATGGAACTAGCCATGTACTCTGAATCCTTTCTATAGGTCATATGCTGTGCCCTTTTGCTGAAGGATATGAACATTGTTGAAATTATATAGCCACTTCATATTGACTTTTATGACTGCAGAGTTGTGCCAAAGACGACTGAGGCCTAGGCCAGAAGGAGTTGCCCATTCGGATGCTTCCAAAGGGTGAAAGACTGCCCTACCCAGGCAGCAATGACTATTATAGCACCAGAGGGGCCACTCTATGAACTACTGGCTTTGGGCCAAAGAACTGAGAGGTAGAAGGAACAGGATAGAACATAGTCTGTAGGGAATTAGAGTCTGATAAGGGGTGCTGCACTCCACAAAGCCTGAGGGAAAATACTTAGCACCCAGCTGAGGTCTGTACCATTTACCCCAAATTCACTTCGGCTAAAGACCTAGGCTGACGTTCCATGAATTGCTGAAAGTCCACAAGGAAACCATGAAAATGAGGGCAACAAAACAGAGACTCAGCAATCGAGTAATAGGGAAAATTGGGGGTGGTGGACAGGGCATGGCATGGTGTGGAAAACTGCATTACCAAAGGTTTCAAGAACTCAAGGCAAAGATCTTGAACCAAAGCAGGTAAATCAACAGGTAAACCATTAACAGCAGGAGTTTAAAAAACAAAACAACAACAAACAACATGGCCTCTGAGTCTGAGTACAGACATCTATGAGTAAATACTGTAAAACAAAAGAAAATGATCCAACATTCGATGAGAATCTGAGGAGGATTTGGAACTACAACTCACTGTTCCTGAGTGATTCAAAAGAGAAATGAGAACTATGAGGGCAGAATTTATAGCATGCACAGCAAAAATAATGAGCAGAGCAGAAAAACTAGTATCTGTGATGGCAAGTCTCACCAAAGAAACAAAGAGAAAAGGATAGACGAAGAATGGAAACACAGAAATGAAAGACAATCTGGAAGAAGAGAAGCAAAAACCAAGAGCATTACAAGAAAACACTCTCACAATGCAAGCAAAAACATGCAGATCTCAAAGAGAGAATGCATAAAGACAACCTAAGAGACATTTGAAAAAATTTTAGAAAGAAAACCAGGCCTGAAAATAGTTATTTCTCCAACACTCCAAACAACAGAAATGCTGGAGAAGTAAATAAAGGCAGCACCCAAGGACAACAGGGGCAACAGAGGGACAGCAGAGAGACCAGTGTGACAGGCGTGATTTCTAAATGTACACAAGGAGACCGGGACAAAGCGAAATTCTGGTGGAAGTAATGGTGACTGGAGCATTATGGACAGAAATTGGTGACATTCTGCTCTTGGTGAGTCAGTGTTTTTGTGGGACTACATTACCACATGAGAGCACACATGAAGGGGGGGAGTTGGGAGATAAGGAGGAATGTGTGATGTGCCCAGATCAAATCAAAGGCTAGCAATGAGGGGAAGTTGATCCTTGTGGTCTCAATAAGAGAAGAGCCTTGCAGGGGAGGGCATGAGGAGGAGAGGGGAAAGACTGAAAAGAAGGGGAAAGGAAGGAAGCTTTGCTTTCATCATGAAAGGAGGTTCCACTGATTACTGCTTCTAGAAATGAAGAGAGATGGCAAATAGGGATCTTGCAGTGGGTGTAGTCTAGGGGATTTGGTGTCTGAAAAGTCCACTTTTCCTACCTTGAGGAGGGAGAAAGTTGAAATTCCTGGAAGCAACTGGAACCTGGAGGAGTGGAAGAACTTGGCCCTATCGGAAATTTTGAGACAAATGGGGACAAAAGGTAATGGAAAAGGGTATAGTTCAGTGATGAGCTGCATAATCAAGGATTGGGTAGGGCAGTGACCTTATCGTGGGGCAGCGTCCTCTCTGACACTTGTGATAATTAGCATTGTTCTGGGAGTGAAGCACTATGGAAAAGGAGAATCAACTCTACAAGGCAGTGGCAGAAACTGTGGCAGATATAAAAGGGATGGATATCTCGGAAGTTTTGAGTGCATGAAAAAAACCAAAGAATAGAGAGACTAGATAATTACAGAAGTCATTAATGAGAGGATGAGATAGAAAGAGAGGACAGACAATGAAGAGGGTGAGAGAAACGCTTTTTCTAAAGAAGCACAAAAATGAAATTTAAAAAACTAACAAAACTAGTTGAAGGGGGAAACAGAGAGAAGAAAGAACTACCAGAGAAAAAAAGGAGGAAGAATTATATAACCAGATAAAAGCAGGAGAGAAAAAGAAACTAATAAGCAAAGCCTCAAAGGGAAAAGGCTAACAAACAAGAAGAGGAAATCAAGGGTAAGGGAAACAGAGTCAGCTCGAAAAAGAATAAGGCATGGCTAGGTGGCGCAGTGAATAGAGCACCAGCCCTGGAGTCAGGAGGACCTGAGTTCAAAGCCTGCCTCAGACACTTAATACTTATGAGCTGTGTGACCTTGGGCAAGTCACTTAACCCCAATAGACCTGCCTTCCCCCCATAAAAAAAAGAATAAGGTAAAGTAACTGAAGGAACATACTACTTTGTTTAGAGCAAAAGAGGGAAAGATATCATAACTTGAAAAATATTAGAGACAGATGGAGAAAAATATAAGCCTATATCTCATAACTTTAAATGAGAATGGATTAAAAAATCCAAAAACACATTTAGAAAACAAAAATATACACAAACTAAAACTGAGGGGGTGGAAAAAATTCACTATTATCAAGTGAATCCAAAAAAGCAAGAGTTGCAATCAAGCTATTTGACAAAGCAAAAACAAACATCCAAAAAATAAATAAGGATAAGCAAGGAAAACACATTATGCTGAAAAGAACATATCAACAAAACAAACCAATATCAGTAAAAACCTATCCATTCCAAATGCCTTAGCATCCAAATTCATAAAGGAAACATCTGAGCTATAAGAAGATATGGACAGTAATACAATAGTGACAAGAGACTTCAATATTCCTGTCCCAGTTTTGGATAAGTCTGATAGAAAGATTTTTTTTTAAAAGGAAAATATGGAATGAAAAAAATTACTGGAGAAACTAGAACTAAAAGATTTATGGGGTCTTCTGAATGAGACTACAAAAGAATATACATAGTCCTCTGATCATATTACAAAATCTGAGTATGTACTAGGGTATAGAGATATCATAAAAAGACAGAAATAGTTAATATATCCTTTACAGACCTTAACACAACAAAAATAGTAATTGATTCAGAGACCACAAACAAAAGATATAGACCCAAATAGATACTTAACAATGAAACCCTGAATAATGTGTGGGTCAAAGAATAAATCATAGAAACAATAACTTTTAAAAGAAAATAATGATGATGAAATAATATACCAAAATTTCTAGGATACAGCTAAAGCAGTCCTAAGGAGAAAAATCGTGCCCTACAAAAATACATTTAAAAATAGCCACCCCTGAATATACATTTTAAAAATTAGAAAGCCAACAAATTTTTTAAAATCTAAAATAAGTACAAATAGAAAAAGTTAGAGGGAAAATAGATAAATTGGAAACAAAAAAAAAACCTTACAAAAATGATAAATAAAACTTTAAGTTGGTTCTTTGAAAAAACTAATAAAATTGAGAACCCTTAGGTAAGCTGATTAAAAAGAAGAGAACAGAGGAGCAGATAGGTGGCACAGTGAATAGAGCACCGGCCCTTGAGTCAGGAGGACCTGAGTTCAAATTTGGACTCAGACACTTAACACTTACTAGCCATGTGACCTTGGGCAAGTCACTCAACCCCAATTGCCCTGCCTTCTCTCCTCCAAAAAGAAAAAAAAGGAAGAGAGTAGGAAATCAAATCAATAAAAGAGCAAATGAGCCAGGTCTAATGACAACAAAAGCAGAAAAAATAAAAATAATAATCAGAAAATATTATACACAATTATATGCTAACAAAACTGAGAACACAAAAGAGACAGAGGAATACCTTCAAAAATATAAAATGCCCAAACTATCAGAAGACCGGTTAAAGATCTTAAATAACCCAATTTCAGAAAAGGAAATGGAACTAGCAGTAAAAGAGCTACCAAAGAAAACTCCTGGTCCTGATAGATTCACAGGAGAATTCTATCAAACTTTTAAAGATTAGTACCAATACTATACAAATTATTCTAAAAACCTTAGAAAGAAAACACTCCCACCAGAATCCCTTTATGAGGCAAATATGGTCCTAATTATTACCTAAACCAGAAAAAAAGATACAATAAAGAAAGAAAACTATAGACCATTATCATTAATGAATATTGGACTCAAAATTTGTAAACAAAACCCCATTAAACAGACTAGAGATTTGTGTACGAAAATATTCATTGTGACCAAGTGAGATTTATACCAGGAATACAAGGAGGGTTCCACAGCACTCTTTTATGCTAAAAACCCTACAAAATATAATCATAGAGGAATCTCTTTTAATATAATATATCCTTTCTAAAACTCAAAACAAGCATCATATACATTGTGGACACACTAGAATCTTTTCCAATAAATATATGAGTGAAATTTATTTTCCAATAAATACATAATGCAATCTTCCACACTATTATTTGATGTAGTTCTGGAAATACTAGTAAAAGCAATACAAAAGAAAGAAAACAAAGGCATAAAGATAGGTAAAGAAGAGATTACAACTCTCCCTATTTGCTGATGGTATGTATCAAATTTCCTGTAAGTATTTGGTATCTAAGATATATAAATTAATTCACATTTGTTTATTCATTCACATATACATATATGTATGCATATGTGTGTGTCTGTGAATGACTAATAGCCATTCCCTAATAGATAAGTGGTCAACTACTATGAACAAACAGTTCTCAAAAAGAGTTGCAAAATATTCACAACTATGTGGGATAGTGCTCCATATCACTAATAATAACAAGAGAAATGCAAAATTTAAAAACCCTCAAGTTTCATCTCATACCCTGAAGGCTGGCAAAGATGAAAAAATACTAACAATAGTGAATGTTGGAGGAATTGTGGAAAGATAGGTGTACTAGTGCATTGTTGATGGATTGATTGATGAAATACTACAACCATTTCAGAAAGCAATTTGGAATTATGCACATAAAACTACTAAAATGTCCATAATCTTTAAACCAGAGACACCTTTATTGGACTTATATTCCAAGGAAACCAACAATAAGAAATCCCCATATACTCCAAAATATTTATAATAGCATTTTTTGTGATAGGTAAGAATTGGAAAAAGTAAATGCATATCAACTGAGGAATATCTAAACAAATTATGGTTGAGTTGTTTCAGTCATGTTCAACTCTCTGTAATCCTATTTGGAGGTTTCTTGGCAAAGATACTGGCGTGGTTTGCCATTTCCTTCTCCAGCTCATTTTATGCCCCGGCCTGCGGGGCACAACATGGACCCTAGAAGAGAAAGAGGGACAGGGGACAAGAAACACGAAGAATGGAGACAAGACAGGCTTTCTGATCAAGTCTCCTTTATTGAATGCAAGGGCATGAGTATATAAGGAAGTAGAGGATTTCCACAGGTAGATAGGCCGCAGGATGTTCCAGTGAGATAAAACATTCCAGGAAACGGTATGCAAGGAAGTTGGCCAGCCACGAAATGTTCTGATAAGATATTGCAAAACATGACCAGGTGTTATCACAAAATACTAGAATTTCCCACTGGCCCCCAACAGGTCCCCCTTCTTTATTAATTAAAGAGG
>CM053586.1:218999355-219033424 GCA_028646515.1 Pseudochirops corinnae | reverse complement strand
GCAGTTGGGAGATCCATCCTGCCCTACCGAAAAGTGACATAGGAGAGAATAGACCAGGGCGGGGGGGACACACTGGGATGGCTGTTTCAGGGCGGTGGGTGGGGGAAAGAGGGGGAGAAAATATGTAAATCAAAATCTTGTGGAAATGAATAATGCAAACTATAATAAAATTTAATTAAAAAAATAAAGAAAAGGAATGATGTGTACAAAAATATTTATAGCAGCTTTTTTGTGATGACAAAGAATTCGAAATCTGGGGGCTGCTCATGAAATAGGAGATAGCTGAACAAGTTGTGGTATATGATTGTGATGGAATGCTATTGTGCTATAAGAAATATTGAGCAGGATACTTTCAGAAAAACCTGTAAAGACTTACATGAACTGATATAAAGTGAAGTCAGCAGAACACTGTACACATTATAAGCAATGTTGTATAATGATCAACTGTGATTTACTTAGCTTTTCTTAGCAATACAATGATCCAAGCAATTCCAAAGGACTTATGATGAAAAATGCCATCCACCTCCAATAAAAGAACTAATGATATCTGAATGCAGATCAAAGTTGTTTAAACTTTCTTTTAGTTTATTTATTTTTGGTTTGTGTTTTCTTTTGCAACATGTCTAATATGGAATTGTTTTGCATAACTGCATGTATATAACATATCAAATTGCTTGTCTTCGCATGGTGGGGGGAGAGGGCAGAAAGGGAGAGAGAATTTGGAAATCAAAATTTTTAAAAATGAACATTTTTAAAAATTAAATTATTTATTTTTAGTTTTCAATAATCACTTCCGTGAGTTTTAAATTTTATCCCTCTTCCTCCCCTCTCCCTCTCCAAGACAGCTTGCAATCTGATATGGGCTCTACACATACATTCCTATTAAACACATTTTCACATTAGTCATGTTGCATAATATGATTAATATAATGTAATTAACATAATAATGTAATTATAATGAATAGGAAAAACCATCTAAAAGAAAAATAAAACAAAACAAAAAAGAAAATCGTCTGCTTCATTCTGCATTCCAATTCCATAGTTCTTTCTCTGTATATGACTGGCATTTTCCATCATGCATTCTTTGGAATTGTTTCAGGTTCTTGCATTGCTGAGAAGGATTAAGACTATCACAATCAGTCCTCAAACACTGAGGCTCTTACTGTGTACAATGTTCTCCTGGTTCTTCTCCCCTCAAAAAATGAGTGTTAAAAATTGTTTTTACATGTAATTGGGAAAAATAAAATACTTGTAAAAAACATTTTAAAGTGAGCATAAGGGGAAAATAGCTAGGATAAAGGAGAGTTTAACAATAGAATGTAAGTCCTGAGGTCAAATAGAAGAGGGGAAGAGGACAGAAAGGAATGTAGGTGAGGAGTAGTAGAGAGAAATAATTTTTGCCTTAAAAAATATTGACTTTAAAAAACCCCAGGATATGGAGAACAGGAGCTGGTAGTTTTCTCAACCTACTATGGGCAAACAAAACAGTCAATTAATATCCCCACCCTTCAGGATCTTGCGATGCCTAAACATAGTCAGTTCCAGGGCAGGGTCATTAGCTTCCCAAGCTTGTTGTTCCCAAACACAGGAGTTTGGGGGTGTTGCTTCCAAGTAAAAGAGCATTGTATCTTGACATCTGGGTTAGTAAATAACTCAAGTTCTTATCTTTCTGGTTGAACTGAACACTCTGTATTCTGGTCACAAGAATGGAGGGGGCAGAGAATTATACCCAGAAAACACTCTCTACCTTGAGCAGGCATTGGCTCTGAATATGCCTCGAGGAGTTTAAAGTCTAGTAACTGTAGGATTGCAGGGGAGAACTTTCCAGGAACTCACTCCCCCACACATACCCCTTCTCTTTGTCCTATCTGATAATGCACCTAGCAGAAGCTTACCGTATGCTGAAATATCTTAGTGAGTTTGGGGATATGACTCTATAGAATTTGTTTTAAGGCAGAATAAGAATTAAAATCTGTAAAAGTTTCAGGAGAAATGTTTAGATCACTTTCCCCCTGAAGTTTGATTTTTATTTTATTTTATTTTATTTTTGTGAAATGAAGGAAGACAGCTAGTTTGAAAATAATGCCAGGAGGAAGGAAAAAAATCGGTATGTGGTTTGCATTTTACAGTGGCCTCTCATTAACCCTTCCTTGACCGTGAAAAGGGAAAAAAATTGTTTAAATCAGAGAGCAACTTAAAAATGAGTAAAATTTAATTAAGTAATAGAAATGGTGATTTAAATCAAAAAGACTCCCGTGATAAGAGACCCCAGATTCCAATTCAGAGAGCCCTTTTCTAACCCCTGTCCCAGATGAGAGACCCCCTGAATCCTTCCCCACCCCAGCAGAAAGAGCCCCTTTCTGACCTTTATCCCAGATCAGGGACCTCCTATGCCCCTCATCCTAGCTCAGAGATTCCCTTCTGACTCCCACCTCAGCTCAGAGACCCCCAGTGATGCCTCTAGTTCAAAGACCCTCCCCCTTTGACCCTATTAACTTCTCTCATTTTAGATCAGGCTCCCAAATAAAGGTGCTAGACAAAAAAAAAATCCATTTAAATGTAGGGAAGCCTTTAGTTATATTCTGGACTCAGAAATTTATTAGTTGTGTGATCTTAAGCAAGTTCCTCAATTTCCTGATCTGTAAAGACAAAAGTAGTAATGGTACCCACCTCTCAGGATTGTTATGAGAGTCAAATGACTGTGAAGTGCTTAATCCATGGCTGGCACATAGTAAGCACTATACAAACGTTGAGGACAAGGACAATAATGAATTACTACAACTATTTCTTTAATTGAGTGCAGTTACATCCTGGATTTTAGATGTGACTAGTATAGAATGCCAAAGGTAGTAAGAGTAATGATTTCCTACATAAAATAATTTGGAAAATGAATTGAGCTGAATTGAAGTCATCTGACTGGTAATAAGTTTTGTTTCATGTTTTAAATGATATTGTGCATGTGTAGCACCCGTGTGATATTCACAGCCCCTATAGTGGTTATGAATATGCTGGTGAAATTCTGAATCACAAAATATAACAAACTTTCCACAAGGAAGACAGAACCAAAACACTTATTCAGACACCAGAAAGCTGAATCTCAGCAACAGAAAGTCAAATCCATCATAGCAACAAAGAAATTTATACACGATAACAATGCAGAGGGCACCACCATCCCCAAGCCTTCTCCCCGCTAGGACCTCCCCACCAACATTCACAGCTTACTGCCTGCTTCCTCTCTCTCCCTCTGCTCTAACTATTCTGACCAACTTCCTCTGGGCTCTGCTGCACCCTTCCTACTCCACCTGCTCAACAAGCGCCTCCCACCACAGACTCATGTGACTCAGGTTTCCACATGACTCAGTCACCTGGGCCTATTAATGCATGAGAAAGATATGAGACCTTTATGGAAGAAACTTGCTGTAGAGATTTCGTTACTTGTTTTCCTTCTAATTTTAACTGCTTAATTGTATTTAGTTTCATTTAGCTCTTAGTTTTCATGCAAAAACTTTCATAATTTCACATAATCTCTTTGTCACCACTTTTTTTTCCCTTATCCCCCTTGATATTCTTGACCTTTTTTCCTTCCATATGAATTTTGTTAATGTTTCTTCTAGTTCTATAAATTAAGTTTGGTAGTTCCATTGGCATGGCAATGGATTAAGTAAATTAGTTTTAGTAGTAGTAGTATTTCTATTATACTGGCTTAACCTATATTTCTCTAATTATTTGGTTCCTCCTTATTTCTGCAGTTTTTTACAGTTGGATTCATATACTTCATGGATGTAACTTAGTAGATACACTCTGAAATATTTGATACCTTTTGTAGTTATTTCAAATGGAATTTCTCTTCCTAGCTCTTCTTGACAGGTTTTGTTAGTAATGTAAATGAATGCCTATGATTTATGTGGGTTGATTTTATGCCTTGAAATTTTGATAAATTTATCAATTATTTCAATTAATTTATAGTTAACTCTTTAGGATTTTCTAAGTATATTTTCTAAGCAAAATCATCTGCAAAAAGCGATAATTTTGCTTCTTCTCCGCCAATGCTTTTGCCCTTGATTTCTCTTTCTTTTCTTACTGCTATAACAGTTCTAGCACTGTGTTAAATCATAGTGTGATAATGGATGTCCTTGGTTTACCTCTGATCTTGCTGCAAAGGCCTCTGACATTTCCCCATTGCATATAATGTTTTCTCTTGGTATTGGAAAAATGTTATTTACTATATTAAAGAAAGTTCTATTTATCTATATGATTTCTAGTGCTTTTTAATACAAGTGGGTGATGAATTTTATCAAAAGTTTTTTCAGCATTTATGATAGAATCATGTGGTTTTAATATTTACGTAATTAACATGGCTTATTCTATCTATAGTCTTCCTCATATTGAACTAAGAATTCTAGGTGTAAATCCAACCTGGTAATAGTGTATAATCTTTCTAATATGTTATTATATGTTTTAATCTTTCTAATATGTTATTATAACTTATTTGCTAAAATTGTGCATCTTTTTGGGGATACTGGTCTATAATTTCATATCATTGTAATATGTAATTTTTATAGAATATAATAATATGTAATTTAATAATAATATAATTATAAAATGTAATAGTATTTAATTTTTATATAATTTTTAGGGATATCGGTCTATAATTTTATTTCTCTACTTTGTCTCCCCCTGGTTTAAATACCAAAATCATATTTATATTATAGAAAGAGGTTGAAAGCTTGTCTTCTTTTCCTCTTATTGCAAACAGTTTGTAAAACATTAGAATTAACTGTCCTTTGAATGTTTGCTAAAATTCACTTGTGCATCCATCTGGTCCTACAGTTTTGTTTTTCCTGAGTTCGTTTATGGCTTTTCCAATTCTACCCCCTGTTCCCCACCCTTAAGTATTAGGTTATATAAATAATCTTCTTCCTCATTTATTAACCTCAGTATTTTATATTTTTGTAAGTATTCATTCATTTTCTCTAAATTATCAGTTTTGTTAGCATATAGGCAAAATAGTTTCTAATAATTTCCTTTATTTCCTCTTCAATTGTTATGAATTTTTTTTCATTTTTGATAGAAGTTTGATTTCTCTCTTTTAAAAATTGGACTGTTTATTAATTGTTGAAAAATCAGCTCTCAGATTCATTAGTTCAATGGTTTCATTACTTTCAGTTTTATTAATCATTTATTTAATTTTCATATTTTATTTAATTTTTCTTTCTGGCTTATTTAAGGGTGTTTTGTTTGTTTTTAAGTTTTTTAGCTGTGCCAAAATTCATTGATTTGTTCTTTTTCTTTTATTGATGAAAGTGTTTAGTAATACAAAATTTCTCCTAAGAAGTGCTTTAGCTGTGTCCTATATGTTTTATTATATTGTTTCATTCTTGTCATTTAAATTGATTATTAATTACCCAGAAACCCTGTCCCTTAGGTTTTTTCTTTCATTAATCAGTTAGAAGGGAGTGAACGTGAAAGATGTTGGGGAGGCAGAATGAATAAGATTTGGCAACTTATTGGTTATAAGGACAAAGGAGATTGAGAAATCAATGATAATACTGAGGTGAACTTGAGTGTGCATAATCCTAGAGTTGTTTTTTGATTTTTCTTTCTTTCTCCTTTCTCATATTCAATAAATTTCCAGGTTCTATAGATTCCCTTTCAATAATATCTCTCAAATCAACTCCTCTCTATCCTTCACTGCCTCTGTTCTAGAACTGAACCCTGTTACCACCAAAGAATCCTATCATCGCCAATAAGCCTGTCCCAAGTAGCTTCTTTATAGATATTGCTTCCTCCACCATCTCCCCCTTCCAATCCATTACACACACATACATATACATATATTTTTTTTTTCATGTATAGATCTTGTCACATCCCTCCTTCACTCAAAAATCTTCAGTGGTTACTTAGTGCCTTCTGAGTAAAGTTCATGCACATGGCCCTTGAAACTGAAGAAACCACAAGAGACTAATTTAAAGCCACAAAATGATGAGGTATAGACCCAAATTTTGCCCTACACTATAGTCATGACTGTCCACACCCAATGGGGGTTTGAGGAGGGTGTCCAGAAATCTCAAAAATATTTCCCTTCTTAAGGGGAGTTCAAGTATCCCTAGAATATCAGGATGTTGCCTGTCTACCTCAAGCTTGTTTCTCTTCAGAAAAGAGCCCAAAACACAGAGTTCTATTATGAATCTGGAGCATTAGAGGACCCTGGGAAAAGGCAAGACTCACCATAAAGGTAGCAGAACAGTGTGAATTGTTAACTGGGCTACTGTGAGTAGTTTAGGTGTCTTCTACATTTTCTATGGGGCCGAATAAAGGATGTCCTGTACCAAAGGCTGAATTGAGTGCTGGATCTAGGGACTCTTTTTCTCCACATCCGCAGAGATCTACACGATCTATATTTAGAGATTCCCCAAGGGAAAATCTGGGTGAGGTTTAATGGTCAGGACGCCAGAAAATATAATCAACATTACCTTCTATAGTCTCCATCCTCTGAAAAAAGCAGGGCCACATGATGGAGGCTCCTTCTACTGCTCTGGGGATTACTGGCCGCAAAGAACAATTAGGGCTAATAATGCAGCACATACCTTTCATTTTATGGGATTTTAACTTTGCAAAGCCCTTTTGCCCTCTATCATTATATCACCCCAACGGCCACCTGAGTGAGGTAAGCAGGTTTAACCCATGAGGGAACTGGTCAAACAACTTGCAAAAGGTCACACGACCCATTAGAGAGGGGAGCAGAGCTGGAGCTGGACTCTGGGTCCCCTGACTCAGCCCTGAGCTCATCTCACTAAGGGAAAGCTGATCCTGGGGAAGGAAGAGGCCCAGCTACCTGAGGCATCGCTCCAACTTGCTTCATTCCGTTGACGAGTCTGAGGTCAAGTCCCAGTCAGAGATGCGCAGAGAAAAAGCTGGGGCAGGAGCCCCAGGCTGCGGGAGCGGAGGAGTGGCAGCGACCAGGCTTCATTCAGTCTTCCCAATACAGCCGTGCTTGCAAGCACCTAACTCCAAAGTCAAATAAAGAACCCACTGGTAACTGTCCATCAGTCTACCTTCCTGGCCCTCGGATAGAGCTGCCCAGTGTACTCAAGCAGCACTGGGCGCCAATGGGGCCTCGGCAGGAAAGGCATCAGATATGGCCGTGAGGTCTCCCACAACTTCCTGAGTCCCAGGAGAGTCCATCCGTGGGCTTTCTCCTCTTGGTTCTCGCTTCATCCTTGGACCTTGCCAGCATCCCAGGAGAAGTCTGCGTCCTAGCTAGGGGAGCTTATTCCGGAATAGGAGAGGGAGTCAGGAGGAAAGTTGATGGGGAAGATGGACTGAGTCCAATGGTGCAGGTGTTTTTTAGGGGAGGGATTTAGGTGGGCGGAGCCTGAACTAAGTTCCAGAGACCCAGAGCTTTTGCAGGCGGCAGGTGGATCAGGTTCATTTTGTCTGGTGGATTCCTGATGGCTTATTGTTGGTGAGTGAGAATGTGGGCGGTGTGGGGCTTGGAGGGGGATAGGAGAAAGTTGGAGGAGGAAGTGTGGGCTACAGAGGCAGTGATTGCCTTTTTCTAAGAATCTCGGGGTTTACAGCCGTTAAGGTGCCTCTAAAAACCAACTATTTCAGACCTTCATTTTCTAGAGGAGGAAACGGTCCGGGCGAGGGGAAATTGGCTTGGCCTAGCTCAAACCACCAATAAGTAGAAGGGACTGACCCTGAGGTGCCCTGCCTTGTGTTACTTTTCCCATTACTTCCCTCTACCACCTTGGTGAATGGAATATGGGCAATGACGGGTAAAAAGTCTCTGGAGTAGACAGGTGCTGCGCTTTCGGAAGTAAGGAGAACTAACAACCGACCTGGAGGGAATAGAGTCCAGCGCCCCTCGGATTTTTACCGAAGCTAACAGTCTTCTCTCCCCACCTCCCCCAACTCCCGCAAAGAACTCTCCTTTTGGAACGCTCTAGCCCGTTTCAAAGTTCTTTTTTGTCCGTAACGTTCAGTTCTGAGAGCTCAAATTCGTTGCTATGTCCGACTTGGAGCGCTCCCTTGAGAACGTTAAATTTGGGAGTTTTCACCTAGAATCTACTCATCCTTCGCAGTATCAGACCTTTTGCACCCGCGTCCGCCCAGTTCAGAAAGCTGAGAAGAAAAGTGCTACCTGGTAGGACCAAACGAAGCCCCTGCCACCAGCCGCCCCCTTTTCTGTGTCTTCTGAGAACCCTCTGGGCTTAGAGAGTCTTCTGCTTCAGCCCTAGAAAAGAAAATATCCCCTCGGTCCCTGTGCTCACCCCTCACAACAGTCTTTTCCTCCTCTCTATCTAATTTATTTATCCATACCTGAGGAGAGAGGATGAGGATATGGGCATCAGCTCCACTTTCTGGGTAGTGTGGGGCAAGGGCAAGGTTTTATTGGTATTTATTTATCTGGTATTATAGGATTCAAGAGACTTGAGCTGCATGCCAGCCCTGGGAGGCAGTTCCCAGTCCCAGATGACAGTTTCCTTCTCTGTAAAGGTTTTTTCTAGCTTTATGACTGAACCTGTTTCCTCATCTGTATAACCATGATAATTATCTCTTCCCTGTTTGCCTCCTCCAAGCCTCTCAAGAAGACTGCATGAGAGATTTTACCCTAGGTTGTAGACATTTTCTTTGAAACTGGGCAAGTTCTGTCACAGAATCTGAGCTGGAAAAATATCCAAGGCTATATAATAATATAATGATGATGATGAAGATATCATTTACATAATGCTTTAAGGTTTTGCAAAATAATGTAATCTCCTTTGATCTCTTCCAAACTAATTATCTGAACAAGAATTCCTTCTCCCACCTCTCCAACTAAGGGTCTTCCAACCTCTGCTTGGAGTTCTCCAGGGAAGAGGAGCCTACCATCTCCCAGGAAACCCATTCTAATTTAAGCTTGCTCTGACTGTTAGAAAAATTTTCCTTATATAGGTTTAAATCTGCCTCTCTGCAACAGATATCCATTGTTCTTAGTCCTGCCTTTGGGGCCTACAGAACAAGCTTAATCCCTTGTCCACAGAATAGTTCTTTAAGTATTTGAAGACTGCTGTCTTGTTCTCCCCCAAGCATTTTTCTCTAGGTTAAATGTTACCAGTTCATTCAGTATGTCTCAAGCCTTTCACTAATATCCTTTCTAAAATATGGTACCCGCATCTAAGCACAATACTACAGATGAGGTCTGAGCAGCGTGCAAAGGGACTCTTACTTCTTGAGTTTGACATGGTGTTCATGCAGCCTAAAGTCACATGAACTTCTTTGGCTCTCATGATAAAGCAAAGTATTGGCTTCTAGTTGAACCTATAGGTCTCGAAAATCCCCATATATCTTCCAGATAAACTGCCCTCTTTGAGCCTTCCACTGTGTACTGTGAAGCAATTTATTGAAACAAATATTTACATCTGCCTCTGTCAAATCCCATCTAATAAAATTTTACCCATTTAGCCCATTGCAGTCTTTCTGGATCACTGCATGTTAGCTCTGTCCTGCAATTGCTCATTTGATAAGTATCCTGTCTGTTCCTTCATCCAAGTCATTGATAAATGTATTTAATAGAACCAAGGACAGGATCCCTGGGGTACTCTACTAGAGCCCCCTCTGTCCAAATTGATATCATGGCTCTAATGATTCCTCAGTGGATCCACACATTTCAGTCAATTCCTGATCCACCAAACTGTCCTATCTTTATTGACCTCAAAGGGTGAAAAATTCGGAGATAAAGACCCCCTGAAAATGTCTATTCAGCTTTAAAGGTGTAAGGTAGCAATGTCAAATACATAGCCTGTGGCCCACAACACTCCTGAGGGCTGCCCAAACAGATTAAAATGTAATTGGGATGAAATGAGCCGAGAACCAAGAGAACAGCATATTGTTTTAAGAACCACTTTGACTAAATAAGTTATTTTGTCTATTATAAATACCCAAATTAACTATAAAGGATATATGAAGAAAGATGCTATATGCATCCAGAGAAAGAACTGACCAATAGAAGCATGCAGAGAATAATTTTACATACATACATACATGTGTTTGTGTCTAAGGGTAGCCATCTCTAGGGTGAGGGAAGGGAAGAAAAAATGAGAAAAAAAGAAATTTACATGATAATTTTGTTATGTGTTTGAAAGAAAAAGCAAATTGTGTATAGTAGATTTGCACTTTCATGTGTAATCATCTTTTTTATTATATTATGTTATGGAAATACTTGTTTAATTCTATAAATTAAAAAAAATTAAAGATCAACCTATATAAGATATAGGCTATCTTTTGCTATTAGTGTAATTGATTAATCAAGAAAATGAAAAATGTCATTGGGAAATATTTAACAAAATAGATAGAAATACAATAAAAATAGATATTACATTTAAAAACTAAGCCAACATGTGACTCACAGAGATCCTTATATATGGTTTAGTGGCCCCATTTCTATTTGAGTTTGACACCAGTGGTGGAAAAGGTTAAAAATCTTAGAGCTAATACTTATGTCTCCAACTTCAGTTATATCCAGGGCTTCTCACTCCCAGGTGCTGCGTGCACATTTTCCAGACAGATGGAAGGTGATGTTCTGCTATTTTTCCTGTGCCCAATATTTTTGTTCAGGTCCCCCAAGGACAGGGCTCCAGTCTTTGTCATTTGCATTGCTCAGACTCTAGGCAATTAATTAGACACTTAGTCCAAGTTCTGTGAAGAGTAGACAAACCTCTAAGGTAAGATGTTGTTTCTTTCTTTCAACAGCTGGAAATCCCTGAAGCAATGGATCCATCTCAAATGGTTACTGGTGTTTTCCCTTTTGTTGGTGTGTGGTCTTTTCTTGCAAGTCTTCAGAAATCTCCAGAAACCCCAGGAAAACCTGTGGAAGTCAGACTTTCCACCTCCCTTTGCCTTGAAGTTATTGTCTCAGGAGAAACTCAGGAAACTCTTTAACTATGATGGACTCTGGTAAGATGTTGCCCCATACCCCACTTCTCTCTCCTGAGTTCTGCTCATTCACTGGATAGTTTTTCAGTGGTTCTCAACCTGTGGGTTGTGACCCCTTTGGGGGTCGAATGACCCTTTCACAGGAGTCGCCTAAGACCATCGGAAAACACATATTTCTGATGGTCTTAGGAACCGAGACACCGCTCCTCTATCTGTCTCCAGGCGGGTCAGCCCACCTGCAGATATGCCCACATAGGAGTGTTAAAGGGTCCCGGCATTAGGAAGGTTGAGAACCACTGGTTTTAAATGATACATTTATAGTTGCAAGGGCCTTCAAAGACCAATTAATCCCTTTTCATTTGGAAGATCTGGACACTAAAAATGAAAGAGGTTTTTAGTACCTAGCCCAAGGTCATAGAGGTAGTAAAAGGCAAAGTCAGGATTCAAACCCTGGTCTTCTAACTCTAAATGCAATGTTGGATGATCATCCATCTTTTCTAGGTAACCAAGACCAACTCTGTGTCACCCTCCTCTTTGACTTGCTTCCAGTCCTAAAGTTCTTTATTTTAGAGATCATATCATTGTAGACCAGATGTTTGAGCTGAACTGGAATCACTGATCATCCTTAACAAGATATTAAAGGAATACTGGGAATAACCAGGGCCAGGAAAATTCACACCTCATCAAAGATCTAGCTTTGTCTTACCAAGCTACTCTTGGGCATACTCTATATTCTCTTCTCAGTTAAAAAAAAAAATTATTCCCTGCAAATTACATTAGGGTGCTCTTGTCACAGCTTAAAAGATATGCAATCTTAAAATCCAAAGTCCTTTGTGAAGGGCTAGATTTCCCTTATTCAGTCCTCTTTGTGCCAGTCCAGTGATTTAGACGTAGGGTTAAAATGCAATAAGGCAAAAAAAAACGTGCTAAGGCACTTGTGAACCATTAAATGCAATAAGAATAACTTTTCTAGTGACAAGGGTAAGAAGGCTAGGTAAGGATACCTACCATTTCTAAGGTTAAGGAGACAGTAAGTTAGACAAAATGACTATTTCCCTCTGTTTCTGTGTTCACTAGAGTAATCAGCAATGACAGGTCAGGAAAAAAAAAAACCTTCCTTATTAAAAGAAAACATTTGACACCAACTTCCCATGGGTTACACCTTCTATACCTCAGGCAAGAAAGCATCTCCACCCTCTAAAGCAGTGGTTCTCAACCTTCCTAATGCCTTGGGGCACTTTAATACTTGTATCTAGGTGTATCTGCATGTGGGTGGACCCGCCTGGAGCAGTGAGAGGGAATAGAGGATTCCTAAAACCATTGGAAATATGCATTTTCCCATGGTCTTAGGCAATCCCTGTGACCCCTGTGAAAGGGTTGTTCAACTCCCAAAGGGATCGGGACCCCTAGGTTGAGAATCGCTGCTTCAGAGTGTTCTGGTATCAAACCTTATAAGAATAAGGCCCTGGGGGACAGCTAGGTGGCACAGTGAATAGAGTCAGGAGTACCTGAGTTCAAATCTGGCCTCAGACATTTGACATACTTACTGTGTGACCTTAGACAAGTCACTTAACCCCAGTTGCCCTGCCCCCCCCAAAACCAAAACAAATAAAAACAAGGCCCAGGAAGAAGGGGGCATCTCAGATCATGAGGAAGATCTAAGGTCTCCTTCATTAGAGGGGACCATGGACCCTTTCATAAAGTGCCATTGGCTTAGAGCTCTGCCTCAATTTGTTTTATTGTAGGTTGGACAATTTTAATCCCCACAGGGGAGCAGTGTCATGCTTGAGGCTATACATCGTCACTCACACATAGAGTAACAGAATGAGTTTAATAAAGTATTCTAGGTATCCACTTCCACTCAAAATCATACCCCCAAGTATGTTTTTATATTTTTTTTTCTAGTCAACCAGAGGACACAGGTGGCTAAAAACAAAGACACAGAATGAAATAACATAGAAAAGTAGCAACAGAACCTTGCCCTCCAATCCTTATAATCCAAGAGTACACTCTTCCAACAGGCACCGTGAATGGGAAGAGTGGGTGTGTAGGGAACATATTTCAGTCGGCCAATCAAAAAGCATTTATGAAGTGTTTAGTGTGACCCAGGCACTGTGGTAAGTGCTAGGGATACAAAGGCAAAAAGCTATGATCCTGGTTTCTCAGGAAGCTCACACGCTAGTGGGGAAGACAACATGCAAACAACTTAGTATGCACTCTTGTGTATATTCCGTTTAAATGAAAAGTGTTCTCAGAGTGAAGGCATTAGAATTGGAAGACAATGTTGAAAGGCCTCCTGAAGCAGGGGGGGTTTAATTTGAGGATACCAGGAAAGCCAGGGGGAGACAGAGATGCAGAGAATTCTGGGGATGGAATGTTCATGGGAGCGCCTGGCCAAGCACAGCTGTTGAAGAGTGCACAAATAGGAAATACATGTTGTTGGTCAGTCATTTTCCTTTGTGTCTGACTCTGTGATCCCTTTCAGAATTTTCTTGGCACAGACAGCGGATTGTTTTGCTATTTCCTTTTCCAGCTCATTTGACAGATGAGGAAACTGAGGCAAGCAGGGTTAAGTGACTTGTGAAAGGTGACAGTTAGGAAGTGTCTGAGGCCAGATTTGAACTCAGGAAGATGAGTCTTCCTGACTCCAGGTTTGGCGTTCTATTTGCTGAGCCAGAAATATGTGTACTCAGAACAAATGCAGGAGAGATTGAAGTCTCTTATGCTATAGGACAACCATTGTGTTCTGGTGATGTTATCATGCAGCTGTCACCAGTCTGATTCTGACTGGGTGTGGCTCATCTTCTGAGTGCATTATTTCATGACCATCTAGGTGACCCTTGATGATTGATGAGTCTCTTGTCTAAACTGGGTGTTGCACGGTTGGTCTTGCAGCATTTAATGCTCTTATCTGTGTTTAATCTCTGCTGGGCACAGTTTCCTGCTAAGGAATTCTGATGTTCAGCTCGTCTAGGATTATACTTCTGGCTAATATGGGAGAAAGTTGTGGGGGAAGGAATAGGAAATCAGAGGAGGATTTGAGCTAAGTAGGAAGAAAGAAATCATTTTAGCATCTTGGATGGATTTGAACTAGCAAAGCAGGGCAGAAGTTGAAATTGGGGAGACAAAAAACTTGATAAAATTTGGAAGAAATTGAAGAAAAGTTAAAAGAAAACAATCTCCAGGTCCAGATCCTGGTTAGATATCTACTTTCAGGCTGTACAAAGCAAGAGCAATGACAATTAAAGAGGATATAAGAGGATTAAAGAGGATAAAGCTAGACTAGGAAGTAGAGGTTGAAGTGATAGATGAGAAGCAGGAGGAGAAGGTAGATGACAAGACCAGGCAAGGCAAGATAAGTAAGAAAACATTTGTGGAACAATTATGGGGCTTAAGTAAATTGACAAAATGTATTAGTGGGTGGGCCAAATTGGTTGTAAAAACATTTTAAGTGCTTTAACCAGATGCTTTGGGTTGAGATGTAAGCTACCATAATTAGTTTCAAGAAGTAAAAATCTCAACCATTCTGGATAGTAGGGGAAATGTGTGCATCATCTTGGATCGTGGTGTGATGCTTTTATTTCTACTGCAGTCCAGATGGCTGTAATCAGCTAATGGGTCAGTCCACTACTGGGTTAGTTAATCATGTGGCTGGGCTTTGGCTGGCTGTTCTCACTGACCTTGGCTGCTGTTGCTAGTGATTCTGGTAGCCAATGGGACCCCTCTTAGCTTTGATGTATTGTCCAATCTCACTGGTCACCTGGGAGCTCCACTCTAGGGATAATCATTCACCTAAGATCAGAACAGAATTAGCACAAAAGATGGAGAAGAGGCTTGTGTTCACAGACACATGGTGGCTAAGTGGGAGATAGGGCAGTTACTTCCCTTGTGCTTCCCAGTAGTTCATGGGAGTTCTTGCCTCACACACTTCCAGGAAGGAAATGAAAGAAAAGGAGGCTGAGGTAGAAGCATATAAATCTTTCTGTATTTGAGCCGTTTCAGTTCAGTACCTCTTGAGTCACTGATTCCTAAGCTCATAGCCAGCCAAAAGCAACACAGCACAACACAGCCCCCAAATCACTTACGGACAAAAGTATCTCACCAAGGCTCCTTACATAATTAGATCAGAAGCAGGACAAGGAGTATCTATCTGTACATTCTATGTATAATTCAGCATAGTGGTTCAGTGGATAGAGTACTAGGCCTGGGATCAGGAAGACCTGAGTTCAAATTCAGCCTCATACACTTATTAGCTGTGTGACCCTGAGCAAGTCACTTTCTTCATTTGTTTCTTTAGCTGTAAAATGGGGATAATAATAACATTTACCTCCCAGGGTTGTTGTGTGGATCAAATAAGATAATTGTGAAGTGCTTGATAATTGATAATTGTTAAGTGCTATATAAATGTTAATTATTATTATTAACTTATATTCTAAGGATAATCACACATAATTACAAATTTAATAACTTAAAAGAAATAGATGACTTCTTAAAACAATAAAATGTCATAATTGACAAGTCTAAGAAATAGTTGAACTAAATAGAACCATCAAGACCTTATGGAAGGAGAAATTCCAGAGCTCATGAAAAAAAAATCATAGCTGAAAAAAAGGAACTGGGTTCAAATGGACTCTCAAGTTAATTATCCCAAACTTTTAAAGAACAAGTAACTCTAATCTCATGCAGGTTCTTTCTAAACACAAAGGAGAAAGTAGCCATATCCTTCTATGAGGAAAACAGGATTTTGATTGCTAAACTAGGCAAAGATTAGACTGAGAAAGAAAACTAAAGGTCATTGCAATCATAAATAGCAGTGAAAATGATAAATAAAATACTAGCAAACTGATTAAGTGATAAAGAAAAATTATCTGTTAGGATGACATAGAATTTGTCATTTGAACGCAAAGATATTTTAATAGCAGGAAATAAACATAAATCTTAGCAACAAGAGAAAAATAAAAATAAAGATGGCATGATTATACAAAGAGATGCAGAGAAAATCTTTGATAAAAGTAGAGTAGTCATTTATATTAAGTTTAAAGATGCTAAAAATGTGGGAATAGGAGGATCTGTTCAAATATGGCAAAAAAAAAATTCAAAACCAAACACGTTGTTGTTTTAAAATATAATTATTGCTAACTTTGCAAAAACCATCGAATAGAAATAATGAGAGAAAATATCCCTGCTTTAAATTATGCTTTAGTAGCCAGCATGAAAAAAGAAATGAATAGCATAAGCATAGACATTAAAAAGCTGAAATATCCCTCTATTTGCATATGGCATGATTGTATCCTTAGAAAACTCAAATTACTCAACAAAAATCTAATTGCACTAAGACACAACTTTGGCAAAGTAGCAAGATATACAGTTAAGCCATAAAATTATACACACACACACACACACACACACACACACACACACACACACATATATTCCTACATACCACCAGCAAAATAAAGAGAATTACAGAGAAATTACTTTTGCAATAACAAGAACTGCATCAGATAATTGGTTTTTGTTGTATGAAGACATAGAAAAAACATCTAAATATGAATTTAAGAGAAATAAAGGAAGAACCAGACAAAGGACTCTTCCCCGCCTGTCAAAACTTCCCGAAGTGTTGGCCATGTCAAGCTACAGAAAGCCATGGCTTTGAGCACTGATTCAGCCATAGAATCAGAGAACATGAGATCTTGCATCTCATGATGCAAGGATCTCAGAGCCATCTAGTCCATCCCACGAACAAAAAGAATCCCTACTGTGACATAGCCTACAAGTGGTCATCCAGCCTTCAACTTGAAGACCTCCAAGGCAGAGAAAGCTACAACCTCTGGAAACAGCCCATTCCATTGGAGATTGGGGAGTTCTTTCCTGATTGGTCTAAATTTTCTTTTTTCCAACTTTCACCCCTTGCTTCTGGTTCTGCCCTGTGGGTCCACTTGTCCCTTCTCCCTTCAAATACTTGATAACAATGAACCCACTGAGTCTTCTCTTTACTAGTCTATCCATGTTCTTTCATCATATCTTCATATGATATGGATTCAAGGTCATTGGCCATGCTGGTTGCCCCTCTTTGAACATTCTCTGATTTATCAATGTCCCTCCTAAACTGGGGTGCCCAGAACTGAACATAATATTCCAAATTAGGCCTGATGAAAACCAGATACACTGAGACTCTCACTTCTCTTCTCCTTAAAACTCTGTCCTTAATGCAGCCAAGGTTACATTAGTTATTTGACTGTCACATGACACTGCTTCCATATTGAGCTTTCAGTCCACTCAAAATTCCAGATCTACAGAAAAATAGACATTTTATGACTTTGTTGTGGGGACAGTAACTGGGTGTTACTGTGATAGAAGGTATCACAACCCTCTTGACTCACTACCTAATTAGAAGTTAGCAAAAGATGTGAAAGCCTTCTTAAAAGCAAGTCTCCCCTAAGCAAGCTTCCCTTAAGAGGCTCCACATGAGGCCTATTAATGGGCAGGAAAGATCTTAAATCCCCTTAACATTATACAAACTTATACATTGAAAGCATAAATTGTACTTTAGGAAAATTCTTTGGTAGCTGTAAGGGCCCCTTAGAGCTACCTAGATGTCTGACCTTGGTCAGTGTGCCCTTGCTGACAAGGAAAACCTGAGTTGGGTAAGAGGCACCCAGGTGTGTATTCTGCCTCAATGACTGCACGTCAAACACGGGGGCACTGAGTATGCGCCATCAATGGAGAAGCACTCCCTGCCTATGAGGGGAGTTTGAAGGTCAATGTGACAACATGCAAGAAAGGTCCCCAAACAAATCATATTTTTGGACTCAAGAGTTTTATTGCTAGAACTGCTCCTAAATAATATTTTGCATACCTTGTATAAAATACACACTTGATGGCTTTTATGATTATTATATTTATAATTTTAAAAATAAAATAATAGTTCTTCCTGCAGTCTAAGCCCAATCCTTTCCTGCTCCTCACCTCTGCCTCTAGGAATCTGTTAACATTCTTCAGGGATCAGCTCAATTGCCCACTCCTTTAAGGAATTTTTCTCTGTTGTTTGCGCTCCCCATAGCATATACCTTGCACATATTTTATAGTTAATCATCGGTATTTATGTTTTTCCTTCCAATAGAACATAAGCTCCTTGAGGGCAGGGACTGCTTTGTTTGTGTCTTGGAATCCCTAATGCATAGTACAGTGCTTGACTTAGTAGGTTCAGCCAGGTTATTATTTGGGGTTTTGAGAAGTGATGTACATTTTAAAACTGCTTTACTTCTTTGGCCATCATTTCCTGTCTCTTCTATTAAGTACAATGGATTTCTCTTCTGTTCCCTTTCCTAGAGTTGGACTAACTCTTAGAATTTTTCTGCGTATGTGAAGAACCATATCTGTAGTTGCTCGGCCTTCCTCTACCTTTCATTTCCTTGTTGTGCAGTGCTTTGGGGTGAATCCTAACTCCGAAGGCTAGATGGCATCACATGAAAAATTAGCAGTGACTCTGGTCCCATAACCCCTCCCACATCTCTAGCCTTGACATCTCTTTGAGATAACCACTCATTTCCTAGTCTTTGAATCTAACTAGACCAGCTCCAGAAACAAAAGGGAAGAAATAACAGGGTACTGTTTTACTGGGCTGAGTCTAGGGGTCCCCTCCCATTCCAGCCCACTCATTTGGACCTTGTTTATAGTTTGCTTTCTTTCTTCAGGCTGTTCCCCCAAAGGCAGTGTGAATGTGAAAAGCAGCCAGGGAATCACATCTTTCAAGAATCCTACAACAAGAGTGAACTTGAGGCAGTGAAAATCAGGAGAAAGGCAGAATTTGAGCATTTCCAAAGAAGGTAATGAAGACTGTGTATGAAAAATCTGTAAAATACTTCTGGCTGTGTCCTAGGGGGATTTCCCAGTGTCTCTGTCTCAAGTGGATCCTGGGGCAAGTTCTCCCTTCAGGTCACCGTAGAACACAACTCCTGGTAGCACTTATGCTCTCTCCCCTTTTCCTGGTTTTGTGAGTGATCCTTCTTTTGTCATATGCCATTGGTGAGGGGGATTTGGTTCAGTCCAAGGGGCTGGGAAGATGGAACTGAAGGGAAAAAACCAGGAAATATCTGAGGGTGAGGGAAAGAGTTGTGTAAAGGAAGAGAGACGGGCCCTTAGGTGGTGCAGAGGATAGAGCACTGGGCTTGGAATCAGAAGGACTCATCTTCATGAATTCAAACCTGGGCTTAGACACTTACCAACAGCATGACCCTAGGAAAGTCACTTAACCCTGCTGGCCTCAGCTTCCTCATCATAAAATGAAATGGAGAAGGAAACGGCAAGCCACTATAGTATCATTGCCAAGAAAACCCCAAATAAGATCACAACTGAACAGCAACAACAACAAAAGGATAGAGAATCCATCTGGAACTTGAATTTTGTGTGTGTATTTAGGCAAACTCTATTCAGGTCCTATTCAAGGGCAATCATTATTCAACACCACTGATGCAAATGATGGACAAAACTCTGTGTTAATCACTGTTGTGTGATGTGTCTCTGTGTGTGATGGGTTGTGGAGCCTAAAAGAATAAGAGTACTAACATGTACTAAAGAGAGAATGACAATAATGAGACAATATACCAAAACTTATGGGATGCAGCAAAAGTGGTTTTTAGGGGAAGTTTTATATCTCTAAATGCTTATATGAATAAAATAGAGAAAGAGGAGATTGATGAATTGGGCACGCAACTAAAAAAGCTAGAAAAAGAACAAATTAAAAATCCCCAATTAAATACCAAATTAGAAATTCTGAAAACCAAAGGAGAGATTAATAAAATTGAAATTAAGAAAACTAGTGGAAACTAATAAATAAGACTAAGAGCTGGTTTTATGAAAAAAAAAACCAATAGAATAGATAAACTTTTGATTAATTTAATTTTTAAAAAGGAAGAAGAAAACCAAATTACTAGGACCAAAAATGAAAAGGGTAAATTAACCACCAATGAAGAAGAAATTAAAACAATAATTAGAAGCTATTTTGCCCAACTGTATGCCAATCTTAGTGAAATGGATGAATATTTACAAAGTTATAAATTGCCCATTTTAACAGAAGAGGAAATAAAATACTTAACTCCATTTCAGAAAAAGAAATTGAATGTACCATCATTGAATGTACCAACTCCCTAAGAAAAAATTTCCAGGGTCAGATGGATGGTCAGATGGAATTCTGTCAAACATTTAAAGAACAACTAATTCCAAAACTATGTAAACTGTTTGGGAAAATAGGCAAAGAAGGGGTCTTATCAAAATCTTTTAATGATACAGATATGGTGCTGATACCTAAACCAGGAAATGTCAAAACAGAGAAAGAAAATTATAGAAGAATTTCTCTAATGAATACAGATGCAAAAATTTTAAATAAAATATTAGCAAAGAGATTACAGCAACTCCTCTTGAGGATAATACACTATGACCAGGTAGGATTTATACCAGAAGTGCAGGGCTGGTTCAATATTAGGAAAACTATCAATATAATTGACCATATTAAAAAGAAAACCAACAGAAATCATATGATTATCTCAACAGATGCAGAAAAAGCTTTTGACAAAATACAACACCCATTCTTATCAAAAACACTAAAGAGCATAGAAATAAATGGAGTCTTCCTTAAAATGATAAGTAGCATCTACCTAAAACCAACAGTAAGCATTATGTGTAATGGGGATAAGTTAGAAGCATTTCCAGTAAGACCAAGGGTGAAACAAGGGTGTCCATTATCACCACTATTATTCAATATTGTACTAGAAATGTTAGCTTTAGCAATAGGAGAAGAAAAAGAAATGGAAGGAATTAAAATAGGCAAAGAAGAAAAAAAGCTATCACTACTTGCAGATGATATGATGTTATACTTAGAGAATCCTAGAGAATCAAGTAAAAAACTACTTGAAATAATAAACAAGTTTAGCAAAGTTTCAGGATACAAAATAAACTCACATAAATCATTGGCATTTCTATATATCAGTAACAAAGCTCAACAACAAGAGATAGAGAAATTCCATCTAAAGTTACTGTAGACAGTATAAAATATTTGGGAGTCTACCTGCCAAAACAAACTCAAGAACTATGTGAATGTAATTACAAAACACTTTTCACACAAATAAAGTAAGATCTAAATCATTGGGAAAATATCAGTTCCACATAGGTAGGCTGAGTTAATATAATAAAAATGATAATTCTATCTATATTAATTTACTTATTCAGTGCCATACCAATCAAACTACCAAAAATTATTTTATAGAGCTAGAAAAAATAATAACAAAATTCATCTGGAAGAACAAAAGGTCCAGAATATCAAGGGAATTAATGAAAAGAAATGAAAGGGAAAGTGACCTAGCCATACCAGATCTTAAATTGGATTACTACTTGGTACTGGTTCAGAAATAAGAGTCGTGGATTAGTGGAATAGGTTAGGTACACAAATGACACAATAATTAGTGACTATAGTATTCTACTGTTTGATAAACCTAAAGACTCCAGCCTCCGGGATGAGACCCATTTAACAAAAACTGCTGAGAAAAAAGAGAAAACAGTATGGCAGAAACTAGGCACTGACCAACATCTTACACCGTATACCAATATAAAGACAAAATGAGTACACAATTTAGATATAAAAGCTGATACTATAAGCAAACTAGGAGAACAAGAAATAGTTTACCTGTCAGATTTATGGAGAAGGGAAGAATTTATGACCAAAAATGAGATAAAGAACATTATGAAATGCAGAATGGATAAAATTGGTTACATTAAATTGAGAAGCTTTTTCACAAACAAAGCCAATGCAACCAAGATTGGAAAGGAATCAGAAATCTGGGAAACAATTTTTACAGCCAGTGTCTCTGATAAAGGCCTTGTTTTTCAAATATATAGAGAACAGAGTCAAATTTGTAAGAATATAACTCATCCTTCAATTGATAAATGGTCAAAGAATATGAACAGGCAATTTCCAGAGGAAGAAATTAAAGCTATCTATAGTCTATCTATATCAACAAGGCTCTATATCACTATTGATTAGAGAAATCTAATTAGAGAAAAGCAAAACAACTCTGATGTACTACCTCACACCTATCAGATTGACTAATGTGACAAAACAGAAAAATGATAAATGTTGGGGAGGATGTGGGAAAATTGGTACACTAATGCATTGTTGGTGGAATTATGAACTGATCCAACCATTCTGGAGAGCAATTTGGAACTATGTCCAAAGGGCTATAAAACTGTGCATACCCTTTGTTTGACCCAGGAATACCACTTCTAGGGCTGTATCCCAAAGAGATCATAAAAATGGGCAAAGGACCCACATGTACAAAAATATTTATAGCAGTTCTTTTTGTGAATGGATTGGATCTTCAATGGAGAATTTGTAGAAAGCATGGACAATAATTGTATAGGGGTCACAAATTGCATCAAGAAATAGACTCACATTTGTGAAATCACCACTCCATCAATGTATCAAAGGTTCTTGCTAACTATCAGATGACACTGTTTTGTCAGAGACTCCTGGAAAGATCAATACAAGACTCGAAAATCCTTCCTTAGACTTTTCAGGTTCAAGAAAATCCCCTGAGCCTCATCCAGTAACCTGAGTCTTCAAACTCCACCTCCTTCCAATGAGCAAATATGAAAAAATTTACACTACATTACCTTTCAACCCATCGCTGGATGATTCTGTAGATGTTCTCAAGCTATATTTGGTGTCTATACCCTATTTCCTACAATTAGATTAGGTGCCTCCAGACAGAAGTTACTATGTCTCCCCTAATACAGTGGGAGCTGTATTAAAGGCAAGAACCACATTTATGTAATCAGGTAGAAAGTTTCCCCTTGGGGTATCTCTTCCCACAGACCATCACAAGCCACTGCCCATGGAAACTGTTTTGTAATTATTTGTTGGAGGTGAGAACAAATGGGACAAGAGGACCTCAGAACACTGCATTCATGTTTCTTTTTCTTCTGCAGAGAAGGGCTTCCCCGCCCTCCACCTGTGCTGGTCCAGCCAAATATCCCTTTTGGGTACCCTATTCATGGGGTGGAGGTGATGCCCCTTCACACAATTCTGATCCCAGGTAGGTGCCTGGACATTTCTCTGATCCCATTCGCCTCCCTTATTTTCATGCTTGCTCCCAAGGCTGAATAATGGACAATTTATCATCTAATTTTCTCACTCTTAATCAGTCAATCAATGGTCATTACTTATGTGCCTACTATGTTTCAGGTTAGTTCTGGGGATACAAAGAAAAAAGTGAAAAAGTTCCTGCCTTCAAGGAGCTTACATTCTAATGAAGGAGAAAACACACACACACACGCACACACACATAAGTATATACAAAGCATGTATGTAACAACTGAGATAGTTTAACTCTAGTATAGAATTGCAAACCGCCCTCTCCCCCCCCCATATTCAATTTTTTGTCTGGCTCATTCACCTCAACTTGAATTCACACCATCAGATCTAAGTTCTCAGAAAAGGACCACCACTGGCTGTGCTCACACAGTCATCATAGATCTCATGCTCTCACCTATGGACTTATATTTATATAATATTTATAAAATTTCTTTGTGATGGCAAAGAACTGGAAATTGAGTGGATACCCTTCAGCCGGGGAATGGCTAAACAATAATGGCACATTAGATAGTAAATGAAACTATTTGCTTAACAATAAATTAAAAGAAACAAAAATAACATCACAATTATTCATGTAAGTCAAATGCAAGAATGACAAATATATCAGTTTGCCCATAAAACCACTTATTTGTTATTGTTCATTCAGTCAGTCATGTGTGACTCTTCATGACCCCATGGACCATAGCATGCCAGGCCCTTTTATCTTTCACCGTTTCCCAAAGTCTTTTCAAGCTTACATTTTCTGCTTCCATGACACTGTCTACCCCATCCTCTGCCATCCTCTTTTCCTTTCGACTTCACTCTTTCCCAACATCAGGATCTTTTCTAATGAGTCCCATCTTCTCATTATGTGGTCAAAGTATTTAAGCTTCAGTTTCAGTATTTATCCTTCCAATGAGTAATCTGAATTAATTTCTTTAAGTATTAACTGATTTGATCTACTTGCTGTCTAAGGAACTCTCAAAAGTCCTCTTTAGCAGCACCATTTGAAAGCATTGATTCTGTGGCACTCAGCTTTCCATATAATCCAACTTTCATACCCATACATTACCACTGAAAAAACCCTAACTTTGACTATACAAACCTTTGTCAGCAAGATGATGTCTCTGCTTTTTACACAGAGTAAATGGCAGACCCACAATTTCAACACCCAGGTCTTTTGACTCCAAATCTGTGTGTGAGGTTGATACACATTGCTACAGGAGCACCAATGTCTTTTGACATTCACCCTGAGGAGAACACAAGGGAAACATAGAGTGAGAGTGTTATTTCCAACATAGAGTAGAAATATCATGGATTAAGTTCTAGAAATTCCTGCAATTCTTCCTCAGGGAGTGAGCCACGTTGACTAGTTCTTCCAACATAACTAAAGGCTTCTAGATCAGCCTGCCAATACCCTTAAGTAGCTTGCAAGACCAAGAGCCTTGATAAATCTGCACTCCTGTGGACAATGGGAGGAGAGGAGGTAAGGGAGGTTCAGACCAGTAACACATTGTGAGCTAGCTAGGTGTAGGTACTAATGCTATTTTCTAAGCATTTCTAAGCATGAAGCATTGTGAATTCCAAGTCTTGATTTGTGCCAATGAAACAATCTGTAGCAGAAACAAGAGGGGGCAGAAAAGAGAGTGGATAAGAAGCAATAACCAGTTAAAGAACAACTTAATTTTATCAGGAAGTCAGGCAGTGATAGCACAGAAAACAGCTGAAGGTGAAAAGTGAAGAAAATCATTCACCAATTAACCAAGGATGTGCCCAGAAGAGGCCATGGAGTTTCATTGGTTTCTGAGACATATTTAGACCATAGTTCACTGTTATTTAAGCCTGCCCTGTCCACACAAACCCATCTGTATGATGAGAATCATGAATGTTGGACAGTAAGTTTAGAGAGAGTGACACAGACAGACACAGAAGGAGAGAATGGTTCTGCCCAGGTTGAAGGGTATGTGTGAATCATTCCATCACCTATAGGAAAAGCAAGAGTAGAAGGTGAGAGAAAGAAGCTAAACTCTTGTAGCAGCAAGCACCCTAGCATACCCAAGATGACTGCTAGCACAAGTTCTTTGGTCTTCTTTTCTAAATGAAAGCAACTCAAAAAGAGATTCACCATCTTACTTTAATAAAACATATATCATTTCCCAAGTTCAGGGGGAAAAGTCAGCACCCTGAACTTCAAAGGAAATACAAACAGAAGTTACAAGCAGACAAAAAATACAGAGAGAGAGAAACAGACCAACAGAAACAGACCAACAGTCTTCCAGCTGTCTGACCATTATATCCATACCTAGTTAGTTACCAGAGAGAGAAGCACCAACATCTGAGTTTTCAAAGCTGGGGGGGAATCAATGGCTGCCCAGAGTCTCACCTGGCCAGATCACACAACTCTTCCAATAAGTGAGCCCCAAAGCAAAACCGCACATCAGGGTATATATAGCCTTCTCCAGGGCTACATCCAAAGAGCAGCCAGTGTCTGCTCCTCATTCACATCCATGTTGGGGGCAGGGAGAGAATTTGGGGGGTCATTCAAATATACTCTGCCCCTAATAGGCTGAATGTGGTCACATGGAGCCTGTGGTGGGAGGCTTGTTTTTTCAGGAACACCCATACTTTGTTGCTTTGTGATTGGACAGTGGGTCATGAGGGTTGTAACATTTCAAATCAGGGAAGGTCTTCAAATTCATGTAAGCCTATCAAGGGGCAGGGAAAATCATCAAATTACCATTACCATTACAACCCTTTTCCAATTTGTCCTCTCATTTGCCTTGGAAGAACTTGCAAGAAGGTGGTATGAGTTGAAGGCAGCATTCATGGGGACTGAAATTGAGGAAATGAAAGACTGCACATAAGCCTGAAAGCTGGCCCACTTGAATTGGGGCAAACAACTGGCATATTCTTGTTAAGGTCACAGATAGGTATTTCAAAGCTGGTTCCACAGAGAACAATCGGAAGCAACTGCCCCTCTCCAGAGATGTCCTGGATAAAGAAAAGTAGCTCAAGGCAATTTTACTCCAAAAAGAATCAAAAGTGAAGAGGGGAAGATGGGGAAGATATAGGTGAAGCAATCCAGTTAGTTACAGTGACATTTTGCTGATTCACTGTCCTTTGCTACAGCATCTTTTTATACTTAATAGGGCCCTGACCACAACACTCCTCTGTAATTCTCCCAGTGTTTGATGTGCTATAGCTGTGCAGTGAAATAGTCTGGTACAATAACTCCTAATCCAGGCTTTTTATTCTGGCTCTATTAGTACCTTAAAAAATTCTTTTTAGATGAGCTCTTCCACCCAGCTTGCACTTGCCTCCCCTCTGCCTCCAGGTGTGGCACCACCTCCTCTTTCTCTTAAGGGTTTAAACTTGCCACTTCAAAGTTCTCCATGGATGATGATATTGCTGCTCTCTTTGTTGACGATGTCTCTGGAATGTGCAAAACTGACTTTGCAGGAGACGATACCCCTCGGGCTGACAGCTATGTGGGGGATAAGGCCCAGAGCAAGAGAGGCATTCTGACCCTGAAGTACTCCATTGAACATGATATTGTCACCAACTGGGATGACATGGAGAAGATCTGGCATCATACCTTCTACAATGAGCTCCGTATAGCCCCTGAAGAGCACCCTGTGCTCCTCACAGAAGCCCCTTGAACCCCAAAGCCAACAGAAAAAAGATGATCCAGATTATGTTTGAGACCTTCAATACCCCAGCCATGTATGTTGCCATCCAGGCTATGTTGTCCCTGTATGCCTCTGGTTGTACCACTGGTACTGTGATGGACTCTGGTGATGGTGTGACCCACACTGTGCTCATCTATGAAGGTTATGTCCTTCCACATGCCATCCTTCATCTGGATCTGGCTGGCCGTCATCTGATGGACTACCTCATGATGATCCTGACTGAGAGAGGGTACAGTTTCACCACCACAGCTGAGAGGGAAATCATGCATGACATCAAGGAGAAGCTGTGTGATGTTGCCCTAGACTTTGAGCAGGAGATGGCCACTGCTGCATCCCAGTGCTGTCTGGAAAAGAGCTATGAGCTCCCTGATGGTCAGGTTATCACCATTGGCAACAAGAGGTTCCAGTGTCCAGAAGCTCTCTTCCAACCATCTTTCTTTGGAATTCTGTGGAATCCATGAAACTACCTTCAACTCAATCATGAAGTATGATGTTGACATCCGTAGGGATTTGTGTGCCATCACCATATTGTCAGGTGGTACCACCATGTACCCAGGCATTGCTGACAGGATTCAGAAGGAGATTACAGCCCTAGCTCCCAGCACAATGAAAATCAAGATCATTGCCCCAGCTAAGCACAAATACTCTGTCTGGATTGGAGGCTCCATCCTGCCATCTCTTTCCACCTTCCAGCAGATGTGGATCAGCAAGCAGGAGTATAATGAATCTGGGCCCTCTCATTGTCTACCGCAAATGCTTCTAAATGGACTGTTTACAGTTTTTTTTATTGTTTGTTGTTTCTTTTTTTGTCAAAAGGTGTGACATGAAAATTGACCCTCCTCCCCCCCAAAAAATGAGATTGGCATGGCGTTGTTTTTGGTTTGGTTTTGTTTTGTTTTGCCTCTTGTCTCAAGATTTAAAAACTGGAACGTTGAAGGTGATGAGCAGTCTAAAGTATGTTGGAGGCAAACATCCCTGAAGTTCTACCAAGCATCTTCAGGACTCTGATTGTACATTTGTTTGTTTTTTTGTTTTTAATAATCATCCTAAATACTGTATAGTGCATTGTTACAGAGTTACAAGCCTCTGTGAAGGCTGTCCTGTGCTAGAGCAAAGGAGCAATGTAACAAAGATCCAGATGGGGATCTTTGTTACATTCCCTGAAGGGGAAAGGTACTGGTATTGTTTTAAATATGTAATCCTTAAAAAAAAATTTTGTATCTTCTGCCTTAATACTTGTTCCTTTTTAAAAAAATTGTCAGCTATATCGAATGGGCCCCCAAATTCCCTCCCTGCCCCCAACATAGATGTGAATGAGGACTTTTATAGCCTCCCTGCAAATTTTGAGATTGGTGCCAGTACTTGGGGGAGGGGAGAAGGTTTACCTGTACACTGACTTAAGACCAGTTCAAATAAATGTACACACGTTAAAGAAAAAATTTTTTAATTCTTTTTATTCATTTTGAACTTAAGTAGAAAAAGACAAACAAAAAAGAACATTTCCATGTATACAGCACAACACAAAAAGAAGATTCAGTATAAAACTCTGAGTTTCCATTTTACACTGTGTACTTTTTAAAAACTGTAATAAATACTACCCATCATTTTGAAAGCTACTCTGCTTTTCTGTAGGTCCTTCTAAGTTTTTTCTGCCGTGTACTATTTTCCCCCTTCCCTCTTCACCTCACCCTAGAGAAGGCTACCATTAGACACAAATATGTGTGTGTATATAAAAGACATACACATATAGAAAACCATATCATACATATACATATGTATATATATTTACCAGTTCTTTTTCTGGAGGTTAATAGCATCTTTCATAGGTTCTTTGTAGTTGATTTGAATATTTATGATACTCAAAATGAATTAGTCATACTGCGTTGTTCTTATGACTATTTCTGTTGTACGTTATTTTGTACAACATTCTCTTGGTTCTGCTCTTTCACTTTTCACTATTTCATATAAGTCTTTCTATGTTTTTCTAAAATCAGCCAGCTCATCATTTCTTATAGCACAGTAGTATTCCATCACAATCATTTTGGTTTTTTTGTTTTTATTTTTTGCTTTTTTGCTTTTTTTGGAGGGGAGGAGGAAGGCAAGGCTATTGGGGTTAAGTGACTGGCCCAAGGTCACATGGCTAGTAAGTGTTAAGTGTCAGAGGCCAGATTTTAACTCAGGTCCTCCTGGCTCCAGGGCCAGGGCTCTGTTCACTGCACCACCTGGCTGCCCCAATTCCACCACAATCATATACCATAATTTGTTTAGCCATTCCTCAATTGGGGGGCATCCCCTCAATTTCCAGTTCTTTGTCACCACAAAAAAAATTGTTATGAATATTTTAGAACCTATAAGTTCTTTTCCTTTTCTCCTAATCACCTTGGGAAATAGATCTAATAGTATTGCTAGGAACTTATTGGACATAATTCCAGGTTGCTCTCCAAAATGGTTGGATCACTTCACAGTTCCACCAACAGTAAATTAGTGTCCCAATTCTTCCACATCCCTTCCAACATTTGTCACTTTCTCCTTTTATTGTTTTAGCCAACCTGGTAGGTATAAGATAATATCTCAAAGTTGTTTTAATTTGCACTTCTCTAGTCAATAGTGATTTATAAGAATTTTTTCACGTGATTTTATACATGTATATGTATATATATATATATATATATACATATATATGTATAGTTTTGATTTCTCCATTGCAAAACTGCCTGTTCACATACTTTGATCATTAATCAATTGGGGAATGAGTCATAGTCTTATAGACTTGACAAAATTCATTACATGTTTGAAAAATGAGACCTTTATCTAAGAAACCGTCTATAAAAATTTTCCCTAATGTTCCACTTTCCTTCTAATCTTGGCCATATTGCTTTTATTTAAACAAAAGCCTTTTTATTTTTTTGAGGAGGGAAGGCAAGGCAATTGGGGTTAAGCAATTTGCCCAAGGTCACATAGCTAGTAATTGTGTCAAGTGTCTGAGGTCACATTTGAACTCAGGTCCTCCTGACTCCAGGGCTGGTGCTCTATTCACTGCGCCACCTAGCTGCCCCTTGAACAAAAGCTTTTTAATTTAATGTAATTGAAATTATACATTTTGCCCCTCATAATACTTTCTATCTCTTGTTTTGTTCGTAAATTGCTCTCCTATCCATAAGTCTGATTGGTAATACTGTTTATGTTCTTCTAATTTTCTTGTGATATCTCCCTTTAAAGCTAGGTCATGTGTCAATTTTGACCTTATCTTGGTAAATGGTGTAAAATATTGCTCTCTGCCCAATTTCTGCCAGATTGCTTTCCATTTTCCCAACAATTTTTACCAAACAATAAATTCTTATTCTTTAAACTTAAAGTCTTTACACTTGTTAAACACAAAGTTAGTATAGTCATTTGCTGCTGTGATATTGTATGTTTACTCTGTTCCACTGATCTGCCTTTCTATTTCTTAGCCAATACCAAATAGTTTTGATAATTACTGCCTTATAATATAGTTTAAGATCTCGTACTGCTGAACCCCCATTCTTTTTTATTAATTCCTTTGAAATTCTTTTGTTTTTCCAAATGAATTTTGTTACTATTTTTTTCTTACTCAGCAAAATAATTTTTTTATAATTTAATTGTGATGGCATTGAATAAATAAATTAGTTTAGGTAGAATTGTAATTTTCATTATATTAGCTCTGCCAATGAACACTTACTATTTCTCCAATTATTTCAATCTGACTTTATTTGTAACATAAAATGTTTTATAATTCTGTTCCTGAAGTTCCTGGGTTTGTTTTGGCCATTATACTTCCAGGTATTTTATACTGTCTGCAATTATTTGAAATGGGGTATCTCTTGCTACCACTTCTCACAGGGTTTTATTGGTGATATTCAGAAATACTGATGATTGATTAGAGTTTATTTTATATCCTGCAACTTTGCTAAAATTATTAATTATTTTAACTAACTTTTTAGTTCAATGTTTAGGATTTTCCAAGAATATAATCATATTGTCTGCAAAAAAAAAAGATAGTTTTATCATCTCATTGCCCGTTCTAAATTCCTTCAATTTCTTTGTCTTCTCTTATTGCTATGGCTAGCATTCTAAATAATATTGAATGATATTAGTGGCGATGGACATCCTTGTTTCACTCCTGATCTTACTGGGAAGGCCTCTAGCTTATCCCCGCTATAAATAATGCTTGCTGATGGGTTTTAGGTAGATGCTTCTTATCATTTTCAGAAAATATCCATTTACACCAGCTTTCACATCTCTTTAATAGAAATGAGTGTTATATTTTATCAAAAGCTTTTCCTTCATCAACTGATATAATCATACTATTTTGTTGATTTTGTTCTTAATATAATCAATTATGTCAATAGTTTTCCTGCATTTCTCGCATAAATCTCACTTGGAATGTATAATCTTTGTAATATGTTGTTGTAGTCTCCTGACTAGTACTTTATTTAGGATTTTTGCATCCATATTCATTAGTGAAATTGGTCTATAATTTTCTTTCTCTGTTATTACTATTAAGTGTTATCAGTCTCCAGAATGTTAGCGTTGCTCTTAGAGTATCCTTTCAGCACCATGGTCAGGGGTATAGGAAGGAACAGAAAACTCTAAGTTAAGTCAATACTACAGCAAGGGTTGTTTACCATTCAATTGTGCTGTTTGCCATTAGAGCCATATGGGGATGGCATGTAGCATGATATCTGAGAAGGTTGTGGTGGTGAGCCTTGGAGGCGAGCCTTTTGGGCTTTAGAAAAGTGCCATTTCATTGTCTGGTTTTCCCCAAGCAAAATTTCCCCTAATGTTGGTATGTTGCCATGCTTCTTAGTTCTCTTCCCCAGTGTAGTAAGAAAGCAATCAGGAGAAAAATTGTCTGAGTGTGTGCATGTGTGTGTGTGTGTGTGTGTGTGTATGTGTGTGTGTGTGTTTATATGTTACATCTCCAAATGTCTGGTGTCTTGTAGATACTTTTTGCATCAGCTTCAAAGAGTCAGGGCCAGAACTATCTGAGACTGAGATGAGACCCTTTCAGAGGCAGCTTTGGCTGTGTGTCTGACTTGACACCTTTTCTGAGTCTATTTCATTATTCTAAGTATTTCTGAAAGCCCAGACATAATATAAAGTATGAGGTATACTCTTATACTGAGGTAAGGATAAAGATGTGGTCTCAAGCCATATAAGCTTTCAATTGCCTATGATTTAATTTCTAGAGTAAGAAAAGAGGGCACTGAGTGTCCAGAAAAGGGTGTAAAATTGACTTGGGAAGTAGGGTAAATAGGACAATAGCAAGAGTCTTGGATTTTAAAGCAGAGAACCGGAGTTCAAATTCTGGCTTTACTAGTGGTGGGATTTTTAGCATGTCAGTTAACCTCTCTAAACCTTAGTTTCCTTGCTTTAAAATGAGGAGTTTGGAGCAGGTGGGTGGCACAGTTATTAGAGCATTGGCCCTGGAGTCAGGAAGACCTGAGTTCAAATCCAGCCTCAGACACTTAACATTTACTAGCCATGTGACCTTGGACAAGTCACAAGCCAATTGCCTTGCCTTTCCCCCTCCAAAAAGACAAAAAAAATAAAAATGAGGAGTTGGACTACCTAGTTTCTCAGATCCTTTTCAACACTATATTTTATGATCCTAAGATTTTCAGAAGAATGACTTGAACGACTCTATGAATATTTTAATTCTTGGATATGTTCTACCCCACATGTAAGTTGGGGTGCCATTATGTAGCTCCAAGGAAAGTAGCCTCTTTCCCCCAACTTTTCTTGAAGAAAGATTTTATTTCCTGCCAAGAGGGGAAGCAGGAGGGAGAGGAAAGAAGTTTGACTACTTTGTTCTCCTTAGGGTATGGAGGAGTAGTATTGCTGATGGTTAAATGTAAAAAAAAAAAATTAACATTCATTTGTTAACATTTTGAGTTCCAAATTTTCTCTCCCCTTCTTTTCCCTTTCCCCTCTTTGGGAATGCAAGCAATTTGATATAGGTTATACCTGTGCAATCATGTGAAACATTTCCATATTAATCATGTTGTGAAAGAACACAACAGCAAAAATCCAAGAAAGATAAAGAAAGTTTAAAAAATATGCTTCAGTCTGCACTTTGACTCCATCAGTTCTTTCACTGGAAGTGGATAGCATTTCTCATTATATGCACTTTGGACTTATCTTGGGTCATCATATTGCTGAGAATCACTAAGTCACTCACATTTGATCTTCATACAATATTGCTGCTACTGTGTACCATATTCTCCTTGTTCTGCTCACTCCTCTTTGCATCAATTCATGTAAATCTTTCCAGGTTTTGCTAAAAGCATCCTTCTCATCATGTCTTGTAACACAATAGTATTCCATCAGAATTATACACCACAACTTGCTCAGCCATTTCCCAGTTGATGAGCATCCCCTCAATTTCAATTCTTTGCCATCACAAAAAGAGCTGCTGTAAGTATTTTTGTACACATGGGTCCTTTTCTTTTTCCTTATATCTCTTTAGGATACAGACCTAGTTAGGGATATTGCTGGGTCAAAGTGTATGCAAAGTTTTATAGACCTTTGGGTATAGTTCCAAATTGCTCTCCAGAATGCCTACATCAGTTCATAATTCCACCAGTGGTGCTTTAGTGTCCCAACTTTCCCATATCCTCTCCAGAATTTGTCATTTTCCTTTTCTGTTATATTAGTCAATCTGACAAATATGAGGTGATACCTCAGAGTTGTTTTAATTTTCATTTCTTTGATCAATCATGATTTGGAGCATTTTTTCATATGATTATAGATAGTTTTGATTTCTTTGTCTAAAAACTGACTGTTCTTATCCTTTGACCAGTTATCAATTGAGGAATGACTTGTATTTTTATAAAGTTGACTCAATTGTTCAATGATCTTAGAAAAACATGAATATTCACCCAGTAATACCACTACTGGGGTGGTACCCCAAAGAGATCATAGAAGTGGGAGGAAGACCCATATGCACAAAAACATTTATTTATTTATTTATTTTAACTTCTTTTTTAAAATTAATTTTAGTTTACATCATCTATTTCCATGAGATCTTGAGTTACAAATTTTCTCCCCATCTTTCCCCCATCCACCATCCCAAAACAGCCATCCCCATGTATAACCCCTCGCCCAATCTATTCTCTCCTATGTCCTCCCCCATCTCCCCTGTGACTTTCCGGTAGGGCAGGATGGCTCTCCCTACCACAATGCCTGTGTACCTCAAGTCCCAGTTGGATGTAGTTAATAATAACAATAATAATAATTGTATACATATATATACATATATATTTTTAACATTAGATTATAAAATTTTAAATTCTAGATTCTTTCTCTTCTT
>CM053586.1:218970410-218998855 GCA_028646515.1 Pseudochirops corinnae | reverse complement strand
CCAATTTTTCCTCCACTTCTCTCATTTGGTTTTCAAAATCCTTCTTCAGCTGATCTCTAGCTTTTAGGCAATCTTCATGTTTCTTGGAAACTTTTGGTGTGGGAGTTCTGTCTTCCTCCCATTCCCTGCTTTGATCCTTCCTTTCCCCAAAAAAGGAATCTAGGGTTTGGTTGCTGTTCTTACTTTGCTTCCTATGCTTATTCATGGCTGGCCAATCAAAGATTTTTTAGCTCTGTGGAACTCTGCTTCCAGAGGGGAAAGCTCTGTCCCAAATCGCTGGGGTTTTCCCAGCTGCCAGAGCTTTTAGGAGTCTATTGCAGCCCCCACCAGCTTTGGCTCACTGAGAACACAAACCCCAGGGGGGGTGGAGCCAAGATGGCGGCGTAGCAGCAGCAACATATTGCAGCTCTCACATAGCCACCCCAAAATACTCGTGAAATATGACTCTAAACTAATCCTAGAACTCCAAAACGCACACAAATATACTTTCCACTAAAGTCAGCTCGGCTACGAGGAACCATATCAGCACTGTGAACCAAAACCAGCCTGGTCTGAAGCCCTGGCGGAGCCCCGGGGGCGGCTGGACGGGAGGAGCAGAGGAGCCTTGGATTAGCGGCAGCTGTGAGCAGTGTTCAGAACTAGGTCAGTGGGACTTGCGAAATTGGGGGAGAAAAGCGTCAGGCCAATGCCTAAGGCAGAGGTTTTGCACCTGCCTCCACATTGCAGCTTCCGCACCCACGGACTGCAGACAGCAGGGGGACTAAGTGATTGTTCAGAGGCCAGTGCTCTCGCGTTGAGCAGCCTGGATCTAGATCACGGTCTTGGGCTTTCGGTCCTGGAGTCTTCATTATCCAATGAGCCAGAAGTAAATAGGAAAGGGACCCAGCACCTTCCTGAGAGCTACAGCAGCCGGGAGGACCCCAGCAATTTGGGACAGAGCTTTCCCTTCTGGAAGCAGAGCCCCACAGAGATTTAAAAAAAAAAATCACAGACTGACCAACCATGAGTAAGAATAAGCATAAGAAGCAGAGTAAGAACAGCAATCAAACCCTAGATTCCTTCTTTGGGGAAAGGAAGGATCATGGCAAAGAGAGGGAGGAGGAGAGTGTAGCCAGAGCACCCCCACCAGGGGCCTCCAATAAACATGAAGAATGCCTTAAAGCTAGAGATGAGCTGAAGAAGGATTTTCAAAACCAAATAAGAGAAGTGGAAGAAAACACACCCCAGGACTACCGCCCAAGACCACAATCCAGCTCCAGGCCACTCAACACAAGAGCACTTGGCCTTTGAATGATTGCTTGGCCCCTCTGCAATCTGCAGGCCAGGAGCTGTGAAGCAGCAATGTGAAGGCAGCTGCAGGGCCATCACTTCTGCCGCTTCCTTGCCCTGGAGGCAGTTTGGCCTGACCCGCTTTTCTCCTGCAATTTTAGCCGAGTTCCACTGACCTTTCACTTAGTCCTTTTTTTCTTATGACTAGATAATTCTGGAAACTGCCACAGCTGCCGCAGATCCGCTCTCCCGAAGCTCCAGCTGCAGTGCAACTTGTCTGGGCTTGTCCAGCCACCCCCAGGGCAAAGCCGAGGTTTCAGGCTGGGCTGGTTTTGGCTCCCAGAGCTGAGATGGTTCCTTTGGGCCGAGCTGCCTTCAGCAGGAGATATATCTGTGTGTGTTTTAGAGCCTTAGAATTTGTTTAGAGTCATATTTTTTGGGTATTTCATGTGGCTGTGTGGGAGCTGCCATACTTTGCTGCTCCTATGCCGCCTTCTTGGCTCCACCCCCCCCCCCACAAAAATATTTATTGCAGCTCTCTTTGTGGTGGCAAAAAACTGGAAATTAAGGGGATGCCCATCAATTGGGGAATGGCTAAACAATATGAATGTAATGGAATACTATTGTGCTATCAGAAATGGGAAGGAGATGGTCTTTATATTCACCTGAAGAGCCTTATACAAACTGATGCTAAGTGAGAAGAGCAGAACTATGAAAAATTTGTACACAATCACAGATACATAGTATGTGTGATGACCAGCTTTGATAAACTGGACTCTTCTCAGAGTCCAGACAACTCTACAAGTCTCAGGATGGAAGGATATATCTACATTCAGAGAAAGATCTAAAAAGAACAGAGTTTTAATGAAGACTGAGGCAATCTACATGCTATCGTTCTTTTTCATGTTTGGTTCTCTTTCTTTTTTCCCATTGTTCACTCCATTGGTTACAACCCTTCTATACAACCAGACTAACGTCCAATTTGAAAATATTTGCAGATCCTATACTTGATTGCTTGCCGCCATGGGGGAAGGAGGGAGAAGAAGGGGAGAAAATTTGAAACTCAAGAGATTATGGGACTGAATCTTGTAAACTAAAAGTAAATAAACAAACTAAAAAAACATGAAATAGACATGCCCAAAATATTACATATGAAACTACTTCCTCCTTCCTTATTGCCTACAAACATTCCAATAGCTCACCATTCCCACCCCACCCTACACACCTCTGCTCCTCCCCTATCCAAATTCAAAGTCCTTTTGAGTCTCAAGCAAAACTCCATACTCTTTTCCTCTATAATAAACACAGGGAATTCAGAAACTTAGCATTTAAGAACAATATAGAATTTTACAGGATCTTATCATCACAGCTCCAGATGCTTGTATTGCTGCCTGTGAGGGCACTAAGATACAGTACAGTGTCTCTTTTGATCTCAGTGCACAAGTTGGGATGCAGTAGCCTCTAAAATTGTCCTAGCAATCCATTCTCCTTCAAATTAAACTCTCTCTTACAGCAACTGGGGCCCCAAGCTTCACAGTGATACTCTCTTTCTTTGCCATACAAAGTCATTTTTTCTCCCATTCTGCACCAAAATCTGTAGTGTTTAAAGAATGGGAAAGGAAGAAGTCTTGGAAGATGAGCAAAATTTTTTGTTTGTTTGTTTTTTTGGAGGCAAGGGAATTGGGGTTAAGTGACTTACCCATGGTCACACAGCTAGTAAGTGTCAAGTGTCTGAGGCTGGATTTGAACTCAGATCCTCCTGACTTCAGGGTTGATGTTCTATTCACTATGCCATGTAGCTGTTCCCCTATTGAGCAGAATTTTTATATTCATTGAAATAGTGAGGACATTCCAGATTGAAGGTGAATGGATTGAGCAAAGGTATGAGGAACATAAGGTATATTCAAAGAATGAGAAGTCCTATGTGCAATCAGAAAAGTGCTTGGTCCTGAGCATTCTTCAGTACCACCCATGCTTAATTATAAGTGGAACTAGGAACTGTGTGAAGAACCCACGATACCTGTTCTGATGTCTCTGTCTCTTTTTCTGTGTTTTTAAGGCCTGAAGTTTGCTGGAACAGAAGTACCATTGTACAAAGTCAGTATCATTATCCCTCCCCACTTCCTATAGCACTAAACCCTTTTATCTCTTTGTCCATTGCCCTCTTCCCATGTTTCCTCTTATCTTCTCACTAGCCTCAGCACTAAAGCCATATTCCAGATTGACTATTTAGATATGAAGCGAGTAGCCTTTAGGATTCAGAAGGCATTGTGTATCTAGATTTTCAGTGAGTGTGGGGTGAGGAGCAGCAACTTCCAGCCTCCGAAGTATTCCATCCACCCACAGCCTGCAAGTCCCACTACAGGAACACCCTGCCCATCTCTTTGGAAGGAGAGTGTCTGCCAATCAAATTTAGTGTCTGTTTGCCTCACCTCCCAGGTTACACTGAAGGCCTCTTTAGGGACCCTGAACACTCTTGCTGACATGCCAGACAATGAGGTGCTGGGTAGAGGACAGAAGCAGCTGATTATATTGACATCTTCCCCAAATCACCTGAATTTCATCCTGCAGCATGTGACATACACCAGCACTATCTACCAGTCAGGAGCTGTGGACATTGGTGAGAGCCCATCACTTGATTCCAGAACCCTCTGGGAGAAAAAAGACACCAGTTAGGGCTTTCTCAGAGACTGTCTCCATGAGGAAATATGTATCAACCTAAGTGTAGAGGGAGGGAATGTTTTTTATTTTGATTGTGTGTCAGGCTGCACCTGTTCTGCAGGTGGGTTTTTTCACTTCATGTTATCCACAAGGCACAGAGTTCATAGAGAAGGAAGTATAATATCTATGATCTGCTGAGGGGGGAAGGGAGCTTTCTTACATCTTCCTGTTTGGTCCTTAGTACATTACAGTGCTCACTAATTTTTGAACCACACCTCTGATTTCACTGGCATAGGGAACTCCTGGCAAGAATGTTCCTATTCTATGACATGGTCTTTGAGAGTTACCTGAAGAATTAAGAATTAAGAATTAAGTTAAGTGACTTCCCTAAGTCATAAATCAAAAAGAGTCAGAAACAAGATTTAAACCTAGGTATTTTTATTCCTGAGGCTGGCTCACTGTCCATTTCACCATAATGCTTCTCAGACTCACTAATAATATCCTGAATTTCCATGGATTTTTTCCAGTCTGACAGTGATCCAGTCTGACATTGTCCAGATAGAGAAACAGATATACATAAAATGATGCACAAAGGCAGACTGTAGGCATGAGTAAGAAACGGATGATTCTGCCATGATCTGTGTAGGGAGGGAAGCAGAGACCTATAGAAATTAAGCCATCCTCTCAAGGTCATAAGACAAAGTAAGGACAGAGTGAAGCCAGCATTCCTGAATCCCACACCTGGGTTAACTCTTCAAATCTTCTGTTCCCTTATTAATCAGACTTCCCTGACCTAGAGCAGAAGGATGCTGCTCCCCAGGGCTAAAGAAAGGGACCTTACACTAACTCCCTCTTTCTCCTTTCAGTGAGTATTGAGTTTGGGAGTTCAGTAGCTAAATTTCCAGTGAATGTCAAACAGCCCAGCATCCCCAAGTTGTTTGACCCTGGGCCAGGTAAGTCCGTTTGACTCCATGGAGATATGTATAGTAATACCCCAGAAATTACTTGGAAATATTCTAGCTCATGTGGTTTAAGTATCTAAACTCATTTACAGGTTGCTACTCATTTCAGTTTTATTATTTATTTCATTTATTATCTGTTCATCTCCACTCTGTTAGATGGTAGAGGTTGCAAAAGTGAAAAAGGAAATAATCCCTGCCTTCAAGGAACTTACATTCAATACATAACATGAATATATTGTGGGGAGTAAAAGGAACAAGGGAGAGTTCAAACCAAGTGCTCTAGGTCTATTTGAAGAAAGAAATAACATTAACATATAGGACAGTCAGGGAAGGCCTCTAGGATGAAATGTCACTTGGATGAATTTTAAAGAATGATAAGGAAGGACTATAAAGGATGGAAGCTGGCAAAGACTGTATTCCAAGTATGGGGACTGGCTTGTGCAAATGCTTGGAAATAACCCCTTGGGAGTAAGTTATACACCGGGGACAGCTACTAGCCCATCTTGGCTAGAACATAGAGTATGTGAAGGGGAAATAATATAGAAAAAGGGGCTCAGGGAAGATGCTTGAAGGATACTCAAGCTTGGGGGAAGGAGATAGATGGCTTAGTAGATAGAATATTGTAGCTGGGGTCAAGAAGACCTAAGTTCAAAACTTGCTTCAGACATTTGCTAGCTGTGCCCTCATTTCCTTATCTAGAAAAAGAATAGTACATGCCTGCCACAGTTGTAGTGTGGATCAAATGAGTTAGCATGTGTAAAGTGCTTATTATTGTTTTTATTGTTGTTATTCAGCAAAGGAGAATGATGGATGGGTCAGAAAGGCAAGGGGACAACCAGATGAGAGCAGTCACAAAAGCCAAGTGAAGAAGGAATATCTATATGAGATAGGGGTAGTCAGATCAAGGAACATGAGAACCAAAATAGGCCACCAGGAGTTAAAAAGTCATTGGCTTCTCCAAATATATAAAAGGTTAAAGGGGAGAATAAGCATTTCTCAAAAGACTTGTATATTATTAATGTAAGAGGATGCTCCCAATTACTAATAATGAGGAATTCACATTAAAACAACTCTGATATTTCACCTCCCAACAGCAAATTGGTACAGATGATAAAAGACAAGAATAGTCAATGTTGGAGGGATTGTGGAAAGACAGGCACACTAGTGCATTGTTGGGGGAACTGAGTTTTGGTACAGCCATTCTGGAAAGCAATTTGAAATTATGCAAAGGAAGTGATTAAAATATCCATATCCTTTAATCTCAAGATTTTACTGTTAGACATATACCCCAAGGAGATCAATGACAAAAAGAAAGGATCAAATACATGGTAGCAAAGAACTGGAAAGCAAATGCCTATCAATTGGGGAATGGCTAAACAAACTATAATACATTCATATAATGAAATATTACTATGCTGCAAGAAATAATAAATATGATTACTACAGAGACACACAGGAAGACATATGATCTGATGGAAAATGAATTAAATAGATCCAGGAGAACAATATACAGAATGACTACAATATTGCAAACAGAATGAACAGTAAGAAGACAAAAAAATTGAAAGCTTCAGAATTATAATAAGCAAGATATGAGAAGATACCTTCTTCCCTTGCTTCTTTGTAGTAGTGAGGGCCCATGGATGATAGGACACTGCATAAAATGTCAGACTGTTTTTTATGTTGTCTAGTTTTGAAACTTTTTAGTGATTTGCCCAGGGTCACCCAGCTAGTAAGTGTCTAAGGCCAGATTTGTGCTCAGATCTTCCTGACTCTAGGCTCACCACTTAGTTGACCCATTCTTCCTTTAGCTATATTGTATTATAAAGGATTATGGGGCCCTGAGGGGAAAAGAAGAGGAAGACACCACCAACAAGTCTTTATGAAGCTCTCACTAATGTACTAGCACTGGGTCCTGATGCTCCAACAGCTAATATTCTAATGGGGAATTTGAAAAGGTCTCCTGTGTAAGGTCACACTTGACCTGAGCTTCAAAGAAAGTTGGTGATTCTAAAAGGCTTAAGTGAGGCAGGGAGGCCATCTCAGGCATGAGGGACAGGCAGTGCAAAGGCATGGAGATGGGAGATGAACATTGTATGAATGAGGACAAATCCAGTGGTTTTTCAATTATAGCATCACAGGAGGATGGGGGTTACTGAAGAGATGTACAGCAGAAAAGACATTGGACTCTCTATCTCTTTCCTTCTCCAGAGAGGAAACTCAGGAACCTTGTGACCATTGCTACTAAGACTTTCCTCCGTCCCCACAAACTCCAGATTTTACTTAAGAGTATCCGGGAGTATTACCCAGATGTGACTGTGATTGTGGCTGATGACAGTGAGAAGCCAGAAAAGATTGATGATATTTATGTGGAACATTACATCATGCCCTTTGGAAAGGTATAGATCCCCAGCACCAGATTCTTGGATTCCCAAGAGGCAGGAGAGCTACAGCCCCAAATCCCACCACGTTTGGGGGAATAACATAGATGCCTTTATGATGGGATACAAGGTTAAGGTTATGGAGATAAAAGATCTGAAGACTCTGCTTCTAACACTGAGCCTTGGTCCTTTCCTTCCTCTGACCACCCTTCATAGTCTGAGTAAAAGACCACTCCCAAATCTGTACTAATGATGTGGCCAATTTGAGGGTCCCTCTTCTTGGTTTGTAGAATTCATTTGGTCTAGACATTTGACTAAGGGTATCTAATGTTTCATGGTTTCAATGCCCATTTAACCCAAATCTAGAGAGATTCTGGGAAGACCTGTGAGAGTGGAGCAAGGTGGGAAACCTGACTAATTTCCATTGCTTACCTCCCACTCTATTCCTTTTCCTCCCTGCTCACAATGGATAGCATCACTACTTGCTTGGAAATAGCTCCAGCCTTAATAGTTACCCTTACTCTAAGCTTTTTGAAGGTCAATCCATGCCTTCCCCTGGGCTCTGAGAAGACTTAGAAGGATCTGGAGATGAAAGAACCTTCCCCCAAAGGAACAATGAATCCATATATCAAAGATTATTCACCATACCCAATCCTTACAGTTCTTTTTATAGCTAGACTTTTCTTCTTTTTTATTTTTAAAATATTTAATTTTCCCCATCACATGTAAAAGTTTTTAACATTCATTTTTTAAAAAAAAATGTTGAGTTCCAAATTCTCTCCCTCCCCTCCCCCTTCATTGAGAATGCAATCAATTTGATATAGGTTATACATGTCCAGTCATGCAAAACATCTTTCCATATTAGTCAAGTTATAAAAGAAAAAACATACCAAAAATTAAAAACCCAAGAAAAATAAAGTTCAAAAATATTTATTTCAATCTGCATCCAGACTCCATCAGTTCTTTCTCTGGTGGTGGATATTATTTTTCATCATAAGACCTTCAGAACTGTCTTGGATCATTGTATTGCTGAAAATAGCTAAGTCTATCAAAGTTAGTCATCACACAATGTTGTTACTGCTTATGATGTTCTCTTGGTTCTGTTCACTTCACTTTATATCAGTTCATGTAAGTCTTTTCAGGTTTTTCTGAGAGTATCCTGCTCATCACTTTTTTTAAAAAAATGTTTATTCCTTTTAAACCTAAATACAAAACAAGAAAAGAAAAATAAGAACATTTCCATGTACATGCAGAATATAAGAGAAGATTCAATATAAAACAATAAATTTCCATTTCTCAAAAACCTATGTAATAAATCTTACATGTTGTTTTCAAAGCAACCCAGCTCTTTTGTGCTCCCTTCTAAATTTTCTTTTGTTCTCAGCTGTGTGCTTTTTATCTACCCCCAAGCAAATATCGATCGATCGATCTATCTATCTATCCATATACATATCTATAAATGTACAAATATATACATATACACACATCACACATATGTAAGACAACACATACTGTGTGTATTTCTATTTGTCAGTTCTTTTCTCTGGAGGTGAATGTCATCTTCCTCCACAGGTCCAAGACTTTCCATGTTTTCCTAAATCAGCCAGCTCGTTATTTCTTATATAATAGCAGTAGTTCATCACAATCCTATCCTATCTGAGAGACTGTCTATGAAAAGCCTTTCCCAATTTTCTGCTTTCCTTCCAATCTTGGCTACATTCCTTTTATTTATATAAGAAAATTTTTATTTAAGATAATTGATATTATCCGTTTTACACTTCAACAATGCTTTTGCCTTATAATACAGTTGAAGATCTGACACTACTAAATCTTCTTCCTTTATATTTTTGCCACTTAGTTTCTTTGAAATTCCTGAACTTCTGTTCTTCCAAATGAAATTTGTCGTTATTTTTTCTGACTCAGTAAAAATAATTTTAGTAGGGGCAGCTAGGAGGTGCAGTGAATAGAGCACCAGACCTGGAGTCAGGAGGACCTGAGTTCAAATTCAGCCTCAGACACTTAACACTTACTAGACATGTGACCTTGGGCAAGTCGCTTAATCCCAATTGCCCAGCCTTTCTCCCCTCCAAAAAGCAAATAGTAATAATAATAATTTTAGTTGTATAATTGGAAAGGCATTGAGTAAATAGGTTAGGGAAAGTGGTCATTTTTTATTATATTGCCTTTACTTACCTATGAGCAATGACTATTTTGCCAATTATTTAAATCTGATTTTATTTATATAAAGAGTGTTTTAAGTTTATGTTTATGTTCATGTAGCTGTCTCTAGTTGGGTTGGGCTAGACACCCTCTGAGGTCCCTTCCAGTGCCACATCTCTGATCCTATGATTCTTCTGCCAGCTCAGCCAATGTCTAGTACCCAAACTCTGCAAACATCATCATCCCTGTTTCCAGGCTTTCTTTTGGAACCTGAGTTTGTGATCCATGTACCCTCTCATTCACAGGGTTGGTTTGCTGGCAGGAATTTGGCTGTGTCTCAGGTTAGCACAAAGTATGTGTTGTGGGTGGATGATGACTTTCTTTTCACAAAAACAACCAAGATTGAGACACTGGTAGATGTCCTAGAGAGAACAGAGCTGGATGTGGTAAGAAATAGTTACTGTTTCAGCCCTTCTCCCCACCCCCTTCCCCACTGAAGTCTGGGAAGAAGGGTGCGCAATGTGGAAGGTGGGTCAATTCAGCTAGTTTTGATTTGTTGGTGAAATCCCTAAACTCAAGGTGGGGTCAGAACAATTGGGTGTAAATTCTGATTCCACCACAGACTCATCTTGAGATCTTGAGAGAGTAATTTAATATTTCTGTGCCTCAGTATTGTCCTTAAAATGGGACAGTAACGCATCTGCCCTACCTACTTCACCTGAATGGGCTGTGGATAAATTCATTTCAACTCAACAAGCATTTACCAAATATCTACTTGTAATGGGAATAGGTAAGGGGCAGGGAAAATCTTCAAATTCCCATTCCTATTACACTACTATGTGCCAGGTATTTACTGTTCAAGACTCTGGAAATACAAAGACAAAACAAAATGGTCTCCGGACTCAAGGAACTTACATTCTACTTAAAAGAAAAGAATATGAAAACATATAAGTAAATAAAAATGATATCCAAAGAGATTTTGAAAGAAAGGGACACATGTAGTATAAAGGATACTGTATTGACAATAAAGCAATTATTTTAGAGGGCACAAGGAGAGTAGAGAAAATAGGCATAGGGCTGACATGGATGGAGATGAAATGGAAAGAAGTACTGATCACAGTATCAGCAAAGACAATCAAGCCATGAAGAAGTAGATGATTATGACTTTCAGAATAGTATTGAAAAATGTTTATCCGATTATTAATCCTTAAGATTAAGTAGAAGACAGTAGGGTTAAAGACAAAGAGTAAACACACAGCAGCAGAGGAAATGTCCAGTAACCATGGACATGCCTAATGGTCCAGACAGAAGTTAGTGGAGTGTGAGATCAGAGTGGCCATGGAAGTGTGAAGCATATTTGAGGTATTTACGTCATTCAGGTCATCTCTGCCCCAGGATTCACTCCATGAGAGAGGGGAGGTATAGAACAGTAGCTAGATGGGGTAGAAAGGTCAAAGGAAAGGCTTGGAAAGACCTGAATATGCAAGATTTGGAAGGAAGTTAAAGGTGGGTGCCAGTAGGAAGTGGGTGCTAGTAGAGGAATCCAAGTTAGGAAAGACACACATCTACGACTAAAAAAAAAGAAGAAAAAGGGTAATGATGCCCAGAAGTTTTAAGGCAAAAGTTCTTAACCTTTTCTAGACCTCCTTTGGAAGTCTGGTAAAACCTCTGGATTCCTCAGAAAAAAATGGTTTCAAATGTATAAAATAAATAGAATTATAAAAGGAACCCATTGTGCTAAAAGAGTTACCAAAGTATTTTTTAAAATAAATTCTAGGAACTCAGATAAAGAATATTTGTCCAAAGGAATGGACAAATGGAGGGAGCTCAGGAAGGTCATAGAAAGAATAAAGTTCAGTCTTCTAATTGACATAAAGGTTAAATCATTGCTCTAAGCATGTGTGTGAGGTGGAAGGGTAAAGTTAGAGGCAAAAGGAGTGCAGAGGTTTTGGAACATTTACTGAGGAGAATGGTCAAAGGAATCAGTTTGAAGAGTATAATGTAACATTTGTTTCAGTATTGAAATAGATGTTTGTCGTCACAGAAAAATCATTATAGAAGTCTTAACTGTGGAGGCAATGGACCATTTAGCAATGTTGGCCACTAGGTGGCACCATAGGGAGCAACGCACCGGACCTGGAGTCAGAAGGACCAGCCTCAGCTGGGAGACCCTGAGCAAGTCACTTAACCTCTAGCTACCTCCATTTCTTTGTATGTAAAATAAGGGTAATGAGAGCACCTAACTTCCAGGGTGGTTGTAAGGGTAAAATGAGATATTTGTAGGGCACTTTGCAAACTTTAAAGCGCTATATAAATGCTAGGCTGTGATGATGATGATGATGATTTTCCTACAGCATCAGGTATAAAAAATACACACAGCATTATGAGGGGCCTGGGGACCCAAGCATCTCCATAACTTAGTGGCAACCAGAGTCTTAATCTGCCTCATTCCCTGCCTCTTTTCACATGATAGTGCTCTGGCAGAATCTCAAATATGTCAGAAAGTTTCTGCTGTTTCTTCCTGATTAAATACCCTAGCTCAAGATATGCCAAGAAGAGATGAAAACATTGATGATACATACTCTCAATGTAACAGCCATATCCTCTCCATACCTCAAAAAACAATTCAGGTGAATTGCCTTCCCCACTGTGCTAACACAGTGCAGTACATTTGAGTTCCCTGAGAACACAAATAGATAGAGAAGTGTTATGGTGGAATAAAGACACTGAGAAATTATATCCAAACAGTGACCTATTTAGTAATGCATGAATTGCAGAAACAATTCAGGTCCAAGGTTCTCAGTCCACCAAGGACATTGACCATTGGTTTCGACAAGTTAATATATAATTTGGAGGAAATGAAGAATATAGGGATTGAGATATCTAGTTTCTTATTGGTGAAGGGGACTGGAAGATGTAGAGGTGAGAGGGAAATAGTTTTGTGACATTCCTTAAATTGAATGACCTTTGGGAGGAAGTTATGACTTTTCCAAAATCAGAAGATTTACAAGCAGCTGAAACTTAGCTTCACAAAATGGTAGATAAAGGCAAAATGGAGTCACTAATACTATTTTAATGTAAGTCACTAATACTACTTTAATGTAACACAAGGGAGGCCAGCCTGAACAAGGCTGAAGATCGGGTCAAGCTAGTATGGTGTAAGCCAGTAAGTCACCAAACATTTATTAACTTCATGCTATGTACTGGCACTGTGCTAAGGCACTGAAAATATAAAGAAAGACAAGCAAAAAAAGCGCGTTCTGGTTCTCAAAGGGCTCACAGTCTAATGAGGAAGACAGAAAGCAACCAGCTCTGTACAAACAAAATCCTTTCAGAACAAATTAGAGGAAATTGACAGAAGGAAGGGACCAGCATTAAGCACCACCAGGAAAGGCTTCTTGCTACAGATAATGCAGTTTGCTACAGAGCTGGGGGCCCTGGAGAAAAGCTACAGAGGAAAAGTTAGGCTTGCTATTGGGAGAACCTTCCAGTTAGAGCAGTCCAAAGTAGACTTGAATGAGCTGTCTTTAGAGGTAGTAAGTTTTCCATCAAAATAAATTTTTGAACAGAAACCTTGGTGATCACTTGTCAGAGATGCTAAGAGATTATTCCTGCTCAGGTGAAGAGCAAAGCAGGTGCTGTCTGAGTTCTCTCCAAGCCTTGAGAATCTATGATTCTGTGGTCCCTGGAGACCTTAGAACTTTGTCCTTTTAGATAAGACTAGGGGTGCTGAGATAGTCCCCAGGGGATTGAAACTGAAAAACAATCAACAATGGTCTGGGGGATGTTCCTAGGAAAAAAAAATTTTTGTCTTTTCTAGAGGGAAGTTGTAGAAAGGGAGGTGATGCAGTGGGAGGAAGAAAACTAAGAGGTCTTGGAGTAGACAGATAAGTACATGGGTAAAATCATATAAGAGGAAGGAAGACATGGTGGGACTCGGGAGTAATTCAACATGGGAATGCAACATGAGAATGATTCCCAAGAGAGGCAAATTGGTTATTGAATCATGCAGATTTTCTCTGATCTCTTCCCTAACCTGCTCCCAGGTTGGAGGCAGTGTGTCTGGGAATGTGTTTCAGTTTAAGCTACTGATGGAACAAGGTGAGGATGGAGACTGCATACACAAGAGGTCCGGCCATTTCCAGGCCCTGGATGGCTTTCCCAGCTGTGTGGTGACCAGTGGTGTTGTCAATTTCTTCCTGGCTCACACCGAGAGCCTCCAAAGAGTTGGATTTGATCCCCGACTGCAGAGAGTGGCACACACAGGTAAGGGGGCTGGATGGGGAGACTAAGAGTAGCCTCAGATTAAACCACATGCAGCAGCTGGTTCTGCTTCCAAGAGATAACTTGCTTACCATATTCTATTACAAAACAGTGGCAGTTTTCAAAAGTATTCCAATCCAAACTAAAGCAATATCATGTAGTAGAAAGAGCATCAAAACTGATGTCAGGAGAATCTGGATTCAGATCCCACCTCAGACAATGGCAAGTTGGGAAATCCCTTAACCTGTCAGTGCCTCAGTTTCCTCATCTGAAATACTTAAGGATTGGGTGGGGGGAGGAGATTTGAACAATGACCTCAGGTCCTTTCCAACTCTAAATCTATGATCCCATGATTTTTCATTTCCCTCTTCACCCTTTCTCATTCTGAGTCTTGACAATGTTTTCCATCCTGGGACATTCTCTATCCTCCTCTCTGACCAATTCACATTTGGAATACTATATTCAGTTTGAGGCACTGCACTTCAAAAAGAACATTTAGAAGTGGGAGTATAGGGGCAGCTAGGTGATGTAGTGAATAGAGCACTGGCCCTGGAGTCAGGAGGACCTGAGTTCAATTCCAGCCACAGATATGTGACACTTACTAGCTGTGTGACCTTGGGCAAGTCACTTAACCCCAATTGCTTTGCCTTCCCTGCCCCTGAAAAAGAAAAAAAAAGTGGGAGTATATCTACCCTTCCCTCCTCTCTGAACCTCCTTTCTTTCAGAAAGTCTTCCCAAGTCCACTACTCATTTCCATCTGACTCCAGTTCCACCTTGCCCATTCCTCAGGCGTAATGCATAGTTCTTTGTCCAACTAGAAGTATCCATTCATGTCTGTCTGTAGGTCTGTGTTTGTCGTAGTGGCTTATGTACAGCTTCCTCCTTCAGATTGGGAGCTCCTTGAGAGAGAGGGAAAGAGAGAGGATAGGAAGAGAGAAGAAGTAGAAAAGGAGAAGGGGAAGAATGAGGAAAGGCTACTTTCTAGGAACTTATACCTCAAAGGTGGGAAGAATAAATATAGAAGGACAGAACTGTGTCTCACCCTTCTCATGGATTATTTCCCTGGGTTTTGCATAGCTCTGGTAAAGCAAATGCTAATACAGGTTGGGAACTGAGCACAGGAGCCTCTAGCACAAAGTTCACTGTACCTCCTCTCTCTGTTTCCCCTCTCTTAACAGAGTTTTTCATTGATGGTCTGGGAAGTCTTCGTGTTGGATCATGCTCAAATGTGATTGTGAATCACCAGTCCCACACCCAAGCTTCTGACCCAGATCAAGCTACCCAGGAAAAAGTCTACCGTCAGTTCCGAACTAACACTCAGAATCAGATCAAGTTCAAGTTGGCCCTTCACTACTTCAAGAACCATCTCCAGTGTTACACTCAGAAATGAGGTTGTGGGTGATATACAATGGGCCAATTAGACTCTTCCATGTACCTTATCCCCAATCAATAGGAAAGAGAGTGTGGAATGGACGAATCAGTAGTGAAATGGCCAAACTTGGCAGCTAGAAAAGTGGACTAATTGATTAAAAAAAAAATGATGGAATGGGTGAATTGGTAGGAAGTGCAATTGGGTTAAGACCAATCTTTGGTTAGGGCTAGGAGCCTCCCAGTGGTCAAGGTAACACAGAATATAATGATAATAATAATGACACTTATATAGAGTTCTAATATTTGTAAAGGTTTTTACTCACAATAATCCTATAAGATATACAGTGAAAGTATTATCATCCCCATCTTATACATGAAAAAGATGAGGATCAGATTTCTTCAAAGCCATAAAGCTTTTCTTTAAACCACATCAGACTTTTTGATAGAATCCCTGATGCTCATAATGCTTATACTAATATTAGTACTTCATAACATAGAGGTTCTAAGAATCCTTTTTTAGAAAATATGGAGTAACTGCAAGAGAATATTAATGGACTTCAGCTACATGGCCCATGTTTACAACATGCCAATAACCCAACTATGTTGGTATAGGGGCTGATATAATATTCATTGAGCACAATTGGAGATACTATAATAATTTTATGTAGTATAGACAATTTTAATCATATTTGAATAATTTCTCAAGCCATGGCTTCTTCTTGAAAGAATATTAGTAATGACATGCATACTTTTTTAGAAATCAGTTTAAAATATTCTGAAGAAATTTTTCAAGGTTCCCAAGTCCAGATGCAGTTTTATACAAAATTACGTTGATTTTCCATGATGCCATTTCCAAAATGAAGTAGCAGGATGCTCTTAGCACAGAAAGCCATATGTGAATCTTTGTCCTTGTATCTTCAACTAGGAGAAAGAAACAACTCTGTATTTTTACTACTCTTCTCAGGAAGGAATTTGCTAACAATGGGGGATGATCATAGATCATGGTAGTGGGAGGAGTCTCCATTTGTCATCTGGGATCATCTAGATTGGAGGTCTTAACCTTTTCCATGTTTCATGGACCCCCCTGGTAGTCTGATGAAGCCTATAGGCTTCTTTTCAGGATAACATTTTTAAATGCATGAAAGAAAAACATGCAGGATTATTTTAAAAAACATATTGAAATATAGTTATTCGTTTTTTAAAAAAATCTCTGGACCCCCAGCTTAAGAACTCCTATTCTAGACCTTTCAAGAAAACTCTTGAGAACTTTGCTCAATTATTATAGATTCATGGGGGAAGGGGAGTGGCGCACGGGAAGAGAATATCTTAATCCAGGAAGACATGGAGTCTTTAAAAAGTTGCTTTTCCTACTTGGTTCTGTGATGATCTTCTTACTGAGTTTTTATTTATTAAATTATATCTTTAATAAAAAAAAATCTTAGGCAAACAAGTGGTTGCCATGCTCTTTCTGGTTAAATAAAATTCACAAGCTTTTCCAAGATCTTTTAGAAAAAGTGAAATAACTTTGCCCTTAAGACCAATAAAAAAAAATTTCCCCTGCCTTGTTCCCTCAAAAAATTGGCTACTGAGACCTTCTATTACCCTAGAAGGAGATACTTAGTTCTGGGTGCTAAGTTCTTAAGAACAAAGAACAGGAACTTCTGATTAAGGTGATGAAGCCAAGATCACAAAGGATCCAGATTCTCCATATTCACTCCAACAAAGATGTAAAGGGGCACCAAATCAAATAATAAGTGACACCAAACAGTAAGTAAGCCTCTACCCAGTCCAGGATTGCAGAGAAAGGTGGCCAGAAGCATAGGGTGCTGGGAGAGGGATCTTGCCAGGGAGATGGAAAGCAGCGCAAGCACATGGTAATGATTCCCAGAGTAGCAGCAGCATTCAGACTACAGAGTGTGTGCCTCTTGCCTAAGAGTGCAATCAGCCTCTAAGTGTGGCACTGGCACAAAGGCCCAATACAGGAACCAAGGCTGGAAAAAATGAGTAAAGAGAAAACACCAAACACAATGAAGAAATAGTATAAGTTAAGAACAGCCCAAGAGGCATACCCAGAAGAGAGTAACTTCATGAAAAGAACATGTAGAACCTGGCCACAAGGACTGCAGAAATGGACATAAAAAAAGATTACAAAATGAAATCAGAATTGAGAAAAGGAGTCCAGAGGAAAAGAGCAAAATACAAGACCAAAATTCATTCTCCAACAGCCAAGGGGTCAAAGGATGTGAACAAGACAGTTGCGAGAAAGGCAAATGACAGATTATTAACAACCATACGAAAGAATGCTCCAAAGCAGAGAATGGAAACCCCCCCCCCCAAAAAAAAAAAACCCAATGCTAAACACTAAGGTTTTGCCTCATGCCCAGAAAACTGGCAAAAGGTAACATGAGATGATGGTTTCCATCTTGGTTTCGTATTGGGGCCCTGTATGTGGCTGAGTATAGGAACACACCTGTTCAAATATGTGAATTGGATCTGAGGGCAGTATCCAGCTAAGGGCAGTGACTGTGTTCAGTCTGGGGACCTGTGGTGGTTAAATCAGGACATGCCTGGTGTTCAGTGAGGGCCCATAAGGAAGTTAGAATACACTAATGATGCTTGAGGATGTTCAACTTTCCACAACCCCACCAATATTGACAATTTGGGAAATTTTTTTTATTGGTCTTAAGGGCAAAGTTATTTCACTTTTTCTAAAAGATCTTGGAAAAGCTTGTGAATTTTATTTAACCAGAAAGAGCATGGCAACCACTTGTTTGCCTAAGATTTTTTTTTATTAAAGATACAATTTAAGAAATAAAAACTCAGTAAGAAGATCATCACAGAACCAAGTAGGAAACCATCATCTCATGTTACCTTTTGCCAGTTTTCTGGGCATGAGGTAAAACCTTAGTGTTTAGCATTGGTTTGTCAATATTGGTGGGGTTGTGGAAAGTTGAACATCCTCAAGCATTATTAGTATATTCTAACTTCCTTATGGGCCCTCACTGAACACCAGGCATGTCCTGATTTAACGACCACAGGTCCCCAGACTGAACACAGTTACTGCCCTTAGCTGGATACTGCCCTCAGATCCAATTCACATATTTGAACAGGTGTGTTCCTATACTCAGCCACATACAGGGCCCCAATACGAAACTATCCATCTTGACCAGACAAGACCACGATAGTCAGTCAATCAGAAGGCAGCATGACCAGGATATTTGACCATTGAACCATAGAAGGTACCTTGCCCCTATTGTGTAATCCCTTAACAAAACCCCTCCTGCCTTTAAAATATTTGTAATTCCTGTCATGTAATTGTACCTTTACCTATAAAAATCCATCTTGTTTTCTTTGAAGTTGCTGATTCCTCTTGGAACGTTGCCTGCTTCTGAGAGGCATCAGTCCTCAAAAAAATGCCTATACTTGGATTTGAGGTGGTCTGACTGAATTCTTTGAGATGGTGCCACCACAACACACCATGAAACCACAACACTGCCATGCTCCCCACCCCAGTGACCCTTCCTCAAGAACATGTTGTGTGATAATATTTTTAACCTCTTCAAAGCTTCCCAGATCTTATGAATCAGCTTGGTCATTCAGATCAAGGTATCTCATCCAGTCAGCTAGCTCTTACAACATCCCCTTCCCAATCTCCTTTTCCCTGAAGTCTTCTCTTTCCTTTGTGGTTTGAGTATATGTGAGCCTCACATAAACTCACTATGGGAGGTCTGCCCATGTGTGTGGGGCTTCCTTGCTAGAGAACTCAGTAAAACCCCAAGACAAATTTGATAATCTGGGGTCTTCTTATTCATGTATCACCCACATCCCAAAAGTTACCAAACTCTACATCCTTTGACCCAGCCATATCACTGACAGGTCTATACTCTTCCCTCCCCCCCACCCAAAGAAATAAAAGAAAAAAAAACTCTGTATGTACAAAAATATTTATAGCGGTACTTTTTGTGGTAGTGACAAACTGGGAACTGTTGGAAAATAGTTGAACAGATTATGGTATATGAATGTAATAGAATATTATTGTACCATAAAATGTTATTGTGCCATAAAACAATTTTGGAGGAAACTGGGACAAACTCTGTAAACTGAGGAAGAAAGAAAGGAGCAGAGCAGAACTAGAACACCTATACAATGCTAATGTCAAAGAGAAAAACAACTCTAAAAGACTTAAGAACTATTGTCAATACAACGATAAACCACAAGTCCAAAAGAATGACTCACCTCCTGACAGTGAAGAGATTAATATTTCTGAACATGGCTAATGGAGGAATTTGTTTTGGTAGATTATGTAGATAAAGTATTGAGGGCTTTATTTTCTCACGGGTTTTTTTTCCCTTGAATTTGCTTTAGGTGAAAGCAGCTATGAGAAGATTATTGGAGGGACAGATTAATTTAAAATTCTTGTTAATTAAAAAAATAAAAATGAACTATTAAAAATGAAAAAGATCAATTTTGGTGGACAGCAAACTCAATACAAGTTATCAGTGTGACGTGGTAATAGAAAAAGCCATATTAAGAGAAGCATAGTTTAGGGAATGAGATGAAAGTCCTTCTGAATCCTTCTTTGTCCAGACCCCATGTGGAATACTGTGATCACTTCTGGGCACCATAGTTGAAGGACACTGATAAACTGGATAGTGTGTAAAAGAAGGTGACTTGGTAAAGAGCCTTAAGTCTGTATCATATGAAGATATGTTGAAAGAATTGGGAATATTTAGCCTGGAGGAGAGAAGGAGAGGTTGGTGGAAAAGGGATTAGATTTAATCTGTTTCAACCTATAGGCAAGACCAAGAACAATGGACTGAAGCTGTGGAAGATCTATTTAGTTCCTAATAATTAGAGGTTTCCAAAAAGAAAAAAAAATGAAATATGTTACCTCCAAAGGTGGTAAGTGTGCAGTGGCAGGCAATAAAGCTTCATTAAGAGAAGCATAGTTTCCAGTAATGAAGAGTTGACAGTCCCTCTCTATTCACTCACTGGTAGGGAGAGGACTTCCTTGGAGATCTTCAAGAAGAAGCTAGATGGCTATTTGTCAAATATGTTATAACTGGGATTCCCTTCCAGTGTGAGTTGGACTGGATAGCTCCTGAAATTTCTTCCAGTTCTTAGAGTTTATAATACCTTTCCAGGCTTACTATGCATTATTCCCCTTTATGCATTCCATGGTCAAGGCAATTGGACCTGCTTGCCATCCCTCACAAGTGACATTTCCCAAGTCCATGCTTTTCCCCAGTGTTGGGAATAAGAAATGGCATGGTGCAGTGAAAAGGTCATTGGCTCTAAAGACAGAAGATATAGGGTGTCCATCCCACCTTTGATGCTTACTACCTGTCTACCTTGGGCAAATCACCCCTGTGCAGCAGTGTGTGTTCTCCTCTAGGGCTTGACTCAAGCCCTCATGCTGGTGTGTTCTTCCTAATATCAATCACCAGTTATAGTTACTGTCTCTCATATCACCAATACCCCCCAATGACTAACATCAATATTCCTTAACCAATTAATATCAATTACTTTTACAAAATGATATACCCTGAGAAGATATAACAGGAAGTGCAAAAAGTTCCCCTCAACCCCCAGCAACACACTCTCTCCATAGTCACTAGAGAGAGTGGGCTCAATCTTAAAGCAGCTGCTACAAAACATTCACTCCACCAAGACTGCTTCAAAATTCAGCCTAGACGACGAACAGATTCCATCAATTGCTTGTAGGATCAGGCATCCTGCCTGTAGGATCAATCCATTCCTCAATGAATAGATCTCTTTCCTTGGGCTATACTGAATGACCAGACTTGGCCATGCACAAATACTATGATGAACTCTTGTCATTGGACCTTTGGTGGTTCACTCTTCTGACTTTCTGAAATTCACAAGGTCCCAGTCTAGTCTTTTACCTCCCTAACACTCCTTCACAGAGAAGGTGTGCAAGAATCAACAGCAGCATCATATTCTCATAATTTCAGGTAGGTGTAGACGGGAAGAGTAGGTTCTTGGTGCTGGCTTTCTTTCCCCACTCAGAGTCTTAGAGCAGTCGCTGCCCTCTCACTCAAACATAGTCAACAGGAAAAGCAAGAGTCACCTTGTGTGTTAGCTCCTTTTGAATGTATACCAACTTCCAAATTATCAGCCAAACAAAAGTCCATTTCTTTTGCAGATGATTAGAAAATCTGAAATAGCCATAGAATACCTTTGGATGCTCTGAAACCCATGTAGAGACTAAATCAGGCAAGCCCTCTATGTATGCTCATGACAGCTACGCTTGGCCAGTTCCCCACTACATTTGTATTCATCTCCAGGGACAAACTTCAAATGTTATGCCACAGAATTCATTCCCATTCAGAGGCAGTTTATTTGCTAAATTCTTAGAAACTGTGTGTCATGTCTGAACAGATACTCATTATGAACAACATCTCTGTCATTAGTGTTACCACGAGTCCTGGTAATTCCCCGTAGAGGTGTTCCCTATATTTGTTCTTTCTGGAGATTTAGGTATTAAGAAATAAATTAAATCAGTGCCTCACAGTACTTTTAACAGAGTACTCTAACAAGGCATATTCTTGAGACATGTGAAAGTGGTCTTTGTGGATCCCTGTCCTTTTTTGGAAACTAAGCCAAGACAATTCAACTCAACATTTATCAAGCATTTCCTGTGTGCCAGGGGCTGGGCTACTTGAGAACACAAGGAAAATGCTGTTCACTGCTCTAGGTAATCTATGAAAAGAAATTAGATTTCTTTTTTTTTTTTTTATATTAACAATAGGTTTATCAAAGTTGTTCCTTTTACATCAGTGGTTCTCAACCTGTGGCTTATGTTCAATTTAAATACATCCTGCATATCAGATATTTACATTACATTTTATAACAGTAGCAAAATTACAGTTATGAAGTAGCAATGAAAATAATTTTATGGTTGGGGGTCACCACAACATGAGGAACTGTATTAAAGGGTCGTGGTGATGAGGTATAGGCTCTGGGACCCCCCTTGAGTTCTCCTTCAATCTTTGAGGTACAGGCTCTGGGAAACCCCTTGAAGTCTGATTGAATCTTCCCACTTGATGAGGCATTTGCAGAGGCCATAAGTATTTCATTGTGGCTGGGCCCAAACCTCTGTTACTAGCCTAGCCCTCCATCGTCCATCTGCTTCCCACCCTTGAGCCTATCAAAATATCAATCCACACTTGCATTGACCTGTTAACTCCTCCTGAAGACCCTCCCCAAACTCATCACTGGAGTCTGACCTCATTGACTCCTCCTGAAGACCCTCCCCAAACTCTTCCTCAAGACCACCCCTAGATTCCTCTGTATATAAGAATCCCATCTCCCTTCCATGTGTTGTGAAAGTGCCACAGAATGTCTTAGCACAGACTTGCTCTGTGAGAGCGCCATAGAGTTTTTTAGCACTGACTTGCTCTGTAGTACTGGCAAACTTTTAATAAACTTTACTTTTCTTTGGCTGAGAGAAGATGAGTGGAATTCTTTCCACGGGACCGGCATGTTGGTATTTTGGGGTCTCAGGCAACCCTAACCCTCTTTGGGTAATCCTCTTCAGCGGTATTAGGAAGATTGAGAACCTCCGTTTTACATTTACATGTTTATCGGTGCCCTTTGAAATTGTGATTAGCCTTCAAAGAGAGAGTGAGGCAAGTGACTTAGTAGATGGAATACTAGAATTGGAAGTCAGGCAATCTCTGTGACCCTAGGCAAGTCACCTAACCTCTGCCAAACTCAGTTTCTTTTTCTATAAAATGGATAGAACAATTGCACCTACCTTATAGAGCTGTGCTGAGTAGCTCATAAGAAATTTCAGGTAGTTATAGATATAAAAACACAGATATATACATTTACACACATGTCTATATATAAGGGACAGCTAGGTGGCACAGTGGATAGAGTGCTGGACCTGAAGTCAGGAAGACTCATTTTCCTAAGTTCAAATCTGGCCTCAAACACTCAAACACCTGGCAAATCACTTAATCCTGTTTGCCTCAGTTTCCTCATCTGTAAAATTGAGCTGGAGAAGGAAATGGCAAACCACTCCAATATCTTTGCCAGAAAAATCCCAAATGGGGTCATGAAGAGCGGAGCATGACTGAAAACTGGACAACAAACAATGTGTATATGTATATAAATATATATGTATGTATTTATATATGCATATATATAAAGTGCTTTGCAAAACTTTAAGTACTATGTACTTGTCAGCTCTTATTATTAGCCATTATATCAGTAATATGAACTATTTTAATTTCAACACTGAGTAAGGTCTTGGGAAGAGCTGAGTGTAAGCTAGGGCCTCTTCAGGAACCACTATTTATTTCACTGTCGTGAGCACTCATCCTAAGAGAAACCTCGTGGCTTCGGGTAGCTGAGTGATAACAAGAGCCAACAAAAAATGACACGGAAAACTCTGAGCGGGAACGGCTGCTATGCAGCTTCGCAGTTTCCCACAAGGCAGAGGACCCCATCTTTCTTAATTGAACTCAGTCAAATGACTTCTCTGGCCTGAAAAAGAGAAAGGGGAGAAGGGGGAGGGTTAGGAAACAAAGACCACAATCTCCTTTTATGAGGGAGCTTCTCCATCTTCTGGACTCTTGATGAACTACAGCTATATAGACCCTCCTGGGATATGGGTCTGTTTTCTAATGTCCAGGAGCAAAGTTAAGTCTCTTTAACGTGGTAGAACCAGACTAGAACCAAAGTCCTAGGGTCACAGAACTTGAAACTGAGTAGGAACTGGACCTATGAGTTCAATGACACATGGAATTCCCAGATGAGGAAAATTCCTCCTCCAATGAAGGCTGACACATTCTTTCCAACTTACAATCGTAAAGGGCTGCCTAGGACCCTGAAGAGTTAAATGGTTTGCCCATGCTTGGCAGGAGCAGAACTCGAGCTCAGGTCTTCCTGTCTACTCACCTAATCACAGGATTATAGATTCAGAATTGGAAGAGACCATAGAGGTCATCTCATCCAATTCTCTTTATTTTACAGATGAAGAACAAGGGCCTGGAGAGAAGTGATTTTCTCAACATCACACACATTCATTAATTCAACAAACATTTATTATATACCTACTTAGTTCAAGGTGGTAGCTAGGTGACTCAGTGGATAGAGGGCTGAGCCTGGACTTAGGAAGAATTGAGTTCAAACCTGATGAACATGGGGCGGGTAGGTGGCGCAGTGAATAGAGAGAGCACCCGCCCTGGAGTCAGGAGGACCTGAGTTCAAATCCAGACCCCAGAGACTTAACACAAAAAACTAGCCATGTAACCTTGGGCAAGTCACTTTATCCTAATTGCCCTGCCTTCCCCCTCCAAAAAAGCAAAACAAAAACCAAACCTGACGAACTGTGTGTCCCGGGAATGTCAATGTCCCTTAAGCTGTGTTTGCCTTGGGTTGGCTGGTTGCTGCCCTTTGTCCTCAAAGAGGACCAATATGACATCACTATGTTGGAGTCAAGTTACAGTGAGTACAACTGTGATCAGACCAATATGAGGTATGATATTATAATACATAATTTTATATATAAGATATGAGTGATATCTTTTCATTTGTGCACAAATTGGATTTAAGTGAGGCAGAATTGCACAAAGTTGCCAGCCTCACTCTCTTCCAAAGTCATCACAGTCCAGCGGCAGGGCAGAGGTTGGGGATGCAGTGCATGACCTTGGCATCTTTGATGTCTAAGCAGGCTCTAAGTGCTCCACAGCTTCATAGACATTGGAACAAATTGTTCTCAGCCAAGAAGTCTTCATTTGCTTGGGGTAGACACTTCCCTAACTCACCAAAAGATGTGAGGTCCCTCAGTTACCCTCAACCTAGTTTAGCCTGTCTTTCTAAAAGGTTTATCGGGGTGGGGCCATCGTGCATGCTGCAGCTTCTTGGGGCCACAGCTGAGAGTTGGTGTTTGAGATAGACACCAAAGGTAGAAAGCAGCCCTGAGAAGTGTTTGGTAGCCCTCACAAGTGAGGTGCTGGTCTTCCTTGCACATACACAAACTGTGTTTGCCTTACTTCACTGGATAGGGAAATAACAAACCACTCCAGTATCTTTGCCACGAAAATCTCATGGACAGTCTTGGCATGGGGTCACAATGACTAGGACCCAATTGAACAGACAAACAGAGTCCAAGGCATTGTGCTAAGCACAGGAGATACACAGAGTCAATATGACTGTCTCTCTACATTCAAGAAGTTTGCACTCCTGATGGGGACAGGGTAGTAATAGAATGTGACATGGTCATAGATAAGTACAAATTTGTCTTATATTTGGGAGTGATGTGGCAAAGGAAGGATACAAAGTACCGTTAAAAATTTTAGATAAGGGGCAGATAAGAAAAGGGATCAAGAAAGGCTTCACAGAGAAGATGGTGTCTAAGTGAAGCTTTGAAGAAATATAAAGATTCTAAAAAGCAGAGATGGGGCAGTGGGTTGGCACAGTGGTTAAAGCATCAGCCCTGGAGTCAGGAGGGCCTGAGGTCAAATTTAGCCTCAGATACTTACTACTGTGTGACCCTGGGCAAGTCACTTAACCCAGATTCCTACAAAATTTTTTTTTTAAATAAAAAAGCAGAATAGCTGGAAGAGAGAGGACATGAAGTGAAGCAATGTGAAATGAGGCTCGAAAGGTAGATTGCAGTCAGATTATATCAGGTAAAGTAGTTTACTTTTTATCCAATACAGAGTCACTATAGATATTAAGAAAAGTGACCTAGTCAGAACTATAGATTAGGAAAATTAATTAAGCACAGTATGAAGGCTGAATTATAGAAGGGAGAGACCAGAAGCAAAGAGACCAATAGGAGCTTGGGAATAGGCAGGAGTGTGCTGATAAATGTTTAACAAGCAGCTCTCCAAAGGTGGAGAGGGGAAATCTGCCACTTTAAGTTTTAATCTGCTCTACGTTATTAGACAGCCAACAGAACAATCCATCAAGTCCTGATTTGGAATATTTGCTGATTAATTTGATTTTAAAAAAGAAAGAAGAAAACCAAATTGTCAATATAAAAAATGAAAAGGGTGAATTTGCCACTAATGAAGAGGAAATTAGAGCAATAAATGGGAGCTATTTTGCCAATAAATCTGACAAGCTACGTGAGCTGGATGAATATTTACAAGAATACAAATTACCCAGATTAATAGAAGAGGAAATAAAATACTTAAATAGCACTGTTTTAGAAAAAGAAATTGAGCCAGTCATCAATGAACTCCTTAGGAAAAAAAATTTCCAGGGCCAGATGGATTTACGAGTGAATTCTACCAAACATTTAAATAACAATTCCATACTATATAAACTATTTGGGAAAATAGGCAAAGAAGGAGTCCTACTAAATCCTTTTTATGCCACAAATACAGTCCTGATATCTAAACCAGGAAGAGCCAAAACAGAGAAAGAAAATTATAGACCAATTTCCCTAATGAATATTGATACAAAAAAATTTTAATAATATAAATTAGCAGGTACAGCTAGATGGCACAATGAATAGAGCACCAGCCTTGGAGTCGGGAGGACCTGAGTTCAAATCCAGCCTCAGACACTTAACACTTAGTAGCCATGTGACCTTGGGCAAGTCACTTAACGTCAACTGCCCTGCCCTCCCCTCTCCAAAAAGCAAAAAAAAAAAAGAAGAATCAGAGATCTAGAGCTGGAATTGTTGCTGTTGTTGTTCAGTCATTTTTCAGTCGTGTCCAACTCTTGGTGACCCCATTTGGGGTTTTCTTGCCAAAGATACTGGAGCGATTTGCCATTTCCTTCTCCAGCTCATTTTACAGATGAGGAAACTGAGGCAAACAGGGTTAAGTGACTTGTCCAGGGTCACACAGCTGGTAAGTGTCTGAGGTCATATTTGAACTCAGAAAGATGAGTCTTCTTGACTCCAGGATTGGTACTCTATCCACTGCACCACATTGCTGCCCTAGAACTGGTATTAAAAGTGATTAATCCAATGCAATCACACAGGAGCAGCCAGTGGCACAGCCAGAATTTGAATCCAGGTCCGTTGACTCTAACTCCAGCAAGTTTTTCCTTCACACTGTCCGTCTTCATGCTGCTGAAACAACTTAGCCAAGCCAGTAAGTGGAAGAACTTCTACTCCCAAGTGAATGGTCCTTTCCATCTACATCAGTGTAGTAATCATCCCTGCCATTTTGCACCTAAGAAATTATGCATCAAAGAAAACTAGAAAGACCTTTATGATAACAGTAATGGCTAACATCATATGTTATTCAGCTAGGTCCACAGTGGATAGAAAGCTGGGGAAGACTCATCTTCCTGAGTTCAAATATGGCCTCAGACACTTACCAGCTGTGTGACCTTGGGCAAGCCACTGTTGGCCTCAGTTTCCTCCTCTATAAAATGAGCTGGAGAAGGAAATGGCAAACCACTCCAAAATCTTTGCCAAGAAAGCCCCAAATGGAGTCAGGATGAGTCAAACACAACTGAAACAACCAAACAACGACTTTTATATAGATAGTATTTTAAGATTTGCAAAGCACTTTACATACATTAGCTCATTTGATCCTCACAACAATCCTGGAAGGGAAGTGCTATTATTATCAGCATTTTGCAAATAAGGAAATTGAAGCAAAGAGAGGTTACATGACTTACCCAGGATCACATAGATAGGAAGTATCTAAGGCAGAATTTGAATTCAGATCTTCTGGACTCATAGAGGTTTCTGCTCTATGCACTGACTGAGCTGATGCAAAGCGAGTAAAACTAAGGGAGACATTTATGCAGTAATAACAACATTATAGAGAAAAACAATTGTGAAAGGCTTTAGGTCTCTGATCAATGAAATGATAAATCAAGAATCCAAAAGAATGAATGTCAAAGACACCACCTCCCGACAGAGAGAAGATGAGCTTAAAACACAAACAGCATTGTGAACATGGCTAATGTGGGAATTTGTTTTTCTGAACTATGTAGGTTTGTATCGAGGAATTTGTTTTTCAGTTTGTTTGTTTTAATTTGCTCAATTGGGATGAGGTAGAGGGAGGAATAAAACATTTCTTACTTGAAAGACAAATTTTTCTTTTTTTTTTAATTTTTTTTTAAATTTTATTATAGTTTGCATCATTCATTTCCACAAGATTTTGAGTTACATATTTTCTCTCCGTCTTTCCCCCACCCACCGCCCCAAAACAGCCATCGCAGTGTGTCCCCCCTCCCCCAGTCCATTCTCTCCTATGTCATTTTTTGGTAGGGCAGGATGGATCTCCCAACTGCAGTGCCTGTGTATCTCAAGTTCCAGTTGGATGTAGTCAATAATAATAATAATAATTGCATATATGTATAGATAGATATAAATATAGATATAGATACACATTCATAACATTTGATTATGGAACTCCAGATTCCAGATTCT
>CM053586.1:218941859-218969910 GCA_028646515.1 Pseudochirops corinnae | reverse complement strand
ATGAAGACTCCAAGACCGAGGCCCAAGACCGCAATCCGGATCCAGGCCGCTCAATGCGAGAGCACTGGCCTGAGAACAATCGCTAAGTCCCCCTGCTGTCTGCAGGCCACGGGCGGGAAGCTACAATGCAGAGGCGGGTGCAAAACCTCTGCCTTTCGCTTTTCCGCTCTGGAGGCCTTTCGGCCGGACTGCTTATCTCCCCCTTTCGCAATCCCTACTCGCAGCTGGTGCTAATCCCCTCACCTGAGAGGCTCCTCCGCTCCTTCCATCCAGCCGCCCCCGGGGCACAGCCGCGGCTTCAGGCCAGGCTGTTTTCAATTCACAGTGCTGATACGGTTCCTCGTAGCCAAGCTGACTTTAGTGGGAAGTATCTTTGTGTGCGTTTTGGAGTTCTAGGATTGGTTTAGAGTCCTATTTTATGGGTATTTTGGGGTGGCTATGTGAGAGCTGTGATATGTTGCTGCTGCTACGCCGCCATCTTGACTCCGCCCCCTGAAAGATAAATTTTTACAAAAAACTCTTCCTTGCTTAGTGTATACCCAGTTGTAAGAATCAAATGAGATATCTTGCAAAAGATATCATTTCATTTCATGCTCACAACAATCCTAGGAGGGAGGTGTTATTATTATCCCCACTTCCAGTTGAAGAAAATGAGGCAAACAAGTTAAATGACTTATCCAAGGTCACACAACCAGTAATTATCTGAGGTCAGATTTTAACTCAGGTATACTTGATTCCAAGCCTAGTGCTCCATCCTCTGTACCATCTAGAAAAGAAACCCCAAAGAATGAACCTATACTTTGAAGTTAGGGATTGAAATATGCACACACACACACACACACACACACACACACACAAGAATAATCTTTGGACTCCTCTTTGCTATATTTCTCCCCTAAATTCTATAGGCTGAGAAACAGAACCTCTTATTTCCTGTTCTGATGCTGAGAGATAACCTTTGCAACCTTGGGAAGGGACTTTACCACTGTGGTAGGAATACCCAGTACTCTGTGCTTGGGGCACAAATCTGTCAGAGACAAATTTATTAACTTGTATGCATTTCTGCTGAGAGAAAAGAGAAATAGAGAAATAAATGCAAATCCAAATCCAAAATAAAGAAATAAATACAGTGAGACAGAGATCCATCTTGCTTTTTGAAAATCACTGGATGAACTATTTTCTTCTTACAAGTTTGAGGGTATAGGAACCAAGATAAATTCTACAAGCAAGATTAAATAGTGCTACAAAGAAGGACTCATCAGTGGTTTGGTATTGCTTTAAGAAACAAAGGTCAACTAGTACAACAGCTTAATTATACAAAATATAGAAACAAAAGAACGTGGTAGTCTAGAGTTTGAAAAACTCCAAAACCCCAGCGTCTGAGGCAAGAACTCACAAGCTGACAAAAACTCCTAGGAAAACAGCAAAGCAGTCTGGCAGAAAATGGATTTAAATCAGCCTCTCATGCCACATACCAAGATAAGGTCCAAAAGAATACATGACTTAGACTTAAAAGAGTGACATCATAAATAAATCAAAGAAGTAATTTTAAAATTATCTTTCAAATCTATGGTTTAGAAGGAAATTTCATGACCAAATAAAAGATGTAGAGGGATACAGAATACAAAAGAGATAAATTTGATTACATAAAATTTTAAAGTTTATGCATAAACAAAATTAATGCAGCTAAAATTAGATTGGAAAAATAAGTGCAAGTTTCTCTAACAAAAGTCAAATTTCCAAAATAAATAAAGAGCCAATTTCAATTTATAAAAATAAACTATTCTTCCATTGATAAGTTGTCAAAGGATATAAATGGGCAGTTTTCTAAGGAAGAAATCCAAGCTATCAATAGCCATATGGGAAAAAATGCTCCAAATAACTAATAATTAGAGAACACAAATTAAAGCCATTTTAGATCCCACCTTACACCCATCATATTGTCAAAGTTGGCAAAAAAAAAAAAATGACAAATTCTGAAGGGGCTCAGAAAAGACAAGCATACTGAAACTAGTACTAAAATTATAACCCAAAGAAATCAAAGAGAGAAAAGATTCATATATACAAAAATATTTATAGCAGCTCTTTTTTGTGGTGACAAAAAAAAAAACAAGAAACTAAGCAGATATCCATCAATTGAGGGATAAAAGAACAAATTGTAGTATATTAATGGGGTATAGTATTGTGTAGTAAGAAATTATCAGGAAGAGATGGTTTCAGGGAAACCTGGGAAGACTTGTATGAACTGATGCAGAATGAAATGAGTAGACCAGGAGAACAATTTATACAAGAACATTATAAAGATAAACAGCTTTGAAAACCTTAGGAACCCTGAACAACACAATGAGGAACCAGAAATCCAAAGGAATAAAGATGAAGCCCATGCAAGAATTTGTTTTACTTGATTATGAATATTTTTACAAAGATATGGCTTTTTTTTTTTTTTGCAAAGGGAGTAGGTAGAAGGAAGAAAGATCAATTTTTCTTAATTGAACTTTTTTGGTTTAGTTTTTAATTAATAGGAGGTAACAGTTTTGATTCATCAGACAGTAATAGTCATCTAATTTTGAGGTCACCTTGGAAAACCATTTACCTAAAGCCATTCAATTCCTTTTTGACCACTCCCTCTAAGAATTCTCCCTTCCACTAAGGCAAAGGTGGAGTACATGGGGTATTCAAGGAGGACTAGAATCTCTGGTGTGAGGGCTTTGCAAGCCCTTTTTAGGTCTGCTTACCTACCTTGGGGTCTACCTGGCACTGAACTCTCATCTGTGGTTCCAAGAAGCTGTAGCATGGGCAGTGGCCACACCCAGTAAACCATCTCGGTAGCTGAGCTACACCAGGTTGAAGGTAACCAACAGTGCTCAAACCTATTAGGGAGTTAGGGGGGTGTCTACCCCAAGCATGTGAAGACTTTCCCTAGCAGAGTGGGCAGATGAGAATAATTAACGATGACCACGAAGGTAGCTGAAGCAGGCACTGTCGAAATATTAGAGCTTGGTCAGACACCAGGGTCATCCCCTATACCCTAAAGACCACTGGATCTCCATGACTCTGAAAGAGGGTGAGACTTTACGCAACTCTGCCCCACTTAAACCCAATTTACACACAAGTTAAGACATCATTCCGTCTTCTTGGTTGTCTTTGAAAAGGGACAAACAAGTCAAAAATACTTCTAACAAGTCAGAGACACTTCTATTATTTAAATTATTATGTTGTTATTGTAATTATTCTATTATTCAAATGTATTAAATTTATTATTTAAATTAAACCTTTTATTTAAATTATTTTTAAAAGTTCTTGCCCTTAGTCTGATTGTTATCCTAATCAGGTAAGATAACTTCCTGCACTGATCAAGGCTCTCCCTTTAGGAACTCATTAGCCCTTGGTTAAGAATGAAGAGAAATAGGGGCAGCTAGGTAGCACAGTAAATAGAGCACTGACCCTGGAGTTAGGAAGACCTGAGTTCAAATCTGCCCTCAGATACTTGACATACTAGCTATGTGACCTTGGATAAGTCACTTAACCCTAGTTATCTTGTCTTTCCCCCTCCAAAAAAGAATGATGAAAAATAGTTCAACTCATGACATTTTTTTCCCCAGAATTTATAGGCACAGAAAAGTTTCTAGTTCAGACTGCACCAAGGACTTTAAAATACTGAGAAAATATGATTTCTTAATGTTTCTAAAAGTAGGAATGGAAAAGGAAGGTTTCCACACCCCTGTGTAAAATGAAAGTGTTCATTCCCTCCCTTCCCTTTTGAATCCAGATTTCAGGATTAACAGAAATGTCACTACTACTTGTTTCTTCATTTCTTCATCCTCATTCAATATCAGTACTTTTTTTTCTTGAGAAATAATTGCCCTAGGACAGTTAATTGGAGTGGGGAAAGGAGATGACATATCTTCCTCCCTGAGTAATCCTGGAACTAGAAATCAGTTTATTTTCCAATTAATGATGAATAAGAGGATGCATTTTTTTAAATTTATATGTGGTGGAATGCCAAAGAATCCATCACTAAGGGACCAGCTGGTTAAGGAGCCTCTCCATATTAGCTGTGATGGTCCTTGGAAAATAGACTCAATCTGTTGCTGGGTCATACTCAAAGCCTTTCCAGCATGGTCAGACCTGCTACAATCTGGTACAGCCTTTGAAAATCTAAGGCCACCTCTTTGGTGAAGATGCTGGCAGTCCCTGCCTCTCCTCCTCGTGACTTATCGCTGTTTGATCTCACTAAGGAATAAGTTGGTCAGGAAGCCATTCCACTGCCATGGCATTCAAAGACACATGCAAGGAGCCCAAAGTGATGATTCACCGGTTCTGTATCACCTTCACCAGCCGTAATGTGAAAGCACTCGAGAAAGTGTGTGCTGATCTAACTAGAGGAGACGAAGAAAAGAACATGAAAGCAAAGGGACCTGTTTGAATATCCACTAAGACATTTCAGGTCACAACTAGAAAAACTCCTTTTGAGGAAGGTTCAAAGACTTGGGATCAGTTCCTGATGAGAATCCACAAGTGCCTTATTGATTTGCAATCCTTCCGAAATTGTTAAACAGATCACTTCTATAAGCATTGAACAAGGTATAGAAGTTGAAGTCACCGTTGCAGATGCCTAATCAATCAACTTTTAATAAATTGATCACAACTTAAAAAAAAAACAACTTCAGACCATCTCCACACCCTGATGAGTTGGAGTAGGACTTTGGGAGCCTGAATGGATAGGCCATGTTTTGTACTTTTGGAGGAAACATACTAAGCAATGAGGAGCTAGACCCATTGTCTTTGAGTACTTGGTGGTCCTTAGTTTCCATCTATTGGCCCTATTAAAGCTGCTGTTAAATTGCCAAGCTCTAATTTCTTCTAAACCCAGCTTCTGCAAGAAACCTGTCCCAGTTCCTTCCCTTTGAGATTACCCCAATTTATCCTCTACTCTTTGCATGTTGCCTCCCCCATTAGACTATGAGTTCCTCAAAGGCAGAGACCATCTGTTGCCTTTCTTTCAATCCTGAGTGCTTAGCATAATGCCTCGCACATAGTAGGTGCCTAATAAATGCTTGTTAACTTGACTTATCTTGACTTTTCCTTCCCCAAATCATCTGTTATCAAGGCCGACAACTTGGCTGAAAGATGGGAAGGAGAGAGGAGAAAGAATTTTTTTTAATTTTAAAAATTGTAATTCCAATTACTATGCAACAAGTCAAGTACAGCAGAGTCACATTTTACAAAGGATTAGGTTCTAGAGTTAGCACATATGGTAAGAATTATGTAGAGTCAAAACAGCCTTGAAAATCCCTTAAATCTCCCATAAAGTATAGTGTAATCTCTTTAAAAAGTTGTAGCTGGAAAGAGGTTAAACGAGTCTCTTTAAAAGATGGCAGTCTGAATCAGAGGTCACTTGGATCTGAGCTAATTGTTATGGAAATAACTGCACGTAAATCTTATCTTTTTAGTAATAAGTCATTGATCAAGAGAAAGGCAAGAACCAGGATTGTTATTCAAATAAAGAAAATAAAAATACATTTTTAAAAATCTGCTGCACTAGTAAAGACCTAACCAACATGAAAATAGATGGATGATCAGGAGGAAAAAATCCCTTGAAGGAACATTTCATGTGAATGCAGTTACGTATCTGTTTCTTCTTCCCACTTCACCATGAGACAAGAGAAGTCCAAAGGACTCCAGTAGATGCCTTCTAGCTGCCCAGGAATGCTAGGAAGGTCAGCCAAGTCTGCGCCTCTCATTAGCTTCGTTAGCCTAAAGTGAATAAAAATGTGTTGGTAGGATGGAGAGGAGCTTCCAGAATCGCTGATATGGTATAACATCTCTCATATATACCGCTCCCCCTTTTCTCCTCTGATACTGCCAGCATCCTGGCACAGGCCCTCATCATCTCCTCACTCCTGGACCATGGTAATAGACTGCAGATTGGTCTGCCTGCCAAAAATCTCCACCCACTCCAGTTCATCCTCAGAATTTTGATGAGCACAATGATCAGCACTTGAGGTACAGGCTCTAGGAACCCCCTTGAACTCTGATTGAATCTTCCCACTTTATGAGGCATTTGTCTGAGGCCGTAAGCCTTTCATTATAGCTAGGCCCTGATCTCCTAGCCTAGCCCTCCTTTGTCCATCTACTTCCCACCCTAGATCCTCCCAAACCCTCCATTGTCTCATTTCCAGGTAGCTTCCAGCTCCTTTCCACTCTTAATCTCTCATCACTGGAGTCTTACCTCATTTGACTCCTGAAGACTCTCCCCAAACTCCATCTCTAAACCACCCCTAGATTCCTCCCACAATCTTTCTGTGTATAAGACCCATCTTGCCTCAGGGAGAGCGCCAGAGAATGATCTAGCATATACTTACTCTGTGTCAGATGATTCTGGCCCATTTGTACAGTCATAGATACCGAGACTCCTTAAAAGCCTACCCATCATGATGAACTTTTAATAAACTTTGCTTTTCTTTGGTTGAGAGAAGACTTGAGTCGAATTCATTGGGCAGGACCTGGAGTGTTGGTATTTTGGGGTCCTGAGCACCCCTAAACCTTAAACCTCAACATCTTATGGTATCCTATACTTCTACATTTTATGGAACCCCTAACATCATTACAACTATAATTCCAGAGTATAATTGACTGATAGATTCAAAGGATGCAAATTGAGAAATACATTTTTAATATGGCCAAAGAATTTATTTGCTTGATCACGTAAGAGTTTTGTTGGGGTTTGGGGGGCGGGGTTGTGTTTTGTTTTGTTTATGGCTCTTTTTTTCAATTGGAGGAAAGAATGAGAGAGAGAAAGTGTATTTATGTCCATTTTAAAAGTTAATTTAATTTTTTAAAACTCAATATAAGAAGAGGGAACGCATGTTTATTAAGTGCCTACTATGCACCAGGAACTTTGCTAAGTACTCTACAAATATTTTCTTCTTTGAGCCTAATAACAACCTAGCAAGATAAGTACTAGTATTATCCCCATTTTGTTGAGGAAACCAAGGCAGACAGAGGTTAAGTAATTTGCCCTGGACTACATAGCTAGAAAGAATCTAAGGTCAAATTTGAACTCTGATCTTCCTGACTCCAGGCCCAGGGTTTTGTACACTGTGCCACTTAGCTTTGATGTCATCTGGTCCAATCTGTTCCCTTCTACAATTTCCCTGAAAACTGGTAGTTCAGCTTTCAGTTGAGGACATCTAGTAATAGGAAATCCATTCCCCCTGAGGCAGCCTGATCCATTTTTGAACAATTCTAATTGTTAGGAAATGTCTTCTTACATAGCATTTAAATCTACCTTTCTGCAACTTCCAACTTTTGCTCCTTGATCTGCCCTTTGAGGCCCAGCAAATCAAGCTAGCTTTTTTTCTTTGTGACAGCCTTTCAAATACGTCTGTAAGATACAAAAATTTCTCCTTTTGACAGAAGCACCTACCTTCCTTACATGAGCGATTACTCAGAGAGCAATTTCTCCAAATGCCACCAGGTGGCACTCTGAGCTCAAGGTGCTTCAATTTCCAAGGTCCACTGTGCAGGAAAAAAAAAAGTGGAGTACCTGCCTGCTCTTCTGAACAAGCAACTGGATCCCATCTGGTTCCCTCTGGTTTCTAGCCTCTTAGTGCCTTAGCAATCAGCCCAAGTTTTATCTTGTCTTATTTATTCTAGGCTTGAAAATATAACAATTATTGTGCTATTTGGCCTATAGTCACTCACACACATTCCTATTAAAATTGTATGATCAAATAGACTACACTCTTTCATTGTAGATTAGATTGCATTTATTTTTATTAAGATGGAAGATGTGTTAAAATTCCCTGGTAGCTGACTCCCACTTCTGCTAGCAAGGTCTGAAATCAAATAATTCCACAAAAGTTACAGCTACTCAGGTTTCTAATTTCATTTTTACCAGTGGGGATACTCCTTCAGTTTCCCCTGGTTCTCCCCTGTTTCCAGAGAGATGTTTTGAGGGTTTTTCCCATCTATCAAAGTCACAAAGAGGGAAAGCCTTACCTTGTGTTAGATGGCTATTCCCTACTCTTAATTGTGAAAGATAGCAGCTGCATCCTGGCAAACATTCTTTGCTCCTGGTGGATCTTTGGAAGGCTTCTCCCGTGTCTCCAACATCACCCTTTGGCTGCCTCTGAGTCTGGGGTCCACTCAAACTCACATTGCAATCTCACTGCTCATTCTGCCTTCTGGAATATTTTCCCTTATCTAAAAGGCTGATGCCACATAACAGTTCAAACACTGCCAAGGATTTCCAAGAGAGAGGGAGAGTCTATTTCTAAATTCCCACCAGAACCTCAGGACCTTTCCCAACCCTCTGACCTGGTCACTTACAATAGCAGTTCCATCCCTTCCTTTCCACTCCTTCATACTTACTTCTGCTCTTTAGGTAGATGAGAGAAATACCTTTTGCTTGCTACAACCAGGAATTACCTTTTAATTCAATACAACAACCCAGCAAACATTTACTCAACACTTACTAAATTATGGTCATCAACAGCTGCAGAGACTCAGGAAGTTGTTGGACAATTGGGAAAAAGAAGAAAGTTGAGCTCGGTGACCTCTATGGTCCCTTCCATCTCTTACATTCTGTAGTTCTTTGCTGTAGCCACCTCCCTCTGCTAAGTCTAAGTTACTCAGTGACTGTTTTTGTTTTTGGATATGTTTGCATTGGAATAAGAGGCAGCTCTGGAACACTGAATAAAAAGAAGAAAGGGGATAGGTTCTATCAGGTTCATAGGTCTCAAATGTAAATGAAAGGACTTGGAGGAGTTTATAAGAATGCTAAAGATCTGTATGAATCTATTAAGAGCCCTGGACTGGAAGATTAGCCCTTACTGTATGTGACCTTAGGCAGGTAATTTCACCTCTGGTTCTTGTTCCCCAATTCTGTGGAAGTACTTCCTAATACTCAAAAGACAAGAAATTCCAATATTACATAAATTGCTTGCAAAAAAAAAATATGGAAGGATGGGTTCCTGGTTTATGTATCAGGGTCATATTTGACAGAAAGAAAGAAGATTGTAAAGAAAGAAAGAAAAGAAAGAAACTGTAAACCAATGTCTTTAATGATATTCAATAAAATAATAGAAAAGAAGATACTACAACAGCATATTTAAAATATACAATATGAACAGGTTCAATTTCTGTCAGAAAAATTATAAATATGATAGACAGCATTAATAATAAAAGCAGGGGCGACTAGGTGGCACAGTGAATAGAGCACCAGCCCTGGAGTCAGGAGCACCTGAGTTCAAATCCAGCCTCAGACATTAATACTTACTAGCTGTGTGACCTTGGGCAAGTCACTTAACCCCAATTGCCCTGCCTTCCCCCTCCAAAAAGCAAAAAAAAATAAAGAAAAAAAGAAAAAATAATAAAAGTAATAAAAACTCATATCAATAGATGCAGAAAACTTTTGATGAAAACATTAGATCCTTGATTAGGATTATAGGGAAAAATTTCAGTGTAGGAAAGACATTGTTTTCCCAGGAGTTTTATTAAGTACTAATAAAATTTTCTTCATTCAGATAACTTGTTAAAGGACTTCAGACTAAAGGATTGTCTTGATATTAATATGTAGCCTGAAGAAGAAATGGAGTATAGTTTCACAATGGATAGAGAGGAAACAAAATTTTTACTTTTGCATATGCTATAATGATGTACTTAGAAAACCCTAGAGAGTCAACTTTAAAATTAAATGGAACAATTTATAACTTTGAAAAAGTAGCAATATATAGAATAAACCCAGGAAATTACCAACCTTTCTGGAAATTCTCAATAAAACCCAGCAAGAAGAAAAAAATTCCATTAAAAATAACTATGGAATGCATAAAATATAACATGACCTTTTGTTAAAGGTCAAGAATTTCAAAGGACAATATAGGGGAGAAAGTGGGAAGGAAAGGGGTGGAGAAGCACTAGATTTCAAACTATACTACAAAGCGGTATTCATCAAAACAATTTGGCATTGGTTGTGGAACCATTTTTGTGGAACCAACCTTTTTAGTTGAACCAAAAATATTAAGAAATAATATTTCTCTCATCTAAAAACCCTTTCCAGATTTTTTTCTCCATTTGAATATGTGTAAAAGGTAAGGAACAAAGGCTAAAGTCCCAGGAAATGGATCAAGGGTGACAACTCAACTTATTTCTCTTCTACATAAAATCATTACCCTCCCCTCACCCCAAAGTAATAAGTTCCCAAGACCCCCCTGAGGGCAGTGTCCTCTTTTCCATTCAAAGATTAAAATATTGATTACAGGAAGGGGAGAGGTTAAGACAGAAATTGGATTAGTGACTGTTCTGGAATGTTAACCAAAAACTGTATTTTTACATATTATGACCTTTGTTCAGGATTACTATAAATATTACCTTAAATAGTCTTGGTATAAAGAGTTGTCTGAGGGCATAGATGGATTCTTGCCAATTTGGACATTTCCTTCTCTAAACTAGAAATGGCTTGGATTTAGAAAATGTTAAATTAATAAAGAATGTTTCTGGCTAACTTAAACCTAAAACAGAGTATAATATTAATGTTTTTTCTTCAATATAATTTAAAAATATAAAAGTTGATCAACAGAAGATATTAAGCCCTGTTATATCTGACAATGAGACAATAATCAGAGCAAGATCGATTCATTAATTAGCTAGTAGTAACTAATACAGTGGGACAGCTAGGTAGCACAGTGGACAGAGCACTGGTCTGCAAATCAGGTAGATTCATCTTCTTGAGTTCAAATCCTATCACCCGAGGATTATTCCCATTTCCCTAAAATGAAATAATGAGGAGGAGCTGAGGTAACTCGTAACCCATCTTCTCATTAAAATGTCTACCAATCGGAATTGTCTTACCTCAGGAATGATGTGTTAGTCAGGCCAATGGAGAGGAAGACACACCTAGATTTAAAAGACCCTGTCAATCCTCACTCAGAGCCTTTTGATCATTGAGAGAGGCCTTTGACCCAACTTACTGGTTTCATTCATTCATTTGCTTTTCAGTCTGACCCTCCATGACCCCATTTGGGATATTCTTGCCAAAGATACCAGAGTGGTTTGCCATTTCCTTCTCCAGCTCATTTGGCAGATAAGAAAACTGAGGCATACAGAGTTGAGTGACTTGCTCAGGGTCACACAGTTAGTAAGTGTCTGGGGCCAGATTTGAACTCAAGTTCATTAACTCCAGAGCCAGTGAAGAGCTCACATTCTAATGGGGGAGAAAACATTCCTGAAAGATTTCTACTTCAAGTCCCATGGATCTCAGGATACAGCAGAAAAACAAATGGAAATGCTTTTCTTTAAATGCAGAGAAAGTCTGTCTATCTAGCCCAGAAGACGGGAATCTGCAGCCTTGAGCCTACATATTTGCCCTCTAGGGCCTCAAGTGCAGCCTTTTGACTGAATCCAAACTTCACAGAACAACACCCCTTAAAAAAGGATTTGTTTTGTAAAACTTGTACTCGTCAAAAAGCCGCACCCAAGGACCTAGAAGGCCACATGTGGCCTGGAGGCTATATCAATGAAATCACAGGTCCAGTCCATACCCTAACCCCAGAACCTAACAAATAATAGGTACTTAATAAATGGTCATGGAATGAACGAGTCATACAGGGGCATTTTGGGGCTTGCAGTGAGAAGCACCACACCAAAAGCACAGACCATTGACTTATCCCAACGAAATCTGAGGAATGACCATCTTTCACTGATTCTCAACTCCATCACTGAGACCAGAGGTTTCCCCACATTTCTTACTTTCTACCTTCTTCTCAGGCCTAATACTTCTTCCCCTTGCAAGGGCGGGGGGGGAGAACCCAGATGAGGGAGGAGAAACGCATTTCTTTCTTTTTTTTTCTATTCAGTCTATGCTTTACAAATTATTAGATAAACTTGATTACATCAAAATTCCTAATGCAGTGACAGTAGGAGATAATACTTGATAAATTGATCTTGGAAAGGGAGGATCTTTAAAAAGGTGGAAGCCAGGAAAAGAAGGCTTTCCATTGGAAAAACCTAAAAGCCTTGTTTAATTGGAGAAAAGATGTTGACTCTAGATCTCTCATAACACAAGGAAATCATAGGCACAAAATAGATATCTTTTCAGGAAAGCACCCTGGAGAAGAACAGTAGAAATTTGGGTTGCTCATTTGGTTAAATTACCAGTATTCACAAAATCCTGAATATAGAAAAAATGAATTAGCTATATGGGTTGTTTCTCTGGGAGAGGGAAAGAAAAGCATTTATTTCTACAAGATGGTCACTCAGTTGACTAGTCATATCCACAAATTCCTTTTGGTCAGCAATTAAAGTCTTTGGAAGACTTTAATGAGACACGGTCTAATATCACTTGGAACTACGGGAATTTCATAATGTATTACATCAGAGAGCAGCCCTACTGGTCGGACCTATCAAGGTCTAAACATCCCATCTTTAGTGAAGATTCAATTCAACAGACATTTATTAAGCTCTGTGCTAAGTCCCAGGGAATACAGATACAATATGAGCAAAAGTACATACCAGACCAAATTATATGATGTTATTGCAAGAGGGAGGGAAGGCGACCAGGTTAGAGGATCAAGAGAAGTCTCATGTTGAAGTCATCTATGGATTCTACAGGGGAGGAATTAAGAGGGAATACATTCAGACAAAGGACCTCTTATGCAAAGATGTGGATGTGGAAGATGAATATCAAGTCTGATAACACTTTATTTCTAAGATAGGGTGCCCTGAACAGTCTAAAAGAACCCAAAGCAAAGGTTATAGTTCAAATTCTGTTGATTTGGCAAAATGTCTATAACAAATAAAATTCTGGTGAAGGTGGTAATTGAAAATTATCCAGAAAATCCACATAGAACTCCAAGAATGGGGGCACAGGAATAGAGAAAATCCTCTCCAGAAATGTGATAAGTAAATATTTATCAATCAAAGCTCAAAGGGAAATACGTGTGATCTATTTTAAGTTTAATCTGCATTTTTAAAATTTTTCTTTCTTAAGTCTAGACAATAGACAAAATAAAAAACCAAATCTTGATTTGTATCATTTGTCCATTTTTAAGGTGTGAGGCTCACACTGAAAATTTGACAATCAGCTCTCACTATCTGAGCTGGCTTCCATTGTACTCTATCGTATCTTGGTAAATATTATGGAAGATTCTATGGTAAACCATGAATAATACCTTTTCCTGGTCAGTGGAGAATATACACAAGGTTGTTTGGCAGAAGTAAGCTCATATACTCCTAACAATGTTATGAGCTTATCCACTTTGCCCCCAAAGCTAGACAAGAGAGAGCACTGGGAGCATCACTGAAGCCAACTGTGAGAGCTTGGTGGCTTTCACTAACCCTCCTAATCACCTGTGAGTGTTTACTAGTTTCCAAGGCTTCTGGGAGGCTCTAGGATTGATTATTGGCAGGGGATTTAGAGTGCTTTACCACTGTTTGGGAAGCAGATTTATTTCCTAATCCTGTTAATCTTAGGCTCATATTAAAGTATGCTTGTCTTCCTTGTACAAAAATAGGAAGAGAGAAAAGACAAGCCTGGAACAAGTTGGAGGTAAAGTGAAGTCAATCTGAGATGAAATAGATCAGGAAGGTTCATTGAAGGAACTGAGAACATTTAGTCTGGAGGAAAGAAAACTTTGGGGGAACATCACAGCTGCTTTCAAGTAGAGAGCAAGGTTCCTTAATTTTTTTCTGTGTCATGGATTCTTTTGGCGGTCTAGTGAAACCTATGCACCTCTTTTCAGAATAATGTGGGGTTTTTTAAAAATTCATAATTTTAGGAAAGAAATAACAGATTTCAACTAGAGGTTAGTGAAAATTTTAAAATGTACTTTTTTCCCCATCCAAGGTCATGGGGACCCACTATGGCCCTAGATTAAGAGGCCCTGATTTTATAACGTGAAAGAGGGATTCTACTCAGGCCCAGAGGGCAGAACTAGGAGCAAGGAGTATAAGCAAAAAAGTAACAGATATAAGCTTTCAGTAATGAAAATCTTCCTGACCATTCGTTCTTTCTTCAGTCGTATCTTATTCTCTGTGACCCCATTGGGGGTTTTCTTTGCAAAGGCACTGGAGTGGTTTGCCATTTCCTTCTCTAATTCATTTTGCAGGTGAGGAAACTGAGGCAAACAGGGTTAAGTGACTTGCCCAGGGTCACACAGCTAGTAAGTGTCTGAGGTGAAATTTGAACTCAGGGAGACAGTCTTCCTGACTTCAGGCCCAGGGCTCTATTCACTGAACCACTTAGCTGTCAATTAGAGTTATGCCAAGATGGAATGGGCTGTCTAAGGAGGTAGTCCATTTCCCCTTAGAAAGAGATTTCAGGGAACATTTTCACGCATTCTCTCCCCAATTAGACAATGAGCTCTGTGAGAATAGACTCCTTTTGCCCTTTTTTTTTTGTATCCCCAGCACTTAGCACAATGCCTGGCACATAGCAGATCCTTAAAAAAATGTTCGTTGATTGGACTTGACTCAACTTATTCCAGATTGAGCACTGGTATAAACTGTCAAGTTCAAATTTCTCATTTTAAAGAAGAAACTGAATGGATGGGATTTCCCTCACAAGCAGAGCTTTGGGACCAGGCACAGGGGTGGGGAACCTGCGGCCTGGAGACCACATGTGGTTTTCCACCCCTGGACCAGGACTTCTGACTCCAAATTCAGAGCCTCTCTAAAATACCATACTGCCCCTTGCAGCATGATATGTCCCCCCACCTTTGATCAGGTTAGCTTTCTGATAGATCCTGAACAAATGCTAAATCTTTTTTTTTAATTATTTTTTTTATTTTTGGTTTGTTTTGCTTTTTGGAGGAGGAAGGAAGAGCAATTGGGGTTAAGTGACTTGCCCAAGGTCACATGGCTAGTAAATGTTAAGTGTCTAAGCCCGCATTTGAACTCAGGTCCTCCTGACTCCAGGGCCAGTGCTCTATTCACTGTGCCACCTAGTGGCCCCAAATGTTAAATCTTTTTTTAAAATTTCATTTCATTTTTGTTACATTTTATGTTCCGATTTGTCTCCTCCCCTCCCATCCTGCACTAAAAAAAGCTTCCATTTCACACATATACACATACGTGTTTATGTGTATACATACATATATGTATATGTGTATGTAAAACCATACTATGTAAGCTTCTGTTTATCAGTCCTTTCTCTGAAGTTGGAAAACATCTTCTTTCACGGGTCCTTTGTAGCTGGTTTGAGTATTTATAATATTCAAAATAACTTAGTTGTTCACAATTGCTCTTCAAACAGTACTGCTGTTACTGTATACAATGTTCTCTCGGTTCTGCTCATTTCACTCTTCGTTATTTCGCGCAAATATTGCCATTTTTTTTCTAAAATCAATCAGCTCATCATTTCTTACAGCACACTAGTAATCTAGCAAATGCTAGATCTGCCTTTTCCTTTGCTTTTCTACCTCATGTAACAACCTGAGCATTTATCTGAACCCCGGGGCTGGTGATGCTCAGATTTTATATAGCAATTCCCAGTCTTTCTTACTAAAACAAAAATTGACATGCTCCTTCCCTATTTTTCATAAAACAATCTATATGAATAATTTTCTTAATTCATTTATTATGCAAATACAATTAACACCTTATTACAATGATAACACAAAGAAATCTTAAACATGCAATAAAAACAATGCAATATATAGATAATTATAATTTTCATATCTGTGACATAAAAATGAGAGCCATAACAGCAACATCATTAATATCATGGGTGGATTAATCAGCATAAAATTTCTCAAAATGTGATATCATTGATGAGTGCTCCTTATGATCCTTTTTCAACCACAAATCAAGATAAAATAGTTGGCCTTTATAAGAGCTACAGCAGAAAATCCCTTTCTACAAAATTATATACCAAGACCAGTTATAAAATTGGCATTACTCTATTCTATAAACCAGATAATTGTTACTCACCCATACTAATTCACAATACAATTCACTAAGATTTTCAGTTTCAAATGCTAGTATCAGCATGCTATCATGAGACAAATCTATTAAACATCTTAGTTCAGGTAAGAGTAAAACCAAACATATCCTATTTTCCCATGGAAAGTGGGTTCCTTAAACCATTCATATTTGAATTATTGAGATTTTTTTACATAATATTTTATCTTTTCCCCCAATTACATGTTAAAACAATTTTTGACATTTTTTAAAGGTTTGAGTTTCAAATTCTTTTGCTCCCTTTCTCCCTCCTTCTCCTCCCTCCTTAGCAATCTGATATAGTTTATACATGTGCAATCATTCAAAATATTTCTATATTAACCATTTTATACAAGAAGACAAAGGAAGAAAGAAAGAAAGAAAGAAAGAAAGAAAGAAAGAAAGAAAGAAAGAAAGAAAGAAAGAAAGAAAAAAAGAAAGAGAAAGACAGGAAGGCAGGAAGGAAGGAAGAAAGGAAGGAAGGAAGGAAGGAAGGAAGGAAGGAAGGAAGGAAGGAAAAGAGATAAACAGCATGCTTCATTCTGTATTCACACAGTATCAGTTCTTTCTCTGGAGATAGATAGCATTTTTCGTCAGAAGACCTTGAGAATTGTCTTTGATCATTATATTGCTGAGAATAGTTAAGTCATTCACAGTTGATCATTGTGTAACACTGCTATTACTGTGCATACTCTTTTCCTGGTTTTGTTCACCTCACTTTGCATCAGTTCATTAAGTCTTTTCAGGTTTTTCCAAAGTCGTCCTGCTTGTCATTTCTTATAGCACAATAATATTCCATCACAATAATATACCTCAGCTTGTTTAGTCATTCCCCAATTGATGGGCAGCTTCTTGATTTCCAGTTCTTAGCCACCACAAAAAGCTGCTATAAATATTTTTGTAAAACTAGGTCCTTTTTTTAAAAAATGTCTTTGGAATATAAACCTGGAAGTGGCATTGCTGGATTAAAGGGTATGCACAATTTTATAGCCCTTTGGGCTTAGTTTCAAATTGTTCTTCAGAATGGTTAGATTAGTTCACAACTCCACCAACAGTGCATTAGTGTGCCAGTTTTCCCACATCTTCTCCAACATTTATCATTTTCCTTTTTTGTCATATTAGCCAATCTGATAAGTGTGAGGTAGGACCTCAGATTTGCATTAACTTGCATTTCTCTAATCAAACTATTGAGATTTAAAAGTAAAGTGAGAGTTGCTTCTATATACCAGACCAGTGATTAAAAATAAGGTCTTTTATTTTCAAAGGTGATTTTATTTTCAAAGCAGGTGTTATTTTTTTAAATTGGGAAGCATACCAAATTTTTTTGTACATTTATTATCCATACTTTTAACTTTTTCCTAAGTGTGATCACTTTATCTTCCTGTATCAGAGATAAATATGAGGACTTTGCCTTGATTTATTTAGTACTGAGTTCCCCCCCCCCCAAAAAAGTGACCAAATATGCAAGTTTCAGAAGGAAATGCTTGTTACAAAATAAATTTGTTTCTTCTCTATTATTATGACTAAGAAAAATTGCAGTTTCTTCTTTTAGTTCAAACACTCTTTGAAGTACTTTGCCACAAGGGAAGCAATGTGTTTCACAATAACAGAATGAAAGCATAAAAAAAACATTGAAATACCCTATCTCTATGCCATGTCATCACATAATATTGCAAAGAACATAATATTGCAGTGAACTATTTTTAATGAAGTCAATCTTAAAATGCCTTGAAAAAATGTATGTAGTTCCTCATTAAAATTTCTCAATACAAATGATTGTCTGTGAAGTGTGCAAAAGAGGCATTTTAAATGCATGCTTGTAGACCTGCATTTTGGCCATACATTGATGGAGCTCCATCAGCAGTCCAATATAATTCTATCACATTATATATCATATTCATTTATAGACTTTTCATTAAAGTAAAATTTTCTCTTGATGTAACAGGGTCACAAAATAAAAAAAAAGTCAGCTTCCAACAATATATCACATATATGTAATCGAATGAGTATTTTTTTTCAAAAGTTTTATTTTAGAGTTAATGTCCAAACCCAAATACGGAATAGGGAAAAGAAACAAAAACACACATAAACTTAAATATCGGAACTTAAATACAAAGTTAGAAAGAAAAAAAGCATGCCATGTGCATAGCAGAACATAAGAGAGGATTCAAAATATGTAACAACAAATTTTCATTTCAAGAAAGCCTATATGATAAATAATAATCATTTGTTGAGAATTGCCCATCTTTTCTTTGCTTCCTTGTGAGTTTTCTTTTGTTCTCTGCTGTGCACCTTTTTACTTTGTTCTTTTTTTCCCTCCCCCTAACCCAGTGGTTCTCAACCTTCCTAATGCTGCGACCCTTTAATACTCATATGTGGGCGTCTCTGCATGTGGGTGGACCCGCCTGGAGACAGATAGAGGAGTGGTATCTTGGTTCCCAAGACCATCAGAAATATGTGTTTTCCAATGGTCTTATGCGACCACTGTGACCCCTGTGAAAGGGTCGTGGGACCTCCAAAGGGGTCGCGACCCACAGGTTGAGAACCACTGCTCTAACCCTCACAACAAAATTTAGATATGTTTCTCCATAGCTATAGATATATACATACACATATACCTATATATAGACATATATCAGATCTTTGCCAAGTCAGACTTTTCAAAGTTGCTTAACATACCATTTGACAATCATTCTTTCGACCCCCTCAGTTGGCTGAGGTGGCACCAGCAGTTCCAGTTAAATAATGCCTGTTACAGTTCTGTAAGCTATCTTATACAATGCAAGCTTTCTTTTTCAGGTCATAGAGCTGTTTTCTGACAGTTTGTTTTTGATTTTCTCTGAAATAATTATCTTTCCTTGCCAATGTATTCTGCATGTACACTTTCAAAATGTCATTTCAATTTATTGTTTCAAGTGAGCAGAACCAAGAAGACAATTTATACCACGACAGTAATATTACAAAGACTTTAGACTTCTCAACAAAGCAAGAACAAATCCCGAATCCAGAGACCTGAGGATGAATGAAGCATCCTAACGACCTTCTAACACAGGCGATGAACTTATAATGAGACATGCATTTTTAGACATGGCCACTATTGAAAATTTGCTTTGTTTCACTATACAGATTTGTTTTCAGGTTTTTATTCTATTTTTTTATTGCTCATTTGAAAAGGTGGAAAGAAAAAAGGAAGGAAGAAAAAAAAATAAATGCTTCTTATTGGGAAAAACAAAATTAAATTAATAAGCATTTAATAACAATACAGATAATAAATATATAATACATTAACAATATACAATAAAAATACATTATAAATATAAATGAATAATGATAATTATACTACTTGCAGCTAAAGCAAACAATGCAAATTTTTTCTCTTCATCATTTATAGTACTTGTGATCCCAATGATAAATAAAATGGATCCTATTTTCTGGATTTGGGTTGTTACTCTGTGTTTCTGTACCTCTCCTCTATTGTTTTTCTTTGTATTAATTTCTGCTGTTCTGGTAGATTTTTTTTTCTTCAAATTGGTTATGCGTTTGTCTATCAAGAAAGAATATAATTCCACTTTTTTTTAAAGAAAAATGAGAGAATAAAAGACTTAAGACAATTAAATTTAATTTAATTGTTAATTTCAAACCATTATCTACAATCACTTACGCATCATTTCAGTTTTATAAAGTTACAGTCTTTTGGGAGACCAGCTTATTACTGTATGTGTCCAGATGAATGACATTGAGAAATGTAGCAAATATAATGGTACATTTAACAAAGATTGTTTAACTTCAAATTTACATGCTTCACATTCAAATGTATCAGGGTGGCTAGATAGCACAGTGAATAGAGCACCAGCCTTGGAATCAGGAGGACCTGAGTTCAAATCCTGCCTCAGACACTTAACACTTACTAGCCGTGTGACCTTGGGCAAGTCATTTAACCTCAATTGCCCTGCCTTCCCCCCTGCAAAAAAAAAACAACACACGTTCAAATGTATCAAGTATCAGGACAGCATGACTCCTCTGTGTCATAAATCTATGCTGACTAATGGTTACACTGACAAATTGTACCTATATTAAAATCTGTCATGACAGACATTACAACTCAGATTTGAACTAATTTATTCATACACTATTAAGTAATCCCTAGGTTGCATTCACTGTTGGAGTGAATTTATTGAATTAAACTTACTATTATATTTGCCCTACATTTACTATTGGAATGGTTTTGGGGTTTTGTGTTTTTTTGGCATTAAATTCCATTTTGTTATGTTACATTAAAATAGGGAAAGACCAAGTTCAATTCTTGTGGGAATATTCTATGAGTTTGCCTGATATAATCATTGCAAGGGCTCCAGAGCTTGCAAGGCTATGACTATTTCTGGTCTGCTAATCAGACATAGGGGAGAACACACTGGAATTGAGGTTTTAATGCAAGGTGAAGAAACGAACTTTTGATTGGACACTAAATCAGAAATGGATGGGCATGAAAAGTAAACCAACTGGCCGGTGCTACTGCTTTCCTCTCCCTGGCTGCACTGGAGCGAGCAAGACTGTTATAGGCTTCCAGGTGGGGAGGGAAGGGTAGTAGCAGTGGTGGCAATGGTCTCCTGACACCAGTTGCCTATCTCCTCACCTAGGCCAACATGTAGCCTCTGTTCTTTGCCTCTTTCTGTTTATTTTTACCTGCTCTGGGACCAAATAGGACTAGGCTGTAACCTTGTGAGCTTTGAAAGGTTGGAAGAGCAAATTGACAGATGGATGGAAACTGGAGTACGTTCCAGATTATGTTGGCACAGTAAATAGAGTGCCAGGCCTGGAGTCAGGAAGACTCATCTTCCTAAATTCAAATCTGGCCTCAGACACTTCCTAGCTATGTGACCCTGGGCAAGTCACTTAACTCTCATCTATAAAATGAGCTAGAGAAGGAAATGACAAACCACTCCAGTATCTTTGCCAAGAAAACCTCAAAGGGAGTCACAAAGAATTGGACATGACTTAACAACAACAAAATTCATGGTTTACCCCAAAAAAAGTCAAAATGAGTATACAATTTAAACATAAAGGCTGATACTATAAGCAAACTGGGAGAACAAGAAATGGTTTACCCGACAGATCTATGGAGAACAGAAGAATTTATGACAAAACAAGAGATAGAGAATATTATGAAATACAAAATGAATAATTTTGATTACATTAAGCTGAAAAGTTTTTGTACAAGCAAAGCCAATACAACCAAGATTAGGAGGGAAGCAGAAAACTGGGAAAGAATTTTTACAACCAGTGTCTCTGATAAAGGCCTCGTTTCTAAAATATATAGTGAATGAGTCAAATTTATAAGAATACAAAACATTCCCCAATTGATAAATGGTCAAAGCATATGAACAGGCAATTTCCAGAGGAAGAAATTAAAGCTGCCTCTAGTTATATGAAAAAATGCTGTAAATCACTACTGATTTTTAAAAAATGCAAATCAAAACAACTCTGAGTTGTTGGCAAATAGGCAAAGCACCTATCAGATTGGCTAACATGACAAAACAGGAAAATTATAAATGCTGGAGAAGATGTGGAAAAATTGGAACACTAATACATTGTCATAGAGTTGTGAACTAATCCAACCATTCTGGAGAATGATTTGGAACTAAGCACAAAGGGCTATAAAAATGTGCATACCCTTTGACCCAGCAATACCACTTCTAGGTCTGTATCCCAAAGAGATCATACAAATCAGAAAAGGATTCACATGTACAAAACTGTTTATAGAAGCTCTTTCTGTGGTGGCAAAGAATTGGAAACTGAAAGGACGCTCATCAGTTGGGGAATGGCTGAACAAGTTCTGGTATGTGAATGCAATGAAATACTATTGTGCTATAAGAAATGATGAGCAGACAGACTTCAGAAAAACCTGGAAAGCCTTATATGATCTGATGCTGAGTGAAGTAAGCAGAACCAGAAGAACATTGTATACAGTAACAGCCACAATGTGTTACTAACTTTGGTAGACTTTTCTCTTCTTAACAATGCAAGGAGCCAAAACAACTTCAAAAGACTCATGATGGAAAATGTTGTTCACATCCAGAAAAAGAACTATGGAGTCTGAATGCAGAATGAAGCATATTATTTTCTCTCTCTTTTTTTTTTTTTTTTTTGTTTCTTCTTTCTCGTGGTTAATTCCCTTCGTTCTAATTCTTCTTTACAACATGACTTATGTGAAAACAGGTTCAATATGAATCTATATGTAGAGCCTATATACACACTGTCTTGGTGTAGGAGGAGGGGAGAGATGGGAAGAAAATTTGAAACCCAAAATCTTATGGAAGTGAATTTTGAAAACTAAAAATATATTCATTCATTAGCCTATAACTCCTGGCTGAAGAGTTCCCTGCTCCATTAGCCTGCAGAAGCACACAAATATGAACCTGACCATGCCTAACTGGGGCCACAGAGGAGAGAGATCCAAACAGCCTGGGACCAAGAGAGTCAGCAGAAAAGAAAGTGACTTACAGTGACCCCTCAATACCTTATCTCGCAAAAATGAAAGGGACTCTAAATTGTATGTAGCCTCTGGGACCTGAATTAACTGCTATGACTTATTATTAGGATCCCTAGGTCCTGCCATATGTTGTGCTGGGAAGATTTTTAAGTCACTCCCTGGCCATCTTCCTTTTGCACAGCTTGGGAGAGTGTAGGAGGTAGACAAATAACTCCTGGCTGAGACTAATAAGGAGGTTCATCTTGGGAATTGGGGCTGGAAAGCCTTTGGACTGTTGCTTTTTTTATGATATAAGCAACTAAAGCCTCTGTAATTTTTTTTGCAACATTTTTACTAATCTAATTAAACTGTTTAACCATGACCTTGAGATTTGACTGAAACAACGTATCACATGCAAAAGGGATAGAAGTGAGAGGTAGTTGGAAGCCCAGATCATGACAGCCGGTCATGACTGACATGTATACCTCGACAAAAAGCCCAGAACATAATGCTAAGGGGCAGGTGTTCCAGATGTTGGATAGTCACCTGTTCCGAGTCTGGCATAGGCAGGGAAAAGAAGGCTTTGTGTTAAAAGAAAAACAGCTACAAACCCATGTACCTACCTTCACATATGGGTGGGGTGCTTATTCCTGAGTTGTGTTAGAGGTGTCACTGTCCAAGCCTCCTCACCCTAATAGAGTTAAGAGCTGCCTGCAAGGTCATGTAAGCAGGACCTCGCGTGTGTGGATTACATGATAACACTTTGCGGACTAGCCAGTCCTTCTTTCCATACCGTTGACCCATTATGATGTTTTGGGGGAAGGGAATAAGCATCTATTCCAGGCACTATGCTAAGCACTTTACACATTTGCTCCTCACAATAACCCTGGGAGGTGGGTGCAATTATTATCCCATGTGATAGTTGAGGAAACTGAGGCAAATAGAAGTTAAATAACTTGTCCATGGCTAGTGTCTTACACTGAATTTGAACTCAGGTCTTCCTGATTCCACGGGTAGTTATCCATCCCCTGAGGCGGCTAGCTACCTCTGAAAGACTTAAAAGCATAGCTCTTAAAGTTAGGGAATCTCCCTACTAATCATTGCCTTAAATTCTCTGGGAATCAAGGAAAGATGGTGAAATAGCAATGACATATCACAGAGATTAGACTTTCCCTGATTAGACTAGGAAAGCTGAAAAACCATTTTGGTGAATCCATAACTCACAAAATGATCTAGGGTTGATGGTGGTGCATGACACCCACAGACAGTTGGCATGAAGAGCAAGATGTGTTCATCCTAATGATGCATGCAAGACATTCTGCATGCCTCTGTCTTTGACCAGTGATCTTTCACCAGAAGCTTTGATCAACTGTGAACGTATCCTGCCATACATCTCACTAAGATGTGCAAGTTTTGTGTGTGAGTTCTGGTTTCTCTGGTGCCACATAGTCACCACATAGGAAGCAGTCAGGGAAAGTGGACAGGAAGCACTTCCTGGTCACCTGTCCTGCTCGCCAAACTCTTCATGACTCCCACACTAAGGGGTGTGTGTGTGTGTGTGTGTGTGTGTGTGTGTAATCTTTGTCAAAGCCCAATAGAAAGAGATTTAGAGTTATCTGCTGTTTCCTTTTTAATTATCTATATTCTGAGTTACACTCCCAAAATGCAAGTGGTTCAATGTTGGAAATAATAATTAACAAAAGGTTTGGGGTTTTTATTCCCTATAGGTTAAAGTAGGAAATCTACAAGTCAGTATTTGTATTTGAGACTGGGGAGAACAGGTAGGTGGCAAAGAGAGCTAGAATGGGAGGCCAGGAGACTCAAATGCTTAAGCCATGAGACCCTGGGAAAATCATTTAATCTTTAACCGTCAGTTTCCTCATCTGTAAGATGGGCATCTGTAAAATTTCTGTTGTAAGGATCAAATGAGATAACACATATAAGGTACTTCACAGACCATAAGGCACTATGTGAATATTAAACATTGTTATTAGGAGACAGCCAAGGTGGTTGGGTTGAACAGTCCTTTCTACATCTGAATGTCGAAAGGAATGAAAATTCTACTCCCCTCAGCATCCAAATAATTTATACACTTAGGCAGTTGGAGGCCCAGTGCTTAGAGTACTGGAAGTAGAATCAGAAAGACCTGAATTCAAATCTAGTTTCAGATAATGTCTTTGTGCTCCTGAACGAGACACTTAAACTCCTTTCTGACTCAGTTTCTTCAACTGTAAAATAGAGATAAAAATAGCCCCTACCTCAGAGAATTGTTTGAGTCTCAAATGAGATATTTGTAAAGCTCTTAGCATAATGCCTGGCCCATAGTGGGCATTTAAGCTTTGATAATCATTAAATATCAAATTTATCCAAAGTCTGAATTAATCAAACAGTCTGCCTTGCTTTGCTTTGCTTTAAAATGCTTTTTCCTGTGTCTGCAACTTGAAAGATCAGATCACATTGGGAATAGGTATTCCCCTCCTTTCCCCCCTCCTGTGACAGGATGCTTAGAAATTCAGAAGTTCTCTTGAGGATACACTCCAGAGAGGGAAGCCAGGAACATCCTGAGAATGGAGATCTCCACTATCTTGTCATTTGTCCTGTATTCACATGGTGGTCATAAATCTGAGGGACACAAACATCTTGGGATTGTGCAAAAACATATACAATTTTTGTTAAATCTTGTATTAGACAGTCAGAACTTAGCTTCTGACTCCTTGTACATACAAGAAGCTAGTTTCATCTAGCTTAAGGGAATAATATGGAATAAATACTAAAATGCATATCACCTAGCCTGTTTGTCTCCTTTGACCAAACTTTTGAGGTTAACAGCTTGTTCCTCAGTTTCTCTTTTATTCAGTGAGACCCACAAAAACACATGCCCATAACAGGCGGGTCCAGTCTAGAATGAGACTGCTTCTGTTGCCTGGATCTGTGGTTTTCCAGCTTCCCAGAGGTCTCCTCTGCTGGGCCTGTGTTTATTCAATGCCAACACAAAGCACAAAGACCAAGTGGGAAAAACAGGACAAAGACTGTCTTTATCACCTTTAGGCCCACAGGCCCCTCTCCTTCTGAAATAAGATCTTCATTCCTCTGCTTCAAGAGCTATGCCTCAGGACCTTCCAGCAGGACAACTGGACCGGGAGCAGAAAAGGGGGCTGGTGGCTTACCCAGCCTTCTAAGTGATAAGACACAGAAACATAAGAGGCCCTCCCTTCCACAGACTTACAGGGGTCCGTTATCTTATAGACACGCACAGCACCATAGGGGTCCAGTGTGGGGAGGGGCAAAAGGAGGCTCAATAAATATACATCTATAATAGCTAACATTTACATTGCAAAGTACTTTATAAATATTAAGCTTATTCTATCCTCACAACAATCTTGGGGGACAGGTTCTATCATTATCCGCATTTTATAGATGAGGAACCTGAGGCAGACAACTGTTAAGTGACTAGTCCAAGGTCACATAGCTAATTAGTGTCTGAGATTGGATTAGAACTCAGGCTTCTTAATTACAAATCCAACCCTTTATCTGCTGTACCACCTGGCTGCCTGGTATGTATGTGTATGTGTGTGTATATGTGTATACATGTATGTGTATATGTGTGTATATGCCTAGCACATAGATGAGGTATTTAATATATGAAGTATACATATATACCTGCATATATAATATAAATATATGTATTAAGGTCTATAGAGATATGTCTAAATTTATAGATAGATCGATATCTATGACTATCTAGGGTATGTATTTCTTTAATGTCTACCCATACATATATGCCTATATACATACTGTATATGTACATATGTGTAGTATATATGTATATGTATACTATAGAGTCTATATACTATCCATGTATATATGCACACAATATTATACGTGCAAGTGTAGGCACACACATATACACCATATATAAACATATACATGAAATACACATACCTATGTAAGTATACACACACAGGGTATTCCAAAAATCTTACTGTAGTGAAGCTCCTAAAGCTTAATACTACTCTAGGACTGTGTAGACACACACACACACACACACACACACACACACACACACACACATATATGAGAGTGAGAGAGCAAGAGAAGACAAAGGCATACCAGAGAGACAACTTCTAGGTCATTGAGACTTGGATTCAAGTCCTGCCCTGACAGAGTGACTTTGGACAAGTTGCCCCACTTACCTGTGTCAGCTCCCTAAAACTTTAACTTGCAGAAGTTACTTGTCTGTCTTAGTAGAAGACATCCCCTCATCAGGACTGCCCTATATCAATGAAATCATAAACCTAAATACAGATGTTTAGAGAGATAGAAGGTGTCCCAAAAGCGTTAGTTCAGTTTATATTTGGGTCAGATGATTAATTTAACCTCTATTTCATTCCAATCAGTATTTTTCAGTTTAGTGTGATTCCATAGGGATAGTGATTGTTTCTGTTATACTTGTCTATTAATTTCTATTTAGTCAGTCAACTAATATGAGTACATATTCTACATATCTTACATTAGGGATAATTAGATAGGGTTAGACAGATTCTTTCTTATATTAGGCCCCAGAACTTTAAACTGTGGGTTTTAAGTTCACTTGCTTAACCATAGGAAGCTAACTACCTTTTTTGCCTGATGAGTAACTGACTAAGCCCAGAGTGGCTGAAACATCCTAACGATAGGGAATGTCCCCCGGATTCTTTTTGTCCTTCCATCCTTCATCTTTCCTTCCTATTGCCCAACATGAGGAAACAATCGTGAGCACTTAGCCAACGGGTGACCCTTGCCTTGCCCAACCTATGACCATTAGTTCTGCCCATTTTTTCGCCCCAACCCTCATTGACCCTAGACTGAACTGTAGGTTCTCTTGGAGGGTCAAGGTCAATGGAATGCTATATTTTACTCTGAATCATCTTGCCAAACACCATAAGACTGAGGCCCTGAAGAAAGAGGGCGTCTCAGATTGTGAGGAAGATCTGAGATCCAATTTGTTAAAGGGGGCAGGTCCATTTAATAAATTGCTATTGGTTCAGAACTCTGCCTCAGTTGCTTTTACTGCAGATTGGACATTTTGGGGCCCACATATTTTATACATATGTTATACATACACACACTCATACATGCATATATATAAATAATATACAGGACATATTATGTCCTATTCAGTTTGTAGAAGTTACTAATCTACATAAGAAGAAGGCATCCACTCATCAGGACTGTCCAAATCAATGAAATTGTGAACCTAAATATAGATGTTTAGATAGATATACCCTGTCCCAAAGGTGTTAGTGCAGTTTATATTTTATACCTATATTATACAAAGCAAGCCAAAGCATTTGATTTGGGGTCAGTTCATATGCAGGTGTCTTGGAGAAGCGGCTTTGGCCTAGGTTGGCCCTGGACAAACCCAGATGCTTGGAGACCTGCCCTCATTTGTATTCTCTTCATTTATACATTTAAAATGTTAACTGACTAACTGGAAATTAAGGGGATGCCCATCAACTGGGGAAGGGCTAAACAAGCTGTGGTATATGAATGTAATGGAATACTATTGTGCTATAAGAAATGGGGAGGAGATGGACTTCATATTTACCTGGAGAGGCTTATACAAACTGATGCTAAGTGAGAAGAGCAGAACCAGGAAAAATT
>CM053586.1:218928215-218941359 GCA_028646515.1 Pseudochirops corinnae | reverse complement strand
TTTCCACATCCTTTCCAGCATTTGTCATTTTCCTGTTTTGTCATCTTAGCCAATCTGACCAGTGAGATGTGATACCTCAGAGTTGTTTTGATTTGCATTTCTCGAATCAATTGTGATTTAGAGCATTTTTTCATATGCTTATAGATATCTTTAATTTCTGCCTCTGAAAATTGCCTGTTCTTATCCTTTGACCATTTATCAATTGGGGAATGACTTGTATTTGTATAGATTTGACTCAATTCCCTGCATATTTTAGAAATGAGGCCTTTATCAGAGACACTGGTTGTAAAAATTTTTTCCCAATTTCCCACTTCCCTCTTAATCTTGGTTACGTGGGCTTTGTTTGTACAGTAACTTTTCAATTTAATGTAATCAAGATTATCCATTTTGCATTTTGTACTGCTCTCTAACTCTTGTTTGGTCATAAAGTCTTCCCTACTCCATAGATCTGACAGGTAAACTATGTTCTGCTTTTTTCAATCTGAATCAGTTCTTACTAATCTAACCACTGTCTGTTCTCTGAATTCTTTATAACTATCATTTCTTATTATCCAACAATATTTTGGTATATTATACCGTTGATTTTTTTTTTCAGCCATGCCCTAATCCGTGGATACTCATTCAAGTTCTCTGATATCACAAAAAAGTATTATTGTGAATATTTTGACATATATTAGACTTTTGTTGCTGTCATTAACTTGCTTGGGGTACATGCGATGTATGGGACAATAGGTATGTATGACTTTTAAAAAGTCACTTTTCTTGAATAATTTCAATTGCAAATGTTGCAATACCACAGACTTTACTGTTCAAACTTCATTTTACTCCTTAAGAACAATAAATGTACATCTAATTGAAATCTAGCATGGTTAGACTACCATCAACTCCATCAATGCAACTGTTACCACTGTTGTTTTCTTTGCTTTTTTTTTTCAGACCTGTGTTTCCATTAGTGTAGGGAACTCCCATTAAGGAAAGTCCCTCTATCAGTGTGGATCAACAAATGTTCAATTTAATAATCTTATTAAGAAAGTTACCTAGGGCTCTCACAGGATACGTGGCATCTCACTGTGTATCAGAAGTGGTTTTTCTTGGCTATCTACCAGCCAAACTCCCACTCTGTGACATTATATAGGAAAGTAAAAGCTCACATGTGTCAATATTCACTGATGAAGTTACCACTTAGGAAGTTAGCCCCTATTCGAATATCTCTTTCAGCTTAACGTGAGATGGTATCCAGGCTCATGTCCACTCTTCATAACCCTAGTGCTCCCCTACCTTTCCCGTCTTCTTATACCATATAGCCTTCATTCCAATGATACTGGCCTCCTTGCTGTTCCATGAACGAGATAATCCATCTCTCGGCTCCTGGATTTTTCCTAGCTGCCCTTGATGTCTAGAATTCTCTTCATCTCTATCTACTGGTTTCCCTGTCTTCCTTTGAGTCAACTAAAATCCATCTTTTACTGGAAGTCTTTCCCAACCTCCCCTTTTAAAATTATTTCCTATTTATCCTGTATATAGCTTGTTTGCATATATTTGTCTTCTTATTAGATTGTTAGTTCCTTGAGGGCAGAAACCATCTTTCATTTCTTTTTGTATCCCTGGCATATAGTAAATTTGTAATAAATGTTTATTGACAATCAACTGACAAAACACATCCCTAAATTCTTTGGGTCAGTCTCTAGCCAGTTTTATGATTCATATTCCATTGAACACAGGCAAACAAGGAGAATTCCAGGCAAATTCTCTGAGGAGTAGATTGGAGGGTGGTGAGGGAAGGAGAGCACTTTGGCCATTGACTTGTCCCTCCCTTCTCCCACCCTCCCCTCTCCATTCTGCTGGTAGAGGACCTCGTGAGCTTCAAAGGATCCTAAGGATTTTAGATTTCTGTTGGCAGTGTCTTCACACTGGGAACCAGTCCTGACCTTCTGCTGGAATCTCTGCCAGATGCTCAGATAACTTGGGTTCTAAACCCGTCTTCTTATTTATAGATGAGTCACAGGGCATGACTAATTTTCCTCAGCCAATTCTAACACTTCAGATCAATGTCACTCTTTTTAGTGCAGCTACATTTCTCACTTAATCTAATATTTTGATCGGTAATTGTGTTTCAATTATCTTATTACTTTGGGTGGGGCAACTTTCTTTACTCATCCAACTCTACTTTTACTTTGAGTTTGATTATTCAAGATTAAGTCCTCAGCAGAACTGTATTTTCAGTATTTATTCTGAAAGTTTAGTTCCCCAGTTTTAACCCGATTCACTTTAAGGGGCCTTTTCAGTGGTTCCCAGATAAGAATTTGTATCCTACATATCTGTCTATATGTTGGAATTCCTATCCTGGCTTCCAGTAGAATGAAAGCTCCCTCAGGCCTGACGCTGTCTTTTTTTTTTCCTGTTTGTATGCCTCCCCCCTAGCACTCTGCAAAATGTGGGTGCTTAAGTATTAGTTTTAAATTGAAGGCATTTCAGACTTCGTCCTAGTCTAGGACTTCCTTTTAAAGAGGAGGCAGCTGAGGAAGGGGTATGGGTTTGGGGTGATGGAGGGAAACGCACGCAATTGAGCAAGACGACCCCTAGGGCGAGACACACTAGCTGGCCTCGGGGGAGGGTTGTGCAGCCCTAGTAGACACAGGGCTGTGCACGTGTGTGTGTACGTGCGTGTGTGTGTGTGTGTGTGTGTGTGTGTGTGTGTGTGTGTGTGTGTGTAAAGTGTGAGTCCTCTCACCCCGCGCTGTCAGCTCAACTCCGGACGCTGGGTCCACACCTCCAAGTCCACAAAACTAAGAAGCTAGGGAGAGGGGAAAGGGGTATGGACATGGACACGGGAGCCCTCACTTTCGCTTCGTAGGGTTAAAGAAAGCAGCGGGAGATCTTGGTGTCTCTCCTGTTCTCACATCCTCAGTCCACAAAACAAACTGGGAAGTTGAACTGGGATGACTGGGGAGGAGGAGGCGGCGGCAAGGGGTGGGGGTGGGGAGGCAGACACGTGTATAGGGAAGTAGGAGTGGCTATGGAAACTGTGGTTGGGCCAGGAGAGCCTCAGGGGTGTGTGCCTTTGAAATTGTTCAGGACTTTCACTTCTCTCTTCCTACTTCGGTCTAAATGTTTGTCGGGTTTTGCTGCTGGGCTTCCTAGGCTTTGTCGTCAGATGTATCTCTGGGGACTATGTTCGTGGCCCTCCCTCTTTTGTCTCTCTACATGCCTGGGTTGGTAGTAGGGGCGTCTGTAATGGACCAATGGGTCTGACTCACCTGCTGTCAGTCATTAATAAGACCTGTTTTTGTGGGCTGCGCTTAGTCTACCATCGATGTTTGTAGTGCTGGCACACTACCTTCCAAGTGTGGGATTATAGGACCCCATGTTTAGTACTGCAACAGAGACCTTAAATGGACCTCTAATCCAACCCTTCTCAAATTTACAAATGAGGAGCTCACCAAGAGAGGCTGTGACTTGACTGAGGTCCCACAAGTAGTCCTAAGTCTTCTGATTTCAAAGTCAGTGAGTTGATCGCTATTATATGCTGCTTGGATAATTTTCCCATTTCACAGAGAATAGTCTAATGTGGATCCAGGGAGGTGGGTATGGTACCTAGTTCCAGCTGCGCACTTAGCTGTGTGACTAAGTCTATTCAAGTGTATAAAGTAATCATCTCTAAGATCAGTGAGAAACTTTTTCTGTTCTACCATGTATATGGAAATGCTGGTTTTATTTGTGTTTTTTGCAAAATTCAGTATAAAAATACTACAAAAAAATTAATGAGAAAACGCTGTAACTGCTTCTTGGCTTTCTATTTTGAGGAAGTGTGACTGATAGGGAGAATTTAACTCACTCCCACTTAACAAATGGGAGAATGAAGTCACAGAGGTTTGTCACTAGCAAAGTAGACATCGAACCAAGGGTCCTGTACCCAAGTTTAGACAACTATCAAGTTTTTGGAGATCCTTCAAGCACTGATCCTCTACAAAAACACAAATCACACTTCCAGATATTATGGTGAGGGAGATAGATGTCTATTATCCCTTTTAAAAGCCAAATCCAAAGGTGAAGCTCAAGTGTATTAGAAATTTGTCATCAAGATGATGTTAACTGGGCACTCCTCATTGCTTTGTTGTTGTTCAGTACTGTCTGAATCTTCGTCACCCCCACAGACCATATCATCCATGAGATTTTCTTGTCAAAGATACTGGAGTGGTCTGCTGTTCCCACTCATCATTGTTATGACTTTGACCTTCCCTGTAGTGCCAATAGGGAAATAAATACCCGGAATAAGATGAGTTCCCACCTTGTCAAAGAATTAATGAATTTCATAGGATCACAGACATAGGGCTGGAAGAGACTTCGTAGATCATCTAGGTCCCCCACTCCTTCATTTTGCAACTGATGAAACTGAGACCCAAGGACATTAAGTGACTTTCCCAAAGTCACCTAGGCTGCAAGTCACCTTGTCCAGGGAGTTTTACAACTTGTTCAGAAGACAATTGAGGGAAGTAGGAGAATATATATATGTATGTGTATATATATATATATATATATATATATATATATATATATACATATATACATACATATATATGTATATATATGCATATATATAAATACTTCCAAATTATCCACAAGACATATTTAACCCTTTTGTTATTGTTCAGTCATTTCAGTTGTGACCCCATTTGGAGTTTTCTTGGCAAAGAGAGTGGAGTGGTTTGCTATTTCCTTCTCTAGCTCATTTTAGAGATGAGGAAACTGAGGTAAACAGGGTCAAGTGTCTGAGTAAGTATCCTGAGGTCAGATTTGAATTCAGTTCTTCCAGACTCCAGGAAGGCTCTTTCCACTCCACCATCTAGCTGCCCTTATATTTAACCCTAGACTAGCACATATCTGGAAAGTCTACTTTCACTATCCGTGTATGCTGAGAGATAGAAGCCTGAGCAAAATATTCTTCAGTAAAAGTCTAGATCATAGTGTTTGAACTGGGAGAAATTTTAGAGATCTTATCTCTTCCTGGCCCCCAACTTCAAAACCATGCGCCTTCTACTGTGGCTCACCCTAGGACTTCCCTCAGAGCCTGGGGCCTCCCTACCCTAGGACAACCTTATATTCTCTCAGCATTCTGTCTCCTGGATGTTTGTAATCTTCTCAAATTTAGAGTATCCAGACTAGAACTTTATCTTTCCCCTCCAAAGCCACCCCTCTTCTGAACTACTGACAATGGCACCCTCATTCTTCCAGTTGCCTACGTTGACAACCTCAGTGGCATCCTTGACTCCTCACCCTCACTCACCCTACATTCAGTGACCAAGTCTTGACCTTTCTGTATATATTTATCTGTTTGTCATTGTAAACTTCTCATTGTCTGCTCCCTCCTATACTTTCAGGTCCTCTTGTGAATTACTCGCCTGTAGTCATAGGGACAGCTAGAGGACAGAGTGGATAATTGCAATGTAAGAGACAACAGGTACATATACAAATGTAGACAAGAGATATGTAAAGTAGATACCACCTTAGAAAGGAAGGCACTAATAGCTGGGGAAGGCTCAGACTGAGATGACATTTAAGCTAAGGCTTGAAGCAAATCATGGATTCTAAGAGGCAGAAGTGAGGAGGGAGTGCATTCCAGGTATGGCGTGCCCTGGATAAAGAAATTAAAGGAGAAGACAGTCTATCACCTGTGACGAACACCAATTGGTCTACTACAACCAGACTGTAGAATGACTATTTGTTGTTGTTTAGTCATTTTTTTCAGTTCTGTCTGACTCTTTGTTACCCTATTTGGGGTTTCCTTGGCAAAGATACTAGAGCGGTTTGCCATTTCCTTCTCCAGCTCATTTTACAGATGAGGAAACTGAGGTAAACAGGGTTAAGTGACTGTCCCAGGATCACACAGCTAGGAAGTATCTGAGGTCAGATTTTGATTTAGAAAGATGTGTCTCCCTGACTTCAGGCCCAGCATTCTATCCAAGTGCCACCTAGTTGCCTATCTTCTGCTATTATATAGAGTTATTTGCCTAATCAGGACCCTTCTTGATTTTCCAGTCTCCTGGGAGACACTTCATATTCTCTGTATTCCAACTACACTGGTGTACAAGTTCCTTGAACAAGACACACTATCTCTTGACTCTCTGTTTTGGTACTTCCTGCTTTCCCCTGTTCCCCCACTGCTTATGAATGGAATACTATCATGTCCCCTCCCTTCAACCTCTTACTTCCTCTGGCTTCATTTAAAGACTCGTTTTATGTCCCACCTTCTGCAGGAGGCCTTTCTTTTTCCCCCTGGTTGCTAGTGCCTTCTCCTCTGAGATTACCTTCCATCTCTATGTATCTTGTATTTCTTGTACATTTCTTGTATGCATCTAGTTATTATCATAGTTGGTAGGTGGCGCAGTAGATATGGGACTGGAGTCAGAAAGACTTAACTTCCTGAGTTCAAATCTGGCTACTTACTAGCTGTGTGACCCTGGGCAGGTCACTTAACCTTGTTTGCTCAGTTTCTTTTTCTGTAAAATGAGCTGAAGAAGGAAATGGCAAACCATTCCAATATCCAAGAAAACCCCAAATGTGGTCACGAAGAATAGGACATGACAAACAACTGAACATGCAAAAATCTAGTTATTTACATGTTGCTTCCCCAAGCTACAATGAGCTTCTTGAGTGTGAGGACTGCTTTTGCCTTCCTTTGTATCCCTAGGATTTAGCACAGTGCCTGATATATAGTAGGCACACAATAGAGCTTTCATTACTTACATGAACTGATGCAAAGTGAAACTAGCAGAACCAGGAGAACATTATGCATAGTAACAGCAACATTGTGGGATGATCAACTATGATAGACTTGGCTCTTCTCAGTAAAGCAATGAATGATCTAAGACAATTCTGAGGGACTCATGATGGAAAACTGCTATCCAGATCCAAAGAAAGAACTCTGGAGTCTGAATGCAAATCAAAACATACGATTTTCTCTCTCTCTCTTTTTTTTTTTTTTGTTTTTTTCTTTCTCATGATTTTCCCCTCTGGTTCTGATTCTTCTTCTACGACATCACTAGTGTGGAAATATGTTTAATATGATTGTACATGTATAGCCTTTATCAGATTGCATGCTGTCTGGGGGAGGAGGGAGGAGAGAGAGGGGAAAAAATTTGGAACTCAAAATCTTCTAAAAGTGAATGTTGAAAACTAAAAATAAATTTAAAAATTGAACTTTTCTTACTGACTGGCCCTAGTACTGGCATTTGTGGAAACCCAGACACAATTAGATTTGGGATAAATGCTGTATTTTAGTTCAATGAACTAAAGAGATATTTATCTTTTGAATTGGTTTTCAAGATCAGACTTAGTCTGTATTAGGGGATGAGAATTATCTGGGTAAGAGATTACACTTGGACTTGTAGTAACTACATCAGAGAATTTTTTTGGGGAAAGAACATCATAAAAAGTAGCAGTTCCAGAATTTGTGATTTAATTGGTGTGCAAGTGCAGATCATTCTGTGCTTAGTCTTCATGTTAAACGGCTTTCATGAGTTTCTGTGGTTGAAAAAGAATTCATTACTGATTGGCCAAGATTTTGGTGATTAGAAGTCTGTTCATTTTGTAATTGATGAAACTGAAGCCTAGAGACATGATGTGATTTGTTTGATGCCACAGTTCATATGACCAATGTTCTTTCCATTACATCAATTTGCTCCCATAGTTACTTAATAAATGGTGTGTTGAACAGCTATTACAGTGAATCATGGGGCAGCTATGTGATACAGTAGATAAAGGATTGGGCGTGGAGTCAGGAAGACTCATCTTCCTGAGTTCAAATCCAGCTTCACACACTTACTAGCTATGTGACCCTGGGCAAGTCACTAAACTCTGCCTCAGTTCCCTTATCTGTGAAATGAGCTGCAGAAAGAAATGGCAAACCATTCCAGTATGTTTGCCAAGAAAATACCAAATGGGGTCATAATGAATTGGATATGACTGGAAAACAACTGAACATACATGGTAAATCTACTACTTCTTTCTATCTTGTCTCTATCTGCCAATGAATTTCCAAGCCAGAAAGGAAATAACTTTAGAATTCTTTGATAATTTAGTGAATCCATAAACTTATGTATAGGCAGTCCTTCAACCAGTGTAGATCAAAAATCATTTCATGCCTTCTCACCCACCATTTTTATCTATATCTTCCAATAAATCCTCCAAAGAGAATCTACCTGATGTTCTAGAAGGCTTCCTCTGATTCTTTTAGTCTTTTGTGGTTAGCAGTGAAGGATTCGGGTTGTCCATATGTTAACCCCAATTCTCCCTTTCACATCTGGTTTAATGAATATCCTTGATAGGTTTTTTTTTTAACACCCCTTGTTTCAAGTAACTCATTTTAGTCATGCTTTACAGCTATTATGGTATTCCAGGATTCCCAGTCACATAGCACCACTGAGAGAATGTTGTTTGTCTAAAAGATGTTTTCTTTTAATTTTCATGAAAAGGTTGGGATCATTGAAAGCATCATATCACTTCCTAAATGCCTGATGCCCTCTTCCATTCTAGACCCAGCTCATTTTCTAGTTGTGATGCTTATCCAAGCTGTCATTGGATTGTGAGTTAGAAGGAACCTTGGAGATCATCTAATCTGATCCATTCTCCTCATTTTGCAGACACTGAGAGGCATAGAGGTTGTAACTTAACCAAGGTGGCTCAGTTAGTGTCAGAGCCAGCATTCGAGACTAGTTTTTCTGACTGCAAATTCAGGGTTCTTTCAATCATATTGTGGAGTAACTAAATGGATTGCCAACCCAACCATGCTTTTCTATGGGCCATATTAGCTTTTTAGTCACTTTGATTTTTGAGTATGGCGGTGGATCTCATTGAAGGAGCTCTATGAAGTCCCAAGGCTTGATATAATAATTCAATGATATCCTGGAAGAAGAATATCTAGAAACCCATCAATGGGGCATCCTTCTATTCAGGATACATGTATGGTATTCCTTATGACAGTAGTGAGCAACTTAGATGTTAGGTTTGCCTTCATTATCCCTGGTTTAATATTAGTACTCAGTGGCTAATTCAACAAAGTTATGGTTTTTGGTCTCATTTAATCCTCACTATAGAAGATACCTTATTTTAGGACAGTCTTTAAGGCTGAGTTTTTTCAGGGCCAAATATTAAGTTGTAATTAATGCAGTGGAATTTTCACATAATAAGATGTCCTGTTGTCAACAACTATTATTCATTTATGTGACTATAATGGTATGGTATCATGCTATATCATGCTATGGTATCATAGCCAACCAAATCTTGCTCATTCACTTCTTATGCTTTCATCAAGAATATCCTTAATGTATGCATAGACCCTTCTCACAAAGATGAGAAAGCAGGCATTATGGTTTAATAGTTGCTGATATCTCACTCTCTCTCTCTCTCTGTCTCTGTCTCTCTCTGTCTCTGTCTTTCTCTCTCTCCCTCCCTCCCTTCTCCTCCCTCTTTCCCTCTTCCTTCTTTCCTTCCTTCCTTTCTTCCTTCCTTCTTTCCTTCTTTCCTTCCTTCCTTCCTTCCTTCCTTCCTTCCTTCCTTCCTTCCTCCCTCCCTCCCTCCCTCCCTACCTCCCTCCCTCCATTCCTTCCTTCCTTCCTTCTTTCCTTCCTTCCTTCCTTCCTTCCTTCCTTCCTTCCTTCCTTCCTTCCTTCCTTCCTTCCGTCCTTCCTTTTTGCCTTAAACTGGTTTTGGAGAATTCTGGCTTAATGGCTTTTCACAACTAAGTTCTTTATAGGTGTATTTTCCCTTCTGCTACTTTTTCAAGACCATTCTGTTTATAATTTCTCATTCTGCTCTGTAATGTTTTGTACATGAGCTTTTGCTCTAAACTGAGGCTGTCCTTTCTTGCCCCGTCTCTCTGCTTAACAAGGAAGTAAAGGTTTACAGGCTGCAGTGGTTACTGAGCTCTTTTGGTCTCTCTTTTTTCCCTCTCATTTTCTTTTCCCCAGAGTTTTTATTTTTACATAGATTTTTATTGCTATCTTTTTTTTTTTAACATTTCCTAGATTTTTCCTGGTGTCTTTTTCTTTCCCTCCTACCCAGGGAGCCATCCTTTATAATAAAGAATTTTTTTTAAAAAGAACAAAAGGAAGAACAAAAAAAATATTCAGCAAAACCAATCAACTACATTGAAAATACCTGACGTTATATGTAGTGTTCCACACAACGTTCCCTGCCCTCTGCAGAGGAGCAGGAAGATGTGTCCTCTTATGTTTCTTTTTTTTAGGGACAAGCTTGTTCTTTTTTAATAATTTCACAACATTAGTCCTTCATTGTTTTCTGGATCTTTCCATTTACACTATTGTGTTCATAGTAGATATTATCTTCCTGGCTCTGCCTACTTCACTTTGCATTGGTTTATCATATAAGTCTTCTCATACTTCTCTGTATTCATCACATTTGTCATTTCTCATAACAATATACTATTCCATTCCCTTCATGTGCCACCATTTGTTTTGTCATTCTCCAGTGGATAGGTACTGACTTTGCTTCTACAAGAGCTGCTATAAATATTTTGGTGTAGACAGAGCCTTTCTTTTTGTCAGTGACCTCACTATGGAATCTCTTGGTCAAAAGGTATGTCCATTTTAACCACTTTATTTACATAATTATAAATTACTGTCCAGGATGGCCACACTAATTCACAGCTCCAGTGTCACATCAGTGTGCCTGTCTTTCCATGCTCCTCTAAAATGGAATATTCCTGTTTTTAGTTATGTTTGCCAATTTGTTGCACATGAAGTAAAACTTTAGGGTTATTTCAATTTGCATCTCTCCTATTATTAAGTGACTTAGAAAGGTCTTTGATAAGAGTTTGGAATTTTTGATAACCACTTGTCCATATCCTTTGACCACTTGCCTATTGGGGAGTGGCTTTTGGTCTTATATATATCTGTTAGTTATCTATATTTCTTGGGTACAAAAGCAAAAATATTTCATCGTCAACCATTTTCTTTCTTATACTACATATTTTACTTTGTGCAAAAGCTTTTCAATTTCATGTAATTCCTCATCTAGTGTATTCCATTGATCTACTTTTCTATTTTTTAACCAGTCTATTATTCTTCCTTTATTCCTTTTTTCATGATTTCCCTTGAAAATCCAGATCTTTTATTCCTTCAAATGAATTTTGTTATTATTCTATGTAGTTCTATGAAGTATCTCTTTCATAATTTAATTGGCATAGCATTAAATCTGTTAAATTATATTTACTAGTATTGTCACTTTTATTGTGTTGGCATGGTCTAGTCATGAACACTGAATGTTCCTGAAGCTATTTAAGTTGTTCTTTTTGTTTGTTTAAAGAGCGTTTTGTAATTGAATCTATGTATCGTGTATTGAGTGTTCTTTGATAGACTGACTCCAATTGACCTCTTTTTAAGACAACTCTTTTTGTATTAGTTCAACTTCTTTAAGAAATAAAAATGAGCCATTTTTTCAAAATCATTACCACATTTAAAGAGGTTGAATTCAATCTACTGTAATTGTATGCAGCATTTTTCCCCCAAATCTTTATCCCTTTCTTCTAATTTAGCATTGATTTAAGCCTTTAACCAAATGATGATCTAACTGCACAAAACCAACTGATTTCGAAATGACTCCTGTGTCAGTAACCAGTGTTTTCCCTTTATTTCTTGTCACACTGCCTAGTACATGGTAGAGCTTCATAAATTTTTTTGACTAATTATTGACTAGTTCTGAACTAGTTGGTTTAATTGTAAGCGCTGGTAATGTGATGTGGCCAAATACTCCATAAAATGTTTCTTGTTGCCTTTGTTTGTCACTTTTCAAAGGGCTGACCTTCCATTTAGCTACAACTTTGTCTTCTGGTTTTATTCACGGTGAGAATGTCTGCATTTTTAATGAGTTACCAGTTTTTCATGATAAAAAAAAAATGATCCCCATTCCCTCTCTATCCATCAGCTCAGAAAATTGAAAGTATGAGATATATAGCCTTACCTATCCTTTCCCCTCCAACTTTACATGCTTGTGGCTGTATAGGTACATAAAAATTCTGCTTTGCCCTAGACACATGAGGCCATCTTCATTTTGAAATGAAAAAAACAAAACAACTTTGGTTTTTGCTTACATTCCTTTCACTTTATTTTAGAAACCTTTAGCTCCTTAAGACTAGGGATGAGATATTTAATATCTTACTCTCTCCTCTTAGGAGATTTCACCCCAGAGCCCAAGAAGAGTTGGTTAGGCATAAGCCTGAATGAAGGGGATTTTCCCTAGACCTTTGGGCTCGTGGGTTGGTCAGTGCCAGTCACTGCAGCTGTTTCTCTCTGATAACTTCCAGAAAAAGGTATGATGACCTTCCTTTCAAGTCAGCTTGTAGTTTATCAAGTGCAAACGAATTAGGTGGTTCAACTAGTGTTTATCTGGTCATATTTGCTTTTAGCTCAGCAAATATTTACCCAGCATTTATTCTGCAGAGAGAGGAAGCATAAATAAGATACAACTTCTACCTTCAAGGAAGTCCTAGTCTTGTAGGGTGAGAAAAGGGAGGAATGCAGGTGTCTGTAATGCAAATGGAACACAGTAAGAATCCTAGAGGTATTTTTAAAAAGTACTATGGGGGCAGCTAGGTGGTGCCGTGAATAGAGCACCCCAGCCCTGGAGTCAGGAGGACCTGAGTTCAAATCCAGCCTCAGACACTTGACACTTACTAGCTGTGTGATCTTGGGCAAGTCACTTAACCCCAATTGCCTTGCCTTGCCTTCTCCAAAAAAAAAAAATACTATAAGAGCTCACAGGAAGAAGAGAAGGCATCATGAAAGATGTGACTGGTTTTGGAACTGATTTTGGAAGGGTAGATAGAATTTCAACTGACAGATAATGGGGTGGTATTCTAGTCTTAAGGAACAATAATGTGAGGAAAGTCACGTAAGTGGGATTGATAAGGGATAGGTTTTGGGGGGATTTCTAATGAGAAATCCTTTGCAGGTTAGCATCTGAAAAGAATTACAGGCTCAGCTGCCTTTGGCAGATTTATAAAAGTTTTATTGATTCACAGGGCAAAAAGGGGTAGGGTGAGGAAACCTGGCTAGGAAAGCTGGCAAGCTGCAAAAGGGGGGGGGGGGGTGAGAGAAAGTCCGGAAGTGTGACACTGTGCAGTGGACAG
>CM053586.1:218852362-218928115 GCA_028646515.1 Pseudochirops corinnae | reverse complement strand
TAATACTTAAAGGGACATGCACCCTTGACATCAACTGAGCATGTGTTTTACCCATAATCCAGTGGAACATTCCAAGGGGAAGGGGAGCAAAAGGTGGGGTTTTGGCCCTGAAACATCATGAGGTCAACCAGCGGCCAGATTTGAGGTCAAATTCCTAAGGAGAAGTACCTTATCCAGTTTGGGAAGGATGGGTCTTGTTTTGGCGGGTTACTAGTAGTGCCTTGAAAAGACCCTTGTTATCATAGCTAGAGTTAATGCTTAGTGGCTGGGGGCAGGGGAGAGACAGTTAATGCTTCACAGCTGGGAGAGGGAGGGAACAGAGCCAAACTGATCTCACAACTGATGGTAAAGACTGAAGTTACAACTATGCCACAAAAAATCACCCCAAAATATTCAGAGGCACCCCATCAGGATGACTCAGAACCCATTAAGAGACAGTTCCAAAATCCAATTTGGTTAGACCACAGAGCAAAGCTGAAGGCAAAACTGAGACTATGGGGTAAGCCATCACCTCAAATGCAACACTCAGGAGGATGCCATAAGGGATATGTTGGAAATTTTTTTTTTTTTGGAATTTTGGAGATTATTTAGTCTTCTAACACTCCCTCCTATTATTTTAAAGTATTTTTTATTCTTAAACACCAAAAGAAAAATAATTTATCTTTTCATACTAGAAGAGAACAAGATGATTGTATATGAATTTGCAAATATCTATATGTACAGTTTGCTTTTTAAAAAATTGAATATTACTTTTAATAAATGCTGACAAAAAAGTAAACTCATTACCTTCCAACTTTGTGATGCTATTTTTCTCAGAACTTAATGACCACAGACATAAAGTCTGTCATGTGGACTATCCTAAAGCCTTTTGGATTTGATAGAATCTACCATGGCTTGTGTACCCTCAGCATTGCTTTAAAGATGCCAGGGTCACTACTATGCTTTGCTGAAACATGCGACGAAAGATTTCAGTGGATGTTTATAAAGGCATTTTTTTTAATGCTTGGAAATCCAGTTATCCACAACGCATAGGTATTTAATTTTTGAAAAGTTAAGTTGAAAGTTAAGATTTAAAAGGTCTCATGGCTGAAGTTGCATGTGGGGAGGTTAGAATTTTGAAGCCTTGTTTGAGACTCACAAATTATTTGTTTAGCTTGTGTGTCTGACAGGGAGTTTCCCTGGGATATATGGCTGGACATTCAAGGTGGGGCCAGATGTGGAAGGCTATGGTTATTAAACTAAGGAGTTCAGGCTTTATTTACTAAATAATAGGGAGCTACTGAAGGTTTTTATGTAGAGGGAGTAAAGTGATGGGAAACTGAAGTGAGGGACTTCATTAGAAGACTATTTCAATAGTTTAGCTAAGAGTTGTAATAGGGTTAGAATTGGAATATATAATATAATATAATAATAATATAATAACTGGAATGATAATAGAAAGAGAAAGGAGTAGGAGAGTCATGGGTTGTATCTCTTCCAGTTCTGAAGGCTGTGAACTCGTGATTCTGAGGTTTCAAATCTGAGTAATAGGGAGAATGGTGGTATCATCCATAGAAATAGAGAAGTTGGGAGGAGGGAGTGTGGTAGAAGAGAAGATAATGAATCTAATTTGGAGCAAGTGTTGTACTTAGCAGTAAGTACAAAACATTAAAAGTGGAGATGTTCACCAAATCCACTTTCTTTCTTTTTGTTTTTTGGAGGGGAGAAAGGTGGGCAATTGGGGTTAAGTGACTTGCCCAAGGTCGCACGGCTAAGTAAGTGTTAAGTGTCTGAGGCTGGATTTGAACTCAGGTCCTCCTGACTCCAGGGCTGGTACTCTATTCACTGCGCCGCCTAACTGCCCAACCAAGTCCACTTTCTTTCCAGCCAGCCATTAGGGAAAAAAAAGATTGTAGACATGGATTTGGGAGTGATCTGCATAGAAGTAATAGCTGAAGAAGCCTTGGGAATGATTGAGCTTCCCAGGAAATAGTATAGAGAAGAAAAGGGGGTCAAGGACAAGGCCTTACATTTGAGCCTTTTTTAAATTTAAAAAACTTTTCCATTTATTATCTCATAGTCAAAAATACAAGGACAATTTTCTCCATTTTCCAGATTAGAAATCTGAAGCCAGGAAGGTGAAAGGATTTTTTTTTTTAAGATCATAGTATTCCATAGCAGAGCCAGGACTTCTATTAGGGATTCCTTTTCCAACGCTGGGTTTTTGGGTCTTGGATTATGTGGGGATTAAGGGAAGGGCAGGTATAAGTATTCCCTGAAGCTCTTTGAAGCCCCCAGACTAAATTAAATCCATCAGCCCAGGGATGGATATCTTCCTCAGTAGATGAAGATGCCTCTAGAAAGGGAGTTGACTGAGCAGATGTAGGAAAGGAATAAACATTTACATAATGCCTACTATATTCTAGGTTCTGTGCTAAATGAGCACTTTACTACAAAAAATGTTTTTTAAACTTCACAACAGCCTCATGAGGTAAGTGCTGAACTCTCCATTTCACAGCCAAGGAAACTGAGGCAGGCTGAGGTTAAGTGACTTGCCCTGGGGTCACACAGCTAGTGTCTGAGGCTGGATTTGAACTCAGGTCTTTCTGACCCCAGACCCAGCACTCTGTCCCTCTATCCACTTTGCCACCTAGCTGCCCAAGCAGATAAGATCTACATGATCATCTTTCAAATGAAAGCCTGGTGATAGTTAGAAAGAGTTCTGGGCTGGGAGTCAGTAGACCTGGGGTTTTGACCTGGCTCTGCCCCTAAAGTTTCCATGAGCTTGCCACTCTTTTCTTGCCTCTGAGTCTGCCCTATCTCACAGGGGAGTTCTGACAAGGTAAAGTGCTTTGAAAGCTGTACAGACTTAGAGGGTCATCGCTGATATCCACGCCAGGAGAAGAGAAGTGTAGTCAATGTGATCCAGATCCCCCTTCTCTCCGGCACTGTGGATAGAGAACCCGGGCTGGGAGTCAGGAAGGCCTGAGTTCAAATCAGGCTTAAGAAATTTCCTAGTTGTGTGAGCCTGAGCAGGTGATATAACTTCTGTCCACCTCAGTTTCTTCAGCTATAGAATAACATAACAGCACCTACTTCACAGGGATGTCGGAAGGCTCAAATGAGCTAATATTTATAAAGTACTTGCACAGTGCCTGGATGGGCTATGGTTATTGCTAATTATTATGTATTCTATAACGGCACAGTCAAGCTACCTTCCTCTTAGTTATGGTTATATATATATGTATGTACATATATATATATATATATATATATATATATATTTTAAACCCTTGGCCTTCATTCTTTTTAAAAAATTATTTATTTGTAGTTTTCAACCTGCACTTCCATAAGATTTTGAGTTTTAAATTTTCTTCCCCTCCCTCTCCCCCTCCCCAAGATGGCATGCAATCTGATATAGGCTCTACTTATGTATTCATATTAAACGTATTTTCACATTAGTCATGATGTAAAAAGAAGAATTAGAACTAATGGGAGGCACCATGAGAAAAAAGAAACAAAACAAAAAAACTAAAGACGAGGAGAGCAAATAGTATGTTCAGACTCCAAAGGTCTTTCCCTAGATGTGGACAGCATCTTCTGGCCTCCATTCTCATGAAGAAGATGTGTTACCTTTTGCCTGCTTGTCACTGGATCCTGTGTATGGGGGCTAGTTGGTTTGTTGCCCTCAATGTACTCTCAGCCAAACACTGTTCTGGGCGCTGGGGAATGGAAAGAGGGTGCAGAGAGATTTGGGTTGTACTAAAAAGTCTTCTCCCTCGCAGAATTCAGTGGGGAGAGGTCTCCCTACACAGCGGGCTGCCAGACCCTCAAGCCTGAATTCACTAAATTGGATATCAAGGAATTAGCCACAAGGAAGATTTTTATGACTAGTTGGTCCCTCTCAGTCTCCTCGATGGTGCCCGAGGAAGAACAGTATTGGAATCAGGTTTGCTAAGAAGAGCTTTGATTTCCTTGCAAAAATGAAGTCAGAGTGATTTTTTTTGAAAGTGGGCTCAGGTGTATAATTTCATCAGTCATTAGCAGTCACAACAATGCTACAGTGTATCATAACAAGGCTATGACACAATGCCAAGTTGGTAGCAGGGCTGTAAAACTGTGTGTGTTTTTATGGTGAGGAGGCATGGTAAGTGTGGCCAGGAGTAGAAGCAGATTAAAGTTAAGAACTGGAAAAAAAAAAACAACCCAAATCCGGAAAAACCCCATCATGGAATACAGCAGAGAGAGAGCCATAAGGAGACCAAATAACATGGACAGGGAGGAACAGATTTGAAGGTGAAAGAGCAGTTGGCCTCCTGCCCCTCCTGTGCTTTCTGTGGGTCCAGTGCCAAGATCTGGGTCTCACGTAGCACGTCTGAAAGGGAGAGAAGGTTTGGGGTTTTCACTTGCTCTGTAGGTGACTCAGCCAGCCGAGCAGAGCCGGAATCTCCACGCCCACAATCATATGTCCTCCACCTGTCCTTGGTTCCCCCATGAATCAGCAAGTTTTTTCCTCTGGGCCTCATTACAGGACTTCCCTTGTGGCAGATTAGAGGATCTTGCTTAGTGTTAAGTAACAGCTGACTGTGAGCAAGAATGGATTCAGAAGGAAAGAGACACCATCCCAGCCCTGGAGAAGGGCTCCGGGCTCTGCTGGGGACAGATGCAGAGCTACGTATGCCACAGGGAATTTTGTCAGTCAAACAGTCAGTTCACGCAACATGCTCAAAACAACTGGAGAATCCTTTTAGGTCAGCACTTGTCTCAGGAGCTCCAGAAGCTTTAGGGCTGCTCTGCCACTATCTGACTGCGATTTTGGGCAAGTCTCCTTCCTTTGTGGTGATGAAAGGAAGTGATGTCTGTGAAGACTGAGAGAACTACCGAATACTAAACAATTTGATGCTGTGCTCCGGACTGACCCAGGCCAAATTAAATCTTGGATGTTTCCCAATAATTCTCAATTAATTATCTATTTGGTTTCATGCCTTCTCTTCCCCTCTGTTTTCCCCTGGGATTATCAGAATTTGGCACATTTCTAAGTCTCCGCAAAGAAAGAAAAAGAGAAAAGGCCCATAGTTCCTATGCAAGTAGTCAGGTTAGCAAGATGCCAATATAGGAGAATTTTTTTAAGCAGTCAGCAAACACAAAAAACTTGTGTATGCTCCATTTCTCTCAGTAGTGGGCTCCTGCCTTCCAGAGAAGACCTATATAGTTCATCCAATTTACAGTATTGCTACACTGGGTATGCCCTGCAAAGGGAAAGCAGTAAGGATTGCTATAGAGTCAAATCTCTCTCTCTTCTGGTGGGTTCCAACTTCTGCAGAGGAGACAGTAGAAATAGTTCAGTGGAATAAGTACTGGATTTGAAGTCAAAGGACCTGGATTAAAAAAACTAGCTTACTTACTGTGTAACCTTGGGCAAGTGACTTTCCTTCTTAGAAGCTATGCGTCCTCAATTTTGAAATAAAGGTATCAGAGTAGGTGACTTCTAAGGTTCCTTCCAGGGCAGCTAATTGGCACAGTAGATAGAGCATTCCTAGAATCAGGAAGACCTGAGTTAAAATCCAGCCTCAGACATTTATTAGCTGTATGACCCTAGACAAGTCACTTAATCCTGTTTGCCTCAGTTTCTTCATCTTTTTACAATGAGGAGTATCTCTGCAATATCTTTGCCAAGAAAACCCCAAATGGGAACATGAAGAGTTGAACTTGACTGAAAAATGGCTTGACAACCACAATGTCCCTTCTAGTTCTGTATCTGTGATCCCATACAGTTGCCATAGCTTGACAATATCAAAATTGCGGGTCAGTAGTCAGTCTCCTTCTATCAGATATATGTACAGTGATTCACAGTTCCAGTGAAGGGCAAGTCTAGATTTGCTCTTCTTTATCATAGTTCATTCTGTGCTTTGCTGTAAAAGCAAAGCTGCTTCCCAGGTCGAGCTCCCACAGCTCCTGGATTGATCCAGGTCCCATGTGTGAACCAGGAATTTCCATTGCTCTGCTGCTGCTTCTGACTCGCTGCCATCCCTGGAGCTTCATGATTTTCTATAATCCATCTCGCATGCAGCCCTCCTTTCTGTCAGACTTCCCTCCTCTTCCGTCCCTCAGACCCTTTGTAGCATGTGCTCTTCCCCTTGCCCCTATTAATGACCAAACCTAAGAGTATATAGCTAATATATCTGACCTTAGCCTGGAACTTGAGTTTGTGCCAAAACAAAAGGTTAATCCAAGAACTTATCATTTATGGCTTGCCCAGGGAATATCATACCGTCTTCAGATGTCAAGAGGGAAGAAAGGACCTGCCACATTTAACTATAAAATGAAGAAGTTGCACTAGATGGCCTCTTTGGTCCCTTCCACCTCTAAAATAAACAATCAATAAACATTTACTAAGGTTTACTGTGTGCTGCGCTAGGTACTGGAGATACCAAAAGAGGCAAAAGACAGTTCCTGCCCCCAAGGAGCTCACAATCTAATACATCTATGATCATATCCCCACGATGGGTTCAAATTAAAACTCTGCTACCTCCCACCTACTAGTATCAGTCAACTAGCATTTTTAAACACACCTACTATGTAACAGGCAAATAAAAGTGAAAAACCAAAATGGTCCTTGCTCTAAAGGAGCTCACAGTCTAATGGCAGAGACGGCATGCAAATAGCCACATACAAACAAGCTATAAGTGGGCTAAACTGAGGGACGGCTTGAAGATGGAGGAGGACTTGTAGAAGGTAAAACTTTAGCTGAGACCTGAAAGAAACCAGGGAAGCCAGGAGGAAGGAGAGGAGGAACACACTTGACCTTAGGCAAGACTCTTCCTATTCCTCCAAGCCCCCAAGAAGGGACAGTCCCTTCTTCTGTAACATAAAGAAGACTGAACTACATACTCAATCATTGCTAAGATTCTTTCTAGTTCTGAATCCTATGGTTCTGTGCCAGGTCAGGGGAGCAGAGTTTCCAGACCTTGAAAATCTCTTCCCTGATGGCTGGAAGGCAAATAAGATAGCTCTCCTCCTTGTGTCTCCACAAAGAGTGGGGGAGAGGAGGTCCTGTCCCCTCTCATGGATGCTTTGGACAGGGACGAATCAGCCTGTTCTCTGTCTTTAATCCCTAAGTGTGGTCACCTTGCCTCTGCTTCTTGGCAGGGCGTTGGTGGGGCATTGAAGGGGTCTGGTCAGCATGGCCTCTGATGTCCCTTTGTAAGCTGTCAGACTGCCTGCTCTGGATCACTCCATTCGGGGAGTTTTCCTCCTCCCCTCCCTCCTACTCTTTGTGGTTACACTAACTGTCCCAAAAAGCCCCACCCTCTGACAACATGGAGCCCTTTTTAAAAAACAAATCTCCTCTTGCTCCCTTTTATTTTGGGTTATGTGGCACACTTAAGAAAGCCCTGGAGACACCCATTAGCCCCCTTCCCAAAGAGCAGGCATAGCTATGCTGGAACGTGGGCAGAATGTAACCCGCATCCTCAGCCCAATATAGCTCTCCTGAGAACCTCACCCTGTAATCTGTGCCTCAGGGACAGAACAGGGCTTCCAGAGCCTGTCATTATCCCCTGAATCCCAGAGAGTGGGTTTGGCCCGGGATTCCCTCCCTTTGGTGTTTTAGGCAGGGTCTAAGCCAGCCCTGTTCAGCAGATTTGAGGCCAAAATCATATAAAACTTTTGCCAGGAAGAAGAGTGTGGCAGCAGGCTCTGTCAGACTATGGGACAAATGAAAGTCTGACAGTGAGTGATTGGCACTCAGCTGCCTTCTCCTATATTGGGCTCCCTTCAAACTACAGTGGCAGGAAAATAATAACATCAATGGCTCATTAATAATGCACTTTAAGGTTTACAAAGTGCTCTCACAGAATGACAGAATGAGAGAGTTGGAAGAGAGCTTAGGGGACGTGGTCCACCCTTTTGCTTGAAGTCCTTTAGTGGGGGCAGAGGGTAGCTAGGCAGTCCCAATCCATTTTTGGACACCTCTAATATTTAGGAAGTTTCTTGCCACATCAAGCCTTAATTTGGTTCTTTGCAACTTCTACCCATTCCTCTTAGCTTTGGGGGACCAACCAGAATGAGTCTAATTCTACTTTTATAGGAAACTCCTCAGATATTTCATAGGGTTATAGATGCAGAACTGGAAGAGGCCTCTCAGTCAGTAATCTCATTTTACAGATGAAGAAACTAAGGCCTGAGGAGATTAATTAATTTGCCCAAAGTCAAACAGGTAGTAAGTGTGGCAAGGAGCTGTGCCCCACATGTAGCAGGGAGATGTTGTGTGGTTGGAAGGGAGGCAGAATAAATATCACCAGCCTCTTCTCCCCACAATCTTCTCCAACGGAGATTTTAGTTCCTCCCAGGAAGGGAAGCAGAAAGTTGAGTCCAGAAGGTTGTTCTTCAGAGACAGGGCATACTGGCTTAGAATTATATCTGTCTGGTCCTTTAAATATTACTAGTCTAGGAGATGTGATTTTCAGGTTTCATTGCAGGAAAAGGAAGAGGCCCCCAAGTTTTATATCCAAGGCTTGACCCCTTTCCCACCAATATCAGTCCTACAATGAACACTGGGAACAGTTAGCAGAGAAATCCCCATTTATTCAAATCATAGCAAAACAGAAATTAGAGAAAGTATACATAGGAGAAGGGCAGCTGGGTAGCATAGTGAATAGAACACCAAGTCTGCATTCCAGAAGACCGGAGTTCGAATCTGTCCTTAGACATTCACTAGCTGTGTGACACTGGGGCAAGTCACTTCACCCTGTTTGCTTCTGTTTCTTCATCCGTAAAATGAGCCGGAGAAGAAATTGGCAAACCACTCCAGTGTCTCTGCCAAGAAAATGGGGTCACAAAGCATCGGACACAACTGAAACTACTGAACAACAATTTCATTCTTCTAGGGCATGTTCTTGAGGCTCTCCACCATCCTGGCTACCTTCCTCTGATGAACTCCAGTTTGTAAGCCCCCTCCCCAAAAAGTGGTGCTCAGAACCGAATATAAGCTTCTGAATGTGATCTGAGCAGTGCAGAGGATAGTAGAACTTGACCTCTGCAGTCACAGTTTTTTGTTTTGTTTTGTTTTTTTAGTTCTTATACTATTCATCCATAAAGTCCTACTCTAGGGTCTCACTGTGGAATGAAAATGACCCTGGGTCCCCAGAGAAAACCAAGTTTTGGCAGTTTCTACCATACCATAAAGGCTATGAGTACAGTGCCAACACATCAGCTGACGGCTCAGTGGATAGAGCACAGGGGCAGGAGTCAGAAAGACTTGAGTTCAAATATAGCTGGAGACACTTACTATATAGCTGTGTGGCCCCCCCTGGCCAAGTCATTTAACCTATGTTTGCCTTAGTTTCCTCAGTAAATTGGAATAACAGTGCCTACCTCTCAGTGTTTGTTAGAAGGATCAAATGAGAGTATTTGTAAAAAAAACTAGCTTAGTACACAGGAGGTACAATGTAAACGTTTATTCTGATAGCCCTCCCGAGGGGAGAGGCAACTGAGGATTCTGAGGAGGTAGGTGTTGAATACCAAAGTTGAGTACTTATTTCCAAGAGGATGGGAGCAGCTAGGTGTCGAAGTAGATAGAGCACCCAACCTGGAGTCAGGAGGACCTGAGTTCAAATCTGACCTCAGACACTTACTAGCTGTGTGACCCTGGGCAAGTCACTTAACCCTGATTGCCTAAAAAAAAAAAATGGGGCTTCAGGTCACACAACTCTAAGAATTCTGAACAAATATGAAAGGAAACCTGGCACTCTCCAGATCCTCTACTCTTGGCCCTAAAACCTCCTGTGCCCTCTGCTTCCTCCACTGGTTGCCCTCAGAGGAGACCAACACCCTGGCAAATGCTTCCCCAGCCTCTGCCTAGCACTGTTTGTTCATACCCCTGTCAGGGCCTATATCAGATGATTCTGGGTAGACCTTTTTTGCTTAGGCCTGGGTGGCATCTTCTTCATCTGACCTGAACAGTTCCTCTTTGTCATGCCTGATTCACCTCTTCGTCCTGATTCAGCTGGCCCTCCTGAGGCCTGTGGTAGCCATCTTTGGCTTCTCCTTTGGGCTCCTGCAGCACCCCTTCTCCTTCTCCCTGGACTTGAGTTTCCTTTTGGTTGCATATGTGGCTATGCTGTGGTGGGCACTGTCCTATGGGAGACCTGGGGCCTGTTCTTCAGCATCTCTGATGCTGTCCTGGGACACTTTTGTCCAGGCCCTGCCTCTAGCGTCTTTGATCTCGTGGTCACTGCCCAAACCCTGTCGACAATTCAGGGCAGAGCCCCTCTCACAAAAATGACTGATTCCATTGAGGCACAAACGGCCTGCCGAGTCCCGGCAGAGCTCAGCACTCGGACTCTTCTCTGGAACCCCTCCTCTTTGGACCTCCATCACCTTCTGGAGCTGCCTCTCACCCCACACCCCGCTAGTGTTTGTTTCCCCATTAAACACAATACCACATAGAGCAGATGTTTTTCTCACTCTCCCCAGTCTCTGAAGCTTTTCTCCTAGTTATATGCAATCCCTCTGTTTCCCACGCTTTTCCCTTCCTTATCTGCAGCTTTCCCTCCCCATTCTGATGCTTTTCTCCTTCCTAACAATCCCTTAGTTTCTGATCCTCCCCCAGGCCCTCACTGAAATTTTTTCTCCCCAGTATCAACAATCCCCCACCCTAGAGTTCTAGTTCTTTAATCTATCACTCACCATCTTCCTGGTTTGGATGTATCTGCTCCTCTTCCCATTCATTACATGTGTTGCTCATCCCTCCATTATCCACACCACCACCTTCTCCTGACTCTTTAGTAAAGTGAATATTGGGGAAAAAATAAATGCTTATTCCTTTCCCTTTACCGCCCTCCTCTTCCCTTTTCTTGATGTCTCCTTTCTGAGGACCAGCCTAATTAAGCATGGAGAGGTTCTTCACCAAGAGGCTGGTTATTTGACAATGTCCTTTAACCAGAGCAACCAAAAACCAGCCAAACAAACCAAAATAAACAAATAAAATGACAAAAGAGTCCACAGGCCTTTGGTTTTGGTGGTGAAAGGAGGAGAGTGGTAGAAAAGGAGGCAGAGGGTGCTAAGAATCACAGTGTTTTTAGATTATCTGGAACTGAACAACTGATGAGATGCTAGATATGAAGTGCTTGTCCAGCGACCAGCTAGTGAGCATGCCTTAGAAGAGCCGAATTTTATTAAGTTTGACACTCTTATTACTAAGGAAACCAAAAGACAAAAGGAAAGGAAGTTGACAAATGGAAGGAAGGTTTAGCATTCTCCCTTGCACATGCAGATAAAGGTGCTGGCATTGGTTTTATTGTATGGACAAAGGTAACAAGAAATCTCATTTCATCGTAGGTGCCATGCCTTGTCATATTGTATTACTCATACAATAAACAATTACAGCATATGTGAAACTATCATTGAGATGAAATTCCAATCTTGTAGAAGATGAGGAAGTACAGAAATTATGTGGAGCCTTGTGTGGATGTTACTCAGTGACTTCAGTGCAAGGGTTGGCGTAGGGGAGGATAGCAAAAAAATATGGTAGAAAACTTAGTCTGGAAGTCAGAAACAAGACAGGTCAGAGGCACACAAACCATGCCAGAGCTTCCTGCCTACACAGGGAGCAGCATGGGACAGTGGAAAGACTATTGTCTTTGGCATTAGAGGGCCTGCCTTTTACAGAAAGCCTTCCCTAACTTCTCTTATTCCAGTGCTTTCTCTCTGTTAATTATTTTCTATTTATCCTGTATATAGCTTGCTTTGTATATATTTGTTTGCAAATTTTCTCCCCCATTAGATTTTAAGCTCCTTGAGGGCAGGGGACTGTCTTTTGCCCCTCTTGGGGGCTGGCACATAATAAGTACTTAATAAATGTTTGACTGATTGAAATCTTAGTTCTATTACTTGAACAAATCATAAGGCCTTCATTTTCTCATTTGGAAAATGGCAGGTTGGACAGACAACTTCTAAATCCCTTCTAGCTGTAGATATACGGTCCTATGATTATGGAAACATCCTTTTCAAAGACAGTCAGGAGGTGCTGGAAGAGGTGAACCATCATTGCTGTTGTTTTTACTGGAAGAGTGATTTTATTGTTATAGTGAGGAAACATCTTTTACCAGTGCAAGTTGGTTCTCTTGCAACTTAGTGCTTGGAGGTTAGACGATGTGTCCAGGGCTGCCAGCAGTATATGACAGAAGTCGAATTTGACCCAACTCTTCCTGGCCTTGAGGCCAGCTTTCTACCCTCCCCCACGGTGCCTCTCAAGCCCGCTTGTTCATCATTATCAAAATCACTGCTTCGGCTGCTCCTGCTGTGCTTATTTAGATCTTGAAGGGTTGCAAAGTACATCACATCAGTTTCAATTCATTGGGTCAGCCGTGGGGCCAAGAAGGTGGCTTATGGTAGGGAACAGACAGAGCCAAGATGGACACGGACGGGGACCAGGATGAGGAAATTCTTGGTTGGTAGAGACTGGAGGGGTGAGGAGGGCAAGGACAGAACCAGAGAAAATACTCTAGGAAAATCCTTAGAGGAAAAGATTGTTGTTGGGCTTGTTGTTCATCCATTGTTCTGAAAAAGGAGGGATGACATCATGAGGGTGATGTCTTGACTTGCAAGTGAATTGGATTTAAGTGAGTCGGACTTGTACAAAGTCACCAGCCTTACTCTCTCCTCCAGAGTCATTGGAGCCCAGTGTCAAAATGTAGTCAAGACAACTATCAATGACCCCCGGAAGAAAAGAATGCTTTGGGTGGAATGCAGGGAAGGCTTCATGGAGGAGGTGATACCTGAGCTGAGCCACTATACTAACGAGGAGGACAGAGACCAGATGCGCCAATTGGTTTCATAACCTGGCCATTCTCACTTAGCCCACGTTGATTAGGAAGGACCAATGAGGGAGAAGGTTGTCAATTCCAGTTAGCTGAGGCCCAGAGGGACAGGCGGACCACGGTGAGGAGGCTGCTCATTGCTGAGTTTGCTGCGGCCTCATACCAAGGGTGGGCTTTGTGGGTGTGTCCTCTAGCCTCTGGGGGTCTGCTAGCAGCTGCCCCCGTTGTTGTTGTTTAGTTGATTAGTGGTGCCCAACTTCTTGGAATCAGGAAGACCTGAGTTCAAATCTAGCCTCATTTCCTAGCTGGGTGACCCTGGGCAAGTCAGTTAACCCCGTTTGCCTCAGTTTCCTTATCTGTCAAATAAGCTGAAGAAGGAAATGGCTAACTGCTCCAGTATCTCTGACAAGAAAATCCCAAATGGGGTCACAAAGAGTCTGGCAGGACTGAAATAACTGAACAACAAAAGGGTTAAACATGAATCCTATAAACAATCTGGAAGTTGATGTATATAATATGCAAAGTAAATACAGTACCCAGTCATGCCCCAAGAGTCTAGTAACTGCCTGCTTCCAAGCTGGAAAACTTCCTGGACAAGGTGACTTTACTTAGAACAAGTCATTCAATGTTCTTGGGCCTTCTCTGTTTCTTCAGTGGGGTCCTGATACAGAAAGTCCACTGGAAAGGAATCAAAAGAGCAGCCTGGAGACGAATGAAGACATGGCTGGCCCAACCCAGGCCATCCTCCTTAAAACAGAGGTGCTGGGAGGAGCTAACCAATCATTCAGAGATGCTCTGGGAGGGTTGGGGCAGGGGGGAGGAAAGGTTGGGAAGGGGCTTCCAAGTAGTTCAGGGGTGGAATGAATTTCCAGAGTGAAGAGGTGGCCTGTGTCCTGGTAAAGTCCTATGGACATGAGTAGCTATGTAACCTGGAGAGGAATGCCAAGTGGAGAGATAAGGCAACAAAAGACAATATTGGTTTAGAATATAAATGTATTTGTATCATTTTATGGAGGAGGATGTTGGAAGATAGCAAGCAGTATTGCCTCATAAAACAGAAGCACGGAAGGGAAAAACAAGGGGACAGGTAGCTTGGTGAGCTACCAGGCAAAAGAAAATGATCCCTAGGGGATGTAAGGATGGAATTGGGAGGACAAACCAGATGAAAAAGAAAAGATCTGTAAAAACTATCATCTGAAACTTATTTTTTCCCTTGTGATGGCAGAGACACCACTTTTAGACTTTTAACATTAAGCCCTCATGTTTTGCAAGAAGAAGGGACATTAAGGAAAGCTAAGATAGGAAGAAACATCGGACAGGACCAAATAGACAGAGAGCGGGTCCATGGCACCATAATTATGATAGTGTCAAGGAGCAGATTCTCAGTGTATCTGAGAGAAGAAAGAATATTCAAGGCTCAAAGAAAAAAAACCAACCTTTTTTTAATCACACACCACCCCCCCTAAAAAGTGACTAAGAAAATGTCAATGTATCTACTGGCCCATGTGGCTGTTTTCCCACTTCTATGCAACTTTCATAATACTAATCTACATAATTATTGAAATGGAAATGGCCATTTCCTTGATGAAGATTTGAGAAGGTAACAGAGAAAACAAACTTTTGAAAATGACATCCCACAGTAGACCAGATCTTTGCAATCACAGAACTGAATGAAATGTGCAGAGAATATAAAATTCTGCCATTTGTTACTTGTTGACCATAAAACAAACAAACAAACAACTTCTGTGGAACAAATTGCAACCTTAAAAGTTCTACAAGTTGTCTTCCTTGAATATATCAAAGTTATTGTTCAAAGACACTCTGGTTATCAATTTCAAATAAGGCATAAAACGGGGAGATTGTATTCTCGCCGAAGGAGCTTGCCACTGCGTAGAGGATGTCCCGCAGACAGTCCGAATCTAAGATGAATTCCCTATGGTTTGTGACACACTCCAGATGTTTCTGTCAGTAGCTGGTATCATGGTCATTGCACTGAGTACCAGAACATCGTAAATTCTCCTAAATGAAATTCTTAATTGTCTAAAGAAGTAGAACCTAACTATATACACAAAAGCCATAAGAATTGAGAATGCCAATTATTTAACTATGCTATATAGTTGAATGAACAACCCAGAGAGCTGGTCTATGACTACAAATATCTTGGACAGAAACCCTAGATGGACAGTAAACTGGAGGCCCAAATTAGAGAGAAGGAGCCTAGAGTACTGAACTAGAAAATTACTGACTTTTTATGACCCCAAGCTTCTTCCTGAAACAAAGGCCTATCTTTTTGATATTAGTATGCACTTTAGTATAAAGTAGATAGAGTGTTGGGTTTAAAGTCAAGGAGATTCATCTTCCTGAGTTCAGGAAGACACCTATTAACTGAGTGATTCTAGGCAAGTCACTTAACCCTGTTTACCTCAGTTTCCTCATCTGTAAATTGAACCGGAGAAGGAAATGGTAAACCACTTCAGTATATTAGCCAAGCAAACCCCAAATGGGGTCATGAAGAGTCATATATGCAATGACTAAACAACAGTAATTCACTTAATAGTCCTATGTGGCTTCAGGTCATATAAAATAGTGGCTCACTCAAAGGACAAAGCAGAGGTTCACTGTCTTGCCAAGGCAATATTCATAGCACCAATAGCAACTATGAATATACTGGTATAATTCTGAATCACAAAATATAACAGACTCTCCATATAGAAGACAGAAGCAAAAACATTTACTCAAACACAAAAAAGTCAAATCTCAACACCAGAAAACCAAATTCATCAGAGCAACAAAGAAATCTATACATAATAACACTGCAGAGAGCAATACCATCCCAAAGCCTTCCCACAAACATTCACAAGCCTAGCTGTCTCCTTGCCTGTGTCTTCTCTCTCCCCCAGCTCTAACTGCTCTGACTCCCAGCTTCCTCTCAGCTCTGCTCTGCCCTTCAGAAAACTCCTCCCACCACAGGCTTCATGTGATTACATTCGGCCTATTAAGAAGCAGGGAAGATCTTCAAATTCCCATTATCATTACATGCACTGAGAGTGTTCTTAGGCTGTCAAATATTACCAAGAAGAATTGTATGGGAAAAGCTGGGTAAAAGATATTATCAGAGAGATGTATAGCCAGAAAGAGATGGGCCTGACATGTAGCAAGGGTAAAAGGTATTTGATGAGCAGCTTACATGTTCCCTTGGTATCCATGCAAAGTCAAGAGATGCAGAGGAAGGCCCCCAGAACGCTGGATGGGACCCCTGTGTAGTAATTACTGAAGGACATGGACAAGTGTCACACAGGATGAAAAGCTGTTAGGTTGGAATCTGCAGTGTTGGAGGGAGCACCCATCTCACTGAGATCACCAGTGAATCCAATTATCAATCTGTCCCATAGTAGAGTCACAATAAGCTTATAGTCCAATAAAATCCTCATATCTTTTTTCAGATGGAATTATTATCTACCCATGCTTCCTCTACCTTGTATGTGTAGAGTTGATTTTTTAAAAAAATACAAACGTAAGACAACACTTATCCCCATTAAATTTCATCTTACTATATTTCTGGCCTAACATTCTAGCCTGGAAAAATATTTCTGGATCTTTTTTCTTTTTTTTGGAGGACAATTGGGATTAAGTGACTTTCCCAAGGTCACATGGCTAGTTTTGAGTTAAGTGTCTGAGATCAAATTTGAACTCAGGTCCTCCTGACTCCAGGGCTGGTGTTCTATTCACTGTGCCACCTCGCTGCCCCAATATTTCTGGATTTTGATTCTGCACCTAGAGTGTTAGCTTTCTCTCCGAGTCTCGTGTCATCTACAAATGAGACACACATGTTATTTATCCAAATCACCAGTAAAAACGTCAAGCGGAACATGGCCAAACACCAATCCCTGAAGCCCCTGTAGTACCTACCTTGAAGCTGACTCAGACACTAGCTATGAAGTTGACAATGCTTATTTTTGGGGGGGATTCAACCACTCAACCAGATCTGAATCTATTTAAACATATTCTTGTCTGGCCCACATCTGTTCATATTTTTTATCTTTTTCCACAATAATAGCATGAGAGACTTTGCCAAATGGTTTCCTAAAATTTAGGTAAACTGTATTTACAAGATTCCTCTGAACTACCAGTCTAGTAAGACACCCTGTCAAAAAAGGAATGAGGTTTATGATGACCCGTTCTTTGAAAATTTTGTTATTTTTCCCCCACTTAACAAGCACTTATTTATTTTCTCTACCTCTTCCCTTTGCCTTCAGCTGAACAAAAAGAAAGAAAAAAGATAATTCTTGTGTTATAGAACAACTTCTACCAGGGTTTCCTCCCTTTTCCCAGCCCCACCCCGCACCCCAATATGGCTTGGGTTAAGTGGCAAATCCACTGGGGTTTAATTCTCTCTGGGGGACAATTGACTGTAGAGACAGCTGGGGTCAAAGTGGGTAGAGCATTCCTGGAGCTGAGAAAACCTGAGTTCTCAGACATTTACTAACAATGTGACCCCGGACAAGTGACTTAACCTCCCTCAGCCTCAGTTTTCTGAACTAAAATATGGGTATCAAAATAGCACCTACCTCTCAGGGTTGTTATGAGGATCAAATGAGATAAAATTTGGAAAGTATAGTGCCCAGCACATAGGCAGTTATTAAAAGCTTATTTACTTCCTTCCCAAGGGGCAGACTACACCACCTCCGATGCAGCTTATGGGTGGTCTCCAGCTTGATTGATGTGGTTTCTGGGTCACCTATGAGGCCTTACAAAAAAAAAAAAAGTCCAACCAGATGAGCCTGGGTCCTTTAGACTTGTCGGAAGTCCCAAGACTGAGAGGTGGGGAGAGGGAAGGAAAGCCACCATACCTTGCCTGCTGTCCCCATAGGGAGATGGTTAGCCTTTTTTTTTGTTAACTGTTGAATTACTTAGGAGTACCGCATTTATTTTCTAATATTGAACCCTGAACTAACAGCATATTGACCTAAGTCAGACTTGCCCTTAACACCTCCTCACAAATATGCCTAATCAAATCATGCAAACTTCTGCATTGATCATATCCAAAAAAAGTATGTCTTTTTTTTTTTTCATCTTGAGATCTATCCATTATATGATCTATTCTTGATAAAGTCATGTTGGGATTCTGTGATCACCACTTTCGGTAACATCTCTCATCCCTTTCATAATGCATTCTAGAATTTTACAGAAATCTCAGTCAAACTCACTGGCTTATAATTTTTAGAATTCATTCTACCTGCCCTCCTTTAAAAAAAAAATGAGATATTTGCTTTTTCCAGTCTCGCAGCGCCTCTCCTATTCTCCGTGACCTTTAAAAAATCAGTGACAATAGCTCAGCCATCATGTCCATTACTTTTTTTCAATATCTTGAAATGTATGGCCCTGGTAACTTAAAACTTTTCAAGCAGGGCTTAGGTGTTCTCCTGCTATCCTTCTTGTTATCTTGAATATCAGCACCCTATTAGTCATTTTTGTTCTGTTCTTTCCAGTCCAAAGATCATTCTCCCTGGCAATACAAAGAGAAACAAAATGGTGTTGACCTGTTCTGCCCTCGCTCTGTCATCATATATTCTCCCATCTGCCCCAAATGGCAACCTTATTTCTTTGATTCTTCTCTTTTCCCCAATATAGTTTAAACAACAACAATCTTTGTTATTCTCAGCACTCTAAGCTCATTCTTACACTATTCTTACTGGTCCATGCCATGCTTTTTTTTCACCTGCCCTTATATTTTATATTTCCTGTCCTTACTTCCATTTTCTGTACATGTCTTTTTAAAAGGTCCCTGTGTAGCCAAAGCGTTCTCTCTAAACAACTGCAGTTATCCCATCGAGGGGGGTAAGAGTGCAGAGCCCCTGAGATCTAGACAATCTGAATAAAACTTTTTGGCACTTATTTCTTAGTACAAAAGAAGTCTGAATTTTTTTTTCTTTTATGGGGTGTCTATAGTACATCATTGTAAAATTTGGGTTAAGTGGTTGGTCATAGGCTATATTATACAATACTATACATTTATTTTATGCATTTCTGAGTTTCTAAACTTTTTCTGTCATCTGTTGGCCCTCAAGTGTCATCTGTGGTGTCCACAAAACTCCCCATTTGATTTCTTATGCTGACCTGAGATATATCAAAATCACAATGGGAAAATCATGATGTGGAAGGAACTGTACTTCCTATCCTCCTCATAAGAGTTGTTTCTTTGTGTCTCCAGAATTTCATTCTTGACAGCATCTATCCATCCTTCATGGCCTGGCTTCCTCGATAGAATTTTAGTATACTGAATTCTGTCTATCCTTTCTCTGAACCCTTTGAAAACTGCTACCTTCTTGCTCCCTTTCTCTTTCACAAGTTATAATATAGAGTGGTTGCTTCTTCCCAGGTTCCCATCATTTCTACCTTTAACAACCAATCCCTTACCTCTTGGTGAGAATTGGACTGAGAATAAGAATGTTCCCTTGTTGGTTCCTCTACACTTAGAAGAATGAAATTATCTTTAAGGCAAGTCAAGAAATTATTAACTACTCTGCTTTTGGTAGAAAGAGAGTGCCAGCAAATTTCTAGATAATTGAAGACTGCTTTCACTACTGTGCTATACATCTGTGCCAAGCCTTCCTGAACTCATCTACCATCTTTTTGCCTCAATGACCTCTATTGATCCCCACCTCTGACTGAGACAGGTTTTAAGGGTTGTTGTAGGGCAGCGATTCTCAACCTGTGGGTTGTGACCCCTTTGGGGGTCGAACGACCCTTTCACAGGGGTCACAGGGGTTGCCTAAGACCATCGGAAAACACATATTTCCCATGGTCTTAGGAACCGAGGTATTGCTCCTCTATCCGTCTCCAAGCGGGTCTGCCCACATGCAGATATGCCCACACACAAGTATTAAAGGGTCTCGGCATTAGGAAGTTTGAGAACCACTGTTATAGGGAAAGGCTGGTATTCTATGGGTACGGGAACATGAGAGTACAGGAAGAATGATAGTCAAGACAACAAGCTTATAGTAAGGGCCAGGCACCATGCTAAGAGCAGGGGTAAAAAGAAGAGCAACCCCCCTATCCCCCCAAAAAATCAACAACAAAAAGCCCCTGCTCTTAAGGGGCTCACAGGTAAACTAGGACATGTGACTTGCCCAGGGTCACACAGCTAGTAAGTGTCAGAGGTCATATTTGAACTTAGGTCTTCCTGACTCCAGGCCCAATGCTCTATCCAGTGCACTACCTAGCTGCCCTGTGTGTGAGAATTCGCACAGTGATAATAACTCAAAATTTTATTTCTGGGATTCCTTCTATAATCCCTTTGTCCTTTCCACTGTTCCTTGGTCTCCTGACCCAGCCCCTTCACTCATTCAGTCCTGAATCCCTTGTCCCTCTTCTCACTTCTCACAGGCCTAATACAGTCAGGGTCAAGGTTTCTTTTCTTCTTCTCTTTCCTGGGTCTATCTGCTTAACATAAGATTAATGATCAATTGCAAAGAAAAAAAGAAGTAATTTTATCTTATTCAATAGTCCACAGAACAAGAAATATAGCAGAATAGTCACTGGATAATGATTTACCTTTGGACTATTTCTTCTTGATCCTCATCAGAAAAAGCTGGGGAAAGATGATATGAGTAACAATAACAACAACTAAGGATTATAAAGCATTCTGCAATTACAAAATACAGGGTGTGTATGGTTTAGTTTAACCCTTACTAGGCAGAATAGAAGCTAGACTTGGAAACAGTAAGACGTGAGGTCAAATCCTTCCTCAAAACACTTACTAGCAGTGCAACACTGGGTGTATCTCTTCAAGACTCCCCAGTGGTCACAGTTTCCACACCTGCAAAAAGGAGATAACCCCTTTCTCACACAGCTGTTGTGAGGATTAAATGAAATAATGTGCATCAAGTGTTTAAAAACTTGAACAAGTATGTATAGCTTTGTGATGGTATTCTTCTTCCCATTTGACAGATTGAAGAAACTGAGACTCAGTGTTGTTAAGGTCTCACAAGTTAGTAAATAACAGAAGTCCGGAATCAAACCAGTTCCTTTGACTTTAAAGCCAGGGTTCTTTCTACTACAATATCCTACTTTTCAGAGAAAAAATCTTGCCTCCTTACCAAAGGCCATGTCCTTGTTAATAATATCTGATGTGTACGTGTGTGTGTGTGAGTCTATAGGTGTATATATGTGTATGTACATATATATAATTTTATAGCTTACATATTTAACTTATAAATATATCAGTTTTTAAATATTAAGTTTATTGGAAATATATATAAACGTAAGAAATCAATATATATAAACTAGCATATACAAAAATTCTCTCTTTCTTTATATATTTATGTATAGGTATGTTTAGTATCTGTGTATACATACATATCCACTATCTGTGTATAAATGTATGGACCCTGCTCTCCTTATTCTCTCCCATTAGAGTTCCTTGAGAGTATAGACCAGCAGTTCTCAACCTGTGGGTCATGACCCCTTTGGGGTAGAACAACCCTTTCACAGGGGTCACAGGGGTTGCCTAAGACCATTGGAAAACATCTATTTCCAATGGTCTTAGGAACCTCCTCTATCTGTCTCCAAGTGGTCCGCCCACATGCAGACATGCCCACATACGGCTATTAAAGAGTTGGGCATTAGGAAGGTTGAGAACCACTGGTATAGATTGTTTTTTGCCTTTGTTTTTATCTCTAACATTACCACATTGTCTGGTACTTAGTGGGGCTTAAAATATGCTTATCACTTTACTTGGGGCAGCTAAAAGGTGAAGTGGGTAGAGAACTTGACTTGGAGTCAGGAAAGACCTGCCCTGATGTCAGGGGCAGCTAGGTGGCACAGTGAATAGAGCACCGGCCCTGGAGTCAGGAGGACCTGAGTTCAAATATGACCTCAAACACTTGACACACTTACTAGCTGTGTGAACTTGGGCAAGTCACTTATCCCCAATTACCCTGCCTTCCCCCTTCCAAAAAAAAAATTTGGCCTGATATACTTACTAGCTGTGTGACCTTGGGTGTGTCACTTTACTGTTTGCCTTAGGTTTTTGCAACTATAAAATGAGCTGGAGAAGGAAATGGCAAACCACTCCAGTATCTTTGCCAAGAAACCTCTCCAAAAGGGGTCACAAAGAGTCAGCTATCACTGACAGCTAGTGAACAGCAACAACATCACTTGACTTAAGACTGCTTAGTCTCCGGCCGATGTCGTTATTTCACTAGGGGCTCACTCTCAGCTAAGCTCACTCTCTTGCACTGCTCTACCTCCCCAGTGGCCTTTCCCTCATGCATTTACCTTCCCTCTCTCCTTCTCCTCTTCCATCTTTCCAGTTTTCCTTTAGGAAATTCTATTAAAATATAAGCTCCTTGAGGATAGGGCACCATCTTGTTTTCTATTGTTGTATGCCTATGAAACCTGAACAATCTACCAGTGCCAGGAAACGGAATCCCTTCCATTTGAATTGTCTTAGGAAGATTCTGAAGATCCCCTAGCAGGATAAGGTGCCAGACAGGTAAGTCTGAGTAAGGTGAGGTCCTTACTCAAACTAAACTGCCAAGTGATGGAGTACAGTAGGCTCTGGGAACTCTTGAACTCTGATTGAATCTTCCCACTTGATGAGGCATTTGCCTGAGGCCATAACCATTTCTTTATAGCTAGGCCCAAATCTCTGTTACTCTTTACCTAGACTAGCCCTCCACCGCCCAGCTACTTCCCACCCTTGATCCTATCAGAATATCTATACCCAAACCCTTTACCCTTAAACTAGCCTAGCCCTCCATTGTCTGTCATCTCCAGGTAGCCTTGAGCTATTTCCGAGACTCAATCCCATTACTGAAGTTTGACTTCAGTTCCATCAAATCTTCCCCTTAGGACCGCTGCTGTGCAATGCGACGGCGGAGGGAGGGGAGGCCGGACCCTGGGAGCGGGGCTCCACACTGGGACTGGTTCCTTCGAAGCCATTTTCCGTCCGACCAAACAGCAGATTGGAGACGCGAGCCAACCAGGGCTACAGCGAAGGTTTTACCTTTTATTCTGCAGCATTTCCAGCTAGGAACACCTCCTAGAAGATTGTCCCGGTCATCTGTGCAGATCACAGATAAGCTCATTTATGCCTGTGTTAAAGATGGATGGAGATAGTTCGACCACGGACGCATCGCAATTAGGGATTTCAGACTCCGTTGTTAGCAGCCACTACGTGATACAGCCTCATGATGATACAGAAGACAGCATGAATGATCACGAAGACACGAATAGTTCCAAAGAGAGCTTTCGAGAACAAGACATCTATCTGCCCATCGCCAACATTGCAAGGACAATGAAGAATGCCATACCTCAGACGGGGAAGATTGCTAAGGATGCTAAGGAGTGCATGCAAAAGTGTGTGAGTGAATTCATCAGCTTTATCACATCTGAAGCCAGTGAAAGGTGTCACCAGGAAAAGCGCAAGATCGTCAATGGAGAAGACATTCTGTTCGCAATGTCAACTTTGGGTTTTGACAGTTATGTGGAACCTGTGAAGCTTTACCTTCAGAAATTCAGAGAGGCGATGAAAGGAGAGAAGGGCATTGGAGGAGCGGTCACGACCATAGAGGGACTGAGTGAGCTCACCAAAGAAGCTTTCACTAATCAATTACCAGCCGGTTTAATAACCGCAGATGGCCAACAACAAAATATTATGGTTTATACAGCGTCATATCAATAGATTTCTGGTGTTCAACAGATTCACTTCTCATGATTTTAAGAAAAGTTGGAGCTGAGAATATAAAAAGATGGGAGAGAAGTGGACCGTTCTAAAGCTGATACATGCCACACACAACACCTCGGGGAAGAGAAATGTCTCTTTGTATATTAAATAGCTGTAATGTAGCTTCCCTGATGCTTGACGTGTGAATTCTGACTGGAGAATCTTTTTTCATGAATGACTTCAATGAAAAAAATTTGAATTTTAAAGTTATTAAAATATTTTTGTTTTGTAAAAAAAAAAAAAAAGATCCTTCTCATACTCCTCCTCAAGACCCTCCTGAAACTCTTCCTCTAGACCACTCCTAAATCTTCCCACAATCTTTCTGTATATATGATCCATCTTGCCTTCAAGATAGAGCTGAGAATTCAATCTAGTGCAGATTCACTTTGTGCCAGATTGTTATGGCCCACTTGTCTAAGACAAGTGGCATAAATACTTAGGCTCCTTAAGAGTCTACCTATTATGTCATATCTAATAAACTTTGTTTTACTTCGGCTGAGAGAAGACGAGTTGAATTCATTAGACAGGATCCGGTGTATTGTTATTTTGGGGTCTCGAGCACCCTTAACTTTAGCTCAGTGATGTCATTTTGGTCCTCTTGGAGAATGAAGGACAACAACCCACCAACCAACCACCCCCAGGGCTCAGCATAATGCCTGACTCAAAGTCAACTCTTAACAAATGCTCTCTTATCTCTCCATCCTTCCATTCAAGATCAACTCTGATAGAGCTTCCTCTCTGGAGAGGGAAAATTCTTGTATTACTCAAATAGTTCCTTAAATACTGTATATACTACCATTTATTGGTGGTAACCTTGGGAGCCTCGGCCCAAAGCAAGACCCCTCTGATTTAGATAGAGCTGAAATAGAGAGGGGCAGATGTGAGAGTGTCTGGGGCCTGTAGGTCTCAGATTATATCCCCAAATTGAATAGAATTATTTTTAAAAGTATTTAAGTATATTATTTAAAAGTATATTATTTTGACTTGCTTGTGCCTTTTTTATTGATATAAAAAACTTAATGAGGCTGTGAGTTCTTTCAAAAAAAGGTCCTGGGGTGGCTAGGTGGTGCAGTGAATAGAGCACCAGCCCTGGTGTTAGGAGGACCTGAGTTCAAATGTGACCTCAGACAGTTAACACTAACTAGCTGTTTGACCTTGGGCAAGTCACTTAGCCCCAATTACCCTGCCTTTCCCCCTTCAAAAAGCCAAAAAAAAAAAAAAAGGTCATCTGGGTTTTTTTCCCCAAGTGCATAGGATTTAGAACTAGAGAGCTCATTTAGTTCTTCCCCTTCGTGTAACAGATGAGTAAACTAAAACTCAGGGACATGATTTGCACAGTGTGTCAGTTAATGACAGAGCTAGAATCAAAACCTAGAGAGGCAGTGAGGTCAGTGGATAGGGCACTGGACCAGGAGTCAAGAAGATCTAGGTGGGTTTCCTATCCTTGAAAATCTTAAAGCTGGAGAATGTCTTATGGGGTATGTTATCATGGGGATTCCTTTCCTGTATGGACTAAGCCCGTTTGACACTGAGGTGGGCTCTCAAAGCATAACTCTCAAAATCTGTGATTCTGTGACATTTACTGGCTGTATGACCCTTAACAAGTGACTTCACTTTTCTGTTCCTCTGATTCCTCATCTGTAGTATAAGGCAGGTAGCCTCTATGGTCTCTTTCAGCCCTAAATCTATGATCCTGTGCCCCACCCCTCCTTTTCATGTTGGTTTTATTTTTTTTTTGCTTTTTGGAGGGGAGAGGGTAGGGCAATTGGGGTTAAGTGATTTGCCCAAGGTCACATGGCTAGTAAGTGTTAAGTGTCTGAGGCCAGATTTGAATTCAGGTCCTCCTGACTCCAGGATTGGTGCTCTATTCACTGCACCATCTAGCCACCCCCAGCCCACCCCTCCTTTTCAACTGCTTCCCCTGAAACCTTGGCGAATAGTCTTCCCTGTTAGAAAGTAAACTCTTTATAAAGACTGGAGGTTTTGACCTTTTTTGTATCCTGAGAACTTAGTACAGTAGCACATAGTTGCTGCTAATTAAATTCTTGTTGACTGATTGACTCCTTATTGATAGCTTCACCCTCAAGCCTTTTCCCTAGTCACAGGTCTGCTACTTTATCAATCTATGACCTTGGACAACTGGGCCTCTATTTTCTTTCCTGTAAAAATGTTCTCCAAGGTCCCTCCCAGCTTTGATATGTTGTGATTCTATTCTTCTATGATGTTGAGAATGAAGTCACGATCACTTAACAGAAAATTACAACATTATTACAACAGAAAACCAAGGGCCCAGAGAGGGTAAATTTCTCCTTCCACAGTCAACAGCACAACAGCCTAGACAAGGCATAGGAGGTTAGAGCCCACATCCAGGGCAAAAATGCCCTCAGAATCTGAGAACAAAGTAAGACTTTGGACAAGTGATTCAACCTCTCTTAGACCTAAGAAAGACCTCTGTCTCCTTAAGTTGAAACAAGTAAGTATCTCCCATCCTAAAGCCTCTCATCATTGTGGTGTGAAGCCAGAAAGGCTTCCTTCCGAGGCGGGGTGGGGGGGAGGGCCATGACTGCCCATCATGAGAGGATCAACCTACATGCTCAAAGACCCATCCCCAAAATTTACCACCCAGGAAGTGAATAATTTTTTTTTTACCAGTGTAACTCAAGGTTCAATCTCATTTGCACAAGAAGCTCCCCTTAGGTAGAGAATTGATGGTCTGTGCTTTTGTGAAGGGTGGAGTTTGAGAGAAAAGAGATCTTAGTTCTTTTGGCTTTGGATTTCAGGAGAGGACACAAGTTGTCCCAGGCTAGAGGGTAAAGGGGAATGAGAAAAATTGCAGGAAGAAGCCAACTTATAGTGTAACTGGTTTCTCAGGCACGTCCCTGGCTTATCACTGTAATGACTTGGGACAGGGTGGCCCCATCTGGGAGGCAGGGTGCTCTTAACTTGAATCATAACTTGAATATGGTCATTAGAATGAGGACGTATTCAGCATCTAATGATAAAATTCAGTACCTAATGAGTTCTTTTATTCTTGTAGGTGTTTCTTGGAGGCTATGGGAGTTGTGACTTGCCCACAGTCAGTAAGTGTCAAAGGCAAAATCTGAACCTAAGATTTTGAAACCAGCTGTCAAAGATCTAGTTTGACAATCCACCTTTCTAAAGTCATTAATCACCAAGTCTCTGGAACTCCAGTTACTCTACTTGACTGGTCATGAGGCAGCCTGGGGTACTGAACAGAGTGCAGGACAGGGAATCAGCAAGACCAAAATGTTCAGCCTTTGAGTGCATTACCTCCTCTGTAAAGAAAAGGATTGGATTCCATGGCCTCTGAGGTCCCTTTGAGCTCTGAGTAGATGAGCCTCGTATGTGGAAGCAGGAGAGACTTGGGAGCAACCTCTTCATATTTTCTAGCTGTATGACCCTACAAGTCACTTCATCTGTGTAAAGTGTCTCCCATAGGTAAATGGAGCTTACAGAGCTGTTCTTCTGATCCCACAGGGTAGTTTCAAGGATCTTACGAGATGTCAGCTTTAAAGCCCTATATAAATGTCAGCTGTTGACATATAAATGTCAATATATAAACATATTCACATCTGCCAGAGACTTTCTCCTGCCTTGGATTAACATGCATTTATTAAATATCTACCATATGCAAAGGTGGAAATTCTGGGGACCAAAGACAAAAGCAGTCTCTACTATCCAGTTTATCATGACCCTTCAATTTTATATTGTGTAATTGGGTTTTTGAACCTGTGTGGGGTACGGGAACCCCAGAAATCCTGTACCCCAAAATTGAAAGCCAGAGGTGTCTCCAGGTAAGGACAGGAAGTTTTTATTCAGTCTTCAAGAGAAAAGGGCATCCCTTCTACTAGTAGGAACCAGTGGAATGAGGCTTGTTACAGGAGGCAAAGCAAGAGTTTACACCCTAACGAAGTCAAGCCTCCTCTCACCACTGTCCCTTACTCCCATTGGCTGGGAGGCAAGTTTACAATCTGAGTGGAAAATCTTCTCCAATGACAAGGAACAAAGAAGCCCACCTCTATCTCTCAGTGGCTGGGAGGCAGGCTTGCAGTCTGGGCATGAAAAAGACAAAGAACAAGGAAACAGGGTATAGCCAATCCAAGTGTACATATCCTTATTTGGCAAAAGCTAAAGTGAAGGGGGAAGGGTTCTAAGAGATTCCTAAAAATTCCTGAAGGGCTTAAGGCTAACTGACAGCAAGGGAAAGGGGGGAAGGGTGAAACCAAAACTCAGGCCTGTTCCCACAAGAAACCTTACTAGATTGTAGAATATAGGCTGAGAAGTTTTCACCTCTCCCACTCAAACCCAAGTGGAAGACTCAAGTCTTCTCTCAGTCAAAGGAAAGCAAAGTTTATTAAAGATATGACATAATGGTTAGACTCTTAAGGAGCCTAAGTATTTGGGATGCTTATATTGACAAGTGGGCCAGAAAAATCTGACACAGAGTGAATCTACACTAGATTGAATTCTCAGCCCCATCTTGGAGGCAAGATGGATCTTATATACAGAAAGATTGTGGGAGGATTTAGGGGTGGTCTAGAGGAAGGGTTTGGGGAGGGTCTTGAGGAGGAATCTAAGGAGGTTCTTTAGACTGAAATTATCCTGCTGCCACCGTTTGAAGAAAATATCCTTTAAGTCAGGACTCTCATCGCCTTTTGCTCTAATTCTATGCTTACTAAGCAACCTTCTTTCTGACTTTGTAATTTGTTCTCTTGTGTATGTTGAGCCACAAGAAGGGAGTATCCCATGCAGAGAACTGACCAGTATATTTATGGTGACTGTGTCTTCCAAACTAAATATTGGGACACCTGATGTGACCGAGGATGTTCCATTTCTAACTCCTCACATTAAAAGCACCCTTTCTTTTATGAAAACAGGGATGTCTGTGAACATTAGAATAAGTCAGCAATCTGTTTTATCAATCCAGCTCACCAAATTTTATCAATCCAATTACAAAAGTGAACTTTCTGATAATGAATCTGTTTCCAAGAGTCTGATAACCTTTGGATGGTCTGATGATACCCAGTTACCCAGCCTACCTGCAGAGCGTAGAACCCAAGTCCAGACCCTGACCCGATGTGACTCTCCCAGAGTGTTGCCAATAGGAGTCACCCAGCCTAAACCACAGACCAGCCATCATTCCCCCAGACAGTCTGACAGAGCTCTGCTCTGGCTTCCAGACCAGCCTTCTCCCTCTTTTCTGCTGACCAATGTCTTCCCAGCTAAGGAAAGTTAGCCTGGGAAGTGTTTGCCCATACCAGGCTCCTAAGATGGCATTGTCATAGCCTTTATTTCTCTTTCTTTTTTTTTCTTCCTTCCTTCTTTCTTTCCTTTCTTTTTTAACTTTCTTTTTTTATAATTAATTTATTTTTAGTTTTCAACATCCACTTCCATAAGATTTTGAGTTTTAAATTTTCTCCCCCTTCCCATGCATGACAGCATGCAGTCTGATATTGATGAGGTACAGGCCCTGGGAAACCCTTGAAGTCTGATTAAATCTTCCAACTTGATGAGGCATTTGCAGAGGCCATAAGTTTTTCATTGTGGCTGGGCCCAAACCTCTGTTTCTAGTCTAGCCCTCCATTGTCCATCTACTTCCCACCCTTGAGCCTATCAAAATACCAATCCACCCTTGCATTGACTTCATTAACTTCTCCTGAAGGCTCTCCCCAAACTCTTCCTCTAGACCACCTCTAGAGCCCTCTGTTCATAAGACCCATCTTCTGTCTTCCCTCCATGTGGTGTGAGAGTGCAATAGAATGACTTAGCACAGACTTGCTCTGACATAGACTTACTCTGTAACAGACTTACTCTGTCCTGCTTGCCCAATGCAAGCATCACAGATACCCAGGCTCCTAAAGAGTCTACCCCATATGGCGAACCTTCTTTTTTTCTTTCCTTCTTTCTTTCCTCCCTTCCTCCCTTTTTCTTTCTTTCACTCAGACCACCAGTAACCTGTTCAACTTAAATTATTTTCTCAACTCTGGCGAGGGGTGGAGAGAAATGTGGCCCAGCACGTTCCTCTTTGACCAAAACCTTGACTAGGAATTAGGTCTCCCTTCATAAGGGATGTTACTCCAGTTCAGTCACAAACGTTCTGCATAGTTTTAGGGTAAGTATCTGATCATAGAGTTATGGGTTGGAGGTTATCTAATGAAACTTTCTTATTTTACAAATGAGGAAACTGAGGCCCAGGAAAGTTAAGCAGCTTTACTATGTAAAATGCTTATGAGCAGGATTTTTTCATATTTATCTTTGTATTCCCAGTGCCCAGCACAAGGCCTTGTACATAGTGAACACTTAGTAAAAGCTTGCTGGCGTAAAGCTGACACTTATACATTACTTTAGATACATTATCTCATTGAATTCCTGCATTAAAGGGGCAACTAGACAGTGAAGTGTATGGAGCACTGGCCCTGAAGTCAGGAGTTCAAATGCAGCCTCAGAGACTTATTAGCTGAGTGGCCCTGGGCAAGTCACTTAACTCTGATTGCATCAAAAAGAATTCCTGCATTAACCCTATTCAGGTGGATCCTATATTGTCCCCATTTTACAAATGAGGAAACAGGTTCAGACCAATGATTGGTTAAGGGTCTTAGTGCTAGTGAATGGCAAAGCTCAGCCTAGAACCAAGGACTCCTGATTCCTAGGGGCCATTGCTTTTTTTCAGGATAGTGCATGGCCCTACTGTCAAATGCCTTTGCATGCCCCACTACCGAATCCAGATAAACCAACCCCTTGCCTAAAAGGTATTACAGCCAGCTGTAGTGGACAGAGAATGCTGAAAGACCTGAGTTCAAATCCCTATCTCAAGCACTTTTTGGTCACGGGACCCTGGGCAAAGCAGTGTCTCAGGCTGTTTTTTCATCTGTAAAATGGGGATCAAGGGGCATGGCACAGTGAATAGAGCAGTGGCCTTGGAGTCAGGAGAACTTGAGTTCAAATGTGACCTCAGACACTTAACACTTACTAGCTGTGTGACCTTGGGCAAATCACTTAACCCCAATTGCCCTGCCCTTCCCCCTCCAAAAAGCACACACACAAAAAAATGGGGATGAAAATAGCACCTCCATCACAGGGTTGTTATGAGGCTTAAATGAGATGATATACCTAAAGTGCTTCACAAACTTGAAAGTGTTATATAAATGTTAGCTATTATTGTTATTTTTTTTTTCCTTTTTAGAGGGCAATTTTTTTGGCAGGGCAATTTTTTTGGCAGGGCAATTGGGGTTAAGTGACTTGCCCATGGTCACATAGCTAGTAAGTGTTAAGTGTCTAAGGCCTTATGTTAGTTCTTATTATTGAAGGATTTGGAGCTAGAAAAGATCTTGGAGATTCCAGGTTTATAGCTCTCAAGTTGGAAGAGACCTCTCAGCCTAACTAGGTCAAGCTCCTAATTTCATAGATAAGCAAATTGAGGCCCAGCAAGGTGGTAGGATCCCAGGTTTCTGCTGAGAGAGACCTTAGAGGTCTAGCTTCCTCCAGTCCTCATTTCCCCTTATTTTCCACTCTGACATGGACAACTAACTCCCACAAAAATGACTTTTGGATTATCTGCCATTCTTTTGTTTATCTGTGACTTGGCTCATCTCAAATGAGATAATATTTGTAAAGTGTCGGGCACAGTGCCTGGTACTTAGTAGGAGACCTATGGATGCTTATTCTCTCCCCTTACTTCCCCTGGGTTTGTAACCTTTAAGACTTCTCCTTCTCCTTCACCCCCACCTCATCCAGTTCAATTGATTTTGCCTTACAAATGCCTCTCATCAGACCCCCTTTCTTTGCTCAACAGCTACCACCCTAATTTAACCCCTTCTCACTTGGAAAATTGTAGTAGCTTCCTAATTTCTTTCCTCATTCTGGTCCTTAATTTTTTTTTTTTTTGAGGGGGAAAGCAAGGCCATTGCTTAAGTGACTTGCCCAAAGTCACACAGCTAGTAAATGTGTCAAGTGTCTGAAGCTGGATTTGAACTTAGGTCCTCCTGACTCCAGGGCCAGTGCTCTATTCACTGCTGCCCTGGTCCTTAATTTCTACTCCTTCCTAAAGCAGCCAATCAGTAAGCATTTACTAAACACTTACTAGTGCTAGATATTATATATCTATATCTATATGTTATATATTATATAGTGCTACCCATTGGGGATACCAAGAAAGGCACAATGCACTCTCTGCCCTGAAGGAGCCCACAATCTTATTTCATATCGCATCCTTTCATGTTTCATTCTAGCCAAATTGGTGTATATGTTGTTCTCTGTCCCTGACTTTTGACCTCCCATTCCAGGCCTTTGAACAGGGCGTGCCCTCCAGGCCTTAAATGAGTCCTTCCTAGCCTTTAGTCTTCTAGATTCCTAGTTCTCTTCAAAGCTCAGCTTAAATACCACCAACTGTGGTTCAGTCATGTCTGACTCTTTGTGACCCCATTCAGAGTTTTCTTGGCAAAGATGCTGGAGCGGTTTGCCATTTCCTGCTCTCGCTCATTTTACAGATGAAGAAACTGAAGCAAACAGGGTTAAGTGACTTGTCCAGGGTCACACAGCTAGTAAGTATCTGAGACCACATTTGAACTCAGATCTTCCTGACTCCAGGCCAACTGCTCTATCTGCTTCACCTTCTGGATGTCCCTTTTACAGGAGGGCTTTCTGGTCCCCCCTTCCCTCCCACCTCATAGTTACTTTACACTTAATTTGAGTAGTTTGTTTTTTACTTAACACATCCAGTTTTACTACCAATAGAAATATAAGCTTCCTCAGGGCAAGTAGTCTGGTTTTTGTCTTTATGTTCTGGAACCCTAACATAAATGCTTGTTGAATGGAATGGAATTGACTCTGTTCTCTCACCCCATCTGCCACCCCCATTCCTCAGCCCATGCCTCAGATGACTCATTAAGTTTGGTGATGGTGTCCCCAGAAACACTCTTTCTGGATCTCTCCCTACTTCTTCCCTCCTCCCCCATCCCTCCCAACTCCACCTACTCATCCCAGGCCTTTCTTTCTTCCTTAGACCAGTCTAGCCCCACCTGGAACAGGTCTTAGACTAGCTTTGTCTAACTCAGAGTCTCCCCTCCCCCCTCTCCTGCCCCAAACCTCCCAACAGCCAATTCATGATTCGCAGTGTAGCCTCATCAGCTGTTCAGAGATAGCCAGGGCCCACAGAAGCTGCCCTTTCCTGCCGTGTCATTGTAAGACTCTTGCCTTCCTTAGAGCACTTCTACACAAATGTGGGGAATAGTCTCTCCATGAGCAGTGATAATAAACTATTGAGTCATAGAATGAACCCTGGTACAGCAGAAGGAACCTTGGATTAAGAATCAGAGGATCTGGCTTCCAATTTTGACCTCAACATTATTTGGACTAGATGACCTCTGAGGACCCATCCTTTGTATTACTTTGGTCTAACCCCTCATTTTATAGGTGGGGAAATTAAGGTGCAGAAAGAAGTGATTTGACCTGGTCAAGTTTGAACATAAAATCACCAAGTTATGTGGAAGGACCTCTGAGGTCATAACTAGCCTGATTTGGGGGTCTTCTTATTCCAAATCCCAGGCACCATGTTGGGATCCAAAACATCAGATAATCTGAAAGTTTTTTCTTTGAAGGGTTAGCTTCTAGATGAAACAAGCCCCACTCTTACCCCACCCCACCCCCACCCCCAACTTTTTTTGGCAGCCAGCCCTCCCTTCTCCATTGTGTTTAGTTCAGGCTTATATTCAAATGAGTTTATGAGTTTGCTTTATCATTGCTTGCAGTCACTGATGGGCCAATGTAGGAAAATGGTTTCTGATGGGACATTTGCCAGGGAGAATCCAGGAAGCTGGAGATAGTGTTGACATCAAACTGTTTCTCCCATCATGGAAATACTTGGGTTGACAGACTTGGTTAATGGGGAGGAGACAGTGACTGTCTCTGCAAAGCATCTTCCTTCTTGCCAACCTGCTTTCTCTTTCCTATCTGAATTCCTTGGTCGTAGCTGGTGTTATCCAACAATTGTCTGGTTTGGGTTAGGGATTTTCCCCTTCTATCGCCTAGAGAATTCTATCCCCTAGAATCCATCTGGAGAATTTGGTGTGTTTCAGCAGACTCTCGGGACACAGTTTCAGTTTCTCACCTACGCCCTCAGGCGAAGAACAAAAAGGCCCCAAACTGCAGGACTGACTTTCACAATGATCATAATTTTAAAAAAGGGAAGGGGGGGGAAGGGGAGAGGTAGCCCAGAAGAACTGGCTTTGGAGAGAGAGGAATCTGGATTCAAATTCCAATTCTGACCACTTACTGTGTGACCTTGGACAAGTCATGTGGAACTGTTAACTTATCTGTAGAATGAGAGAGTTGGACTAGATGCCTATCTTTGTTTTTAGGAAAAGAAAATACTTTTTTTTTGGTCTCCTAATCCCTAGCCATTATCATTTTGGCTTTTAGCCGGTACTACGAGTTTGGTTGATTTAAATTCGAATTAACAAGTACGAACTTGAAAGAGGAGTTTATGGAGCTGAGGTGGTATGTGTAGGGTGTGAACTTTCCCTTTCCTTTTTGCCGTAGGAGTACTCCGTGAAAAGAGAGGGAAAACAACTTATTTGAGCTCAGTTTCCTTGTCTGTAAAGTGAGAGGATCCGATCTGGAGTTCCATTCCAGTTCTGAATCTACGATCTTATTCCCGCTCTGCATTCTTCCCCTCTCCGCTTCATCTTTAGGCTGGAGGAAGAACGAGTCGTGGAGTTTGAGCGACCTGGGGACAAGCTCCTTAGCCTTCCTCAAGGCCCAGGGACTGGACCTGGAGGGGGACCTGAGAGGTCACGTCTAGTTCAGCCTCCTTTTCTCAAGGAGAAAACAGAGCTGCAGAAAGGTTTGACTTGTCCGAGACCTCCCAATTTGCGCAAGTGGTGGAGTCGGGATTCTAACCTGAGGCTTCTTATGAGTTCTTAGGTAAAGGAACTTTCAGATCGGTACTAGTGACTGGACTGCGGCGCTGTCCTCAGTCTGAGGGGTACTACTCTTGTGGATGGGGCAAACACTTTCCTCCCAATCCTGAGTCAACGCAATCTTGGGGCCTTGCCAAAAAAAGTGGGGGGGAGGTATGGTGGCGGCGGCTTGGCGAGATTAAAAGAAGAGGGGTGGTGGTGAAGTGGAAGAATTCGGGCACATTTATGCAAAATCTGGAAGCTAATAATATAGATATATTTGTGACATTCATTAGCCGGAAAGATTTAAAGGGAACAGCTTTAACTTTTAGGAATTGTGGTGGAGGGATATCTTGGAGGAGCCGGCTGGAGGGTGTGTGCATGCAAGGACAGGACGTTCCAGGGAGCCAGTACTCCCACCTCCCCAAATTTAGGAGGCTTAATCTTTCACACTCTCTTCTCCCCCAGGGCTCTGGCTCTCAGCTCGCCTGATCCTTCTTTTGCTCACCTCCTCCCACCCCGCCCCTGGGGCCTGAGAGGCGGAGCTAGCCCTGCGGCCCGCCCCTTTAATGTGCGCCGGCGCGGCTATGATTGGCCAGCCGCTTGTGACGTGCGGGGACTGCGGTGGGCTCTGGTGCAGCTGTAGCTGCAGCGCCCGCCGAAGCTCTGGCTCCGGCTCCGGGGCATTTAAAGGGGACGCAGAGGCGGCCCTGGGACCAAGGTGGGGGGTGGGTTTCGGGGAGGGGCTGGGGGGGCAGCCGACCCAAACTCGATCTGCGGCCCCTTGGTGTGGGGGACTTGTACATCGGAGCCCAGGAACTGAGGGGAGCGTAGGATACCGCGTCCCCTCTTGACCCTGCCCCCCTTATTCCATCCCGCACCCCAACATCTCATTCAAGCCCCTTTCAACCTTGCACGCACACTACCAAAGCTCAGCCTGGACACACTGCTGCCGCCACGCCACCGCTGTTGCCGCCGCCGCCGCCGCCGCTATCACTGCCACTGTGAGTCGCGGGAGAAGGGGGTCTGAGGTCCGGGTTTGGGGTGAGGGGCTTAGGAGATGTTTGGGGAGCTGTATTGTTCGTTGCAGTGCGTGACGGAGTGAGAGGCTACAGTGTGTGTTTTGGGTGTATCTGTCGAAGCGGGGAGAAGGGGTGGGGGTGGTGTGGGGTGTGTGTGTTCTGATTCCTACCCCAGCCCGGGGTAGGAATTTGGAGTCTTCACGCACCATAACCCCCGCCTTCCCCTCCCCTCCCCGGAGCCAAGCCTCATTTGGACTCCATGGCATGTGTGCCCATTCTCTCCCTGGCACTCTCTTGCAAAAGCTTCTGTCCACCCGCGGCTGCTTCTTCCTGACTCCCTCTCTCCCCTACCCTAGTTCTAACTCTAGCCTTGCCTGGTCTCCTGCTTTCGTTAGTCCTCCTGGCCCTCCCAGTGCCTACTCCCCTTGTCCTTTACCCTCCTGCCCTAACATGACATACCCTAGATCTTGGTTCTCTCCTGCCCCTGCCCTTCCTCCACTTCATTTACCCTCTCCTCCCCCGAGAAGAGCCCGGGGCCAGCTGGGGATGTTCCAAAGTGTTTCCTTCTCAGCCATCTCTAAAAATATCCCACTCTCACCCTCTGCCACCTTCCTGACCCCAGCGAGAGGTCCATTCCGCTCCAGCAAAGACCCTGATTGAGTCCCCTAGGAGGAGCTACTCTAGCCTCCTCCCTCACCTTATTCTTTTGGGTTGGGTCTTAGCTCCTATCTGCCCCTCCTTCCTCAAAAGTTGCAGCTTAATAGGTATTTCCTAATAACTCGAGAAGAGTTAAGCAAGATATTGGGGATGCAGGGAATACTTAGAAGAGTGTAAGGGGTGGGAGGTGTGTGCATATTTGTGGGGGTGATGGAGATATTGGCTAGAATTATTGGAAGGCAGACCAGGGAGCTTTGTAGTATTCTATTTGTGGCTATGCTGTGTGCTCTGGGGGAAGTAGCTCAACCTCTCTGGACCTCTTATTTATGCACCTTTAATAGGTAGTGAGGAATCCTTCTGCCTGCCAGAGGTATGAAGGAGGAAAACTTTGTGGTGAAGAGGAGCCCTACCTGGGAAATGAGAATGATCTTGACTAGATTTTAATGTATTCAATGGAGAACTGAATTTTGGTCTTGGACTGACAGATTACTATGGATTTTCACAGTCCTCATTTCCTACACCCACATCCCTGTTCAGAAACAGCCCTCAAGATAGTGTCCCCACATAAGTAGGATGGAGGCCACATTTCACATGTGGATGCTGGGTACAACTAGACTTCCTGTTGTTCATGTGTGACTCTTTCTGACTCCATGGCATGGATGTTGTCCATGGTATTTTCTTGGAAAAGAGATTGGAGTAGTTTGCCATTTCCTTTTTCTGGGCATTAAGGTAAACAGATTAAGTGACTGGCCCAGGATCATATAGATACGACTGAGGTTGGATTTGAACTCTGGTCTTTCTGACTCCAAGCATTCTATCTGCTGAGCTGTCTAGCTGCCTTTGAGGTCTGTCCTTTCTGATTCCAGATTCTAAGAGTTCCCACCCCCCAGACAGAAGAAAGCTATTTTAGACTTGGAGAGATAGGGGCCTGAGATTTTAAGTTTTCTTCCTTTTTCTGGGCTTAGTCTTTGCCTCCAGAGAATGGGGAGGAGAGCAAGAGAAAGGGAGGTGTTAGGTGACCAGGGAAGTGACTACCTTCTAAGCAGGAGTCAGGAGAGACTAGAGTTCTTCGGATTGGCTCTTTGATAGGACTGGGGTGGGGAAGAAAATACAGCTAAGATTGTCCTCCCTATAAAAATGTATACACTCTACTCTTTAGTTCTCTAGGGCGGGAGGGAATGAATGTTTTCACATCCTATTCCTTATTCCTAGAAGGATTCCTTTTGATGATAGAGCTGGGGCACTGAGATACTGAGGTGAGTCACCCATTTGAAAACCTAGTTAGAGGGAAACAGATTTGAATTCAGGTCTGAGCCATCCACTTATCTATCTGCTGATGGTACCAAGGAGAGGAGGGAAGCTTCACCCTCTGCATCTCTGCCGGATCCCCATGGAGGCAGGGAGACAGGATGACAGGGTTCTTTGTGTTTGGGACTTGAGGAGAAAGGGAGAATTGAAGCTGGTGTGGCAGGAGGAGTAAACTGGTGCATGGAGATCCTTTCCCCTAGAGATTCAAGAATAGTGCAGAGATTTGGCAGTGGTGTTACCACATCAATAAGGACCCAGTCTCAAGCTCTCTTACTAGTCTGTCTTTGTTTCCTGTTAGTATTTGCTTGGACTGGAGTGCTATCTCCTGACCTTTTTTCTCCAGCAGGAGACCTTCTCCTGGCCCAATCCCAACATGTGTTATCTTTTTGGAAAAGGCTGGCAGAGCTGCCCACACCCTACCCCATGAACAAATGTCCTAGGGACAATATTACCCAAATTAATTTTTTTTATTTTCCACATCTCTTATGATTTCTTACCTTCCCCTTCATTCAATGTTTCAGTTTTCCAGTGGGGAAACCTTCACTTTCTGCAATTGCTCTCTTGCTGACTTTGAACTTTGTCCCCTACCAGAATCCGATAAGCTCTTCTCAGAGCCAGAACCTAGTTCTGTTAAATGGGAAACTTTCCTGCTACTCTGTTTTATTTTGACACTGGGATTTTGGGCATGAGAAATGACACAAGGTCATCTTTAGAGATGGGGAGCTCTTCTCTAGACCCTGTCCTAGGTAGATTCTTTGACTAATAGCCATAAGGAGTTCCCAACTTCTCAATTAGCTCAGGAAGCAATGAATGAGTCAACCTTGAGGAAGCTGGAGGGGTCCTATGTCTTACTGGAATTGATAGACAGAGGGCAGCAACCAACAGGGCATCCAACCCCTCCTAATCCTGATTCTGATCTTTTCTATCCAAATACTTCCACTCCCCCCACCCTTCCCACCTTAGAAATCGGGGGCATCTGGACCCTGCAAATTATACCATCCAATTTAAACTTAATTGACTGGCATCCCAGAGAAGGCAATCAGCTTCTCTGTGAGGGTGCCCATGAGACTCATGGAGTGACCAAACCCAGACCTTTCTTCCTCCTGTTCCCATGTTCTTTATCTTGCATGTGATTTCCATCATCACCCATCTCTTTTCCCACCCCAAGAATATTCAGTCAATTGTAAGTCTCATATAATGGTACACTCTGAAATGAATACTCTCCTGGCTTCCCACATCACCCTGAAGTGGAGACTGTGGAACCCAAGTGTTCCCCAATTCCTTGATGTTGCCTAAAAACAATGTCTGGCATTTATATAGTACCTTTTGGTGTGCAAATTACTTCACATCTGTCATAATAACCACCATTTATATAAACATTTAAGATTTGCAAAGTGCTTAACACATATTCTGGGTGGTCCCAAAGTCTAAAAGTCCTCCCCTTTTCATCCCATTGAATCCTCACCATAATCCTGTAAGGTATTGTACTATTATTACTAGTATTCCCATTTTGCAGATGGGGAAACAGACTGAGAAAGGCGAAGGGACTTACCCAAATAAACTCAGCTAGTGAGTGTTTAAGGCAAGTTTTGAATTCAATTTCTCTTTGACTCCAAATCCAATCTACTGTGCCATCCGTATCTCATTTGATCCCAAAGACTCAGTGAGGGGCAAGTATTTACAGATGAGGGGTTCTGAGATGTTAAATGATATACCCACAGGGCTAGTAGTGGCAAAGCTGGGTTCTCAGCCCTTTCCTGACACCAGCTCTTTCCACTTCACCACAGCTACTCCCCTAGCACAGTGCCCGGCACATGGTAAATGCTTTTAAAAAAATGCTTGTGGACTGAATGACCCAGCTGCCACTACTCTCTCTCAGTAGTGGACACAGGAGTAGAAAGGATGATGAGTAGGTATTTGGAGCCACCTGGCCCTAAGCTTTTATGTGCTGCTCAGTCTCTCTGATGGGAAACAGCAGAAATCATCCCTTGACGGGGTACATGGGAAATCTGGATTCTATGTTCTCTGACTTTTCTCATGTGATTATCAGGGGATCAGAATACAGCTTTTGGGAACTACTGGTAAAAAGTTTCAACTGGCAGAGCCCCGGGTAACGTCCTGAGGATGAACGGGTGTTTTCCAGTCACTGGCTTGAGATGCCTGTCTAGGGTAAGTAAGTAGCTCCCTCTGCTGGCCATTCAAGTATTTGTGGAGGGGTATGGGGAGAGAAGTAGCCACAGGTCGCCCAAAGGGCCGCCCTAATACACAGGGTATAAATAAATAATTCCCCTGACGCTCTACCCTTTAGCTCCTAATCCTGAGGTTATGTGTATCCCACTGGGAAGAATTACCAGTGCCTTGTACCAGTACAAGGCTCTCCATTGTATCCAGCTCTCCCAGTATCCTGGGGCACTGGGTATTTCAAGTACTTGGGAAATAGGGTCACCTGGAAGCTGCCCCATTGGTCAAATAGGAGAATCAGCTTCATATCTGAACTCTGGAAAATAATAGGGAACCTTGGGGAAATTGGTTTGTCCTTTTTGTACCATGGAGACAATTAACTTGGCTCTATGCTTCCTGTTTGAAACCCTTTAGGTGAAGATAGAGGGGATGGAAAAAGGAGAAGTGCTGTATAAATCTACTCCTTTCTCCGTTATCTACTTACAGTCAAGAGTATTTGTGTAGAAAGGGATCTTAGAAATCATTCAGTCTACCTCCTTTTACACATGAGGAAACTGAGGCACAATTGGAGGCTGCATGGTAAATGCAGTGGTAGAACCAGGACCCAGTCGCTCTGAGTCCATTCCCCCATGCATAGTGATTTGGGGTTAGGAGGGTGGTGCTGGAGGTATTCAGAATATTCCAAAATTGTGCATAATGCTATCAACCAGAAAGATTCCCAGTCAATGGAGGGAGAGCTGGATCTGCTGTGCTTTCCCTGTGTCTTGCTCCTTTCCTCTACTCCTTTCAGGCATTATTTGTCTCACTCTCCTTCTCCCTTTCCCCCTCCCTTCCTATTTCTGCTCCTGTCCTTGCCACCCCTTTTATCTTGGCTCTCCTTTCCTCCCCATGCTGACCTCTCTTCTCCATCATCTCCCTCTGTCTCTATCCTTCCTGGCATGATGGATCTTTCCCCTCCTGTTCTCTTTCTTTGTTCATGCCCTCTTCTTTTCTGGTGCCACTAGTTCTATCTCCTCTGCTCATGGGGGCCACCTCCCCCATCTGGTCAGCTTCCTCCCATCTTTCCTGCTTCCCATCCTCTGTCATTGTCCCCCTCCTCCCTGTCTCCCAGGTGTGCTGTACTTTCCTGCGGGATGGTCTCACCCTCCCCAGCCCCAATTCTGCTGTCCGGCTGCTTCGAACTCTGGCAGAAACCCCGCCTGCTGACACCCCCCTCCTGGGGAACTGGCAAGTGATTAGTGATGAACCAATAGTTGGGAGCCCTTGGGAATCTGACTTAGCTTAGCTACAAGAATCTTTTATCTCCACATTTGTGCAGGAAACTGCAACAGAGGCACTCTTTGCTTTCACCTCCTTCTCGAACAGGGGTTCCTAACCCTGGTCCCCCAAGGAGTCTGAGGATAGATTTTTGGGGTCTGTGAACTTGGATGAGAAACAATTAACTTGCGACTGAAATTTAGCATTCTTTGCAATTATGAATATAGGCAACAATATGAAGGGGTCCATATGCTTCAGGAGATGCGCAAAGGGCTACATGACTCAGGAAAGGTTAAGATCCTCTGAACTAGAAGGAGTAACATCCAGGTCCCTAAGACAGGGTCAGACTCAATGTTTACTGGGCCTCCCAAGCCACCATTCTTGTCACTCAGACTCATTGTAGAAACCTACAGAATCTTGGAGAAGCAGTCCTTGATTTTATGCACCCTAAGCTGGGGTCCCTCCCCTTGACCACAACCATGCTAGTCATTCCTTCTGCTTGGATCACCCCATGATTGCTTGTGGGAAGTAAGAGAGGAATGAGGAAATTCCTTGGTTGTGTGTATGTGTATGTGTGTCCCTCCTCTAAGTACCCCTAGAATTTTTGTTTGGGGTAGAGGAAGGATGCATAAAGATGGGGGTTGGGAGTTCTATACAGAAAAGGGCTAAAGGGCAGAAAAGATGGCCCCAGGAACCAGCTGGAAAGAATTTGCTATGGGCACTGAGAATATTGGTAGGTGAGGAGACAGCTGCCCCCTTTACAGGTTTTAATGGAGAAGAGCAAGGACATAAATAATGAAAAGGAGCAGCTAATTCAAAATGACAGCCCTCTCTCCCTTCCCCCATGTTACTTTTATTTGGGAAATGTATCATAAATTTCTCCTGAGCAAGGGGCAGTACATCAGATCCCCCCTTTCCAATTTTTTTTAGGAGGATGTAAAAATGATTTTGCAGTCACTTGAGCATTTCAGGGGCAGCCACTACTAAGTCGGTCTGGGCTGGGACGTGCTGGGGGTGGTGTTTAATAAGTGCCTCCTTTTCAGAATCTGGGATAAGAGGGATTTTTCTGATGAAGGAATCTGAACAGAGGCAATGAGGGAGGAGTGGGGATTGGAGGCGGCCCCGGGGTCTCGTAGGGTTGAAGCTATGCCAAGGCTAACTGAGCCCTTGGGTCCCCCCCTCAGGTGGTGGATGTGGCAGCACTGCTGGCCCGGGAGGCTCTCTAACTATCCTCTCCCCGGCGGGCCCCTGCCGCGCCTCTTCTCACTTGCTCCCTCCTCCCAGGACGGCACCGGGATGGCGGAGCCAGGGGCGCCCCGCTTCTTGCTAACCTTCGATTTTGATGAGACCATAGTGAACGAGAACAGCGACGACTCAATCGTGCGCGCTGCTCCGGGCCAGAAGCTGCCTGACAGCTTGCGCGCTACGTTCCGAGAGGGCTTTTACAACGAGTACATGCGGCGGGTCTTCCATTACCTGGGTGAGCAGGGCGTAAAGCCACAAGACTTCCGGGAAGTCTACGAGGAGATTCCCCTGTGTCCGGGTATGACCGACCTCTTCCAGTTCTTAACCAAACAGGGCAGCTGCTTTGAGGTCATCCTTATCTCAGACGCCAACACGTTCGGCGTGGAGAGCTCCCTGCGTGCTTCGGGCTACCGCGGCCTCTTCCGAAAAATCTTCAGCAACCCATCGGGCCCAGATGAGCGTGGCGTATTGGTGTTGTATCCTTTCCACAAGCACTCCTGCCCTCGCTGCCCTGCCAACATGTGCAAACACAAGGTGCTCGGCGACTACCTGCGCGAGAGGGCGCAGGACGGGGTGCACTTCGAGCACCTCTTTTATGTAGGCGACGGCGCCAATGACTTTTGCCCCATGGGGCTGCTGGCGGCCGGCGATGTGGCCTTCCCGCGCCGCGGCTTCCCCATGCACCGACTCATCCAGGAAGCCCAGAATACCGAGCCGTCTTCGTTCCGGGGCACCATGGTGCCCTGGGAGTCAGGAGCTGAAGTCCGTCGTTACTTGCAGGAGATGATGAAGAAATGTTAAGATCCCTGGAGGGGACGGAGCCGGTGGTCTGGCGGTTGGGGAAGGGGCAGCTCGTGGGCTGTCTGGCCTCTCCCAACCCCTACCCCCTTTGTCTTTACCTCTGATTGGGGACCCCGGAAAGCAAGATCGTGTTTTAATTACCAATACAAGAACTTTCTCCCCCCACCCCCCTACCCCCGAATTTGCTTTGGTTTATCCCTCTGTCTGACCCAGTCCTTTCCAACTGCCCAGCAAGAACCCTGCTCTCCATCAATTTGGGAGATGGGAGAAGGGGCAGAAATACACACATATATACACATGTAACGTGTGTATATATGCATATATGTATATATCTCTATCTATATATTACATATATGAATAAGGAGGCAGTAATCATCTATGCAGTTAGCCCAGTCGGGCTGTCCAGAGTCGGGTCCTGACAGTCCGGCAGTGCACACCTGTTTGAGGGGAGCCAGTCAGTCAGTCCTCCCCGATATCAGATGTCAGTATCAGGGCTTCCAAGATAATGCCTACACCAACATCATTTTTGTGGTGAGGCAGTTCTGGGTGGGGAGGGGTGAAGTATTTAAATAGTTGCTTTCTGTCCCTGCCTCCGATGTGCAACAATGCCTCGCCCCAGCCGCAGGGAAACCTTCCCAACATCCTCAGGTTCCCAGGCCATACCCTCTTCCATCTCCCTGCTGGGACAGAAGAACACACTCAGCCCCCTATCCATCTGCCTGCTTCTGGTCGATTCAACTTGCACCCAACGACCCCTATAGAGGTCCCTTCCCCACCCAGGTACAAAAAAAGGGGGGCGGTTGGAAGAGCCTTGGAAGTTGCAGCCCTCTAGTGGTGAAACGAGGTAGCATCCAATCCCAACTCTCCTCGCGGTCCCAGCCCTCCACTTCACCATCTATGCAGCAAGAGGCCAGTGACCTCTCCAAAGCCTCAGCAGGAGCTGGCCCCCCTCCTCTCCGCTTAACCCCCGTCTCGGATTGTTTGGAACTCAAAGCCATGATGTTTTTAAGCAGAGCCAGTGCAAGTCCAAGGTCCCCCTCCTTCCCTTTCTCCCAGCTGTGTTTGAGAGCTATAAAGGAAGTGAAGGGGGAAAAGGCATCTGAGTGAGGTCTCCTTTGTGGGAGAGGGAGCAGGAGGGAGGTCGACAGTCAATTGATCAACTTTTTTTTTTTCTTCTGAACCTTCTCTTGAAGGCAGAGTCCTTAACTATGGGGTATGTAGGTAGAGTCTGCTCTCAGGGAACTCCCAGTTCTCTGGACTGAGACAGCGCAAGGTAACATCCAGCAAGAGAATAAGGCCTAAAGGGCCCCCAAATCTAGAGACAGGAGGCACGGTCTGATCCAACCTAATTAGCGCAGGTGAAATGATTTGTCCAAGTCACATAACAAAAGTTTCCTAGAAGATGTTTTGGTTTGTTGCCCACAGGCTTAGTGGGGTGGGATCTATTCCAAGGTTGGGATGATGTTCACGTAGTGGATCCTCAGTTGTTGGTGTTGAAAATTAGAGATGAGAGAGGAGGATCAGAACAAAGACTAGGTAACTTTATACTCTCTGCCCCAAGCAGGAACAGCCAAGAACTTTAACAAGGTTTTATTCAAAGTGAGACTGGAAATAATCTCCATTCCTGGAGACATGATCACTACATTTTAGACTATAATTCTCACCCACCAACAAAGTATCTGCCGGCACTTCCCTTGTTCCTGCCTCTCCATCTCCCTACCAACCCTCCATTCCAGACAATTCCACCACAGCCCACAAGACAAAGAATCTCACTTGGGATCTTTTGGAGCCGATGCCTGATTTGTTTTTATCTAACTTAGTGAGTTGCTCTTTCCCTTTATTTGCCCCAGTTTTGTTTCCAGGAACAGGAAAGAGCTTGCCTGAAAGGCTGAAGTTACTGGGAATGTTGGGAAAAGGGTAAGGCCCTTATCATTTCATCCCTTTTTTGGTACCAGAATTCCCAGGTGGCAGGAAGGAGAGGCTATTAGCAGCTTGGCTCCACGTAGTTTCCAGGGAAGAAGCCAGAACCCTCTGAGGTGACACCCTCGCACCAGCCATCCGAGTAGCGGCGGGTGACACAGATGGTGGTACCCACATCAAAGGAGAGCTCGTTGTCTTTCTGGCAGGTGTAAGGGTACAGCGTCACCACTGTGTGGGAGGAGGGGATATCACACTGAGACCCTCAGGTAGTGATAGGGGGGACAGCTTGGCATGTTACCCAGGGATCCTGGGTTTGAATCTTGCCTCAAAACTAACTGTGACCTTGGGCAAATCACTCGATTTATCTTGGCCTAAGAGGCGGTGGTTCTTAGGGTCCCTCACAGTGCTGATCCTATGAGCTCTGGGTCTCAGGACAGGATGATTCCAACATTGAACAATGGGGAGTACAAGATGAAGCCCCACAGTTTTGCTAAAAGACCTCGTTTCCTGGAAGAAGTACTATAATTCTAAAGAGTGAATGAGAATTCGTTTCAGAGGGCAAGTGGTTGGGGTGCACATAAATTTCAGTTACCATTACTATACAGTTTTAGGTTCACTACCCTCTTGTTCATGACTCCATTTGGAGTTTTCTCAAAGAGATACTGAGATTGTTTTGCCATTTCCTTCTCCAGCTTATTTTATAGATGAGGAAACTGAGACAGAGTTAAAGTGACTTGTCCAGGATCACACAGTAAGTGAGGTCAAATTTGAACTTGAGTCTTCCTGACTCTAGGCCTTGCTGCCCTCATTTCTACCTCCTAAATTGTTGGAATTGGAAAGAACCTCAGACTAATTCATATCTGAACAGCCATTACCCCAGTAATATCCCCAACAGGTGGTCGTCCAGCTTCATTTTTAAGACCTGGTGACAACTCAATTCCCCTGGAAACCACCAGTCTGAATCTACCTCTGTAGTTCTGCACAATATAACCAAAGAGAACAAGTCTGATCATTTCCCCCACATGATAGGTCTTAATCCAATTCTGGTTCATTTGCTTATTTAGACTGTCTCCTTCGCCCCCCCCCCCGCCCCCCACTTTGCTGGTGTTCATCTTAAAACGTGCCTAGAACATGACACTAGATGTGATCCAGTTATCAAATCATAGAGGAACTATGATCTGATTCAGCATACTATACCTCTTCATTGCAGCATATTTGGTTTTCTTAGCTGTGATGTCACATTGTTGATTCAAATTACTATGTATCTACAAAAATGTCCAATTTCCATATGAATTGTTGTCTAGCCATATTTTACCCAATCTTGTGTTTATGCCATTGATCGTTTAAGCCCAAGTGAAGGGTTTTGCATTTGCCTCTATTATATTTTATCTTTGAGCTGGCCTTTCATTTCTCTTTCAAAATCTTTTTGGATCCCGATTGTATTAACTATTTCTCAGCTTTCTGCCAACTGAAAATTTGAAAAACCTGTCAGTTCCTTCAAGTCAATTGATTTTTTTAAAAGTGCCATAGAGACCTATGGCACTCTACACATTGCATAGAGTATTGGGTTTAGTTTAGGAACATCTTGAGTTCAAATATTTCCTCCTAGTTACTAACTGTATAACCCCAGACAAGTCACTTGACCTCCTTCTGCCTGTTTCCTCATGTGTAAAATGATAATAGGACAAGTGCTTTATAAATATTTGATATTATCCAAAACTGACAGATCTACTGATTACTTTTTGGACCATAGAATATTCTCTCCCAGTCATCTCCCCCTGCTACCCTTTGAAAACTTGTTTCCAAGTCAGCCTGATCCACTCAGAATTAGGAAGGGGAACTAACTACAAAAAACAAAAAGAACGTGTTGAGACTAAACCTGGTCATGAACTATTTTCAGTTATTTGATTAGGGTTTCTGCTGCTTCCTTAAAGGAGGCAGATTCTGAATTCCTAAGTTCCGGAACCTATTCTAGACATATTTGTGTGTTGCCCCAAGGCAAGGTTTGAAAACCTCATTACATAAGCTCATATATTTAGAGTTGTATGGGACTTAAGAGGTCATCTGATCCAACACTCCTATCAAAGATGAGGCAACTGACAAAGCTTCAGTCACTTGCCTAATGTCATGAAGTGATGGGATTTGAACCTTCCTCTCATTCTTGGAGAAGATGGCGTGTTGTGGAAGAAGCTGTGAATTAAAAGCCAGATTTGGGCTCTGTAACTTATAGGATCCTAGATTTGAAATTGGAAGGGATCTTAAGAGGTTATCTCAACCAACCCCTTCTTTTAACAAAGCAACCTGAGGACTAGAGAGCTTAGGTGAGTTGTCTAAAGTTACAAAGGGCTTCTTACTGCCAGCTTTGCCACTAACTTACTGGTGTGTGGCCTTGTCATTAATCTCTCTGGGTCTCAGTTTCATAAAATGCAAAATTCCTCACTCCATCCTCACCCTCCCCAGCCCCCATGGCAGATTTTTACAGGTTTGCCAAATCATTACTGTTTAATTCTTAAAATGAATTAAAAAAAAAATTTCCCTCCCTCATCCCAAATTCTTCATCTGTGTCCCTTCCCTCCTTAGCCAACAGTTGAAGGCAAAGACTAAAACTACAAGGATTATGGAATCGGCATAGAATTTAGGTATTTCAGTAGTTCACAGTATAATTTCACTGGAGAATACTAGGCAAGGTGGTCTCTGAGGTCCTTGAAAACTAGTTTCTAAGAGATTATGGAAAGAAAGGCTAATTAGCCAACCCTGCATATTTCTGAAAGAGAAAAAGCTCAATAAGAGTACTAGATCTGGAAGGTTGGTTCATTGGTAAATGAGGTTTCTTGCTGAAACCCTGAAGCTACATTTCTTTTCAAATGATGCTATTTTGGGAGGAATTGGGGCACCCAGGCATCCAAAGGGTCTGAAACCTTGCTGCTGGTCTAACACCTTTCTCTAAGTGCTATGGGTCACTTGTTTCAGTCATGTCCAACTCTTCCTGACCCCATTTTTGGTTTTCTTGGCTAAAATACTGGAGGGGTTTACCATTTCCTTCTCCAGCCCATTTGACAGATGTGGAATTGAGGCAGACCCGGCTAAGGGATTTGCTCAGGCTCATACAGCAACCAAGTGTCTGAGGCCAGATTTGGAGTCAGGAAGACTCGTCTTCCTGACTCCAGTCCCGGCACTCCACTGTTTCATCTAGCTACCTTTTCTCCAAGTAATCCCTAGAAAGTAGTACCTTTCTCCAAGTACTGAGTAGGAGCCCAGGTTGGTTCTTCCAAGTCAAAGTCAGGGGGTGGAGGAGGTGGTAGTATCAGTTCATCAGTCTCCAAGGGTGGGGGCAGGTCTAGGGGTGGGGGCAGATCTGGTGCTGAAAGGAAAGCAGAAAGTGGTGGGAGAGGAGGATTTTTGAGGGAGACTCACAAAAATGGACCCTGTCTTCTGCCATGTCTTCGACAGGGCCTAGAACAAGTCTAAATATACTACACATAATTTAATAAAACCTTGTTAAAGAAGTTAAGTACCTTCACAACCCGGCCCCACCCAGAAGGTCCCCTTGGGGATTTTCCCCCTACTGCTACCTTTGGGGCAGAAAGCTGGAGGCCAGAAGGGAGGGAGAGGGCGTTTATAGGTGAGGGAGCTGAAGAGAGGAATGAGAGCAGTATGGGGTTCTTTACCTGGCTGGGGTGTGGACATTTCTTCAGGAAGAGCTTCCTCCAGTGCTTCAGTGCTTGGTGACATGGAGCCGAGAAGTGGTGGGGCTTGGGGCATCACTGACACATTGGTCACAGGGAACCCACAGATGCCTTCGGTGCTACTGAAGTCCAAAGAAGGACATAGGGACAGCTGGGGACCTTGACTCTTTGGTCCTGATCCCCAACCACCCAATGGCCTTGTCCCACATTCCTTGACCATCCAGACTCCACATACCCCAGGACACGGGAGGAGATGGATTATAGCCGAGAAACTACTTCTGAAGGGCAACTGTTCTCTCCCCAGCTACCAGTCTTTACCAGAGGATAGAACTTACCCAGTAGAGGTCAGAGAGGAGGCTGCAGAGACTTTGTCATCAGGAATGACTGGGAGGTGTACAGGCTCGGGGACTCTGGGGACCCGACTGAAGGAGAATGAGGGGAGTGACAAAATGAGGTGGTAGGAAGAGAAAGGAAGAAAAGGAACATTTCTTAAGTGGTGCTAAGCACTTTAAAAATCTATTAGATTCTCTCAACTCTGGGAGGTAGGTGTTATTATAATCCCCATTTTTTAGTTGTGGAAACTGAGGGAGAGAGAGGTTAGGTGAGTTGGTCAGGGTCAGCCAGATTTGATCTCGGGTCTTCCTGGTTCTAGGCCCCAGGCCCTGGCTCCACCTACCTCCTTGCCCCCACCCCCAACTGAGGAAATAAATGCCCTGTTACGGGCCTCCTAGGTGAGGGTATTCTAGATAAGGAAGAGACTAGGTTTGGGAGTGATCTGGGAAAAAGGAGTGGATGACCAAGCCAGGGACAACTAAGTGGTTTTTGACTATCTGAGAACCTCACCCCAGTGTTCCTGAGGTAGGGACAACTGCAGCCTTGATGCTCTTCCGGGAGAGTGTCCCAGTTCTGGACAGCTGGGTGCTCAGATCCTGGGAGAGGAGATATAGGCCAAAGTGAAGGGACTGGTGCCCTTCCCCCACCCCACTGTTCCCCATTCTGTGCTATCCTTTCCTTGACCTCAAAAGAAACCAAGAGAGAGGAACTGGGGTGCCAGGGATGGGAACTGGGTGTGGAAAATGACTCTGCCAATTCTCAGTTTCGCTTCCCAACTACACCTCCTCCCCTCTGCCTTGTCTGACAATCTCCAAGCTCTCCAGTTGGACCTAGCACACGTCAGAAGCATGAGGTATGCAAACTTCACTACCACCAGAGCCAGAGCTGAGACAGACACACCGTCTGCCAGCTACTTCCTCTCCTCAGCCACAACATCCCCTTATTTTCTCTCTTGGTCTTCTGGAGAAGACACTTCCCCCAATATCTTTGGCCCCTTAATCTTCCAACAATCTCCTTTCCTTTGGCTTCCATCTAGCTTTCTTCCTCCTTTGCATAAGAGTCTTAACAGTAGGGCCTGAGAGGGGAAGACTCTATTTTGGACTAGACCTCTGACTGCAAAAGAGAGGCCCAGAACCCTAAAAGAAGGAAGGGGGGTGCGCTTCACTGAGCAGTGATCAAGCAATAGTTTTGGAAGGTCAGGCCAGTTTCTGGAAAGCATCAGGGGAAAAATAGCCAGGCCTGGAAAGATACTTGTGTTTTGGACTTAAATGGATCATACAAAAGACATAATGCACAGTAATATGCAAATGAGCACCTAATGGTGTTTTTTGGTTTTGTTAGAGAATTGTTGAAAGTACCTTTGTGTAAGAAACATGGTCCCTTTCAAGTCCTGTTTATCAGGATTTGTTGATGATGAAAAGGGCAGAAAAAGGTGTGTGTGTGTGTGAAGAGATTTCTATTAAGACTTTTTATAAAACAGTTAATTAGAAGGGCAGAAAAAGTGTGTGTAAGAGAAGAAATTTATATTAAGACTTTATAAGGGACAGTAATGAGAAGGGCAGAAAAATTTTGCGTGTTTATATATAAGGGAAGAGATCTATATTAAGACTTTATACAAGACAGTTAATAAGAAGGGCAGAAAAAGTTGTGTAAGAGATTTATATTAAGACTTTATACGGGACAGTAATGAGAAGGGCAGAAAAATTTTGCATGTTTGTATATAAGGGAAGAGATCTATATTAAGACTTTTTATACAAGACAGTTAATAAGAAGGGCAGGAAAAATGTGTGAAAGAGAAGAAATTTATATTAAGACTTTATAAGGGACAGTAATGAGAAGGGCAAGAAAATTTTGTGTGAGTGTGTAAGGTAAGAGATTATATAAAGGGTATTTTTATAAGGGACAGTTAATGATAAGAACGGCAGAAAAATGTGTATGTGTGTGTGTGTGTGTGTGTGTGTGTGTGTAAGGGAGAAGATTTATATTAAGACTTTTTATAAGGGGCAGTTAATGATGACAAGGGCAGAAAATAGGGAGAGTATAATCTTCCATGTAGAAGGTGGTTATTGCCACTTCCACTCACAGCAAGAGGAAATGGACTTTTAATCCGCATGCAGCAAGAGGGATTGAGGATAGATGACATTTGGGTGACTGAAGAGTGTGGAATTTCTTTTGGAATGAGATCAAGGGATTATCTAAAATGGCCATATTAATGGCCTAAGAAATAGAGGTTTGAAGAACCCAATCTCCGAGAGTGAGGAGGTGGGAGCCAGGAGCGATCAAGAGGGCTTCTCAAGAAGACTTTGCCCCTCCCCCCATCTCTAAGAGTTCCCTGAGAGCGCCCATCAGCAGCTACAGCCCAGCCCCCCTCTTTCTCTCCGCTCTAAGAGCCCTAAATGGGTACTGAGAAAGCCCTAAGACCTCAAACCCTCAGCTAGAGGAAGTTTCCATTCTCATGCAGTGGTGGGGCTGTTCTCATGCACACCCAGCCCTCAGCACCCACTGCTTTTCCTCAGCACCCAACAGTAAGAGAGGAAGCTCAGGACTTAACTTCACATTCAGCAAAAACCAAAAAATAAAAAATTAAATTTGTTTGGGGTGTGGAACGTGAGGGTATTAAAGGCCAATTGTGAAAAGGCTTGGGAAAAGAAGGCATAAGAAGTAGAGGGATTTGCTCCAAAGGGAGATTAGGGAGCACAGGGGGAAAGGTTGGTTTTATGTCTTCCCGGAGGAACAGAAACAGTAGCCTGCCTGTCTTAGAAGTTTAAAGTATGTTGAAATGAAGGACTGAGGAGGGGGAAAGCCCTGAGGGCATGGCCAAGAGTGGGGGAGCCTGTGGTTCTACCTTGACCCCATGGCCAACATTATCCAGGCAGGCAAAGTTGAGGGGTTTTCTGTAGTAGGGCTCCAACACAGGCAGGTTCTCAGGGGGGATGATCTTCTGGCTCGTCGGCAGCCTCTGGAATGCAGCCAATGTTCCAATCTCCCTTCGGCCAACCCTCTCTATGTGCATGTTCACCATCTGTGGGGATTGGGGGAGGGAGTGTAGAAGAAGTCAGTGTAGGGTGGGTACTTATTGTGGGCATTGATTCAGGATCCTGCTGGACTTAGAACCCTTTAAGGACACTTCCAGATCAGCCAGTGGGGAGGGGGAGTAGGGCGATATCACAGGGAGATGAGGGCCAGAGAGGGTGAGCTATGTTTCCAAGGTCACACAGTAATTACAGTTGAGAGTGGGGTGTGCGTGTGTGTGTGTGTGTGTGTGTGTGTGTGTGTGTGTGTGTGTGTGTGTGTGTAGGGGAGGATGGAGTCACTTCAGTAATTTCCTGTGCACAGGGAATGGCAATTATTATTAGACAGACAGGAACAGGAGGAAGGGAGAGAAAACATGGAATCCCCCAGGGGGTGGGGGGATGTTGGGAGGGAACTAGATGGACTCAGAGCATATCATTCCAACCAAAGGGGCGGGGTGGGAGGGGATTTGGGGGCCTGAAGGACTGGATGGAAAGGGGAAATGGATCAGCTCTATTCCCTCCATGGAATTCTCTTTGGAGACATGGATCCCGGAGAAGAGGAATTGTTTGCTGGGGCCAGAGGAAAGGACACACCCCTTCAGCTGATGGGAGGAGATTGGGGGACTGGGGGGGAGATTCATGTGTTATGGGCCAGAAGTATATGTGCACTCGTGTATGCAGGAAGGAAAGAGAACAGTGTTCAGGGTGAGGGGAAGTGAGGAACATGTTCACGCAGAGGACTGCCTTCGGGTTGAATATACCCCAAATGCTAATATTCTGCTATCTCCACTCCACCGCCCACCCTCTACTGGAGATCAGGATTCTCTGTCTATCTCCTAATACAGTGGAATGAGTGCTGGATGTGGAGTCAGAGGACCTAGGTTTGAATCCAGTCTCTGCCACTTATGGTCTGTGTGACTTTGGACACATCTCATGTGGGCCTCAGTTTCCTCCCCTGTCAAATGAAGGAGTGAGACTTAAATGACCTCTAAAGACCCTTTCATCTCTCAATCTATGATCTTGAGACCATAAGAGTATCTACAGACAAAGCCAGGAGCTAGCACTGGTAAAGATTCAGATTCCTTGCCATCCAGACAACCAGTACAAAGATGGAGAAACTGTGTGTGGGAGCCCAAAATAATTTGAAAGGGGAATGGGTACAGTGGAATTAGGGATTTGATGCCCATTTTGGATGGGGAATGGCCTCCTAGGAGGAAGAATCCTGTACAAGAGTTCTTGTTGTTGTTGTATCATGGACCCCTGGGCAGTTCATGGACCCATAGACTACTTCCAAAAACAGTGTTCTTAAAGGTGTAAAATAAAACATAGGATTACAAAGGAAACCAATTCCATCAAAATATAGCTATCAAAATATTTTTTAAAAATTGAGTTCTCAGACCTAAGGTTAAGGACCTGTGGCCAGGTGCAGGGTAGACGAAAGAGGAAGGGGGATCAGAATGGGTCTGTTGAGTTGGGTCAAGGAGAGCTTGTTCTGGCTCTCCCCCTATGCCTTACCTGGTCCAGTGTGCTCACACTGGCCTCCACCTGCCTCAGCCCAGTGTCCTGGAGATCCAGCATCCTCAGCAGGTGACCAGCCAGGTTGCTGATCTGGTAGGCCACACTGGCCAGGGCCTGAGTGGTAAAGGCCATGGTTTCCTCCAGGGCTTTCCTCTTTTCTGTGGCCTGGAAGACACACAGTTCTATCTTCAGCACAGCCCTCTGCCCAGACCTCACATGCATCATTGCTCATCAGGGCTGAAAAGGCACTCATGCAAATCTCTCTTTTTATACATGAGCAAACCAAAGCCCATGCAGAGGAAATGATTTGCCTAAGGTTTCACAGAAAATAAGGACTTCACCCCAAGTTTCATAATTGCAAATCAAGGGCTCTTCCCACTACACCACAAATATCACTCTGAGAATAGAAGGTAAAAAAAGGAGAAAGGGATCACCCCAGAGGTTAAGTGCACTAAGAGCGATGCCTTAGCATAAGTGATGAACAAAGTCTTGGCAAGAGATGTCACAAAGGGCTTCCATGCCACCCTCAGAAAACCTAAGTGGAACCCCACCTTTCATTAGGATGCTGAAATGTAGACGGCATAGCCAGGACTTTGTTGTTTTTGGTTTTGGTTTTTTGGGGGTTTTTGTGTTGGTAGAGACAATTGAGCTTAGTAGAGGGGTTCTAAACCTTCTTCTGTGTCCTCAAAGCCTTTGGCAGTCTGGTGAAATTCAGGGGACTCCTTCTCAGAATAGTGCTTTTAAATAATTGAAAGAAATGCTAGAAATGGAATGGAAATGGAATGGAAACAAAGATGTGATATTTTTTCCCTATCCAAGTTCATGAACCCCCTCAGGAGTGTGAGGATCCCAGGTTAAGAACCCCTGGGGCTACCAAGAAGAATTAGTCCTGGCCGCTATATGTCATATAAGTGCTTCCGTGACTCCCTCTATCCCCCTCCCCGTACTGGTTGTACAGTGTCCTGGGGTCTCTATTTCTTCTGTCCCCTAGGCCTTGTGTTCCAAAGTCTCTCTCTTTTGGTCCAAATGATTTTTTCTCAGTCCTAGGCACAAGCATGACCGGCAATGGTTCTGTCCATCAGGTCGAGTAAGTTTTCTTTTCCCAGATAGGAGGGTTAAAATAGATGATCTACCCAACTTCCTTTTTACCTTTAAGCACCCGTGGAGACCACCTGTCCTCCCTGGCTATTGCTGGATGGACTGATAGGGGAAAAGAGAGAGAGAAGTGGGCAGGAGGACAGGAGAGATGAGTTTTCCCATTCATTCATCCATTTGTCAAAGATTTATCAAGGGTCTACTATGTGCGAAGTCAATAATAATAGTAAACATTTACTAAATGCCTACTACGTGCCAGGCCCTGTGCTAGGCACTGGGGACATGTAAACCTAGGTAAGAGATACCACCCCTGTCATACAGGAGCTTGCAATTTAGCTGGGGAGGTACAACATGCACAAAAACAACTATAAATGCAGGTCAGAATATAATCCATGCATGGGAGAAGTCCAAACAGAGATTTCAGAGTTGCTATGTGGCCAAGCACCCAAGTGGGAGATTAATTAATTACGTTAATTGTAGCTAGAGGGCTAAAATTGGAGTCAGGAAAACCTGAGCTCTTATCAGGCTTCTGAAATTTATTAGTTATGTGATCCTAGGCAAGTCATTTCATCTTTCTAGCCTCAGTTTCCTCATCTGTATAATGAGACTAATCAAAGGACCTATCTCCCAGCATTGTTGTGAGGATAAAATGAGATTGTACATGTAAAGTATTCTGGAAACACTGTATCAGTGTTAGCTGTTATACTTATTCATAATGTTTACTACTAGTAATAAACATTTGTTAAACATGCACTGTGTGGGTCACTGAGGAATATATAGAAATTTTCATTTCGGTTCTGATACTGAATACCTTGGGGAAGTCACTAAGCTTTCCTGGGTCTTAGTTTCCTCTTGAAAACACAGGGTTTGGGGGTAACTAGATGGCCTAGTGGATAGAGCACTGGCCCTGGAGTCAGGAAGACCTGAATTCAAATCTGAGCTCAGACACTTACTAACTGTGTGACCCTGGGCAAGTCACTCAACCATAACTGCCTACAAGAAAAAAGAAAACGTAGAGTTTAGATGAGAGGATCTATAAGCAAGAGTGTGCTGGTAAATGTTTAACAAACAGTTTTCCAGGAAAAGAAAAGAAACCAAACCATGTATCCAAGATACACTTTTAAGTTTAAACTGCATTACTGGCATTTTCTCCATAATTTTCTTAAGTCTAGACAATCAACAAAATGATGAATCAAGTCTGGATTTGTGGCATGATTTCTGAGGCAAATGATCTCAGGAGCTCAAGCTGACTCTGGCTTGAATTTACAGACCATCTATCTGTAAGTTTTCTTCTAACCCTCATTAGGAAACAGCTGTTTGGGCCCGGTCCTAGAAGGGTAAAGGCTGGACCCTATCCCTGAACCCTGACTCTGGCTTTAGCTGATGAGGAAGAGGCCCCTGGAGTCAAGTGGGGAAAGAGAATGGCACAGGGGGTGTCAGGAGGACTCTTATAATGGAGTTTAAGATTTTTCCCCAGTGGCTAGGTGGCACAGGGCACCAGCCCTGGAATCTAGAGGACCCGAATTCAAATCCAGCCTCAGACACAAAACACTTACTAGTTGTGTGACCTTGGGCAAGTCACTTAACCTCAATTGTCCTGCTACCCCCCCCTCCAAAAACCAACCAAAACCCTAAAAAAAACCAAAACAAGACTTTTTTTTCCCCTCCAAAAATTTCATACCAATTACTCTAGATCAGGAAACTCAGTCAATCCTGAGAAATGAGCTATAGAACTGTGGTTAACCCTGGTATCTCCTCCTTGCTACCCTTGTGGTTTTCCTGACACCTGGTCAGACTGGGGAGAAGTATGCAGAGGCGATGGGTAGACCAGAGGCTCTTTAAATAACGGCATTGACCAGCCACCCATCTTCCCTCAACTTGATGAAGCAGACTGTAAGCTTCCCAGACGATGCAAAGAAAACAGCTAGTTATGGCCTAGAAAGTCTAGTTACTTCACTGAACTGCAGAGACCAGAGCCCTGGAATTTCTAAGAACCCCAGTTTTGGCCTTGGATATCTTCAGTGACTGAGTGAGTCCCTTCCTTCCTCTTGATTTCAGTTTCTTAATCTAAAACATGCCTCCTCCTTCCTCCTCTCCCTTCTAGTAAGGCAAAAAAGAGCCTCTCTGGAAAAATGCTTTGAGATCTCCAGAAGGAAGGGCTTCAGAAGCAGAAGGGACTGTTATTCTCACGGGATACAGATGAGGAAGGTGAAGATCAGACACAGGTCACCCAGGTAGCAGACACAAGATTTAAACCCAAGATTTCCTGACTCCTCCATTTGTTGAACTCAAGGGAGTTACCTCACATTACAGTAAGCGTGAGACTGTTCATTGGTCCCAAAACAGGTGCTATTTTGCATGCTGTTTGGCATCTCATTTGTATGATACAATGCCAATATGAATGGAGATTCCATCATTCTATCTCTCCTATATGTATACGCTCAACAGAGCCTTTGCTCTTCTCCCCCAGTGTCTTTCCACTGGCTTTCCCTAAACGATATCTGGCCCCTATACTGCGCCCTCACCAAAGTGGCAAGCTTCTTTTGGTTTACAATTCCGAGAGGAGCTGGGGAAAGAGATCCAGAGAAGGCAGATTGCTCCAGCCAGCTCCCTCAGAGTAGCATCTAGATGCTTGGATAACTACAGAACTGTGAAAATCTCAGCATCTTTCCCCTTAATTGGCAGGACCCTCCCAGAGATCATTTTGCAACTTCTTACCTCTGAGTCCCACACTAGCACAGTCTAACCTGCCTTCTCTTCTTTGCCATAAGTTTTCCTAGGATTGACTCAACTTAATTTAGTTTTCTTCTACTCATTGCTGCAGAGGCTTCCTAGGCCTACCAAGAAGAGTGGAAAGATTTTGTTTGGTTGGTTTTTTTCCTGGGGCCTCACCTCCAGCCCTCATCTTCTTTGGGTGGGTGGGGGTCAGGAGATGAGAGAAAGTGTGAAATGGCAAGGACATAGTTTAGGATGGTATCGCCTCTCAATGGAAGACTAGGTTGGCCCTGTGGCCATGGGGACCAAGAGCTGTGCAGGTAGGGATTGGGGAAGGGGAAGGGGAAGGGGAAGGGAAGGAAATGGAGAATTTTTTGGATGGGGTTGATGATTTTGGCTGAGCCTTCCCCACCCTGGGCTTCACAGAAAGCAGGTTCAAATGGCCCAGGCCCTGGGGCTGCTGGGAGTTGGTGTTCAGTGTTAGAGACAGGAATCAGGGTTATGGAAAGGGACTCAGTGTTAGAGATGGAAGAGCTCAGAGCCAGGGATGAGGATTTGGCTGCGGATGGCACCCAAGTACTAGGGAGCCAGTGCAATCAATGTTGGAGGGAGCAGAGTCGGGCACTACCTACCTGAACATAGTTGCTTTCACAGTAGTCAGCAACTCTGAGGAGGCTGCTGTGGTTGCTTCGGAGGGCTTCCCGGCCCGTGGGGATCTCAAACTCCAGGAGCTGTTGCAGTTCAGCCATGGCCCCCCCTTTTGTGGCTACCCACCCGAAGCCACCGACCGGTTTTGTGCCTTTCCTGGGCTCTGATTGGCTGCTCTACTTGCCCTCCCTCTTGCTTGCTTTCTCTTTGGGGCCAGAGAAGCAAACCTGGCCAGGGGAGGGCAGGGAGGCTCATTCCCAGACAAGAGGAAGCCGATGTTTGCTCCCCTGGCCTTCTGTTGACTCCACTCAGCCCCTGGCCGGAGGGGAAGGGTGAGGCAGGGGCTTAATTGGGTGTCGCTCCTCCCCTCCCCTAAACTTACCCCCCTCAGAGGAAACCAAAGCTGAATCTGCTCCCAGGCCCCAGAGAGGAAGCCAGGGGGTGGGGGTGGGGGGTAGGGAGGAGAGGGCTGGGAGGCTGAGGAGGAAGGAGGCTGGTCCTACTGCTGGGGGAGATGTGTGTGTGTGTGTGTGTGTGTGTGTGTGTGTGCGCGTGTGTGTGTGTCTGTGTGTGCGTGTGTGTGTCTGTGTGTGCGTGCGTGTGTCTGTGTGTGTGTGTGTCTGTGTGTGTGTCTGTGTGTGTGTGTCTGTGTGTGTGTGTGTGTCTATGTGTGTGTGTGTGTGTGTGTGTGTGTGTGTGTGTGGTATTTCCACTTAGGGGGTTGGGGAGATGGGAAGAGGGCAGAGGGCGGGGGCTTCCTTGGGAAGCTCAGGGATGAGTCCCTGGGGGGGGCTGGTGAGGACCTGGAGATAATAGTAGATAATAACAGTAGCTGGCATTTACTCAGTACTTTAAAGGTTGCCAAGGGTTTCCGTGTGTCATCTCATTGGATCTTTAGGACAGCTCTGTAAATTAAGTATCATTAATAATCCCTGTTTTGTAGATGAGGAGACTACCTCAGAAAGTGTAAATGACTTGCCCAACTTCAAAGAGCTACTAAGTGTCTGAGGGGAGATTTGAACTCAGACCTCTCCAGCTCCAGGACCAGCTCTCTAGCCACCACATCATCATCTAGCTATCCCTAGGATAAAAGCTAGGAGTCTGTAGGGGTGGGGGCCTAATGATGCTGGTTTTTGTGTTTTGGGTTTTTTTGGTCTTTCTTTTTGGAGGGGGGAAGGCAGGGCAATTGGGGTTAAATGACTTGTCCAAGGTCACTCGGCTAGTAAGTGTTATGTTGAGGCTGTATTTGAACTCAGGTCCTCCTGACTCCAGGGCCAGTTTGCTATTCACTGTGCCACCAATTGCTCCTGTGATGCTGTTTTTTGGTCTCCATTGAGACCAAATAAATGGATATAGGCTGATGTTGTAGCTAGGTGTATCAAAATGAAAGTCCAGGAGTAACTTCCTGGCAGTTCTCTAAGAGTTATCATGAAGTCTCTGAAGCATTATTATTACGGAGGGTGGCAAGCCACTATGATCATGGGATCATAGATTTCCAGCTGGAAGAAACCTTAGTGGTTCTGTTCAACTTTCTCATTTTACAGGTTAAGAAACTGAGGCACTGAGAATGTAAGTGACATGTCCAAGGTCACACATCCAGTAAGCATCTGGGGATCTGCCTGACTTGGCAGTCCATTGCTCTCTGCTATGTCAGAAGAAAACGTGCTCACGATGCATGTGGGTTGCAGATTCTAATTCTAGCAGAAACTTGCCATTTTAGGGAGGCAGTGTGATAAAGAAGAAGGAGCCCTGGGCTAGATGTTAAGAGCTCTAGATTCTAGTCCTAGCTCTGCCAAATATTAAGCTGTGTGACCTCGGGTACCAGGCCTGGAGTCAGGAAAACTCAGCTATGTAAGTTCAATTGTGGCCTCAGACACTTACTAGTTGTGTCACCCGAGGCAAGTCACTTAACCCTATTTGCCTCAGTTTCCTCATCTGTAAAATGAACTGAAGAAAGAAATGGCAAACCACTCTAGTGTTTTTGCCAAGAAAACCCCAACTGGGCTCATGAAGAGTTGGACACGAGAGAAAAAAAGGACTTGAACTCACTTTGGGTAAGTCTTCCTTCCTCTGGGCTTTAGTTTCCTCATTGGTAAAATAAGAGGATGGGTCTGGAAGGCCTTTAGGGTTCCTTCCAACCTCAACATGCATGTGAGTAGACAGTAGACCCTAAAACCCTAAGGATGCTGAACTCCACACAGTTGCCAAAATAATCTTCCTAAGGCACAGACATTACAATGTTACCAGCTCAAAACTTCAGTAGTCCCCTCCTTGCTTCTAGAATGAAAAGAAAACTCCTCCCCCTGACATTTAAGGTTTTCTAAAGTCTTCTTTTCAAACTACTTCTTTCATTTTCTCTGTTTTAGTCGAACCGAATGCCTTTAGCTGTTTTCTGAAACTTGACATTACATCTCCCACCTCCATGAATTTGTCCATTGTCCATGTCCAGGCATTCCTCCATGTCTGGAATGGATTTGTTTTTTTGTCTCCTGCTTTCCAAATTCTTTTCTTATTTCAAAACTCTACTCAACGACTCCTTCCAAGAATCCTTCTCAGATCCTCCCCAGCTCAAAGTCTTCTCCCCTCAAATTGTTCTAGAGTACTCCATCTGGATCTTTCCTTGGTCCACATAAGGTCCTATGTTGTGTTTTGGTCAAGTACATGTAGCTCCTTTACTCTGCCCACCCCCAGTAGCATGTAAGTAGAATGTAATCTCCCTGAAGGTAGGAACTATGTTATTATGGTCAACATATACCATACTAAGTACTGAATTTGGATTTGATATATTCCCAAAAGCAGGACAGAACACAAGCTTTCTTGCTACTTCCATTCCTCCTTAACTCCAAAGTGAATTGAGATTGGTTTTGTTACCCAGATAAAAGGCAAAGGGATGGACAAGATGACCCCTCAAGGGCCCTCAAACATTTCTAGGCTTCCTTCTTTTACTTTTTAAATTTCTTTTTTGCTTTTTGGAATGGGGATGGCAGGGCAATTGGGGTTAAGATCACACAGCTAGTTTTTGTGTTAAGTGTCTGAGGCTGGATTTGAACTCAGGTTCTCCTGACTCCAGGGCCAGTGCTCTATTCATTGCGCCACCTAGCTGCCCCCTTCCTTTACTTTTTGAGTCTAACCCTGAATGAAGTGTACCTGAAGGCGCAGACCTCTGAGAACTCTTGGGAGTAGACCCAAAGGAAAATAAAGATATGGCCTCTGACCCCAGATTTATGAACATATAGCCAGGACAGAGAAAGAAGCAGAAAGAAATAGAACTAGGGAAACAAAGAAACGACATGCAAACTGGAAAAAAGGGCTAAGAAGACCCCAAAGAAGAGTGCTTCTAGTTAGGTAGGATTAATCATAGAAGATTTCAAGGAGGAAGAGAATTATCAAATGGAGATAGATCAGATGAGATCACCTGTGTGGCGCATATAAATGCCAGCTACCATTAGTTATTATTTAAAGCAGGGTTAGAAAGAGCAGGACAAAAGTAGGGAAAAAAGGGAATGACTTTCTCTCTCCTTTTGACCTCAGTTCAGGAAAAAGCTTATTTGAAAGCTCAGGGTTGGGAAGGCTGAAGGGTTAGAAGGATATTAATGTGGGTTGCCTGGATGGGCAGAAAATTCAGAGGTGAGCTGAGGAGAGGAAGGAAGAGTTGAAAAGAACAAGATGAGAGGAAAAAATTGGAGAATGTGAACTGGAATAGAAGTTAATGCCACCAGAACCCTGGAGGAATCAGTTGCAGTAGTAGGGGGCAGCTAGGTGCTGCAGAGGATAGAGCATTGGGCCTGGAGTCAGGAATTTTGTTATTCACTTGTTTCAGTCATGTCTGAATCTTCAAGACCCCATTTGGGGTTGTTTTTTTTTTTCAAAGATACTGAAGTAGTTTGTCATTTCCTTGTCCAGCTCGTATTACAGATGAGGAAACCAAGGCAAACAGGGTTAAAAGATTTGCCCCAGTTTGCACAGCTAATAAGTGAGGCCAGATCTGAACTCAGGTTTTCCTGACTCCTGGCCGGGTTGTCTATCTACTGTACCACCTAGCTGTCTTGGAATCAGGAATACCTGAGTTCAAATTCAGCCTCAGATACTTACTAGCTGTGTGATCCTGGACAAGTCACTTAACCTCTTTTTGCCTTAATCCACTGGACAAGGAAATGGCAAACCACTCCAGTATCTTTGCCAAGAAAACCTCAAATGGGTCTTAAGAGACAGACATAACTGAACAACATCAAAGTGTTGGGAGGCCCAGGAGGCAGGAAGATCACTTAGATTGTTTTTAAAGTCACTTAGATCCCCAAAGTCACAGAATCTTACATTTGGGACGTTAGAGACTGAAGGCCAACATATATCTGACCCAAAATGCCCCTTAGCCCCTAAGGTGGTGATCAAACTTCCTCCTGAAGATGCTGATCACTACTACCTCTCGAGACATCATACTCCATTGTTGAATGTCTCTCAGTATTAGGAACTTTTTTTCTCATATGAAGTCCAAAATGGCCTTTTTGAAACTTCTTTCCTTTCCTTTGCTGCTTGTTTTATGATCTGGGGCCGAGCAGATCAAATTTGATCTAGCCCTTGGAATACTCGAAGGCACCAATCATATGTTAACAGTCTTTTCTTTTATTGGCTAAGCATCCTCTCAAGGGCTCCTTTTGAGGTGATCAGTGTGCTAGTTTGGGAACAGGTGTCAATTCCTTTCTGTTCCCTGTGGGGGCTCAGGTCTCTTGATAGACTTATTACTTCAAGTCTATTAATCAGCTTAAGCATCAGAGATTTTGGAGTTAAGACCATCTGCTGCTTCAACAGAGAAATCTTCAGTTGGAAAGAAGAGGATCAGACAATATTGTGAGCAGGACTGAGACGGATGCCTCTCTGAAGATTTCAGGCCAGCACCCCACCACACCATAGGCACATACACAGGTGAGAACTAGGGTGGACTTGCTTGGGGGCTAGATTTGAGTGGTAGGAGTTAGGCAGTAGGCTACAAATTCCCAGGAATCCTCCTAAAAATAATTTTCAAGAGTATGCGGATCGAGAAACAAACCTATTGTGGTTAATTAGTCCCTGCTTGTCACCCATCTTTTTCAGGATGGTGGGGGGAAGGCCTTAAACCAAAACTGGCCTATTCTCCTCTTTCTCCACCTCTTTTCCATGTGTGACTCCACCATCAGACTGGGATCTCCCCAAGTGGGAGGATCCCCTTCATCAGGCTGGAAGTTCCTTCAAACAAAGAGTAGGGTCTACTTTTGCTTCACCCTCAGTGAAGGGATATGGGAATCATAGGAGTGGGAGTGACTTTATTTGGTGGTGACTGGCGATGTAGAAGCTGCTTGGTATGATAGAGGCATTTATAATATGCAGTGGATGTATCCTTATAGGGTTCCTGTTTCTTTGGAGCAACATGGCTCAGGATCTCACTGAGAAGGAGTTGTTAAAAATGCAGATCGATCAACTTAAGAAGGAAGTGAAGAATGAAAGGGCCATGGTGAGTGTCTCCCTCCTTCCCTTGTTTTCTCAATCCTCTCATCTTCAGGATAGGAGAGGGCTGCACAGGAATAGGTGATGGGATGGGTTGTTGATGGGGGGAAAGGATGAGGAGCTGGTGAAAACTCCTTTCTATGGAGCTAGAATCAGGGGAGCGAGTGATTAAGGGAACTGGGACTGTAAAAATAGGGATGGATAAGATAGACCTGACAAGCTTCCCCAAACAAGAAAAAGACATCCTTGGGTTCAATGTGGCCAGGAGATATGAGTGTCCATCCCCTGCCTCCAAGTTGTCAACCTACATAGCTAAGACTAAATAGATAAAATCATTTGGGGAATTTTGGGGCACTTGGGTGATACAACTGATGGAGCACCAGCCCTGAAATCAGGAGGACCAGAGTTCAAATCTGGCTGTGTGACCCTGACTGAGTCTCTTAGCCTTGTTGGTTGGCCTCAGTTTCCTCATCTGTAAAATGAGCTGGAGAAGGAAATGGCAAAACCACTCCAGTATGTTTGCCAAGAAAACTGCAAACGGGGTCTTGGAGAGTGACGTGACTAATCGAAACAAGATAGAGTCAACCCACATAAGTAAGACTAACTCTTTGTGATTAAAACCGTAACAGATGTTTTCTCAGTTTCTGACTGAGTTCTTTCAGATGCATGACCACCACCCTTCATGCATTAGGGAAAGTCCCTGCTTTATGGGGTGCCACACTGTTAGGACTTTGGACTAACCCTGGTGATTTTATTTCCTGTTTCCCCCTCTCAGCTAAGGATCTCAAAGCAAGAAGACTTTTTTTTTCTCTTCACAGATTTCCAAAACAGGGAAGGAACTTAAGGACTATGTGGAAGCCAACGCTGGAGATGACCCCCTCCTTAAAGGCATCCCTGAGGACAAAAATCCCTTTAAGGAGAAAGGTGGTTGTATGATAAGCTGACCACCCCCTTGCCCCATCCTGAGCCTCACCCCAAGGACCAGCTTTTCCCTAGTACCCTAGCTGATCACCTACAGACCCAAACCCCAGACAACCAAATACCATTCTACTCTACCCTGACAGTTCTGTCCGCCTTCTTCCAAGGTCACACCCATTCCTTCCTAATTAACTAATCAGGTGTTAAAGCCTTGTTATACTGGACCAGCATAGCCAAGATTATGCTACCAGTTCAATCTAAAAGATTATCTGGGGTGGGGTGGGGGGGCAATAAAGTGTTAGAAATGAATGAACTTAAAATAATTTATTAAGTGCTATGTGTCAAGTGTTGTTCAAAGTATGGGAGATACGAAGGGAGCTCACACTTTAACTGGGAGATGGAGAGGTATGGAAGTCTTAAGAGTACATCAGCATATTAGATGGCAACTTCCAGGGGCCTGGAGGGAGTAGGGGTAGGACAGACGACAACTCCTTTATCTTACTGGAAGATAAGGAAGATGTTTGATCTGAATGGAGAAGAATCTAGAGCAGGGGTCCCACCACCATTGGAAGGTGGAATAGGGTGGGGATGGAACAAAGTTAATGTCTAGACAGGAGAGGGAGAAAAGAGGACATTGGCAAGAGGGTTGGAGGAGAAGGGCATCCCAAAGCATTTGTTCCACTGGGTTCTTCATTGTTAGATTATTCTAGGTGATGTGGGGCAGGGCAAGGGAGAGGAAAGCCTACCCTCTCCATCTCTAATGGTGGATAATCCTCTTTTTCCTATGTCATCTCTTGCTCTTGACCCAATATGGTATAATAGAAAAAAGCCCAGAACATGGAGTCTGGAAACCTGGGTTCAAACCCAGACTCTAACACTTAGTGATCTCATGCAAGTCTCTTAACCTTTCTAAGCCCTTCTTCCCTAATTTGTGGGATGAGAATTATAAGACCTAATCTAATGCAGTGTTTTGAGACAAACCATAAAGCACCAGAGAAGTGTGAGCTGTTAATGATTAGCTGAAAATTTCACTAGATTTGGGGCAAAGAGATTGTCGGGCTTGCCTTCTGTGGGTTTCCTTCTTTGTAGGAGTATGGGCTTGGTATGGATGTTAGGAAGTTGATTCCTTTTAGTTGTGAATTTTATGATCTATCTTCCCCAAATGCAGAGTTCCTTCAGTTCCAGAAACGATCTCTAAATAAACCCTATACACTAGAATAATAGACTTGTGATATGTCAGTCAGAAGTCAGCCTCCTTTTTAAAGGCTAGGGTTTTTTTTAACCTTTTATCATCATGGACTCCTTTGCAGTCTGGCAAAGTTTTCTCAGAATGTTTTTAAATAACAGAAGGAAATGCTTAGAATTGTATTTAGAGATTAGTGAAAATAAAGAGGATATTTTTTTCCCTCTTCAAGTTCACGGATCCCTTGAAATACATCCAAGGTTCTTGAGTTAACCCTGGTATAAGGGCACATAGCAAGTTAAGTGGGAGGGGGCACCAAAGGAAGGAATATTTTTTGCAGAACTCCTCTCAATAATGCTTGGAGCTTCAGACTCCTTGGGTCCATCTCAGAGGATAACCACTACTGGCTCAGTCCTGATGTCCAGAAGTAAGCCTCACGGCAAGGACAGGCTGGATTATTAAAACCCACAGATAACCCTACCAGAGAGGAGATGCTATTGAATAATACTGTGATCTCAAGGCAAGCAAGGAGGGGAGGGAAGATAAAAAGGGAGCCAAGGAGCATGGACAGTCCCCCAAGACACTGGATCATCTCTTACTGCTTATTGAGTAAATTGAATTCCATTCTCAGGCTCTGGATCAACTGGTCTCTTCTGGTGACTCAAAGAATGTTTGGAAGGCAGCCCAGGATGTACAGGGTTGGGGAGAGGAGGGAGGACAGAGAAAGAAGATTGAACCAGGGAATGCTTTGAAATTCAGTTCCTTAGACTTGTCACACTGGGTAATCCTAAGGAGATCAGCTTTGCTCTCCCCTCCGTCCCCCATGCTAACTCCTTCATCTCTAGCTCATGACAGATCGGCAGATTGGGTAAGGGTGTGGGGGCTGGGTCGGATGGAGAAAAGCTAATTCCTTGGCTTTCTGGTATTTGAGGAGAAGTTAGTCTCTCCCTGATCCTTAAATCTGTAGGGAAACTTAGCCAGAGCATTTTCCCCAGTAGAGAGAGAAGATAGAGGAGATACCCTCCATACCCCCACCTAGTCCCTGTACTCAAGCAACCTCACAATCTGAACAGGGAAGGCACAAGACACGAACTGGAGCTAGGGTTTAAATGGTAGGGAACAAGGTTCTTTCTTGCCCTTGTCTGTTACTGAGGGCTTGGGATAGGGGAGGAGAAAGCTAGGAAGGGAAGATCATGTCAGAATAGAATTTCCTCCCATGTCAAGCACTAATCCAAGGCACCAAGAGACTTGCACATCTAGTTCAAACCCATTAATATAGATGGGGTCATTAGTGTTAAGTGGGGCAAAAAGCAAAGAAGAGACATGGGAATGGGGAGTCAATTCCTCTCTCTGGCTTCAGTTTCCTTTATGAGGGGATTGAGCTAGATAATTTCGAAGGTATTTTCCAATAGTTCTCAGAATAAGGACATCTGGGATCCCATCTGGAAAGCCAGCCTTAGCAAAGAGGCATCCTCTAAATCTACCGTCTTCCTACGTCTCCATGGTCAGCCGCAGGCGAGAGCGCTCTGCCCTCTGCTGGTCAATTTGAGCCTGAGAGTAGGAGTCCCAGACTGGCCCTTTCTGAAACTAACAGCTGATCAATGACTCTGCAATATTTTTGTTCCTCTCCTCTCAGTATTCCTTCCAGGGCTCCTCCACAGAAGCATACATATACACACACACGTATACACATACACACGTATATACATACACACATACACACATATACATACACATATACACATACATGCACACACAAACACACATGCACACACTTACACACGCACATAAACACACATGTATGTATTGTACATGCATGCATGTACACAATCCACATTTATGTGTATGTGTACACCTATGTATGCACATGCACAACACATATGTGTGTGCACATACAATGCATGATGTACACATATAACACAGGACATGGACGTGCATGTATGTGTGTACATATAATATGCACACATATGCACATATACATGCATATACACATATACACAATATTGGAGGGATTGGTGATTTCAGTAGGGTCAGTGGGGTCACTGACACAAACCACAACCTCTCTATTACTTGACTAGATAGACTTCCCCCAAACTGTCATCCTGTAGCCAGTGACTGGGCAGCTTAGTGGGTAGAGCTCCAGTGTGAGAGTCAGGAAGACCTGAGTTCAAATCCAGTTTCAGATACCCCACCTCAAATCTGGCTGTGGGACTCTAGGCAAATCACTTAACTTTGTTTGCCTTAGTTTCCTCATCTGTAAAATAAGCTGGATAAGGAAATAGCAAAACACTTCAGTATTTCTGCCAAGAAAATCCCAAACGGGGTCACAGGGAGTTGGATATGACTGAAATGGCCTAATAACAACAACAAAAGCCCGTGACTGACGAGTTTACCTTCAACATAGCTAGTCTGGTCCTCATTCACCAAGCATGTTACTCATCACTGGGCCAAGACTAGCCTTTCCAACTTGATGGTCTGTTAGCATCTGAGGTCAGTGGGCTGCTTGAGCATACAAGGTCTCCTAGGCACCACAGTGAGATTATTGTAGTAGGACTTCAATGGAGTGCAATGATAAAATGAGTCGGAGGAGATCTGAGGTGACTGAGAATGGGAAAGGGAAGACTTTCCCCACCTCAGAGGAAGAGGAAACTATAGAGGAGGGGGAAAGAGTGGTAAATGGGGAACCTGCCCTCTTACCTTGGACCAAGTATCTCTAGGCTCTATCTAGGTTTTTAAAAATACAAAAGAATCATCCTCATATGATATGTCATCATATTTTCCTCTCAAAATCTTGCTTCCACCTGGAATTTTTTTCCAGAAAATCTCTAATTTGTTTGTTCTAGTACACGAGGTTTGCAAAGAGACTGAATCTGGGAATGAAAGGGATTTTGTGTTTGAGGAAGAAAGATCATAGAATTCAGAGCTAAAAGGAACCAGCTGGAAATCATAGAGGAACCTAGGTCTAAAGAGAAAGAAGGCCATCTAACCCCTGATCTCAGCTTGGGGAATGATGAACAAGGCCATAATGGAAAAAAAAAAAAAAACAACAACATTAGTCTGGAAAATTAGATTTATGGAATTTTAGAATTGGAAGGAACTTCAGAGCTTACTTCTCTTCTAGTCCAACCTCTCTTCCAAAACAGGAGTACCCTCTGCAATGCCCTTGATAGTCTCTGCTTTTTGAATGGCAATGCTTGAATACTTTCAGGAATGGGGAGCTCACTACTTTACAAGCACACTACTTTACAAGCACCTCATTCCATTTTTGGAAGGCTCTTATAGTTTTTCTTATGTAGAGATTACTTGATATCCCATATGTAGGGATGAAGATGAGAGAGTCCCTTTTGAGATGAAGGCTTTATTCCCATTTGCAAGGGGAAGTAAAGTTGAATTTTCCCCAACTACTAGCATTAAAAAGTTAGCTTAACTGTAGCAAAAATAGGACAGCTATGTGGTGCAGTGGAGTCAGGAGGATCTGAGTCCAAATCTGGTTTCAGAGCCTTGAGAGCTGTGTGACCCTGGGCAAGTCACTTAACCCTGTTTGCCTCAGTTTCCTCATCTGCAAAATGAACTGGAGGAGGAAATGGCAAACCACTCCAGCATCTTTACCAAGAATACCCCAATTGGGGTCATAAAGAGTCAGATACGACTGAACAACAATCTGAGAAGAATAAACTCCTCCTCCACCAGACTGTCAAAGCTGTTTGTGACTCAAAAGATGTCAAGAACACTAACTCTAGACTCACTCTAGAGTTCTAAAAACATAAAAGAATCATCTTCATATAATAGTTCATAAATTTATCATGAAACCTTTCTCCCATCTAGAATTTTATTTCAGGAAGATTTCCAAATACAGTTTAAATATAGAGCTCCTGTTTCATTTCCCATCAAAATGCTTATCTTGCCAGATTCATACGACCCAAAAGGATAATACACTGACATTGTAGCTTAGGTACATTTACTTTAAGAAACAGAAAGGCAATAAAATCTAGTACTGTGAATTCCCAAACAGCTGCTTGATGTTCAGCTAAGCTGTGTCCTCAACAGCTCTTGTCTTATGACCTTGAGGGGAAAATGACGTAGAGAGGTCTGGATTCCCCTGAGTCCAGAATGACCTTTTCTTTTTTCATTAGCCAGTGCCCTATTTTGACTTCCATGACTCACCACACAGTTTGAGATGCTGCTGATCTTTGACTTTCTACCTATGGAATTGATGGTAAATAATGGATCAAATCACTATTATTACTATTATTATGATTATCATTGTAATTTTTAGGGGTAGCTAGAGGACTTGGTGGATAGAGCACAGGACCTGAGTTCAAAACCTGTCTCAGATACTAATTAGTCGTGTGATCACAGCAGTCACTTAACTTCAATTTATCTCAGTTTCATTGACCATAAAGTGGGGATAATAGTAGCACCAATCTGCCAGGGTTGTTGTGAAGATCTAATGAGATAATATTTGTAAAGTGCTTTACAAAGCTCGAAACCTATCAAATGCTTGTGGTTGTTCAGCAATTTAATCGTTTCTGACTCTTTGTGACCCTGTGGGCCACAACACACCAATACCATTTGTAGGGTTTTCTTGGCAAAGACGCTGGAGCGGTTTGCCATTTCCCTCTCCAGTAAAATGCCGGCTACTCTTATTATTGCTTGCTGCCTGCTGAAACTTTGAGTGTAGCCCCCTGTTTTGAGAGACTCATTTCCTAAGTAGAAATATTTCTGTGCTGTGGGCTTTATTACAATAAATCCCTTTTGTTTGCATGTTAAGAGTTAATAGGTTTTTTTTTTAAATATGGTTGCTTGTAGCCTCATAAGTCAGCATGCTAAAAGTTTGACAGGTTGTGTTTTTTCCTCCTTGTAATTTTGCAAAAGTCCTTGCCCTCATGTTAAGATAATTATGGTTTCTCTCAAGGTTATTCTTAGTATAAGCTGAGCAGACTCCCAACCCTGAGATAACCTCCACCTTTGTTTATCATCTTGAGTTACTTACAAGAAGCAGTTCATTACATAGTTCTCCCACAGACAACAGGCACCAACAGCAGAGATTGCTTAGAGAGCCTTGACTACGTGTCAAAGTCTAATTGCTCTGAAGACCAATCATTCCTATAGATAGAACAAGCACATGCATGCTGGCCAATTAGTACTTATCATGTTTTGAGAACACTTGAAATTCAGGGCCTTTCTAACAAGGAGTGAAGCTTTTTTCCTGTATAAATCAGAGAATTCAGTCCCAAATGGTGTTTGAGTCAAAGACTTCTGAATGAAGGTTTGGAGTGGAAGAGAACCTCTCCAGTTCCTGGGAAAATTTTAGGCTGGGCCTGGAGTCAGGAAAACTCCTCTTTGTGAGTTTAAATCCAGCCTCAGACACTTATTAGCTGGTTGACCCTGGGCAAGACACTTAACTCTGTTTGCCTCAGTTTCCTCATTTGTAAAATGAGCTGGAGAAGGAAATGGCAAACCACCCCAGTATCCTTGCCAAGAAAACCCCAAATGGGGCCACAAAGAATTGGACAGGACTGGAAAATGACTCAACAACAAGAACATTTAGAAAGGAAAAATGGAGATTACGAAGATTTCAACATAGGTTCACCAAGAATAGGCCATGTCAGACCAACCTCATTCCATTTTTTGACAAGTCTTTAACAAAGTTGCCCTAAGAGATGGTTGGCTCTCACTCCCTGTAAGCCTTCCATCAGAGGCTGATCACCTATCAGGTATGATATAGTGATGGTTTATTTAGCTTAGGGTACAGGTTGCATTGGATAGCCTCTGATGTTCCTTCTAGCTCACATTCTGTGATTCTGTTAACATCTGTAGATGAAGGGAAAGCTATCAATACAGTTTAGCTGGATTCTAACCTACCATTTGATAAAGCATCTCGTACTATTCTTCTGGATAAGACAGAGAGAGGCAGAATAGGTGATAATACCACTGGATGGATTCAGAATTGATTGACGTTGAATATGGTCATTCAATCAATTCTGAATCCATCCAGTGGAATTACTCAGGGATTGTGTTTAGTACTGTGCTGTTTGTCGATTTTATCAATGACTTGTACATAATGACCCTAAATAACCTGCTCATCCGATTTTCAGGTGACACAAAACTAACACAAGGCATGACAGAATCAGGAGCCAAGAAGATCTTTACAAAAGGCTGAATTTAATAATTTATATTTTACAATATGTAATTATATATTTATTATATATTATACATTTATAATAAATAATTTTAATTTTAATAAAAAAACTGAATTTAATAAGGTGAAATTCAGTAGGGATAAATGTAAACTCTTCCACTTTGATTCAAGAAATCAACTTCACAAGTATAGGATAGACAGCAGTTTATCTAAAAAAGAAAAAAACAAAACCCCAAGAAAACTATCTGGGGCTGTTAGTTGACTGAAAGTTCAATATGAGTCAGCATTGCAGTGTGGTAGCCAGAAAAGCTAACAAGACTGTGGACTGTATTATGAGACACATAGCTTCCGGGAATAAGTAAACCACATTGCTGATGTATTCTGCCCTAATCAAACCACATCTGACAGTCAGCTCCTGGCCTATCTGGATGCAAGCATCCCCATAGTAGCTGGCCGATGATAGGCACTTAATGACTTGATCACATCTGAGTTATTGTGTTCACTTGTGGACACTACAGTTTGAGGATATTGACAAGCTGGAGTGTCTTGAAGAGGACAGCCATCAGCAATCTCATCAGTTCCAATGGATTTAATTACCATCTCCATGCTGACAGTTCTCAGATATGCCTGTCCAGCCTCAACCCCTCCTCGGACCTCTGATTAGATTTCACATCTCCACCTGCCTTTAGACATCTAGAACTGATGGCCAGTAGACATCTTAAATTCATTATGTCCAAAATTAGACTTATCTTTCCCCCAAATCTTCCCCTTGCCTACCTTCCCTGTTACTATGAAAGGCATCACCACCTTGCCAGTACCTCATGCTCACCACCCTCCCAGATCAATTTTTTTTTTTAAAGAGGCCACTCTTCCTCATTTCTTATTAAGCCTTAACCACTGGATAGATTTTGCCTCAGTCAGACTGAGACCTGTTAAAGACCTTAGGCCAAGATCCCCCACTGCATCCTGGGCCATCTCCAGTTGTCCTGATCTATATCTGGTTACTGGACCCAGATGGCTCTGGAGGAGAAAGTGAGGCTGATGACTTTGCACAACTCTGCCTCACTTAAATCCAATTCATTTGAACGTCCTGGTATCACCTCCCTGATGTCATGGTCCTCTTTGAGAACAAAGGACAAACGGTAAGCAAGCAACCTAGGAGTCATTCTGGGCTCCTCACTATCTCTCACCCCCATATCCAATCTGTTAAGACTGTCAATTTCACCTTTGCAAACATCCCTTGAATATGCTCCGTTCTCTTCTCTGGAACTGCTACCACTCTGATACAGCCCCTATCACCTCACACCTGCACTGTTGCAATAGGCTGCTGCTGGGTCTGCCTGCCTCGTGTCTCTTCCCTCTTCACTCTAGGTGTGAATCTCTACAATTCCTGGGAAATTTTTAGGTGGGGCCTGGAGTCAGGAAAACTCCTCTTTGTGAGTTTAAATCCAGCCTCAGACATTTATTAGCTGGGTGACCCTGGGCAAGACACTTAACCCTGTTTGCCTCAGTTTCCTCATCTGTAAAATGAGCTGGAGAAGGAAATGGCAAACCACTCCAGTATTTTTGCCAAGAAAACCCTAAATGGAGCCACAAAGAGTTGGAAAGGACTGGAAAAAGAGCTCAACAACAAGAACATTTAGAAAGGAAAGTGGTTGTTTTTAGCCCTGTGCTGTTTGATGAGTTTATCAATGACTTGTATATAATGATACTATAGCCTGCTCATCCAATTTTCAGATGACACAAAACTGTACTAATACATGGCATGACAGAATCAGGAGCCAAAAAGATCTTTGCAGGCTGAATTTAATAAGGCAAAATTCTAGGACAGTTAGGTAGTGCAGTGAATAGAGCACCAGCCCTGGAGTGAGGAGGACCTGAGTTGAAATCTGGCCTCAGACACTTAACACTTACTAGCTGTGTGACCTTGGGCAAGTTACTTAACCCCAACTGCCCTCCAAAAAGCAAAACAAAAAAAAGGTAAAATTCAGTAGGGATAAATGTAAACTCTTTCACTTAGATTCAAGAAATCAACTTCACAAGTATGGGATAGATACCAGTTTATCTAGCAACAAAGTAAAAAAAACAATCTGGGACTGAATTGGATTTAAGTGAGGGAAGGCTGTGCAGTCACCAGCCTCACTTTCTCCTCTGGACTTCCTTATTGCCTTGGTCTTCAAAGTTACTTTGACACATAGTCAAGGCTCTCTAAGTCTTGTGAGATGGAGGTTCAACCACCAAAGTGATTTTCAAGCACAGATCTAATTACAGATCCCTCCTTCTCCAACTGCAGCAGTGACTCCTTATTGCCTCCAGGATCAAATCCTCTGCTTGGCTTTCAAAGCCCTTCATAACCTAACCCCCTTTCCAGCCTTCTTATCCCTTACTCCCCGCTGAGGACTCTTCAATCCAGTGACCCTGAACCTCCTGGTTTCATGAACAAGACAGTCCATTTCTTGACTCTGGACATTTTCTCTGGCTATTCCTTATGTCTAGAACACTTTTCTTCCTCACCTCTGCCTATAGGTTTAAAATCCCAACTTCTTCAGGAAGCCTTTTTCAAACCCTCTTTCTTCTAGTGCATTTCCCATTTATGTTGTATAGAGTTCGTTTGTAAGTATCTGCTTGCTTTCTTTCTCCCTGGTTAGATTGTGAGATTCTTGAGGGCAGGGACTATCTTTGCCTCTTTCTGTATTCCCCCACACTTAGCACAGTGTAAGGATTTAGTATGTAGTAAACACTTGGGAAATACTTACTGACTGATTGAACTAAGGATAGTGAAAGGCATTGTCTTATGAATCATGTGAGGATTTATTGAAGGAACTGGGAATTTTTAACCTAGAGAAGAGCAGCTATAATATGGAACAGGAATTAGACTTGTTTTGTTTGGTACTAGAGGGAAGAACGAGGTACAGTGGATGAGAGTTGAAAAGAAGGACATTTAGTTCTGAGGTAGTGATAAACTTTCTAATACTTAGAGGTGTCCAGAAGTAGAATTGGCTGCCTTAAGAGGTGGTGGGCTCTCCCTCCCCGGATGATCACCTATCAGATATGTTATTATGAGGACTCAATTAGTTCAGGCTGCAGGGCTGGTGAACCTGCAGCCTTGAGATCACATGTGGTCTCAGGTGTGGCCCTTTGACTGAATCCAAACTCCATAGAACAAATCCCCTCAATAAAAGGATTTGTTCTGTAAAACTTGAACTCAGTCAAAAGGCTGCACCCAAAGGCCTAGCAGGCCACATGTGACCTTGAGGCCGAAGGTTGCCCACCCCTGATTTAGGGTATAGTTTGGACTGGACAGCCTCTGATATGCCTTTGAACTCAAATTCTGTGATTCTGTTAAACTCTGTTTAATATGTCCCCTTCATTTCACTCACAAAGACCTGACTTTAGTTCAGGCATTCACTACCTGAACCTACTTCACCTAGATTATGCAGATAGCCTCCTCTACTCACTAGCCTCCAGTGGCTCCATATGGCTTCTAGAATAAAATACAAACCCTTCAGCTTGACAATTAAAAGTCATCCCAGAATCAAGCTCCCACCCTACCTTACCTAGCCTGCTTTACTAGCACATGAATCTCCTTCAAACACTCTTTTTGTTCCAACCAAATTGGGCTTCTAGTTGTTTCCTGAATTTGCCCCTTGGTGTAGTGGATGGATAGAGGAGGCCCTGGTTTCAATCCCATCTTTGACATTAACTAATTGTGTAACCATGTTCTAGTTCTCCTAGTTTTCTGGGCTTCAGAGGGGGTAAGACTCAGTGAGACTTCTGAGTCTCTTCCAGATTTAGATCTATGGTCTTTCTGTGTGTATAGGCTGTCCCTCCTCTTCTCCTCCATTCCTTCCCCGCATGGCAGGTCCTCTTGACTCACATTCAGTCAGAATCCCTAGCCTTCTTCCAGGGTCATAGCATGTACTGCCTTCTAAAGGAAGCCTTGCCTGTCTTCTTCCTCCAATTATAATATATCTACTTCTCTGTTTACATGTTGTAGCTCCCATTTTGATGGATATGAGTTCCTTGACGATGTTAGATTTTCCTGGCATTTAGCACACTGCGTCACACCAAGTAAGTAATTAATATTTGTATTCCTAGCTCTTATTTTTTTTTTAAATTTTATTATAGTTTGCATCATTCATTTCCACAAGATTTTGAGTTACATATTTTCTCCCCCTCTTTCCCCC
>CM053586.1:218837733-218851862 GCA_028646515.1 Pseudochirops corinnae | reverse complement strand
TGTGTGCGTTTTGGAGTTCTAGGATTGGTTTAGAGTCCTATTTTATAGGTATTTTGGGGTGGCTATGTGACAGCTGCGATATGTTGCTGCTGCTATGCCGCCATCTTCCCCTTATTTTATTTAATGCCCTCTCCCCCAATTGCAGCTGAGGCTACTATTGGTCCCCCCCATTCTCACCCTCCCCCCACCATCATTCCAGCACCCTGCAGGGGGTGGTATTGCCCACTTTGGGAATCTCTGGACAATAACACAAACAGCAGGGGATTGACCAGAAATTACCCTGGGTGGATTGCTGGTGTTCAACAGAGACAGAGAAGTGGTACTGTGCTAAGCAGTATTAAGGGTGAGTGAATGTGTACAAAGGACAGGGTGACAGCAATAGTTATATAGTTCTGACAATGTGTTACCCTAAAGTGAAGGCAAGGCCAGTATATTTTGCTGTAATTAGGAACCCCATGCCCGATTCTTTCTAAAGGGTAGTCATTCGTTACCTGATGAAATGAGCCCTATTTCCTAACTCTTGAAGCCTGGTTTAGTTCAGTTCAGCAGGCATGTCTTCAAAGTGAAGTCCTTGAGGTCCACCAGGAGCTCAGGGACCTGAAGGAGGTTGGGTAGTTTCCAGAGTGAGCCTTTTGAACTGGTTTCCTGGGGCTTCTCCCTGAATTAACTCTTCCCCCAAAATTGGATTACAAAAAAAGAAGCAGCCAGAATTCTGCCCTTTTCTCTAATTGAGGACAGCGGGTGTTGGTTTTAAAAGGCCCAACCCAAACATGTCTTGTTTTCCCAAGACACATAGTTCTATTCATCTTCCTTTAGGGGGTGACTGGGGCAGAAAGACAGTAGTTCCTTAGGGAAAAGAAAGGTAAATACAGAGTCTTAATTTGTAACCAGCTCCTGATTCAACTTCTAATTTTGTAACTTTCCAGGGCGTGTACTACTCTGTGGTCTAGAATTGTTGAGGACATTACTTGCCATCCAGTCCCAAAGGCCATGTGGCTACAAACATCGTGCTTTTTATAAACTATTGCTTTATGCCAATATTTTCCTAAATCTGAGACCTCTGGATTTTAACCAGCAATCATGTCACTACACAATCACAGGTCTCCTCTTGCCTGTGCTTGGTACCTCACCCCATCCCCTCAAGTTCCCCAGCTGTGAAATCAAGGTCTCTATTTACAGCAGCACATCCAGTCCCATAACTGACTTTCATAAAGCCACAGTTGAAAACAAGCAAAGTAATTTTGTCTAGATGAATCCCAACCATCTCTTTTTTTTAGTTCAATATTCCTGACACCGGGGGATTTCTCTCATTATTCTGACCAGCTGGTATATCAGTATCATTACTTTTGATCTCTCTGAAGGCTTGTCTGGATCACTTCACAAATGAGGGGCTGCAAGGATGTATATAGATGTTTATTTTAAAGGGACCCCCTGCCCCCCCATCAAAGACAAAAACCTGTTTGCTAGCTTGGCTTCTCAGCCAAGGAATACTTGATCAGGATTTCTCTAGACTGTACCCACTCCACCGGTACCTGGCAATATACCTATGATTAGCATTCCTGTCATCTATAAAACTATAAAATACAAATTACCCCCATTTGCATTTATATTTTATTGGGCACCAGTAGGTTCAACTGCATGAAAACCCAATGCCTTCTGAGCTCTGGATATACTTTCCTCCTCTACTAGTCACAAAAAACAAACAAACGAAGAGGGCTTTAAGCCCATGGACAAAATTGTAGAAAGCTGCACTAGAAATACCAAATTCCTGTCCTGTAGGTAACATCTTGAGAGATCAGGGGTAGCATAATTAGAGTGGAACAAATGGTGAGGTCAAATAAGGTGCAGAAGAGAAAGGGGAAGTGCAAAAGTGATACAGGGGCAGAGGTCTGGGACTGGGTACTTCCTGATGCAAAAAACTGAAGGATGCTTCAGAACACAGATGAGCGGGTCAGCCTTCTGGATGCTGAAGAGACCAGGAGTGGTTGAACTGCTGAAGCATGGAGTGAGCACAAGGACCTCTTTCCCTTCCCCTCAGACCAGAAGTAACAGTAACAGTAGACACAAATAAGCTTGAAAACACTGGTAATTTTTGACCAGAGCATAAAAATGGCTAGTGACTTGTGTTAAAATAGCATGTAAAGATTTTAATTTCAAGGGTTGAATGGGTTGAATTTGGGGCTTTCAAAAATAAGGTGTAATAATTAAGTGACAATAAAGCATGCCCAATTGCCTTGGTAGTAAAGGACTACATAAACTGTAAATGAAACCACTGTATAAAATGTCTTTGGAGGAAATGTGGAGGACCCAGTTTCTTTACTTAAGGATTTAAAGAGGAAATAAAGATACCTTTAAGGTGGGGGGTCATCAGCAACTGGAGCAAAAAAGCAACAGAGTAAGCTGAGTTTGTATGATACTACTTCAGCGCTATGTACTTTTTTTCTAAATATGAGTTATGTTCATGTATGGCCATTATTTGATAATTGATATTTATGAATGAATAAGATCAGGTAATTTTAAGTTAATTGTATGCCAATGTTTACAGCAAATCATTAGAATCTAAGTTCTTTATTTTCATTTCTTTTTAGCTCCAATGCCTTGTACACAGCTGTTATTGTGTCATTTCAGTTGAGTCTGACTCTCCATGACCCCATTTTGGGGCTTTTGGCAAAGATAGTGGAGTGTTTTGTTATTTCCTTTTCCTTGTTTTACAGATGGGGAAACGGAAAGCAAACAGGGTTAAGCCACTTTCCTATGGACACACAGCTAGTAAATGTCTGAGCTAAGATCTGAACTCAGGCCCTCCTGACTCCAGGGCTGGCACTTGGTCCACTGCGCCACCTAGCTGCCCCTTGTACACAGCAGGCACTCAATAAATGCTTGTTCAATCTGATGCAGAATGGTTGTAGAACAGAGGTGTCAAACATTCCAACTGGCTAGAATCAGATGTAACTAGTAAATATTTAATAAAATAAATATTCAATAAAACACCGATAACATTACATTTTAAAACTGAGGTAATGTGCTGCCCTTGTATGTCAATTAGCGGTCCCTGCTTCTACTTGAGTTTGATATTGCTGGTGTGATTTCTGTGTTTGGGCTACAGGAGAACACTCATTCATCTGCTGGAGCTTGAGTTAAAAAAAAGAAAGCTTCACTGGGTCCTACTCAACAGTAACAGCAGCAGTGAATGGGAGAGAACTCATCATTCCTTGGGAAGCCAATTCCCCAGTGGCAGTGGAACTCAAAGCAGTAAATCAGAGAGTAAAAGCTCTGAGGACAGAAAAGTCCACTGAAGGAGCAAAGGTGCTTTACTTTATTTATTTATTTTTGCAGGGAGTGGGGGATGTCCACCCAAATGCTAAATCCTGTACCCCTGACTTTCCAATGAATGCAGTTTACAAACTGTTTTCCAAGTCCAAATTTTTCCTTAAATTGGCTCAGAAGCCAAATAGCAATTTCTAGAGACACTTTTCAGTTTCCTAACTCACCTGAAGCTCAGTTAGCAGAGTCGGCCAATGAGGCCAAGTATTGATTGATAATGATTTTGCATATACAAAAAACCTATTATAACCCTGGGCATTGGCCTACAAAATGTGTCACTGGACCAGCTTGTGTGGATGTCTCACTGCAATTCATCATCATCACTTAAAGACATTTTCACAGTTATTGTTATCACATAAGGTAATCAGCCCTCCAAATGGTTCCTTATATATAACCATTTTCAAGTGTTTACCCATCAACTCAAGGGCAAGGGAGGAAATGAATTCTCCCTTCAGGAACAGAGAGTAAAGAAAGACACAGGTGCAAGAGATATGGCTACTTCTTTTACTTTGAACATTAGCATTAGGTTGGTTACCGTACACATCCAAAGGCCCAGCATCTCGGAAATATCGTGAAGCGGCACACCTTGTACCAAAGTCTCACAAGAATAAAATATACAATGCTACATTGAGTGGTTAAAAATACACAAAAAGTAGTTTTAACAATCTATAATTTTTATGTTTAAAATCATGATTGAGTTGAAATAAAAGTGCATTCTCAATTGCTAAAAAAAAAAATAATAATAATTATGGTATGGTCAACACAAAGGGAAAAGAATCAATACAATGAGGGGTCTGACAGGATACAGGAAAAAAGTGCCCCAGGGAAACTAGACAGCTTGTGCTAGTTTGGAAATGCTAAAGAGCTTAGTTCTATTTCATTGCAATTCCTGGGGGCAAAGTGCCTCTCCTGGGGATCTTTCCAGACCAGAAATCCTGTCTTATTTGTCACCTCCCCAACTCAAAGACTCCTTTGAACTTGCTGCAGCATGAGGGGTACCTGCCCTACATCAAGTCTGATTTGACCTTCAATTGCATCTCCACAGAGAGGTAGGAGAGGGATGCTGCCCTGTTCTGGACTTGCCATAAGCATTCAAGCTACACAGCCTTACTAATCCTTATGACTGAGAAGGCAAGAACAGGGACCAAGCAGCTTCTATTTTTGCCAAACTCCTTTGGACAAGTTTTTAACATTCAACGACAAGCTTTGTAAACCTAACGCTCAATGATTCCTGGCAAGCAAACTGGATTTTTTTTTTCCTTAAGAAATAAAGAAAAGTGCAAGTGATTTATGTACTGTCAGGGAAAAAGAAAAAGGGCAAACAATTTATACCTAACCATCTGCTTCTAAGCTGATCACAGCTTCAGTGCTCTTTTCTGTCAAACGCTGGGGTTACAAGTAGATTGCTCTGTGCTTGGTGGGTTTCCTTACGGTCTGATTAGGCTGGGTAAAAAGGGACCAGAATAAGATCTAGTCTTCCACGTGCAAATGCCACTTGTTCCACCAGCTGATGATATGCACCTAAGTATTTCTCCTTGGGTACTTAGTTGCGTGTTTATGTACAGGAGGAAATACTGCCACTTAGCCTAAACAAACCTCCTGCTCATGGCCAAGACAGTTACTACTTTAGATTGTCTGCCTCTAGCTTAACAGAGCACAGAGTACCAGGTTGAATTCCAAGCTGAAGGAGTGCCTGCTAAAGATGCCATCCCAGGACTCAGGGCCTTTGGTCTGACACAGGAGATGACCCTGGTGTAACAGTTATCCATTTGGAGCTGAGACAGGGAGGTACACCTCTACCTATCCCATACTATGGGGCCAAACTTGATTTCCGAGTCTCCTTCCTATTAAATTCAAAATGACAAAGAATATTCCCCACCCCTGCTTTACTCCTGAGAGTTAATGATTTCATGACCTATTTTATTCTCCCACCTACTGAAAGTAAGGGGTGGTGTGGAAAGGAGAGGTTAAGGAAAGGGGCAGAAAAGAGAAAACAAGATTGCCTTCTTGCTTTGGCATTCGGTATATAAGGACTCTTTAGGAAAAGCTTCCCCCCCATATGGAAAAGGACTGGCTCTCATCATTGGGCATTATTATTTAAACAGGCTAGTCAGGATACCCTGCCCAATTCATGCTCCCAAAACATCCCTGACTTGTGGCATCAAAGCATTCTCTACCAGTCTGCTTACGTCAAGGGAATTGGGGCAGAGATTGTAGTTAGAAGAGAAAATAAAGTTTCTGAACACAAAGTTATAAGTAAACACTTAAGTAAGCAGGGAGAAGTAGAAGCAAAGAAAGTTACATAATACAAGAGTTGTCTTTTTCACAATAGAGACTTAAAAAAATCCTGCTGCTCCTCTGTAGGCAAGCACAGTAATGTTGAATAATGACAAATTTATCAGTAATCATATAGCCCCTGCAAAAAGATGGATAAAATGCACATGCACACTAAATGTGGAAGATTAAAAGGCATTGATCAGATTTTCAGAAGCTGCCTATAATTTGAGAGTACAACCTTAGCAGCAAACACTGAAATCATACTACATCATTTAAACTTTTGATCTAAATCAAGAATCATTCAAATGATCAAGCAGAAAATGAGAGAATTTCTACTAAGTTAGGTTCTCGGTATAAATTATTTCCTACTAATTTTCAAATGTAAACAGTTTGGTTTCTTAAGTCCTATGAAAAATGTGATTTGAGAGCTCAATCCTGCTAGCTAAGTTGTTTCCTCTCACAACATCCCCCATTAAAGATATATAACCAGTGAGAGATGCACATTCAGGAGCACTTTTCTTCTTCAACACAGTCTGTCTCTAGCTAATTAAAAAGGTAAGAAACATTGAGTAGCAGGTATCTTCCAAAGTTAACCAAAATTCAACCACTTCTCTGCCACTTTCTTCTGTTCCAATTTACCATATCTCTGGTTCTCACTAGAGATAGTCTTCACAAGTATGGAGTAACCTTGGATCAGGTAGGCTGTGATGCTGCCTCTCCAGAGAACAAGGGCCCCCTCTGCTGACTGCTTCAAAACTTTGCTACTCAGCAACAGAACAAATTGTCAAATTTTCTTGACAGACTTAATTCTTCCAAATGTTCATCACTATTTTCTGCCTGGCACAGCTAAAGAGAATAGCTAAAAATGCTATCTGTCAGCCAACAAACAGTTGAGAAAGCCAAACCTCTTGGTTCTAATATTAAGAAAACAGACAAGTCAAGTGAAATTTAATCATAAGAAATTTTTTTTGATGTAATAAAATCTTTACTTGTTAATTTAGAAGAAAAAATTACATGGTTTATAAACTACTCTCCCCTTCCAAAGAAGCATAGCTAAACTTCCAACTCCTGTGAATCTTTTCTTTGACCAACCAGTAATATGGGGGGAGTGGAAGGGAGAATGTTCAGACAAAAAGAATTAAAGGCTCACAAATACTTATATTCTCTGGTTTCCTGCCTCATCATATCCCCTTTTCCCTTCTTAATCAGTCTTGCACACTCCAAGGGCTACTCACAACAAGAAAGTGAATTTAGGGATATCAGCAGCATTAAAAAGATGATACAAAAGTTTTGATGACAGCAAAAATATTCAGATTAATAGTTTGCATTCCTTTAAAAACAAATTTAAAAAAACTAATCTCATTTCCTCACTTCTTAAAGGATCTTCTTTTCAATTTTGGAAAAGAATTAAAAGGAAGAGAGGTCTATGCACAGTACAAAACCCTTCCGTGGCAGCAAAGCACAATGCTGAAGTACTTTTACCAATTCAGACCCTGATGTCACATGCAGATCATAGAGTAACCCTTGTTTTTGTTTAATGTATTTCATACTGAGTAATAATTGTGCTGTATAGACTGGTGGTAGGGAAAACTAGAAAAAGGAATAGCTAAATGATGTGTTAGCTGGATAAGAAGGGGAAGCCTGGAAGAGAGGGGCAGAGAAGTAGTGGGGGAGACAAGGTAAGAATTTTAAAAGAAATTGGAACTACCTTTAGACTAGGACCCCAAGGAAAAAACAAAGAGAAGTCATTGGGATAGGTGATCACAGAAATGGGGAAGAAAGATTAGACAATCAAGACAAAAAGGCTTCTGAAAAAACTAAGAAACTATTTTGAATTAGATTTGAGTAAAAGAAAACATCTCGGATCAATCTGCAAACTGATTCTTGAAGAGAGAGAACAAATGAGAAAAGGTATTGTATAGCAACAGCAGCATTGAAGCCCACCCTCTTAAGTGAAAGGGGAAGAATTCAGGAAGACCAAGATGAGCAAAAACTGTACATGGAATATACAATGAATTTCATTTTCCTGGCTAAGTAAGCAAATGTTAAAAGTCATGAAACAGGACCAAACCTTTTGTTACTGAAGAGACCAGAGATGAATGTCCAACAGTATAACTAATATATAAATATCTGCTACTGTAAAACTTGGAAAATTAGGGCAGAACTCATTTAGACATTATATTCAAAATTTCTGTCTGAGGCTTTTACTAGTTTTTTAAGAATCAAATGGACTAAAGACAAAATCCAACACTCAAGGAAAATGAAGCAGAGGTAGGATCTAAACCAGGGAGAAAAATTTCCAGGAATGCTGGTTTCTTCAAGGCACTCAAGAATGAGAGAGGGCTTAAGCTGCAATGATGGAAGAAAGTTAGGAAAACTGTAGGTTTGCATTTACTTATAAAACTTAAGAAAATGAAACAATTCAAGAGGTGATTTGATGACATCAATTATTAATTAATCAACAGAGCAACAGAGTAGAATTCCATTCCACAAATGATTTCCATAACAATGCAGGAAACTTAAACGACAGGAAAGGGAGGAAAAAGCTAGTCTTCCATCAGTAAAACATACAGCTGGGTAAAACAGTTTAACTTAAGTGGGGAATTTGATTCACCTGGTGAATTCACCTAGTCCTCCGAATTTAAACCAAAGGAGCTAAAATTCCATGCTGGTCCAAACCTGTAAAGCCTTTCCTCTATGACAAAAGGATCTGATTTGCAAGGTTTATAAAAAGTCAGGATTACACAGTATAAAAGTAAGGAACTATGAAAATGGACATATTGGTGGCAACTTTTATGGCTTCCATAATAAAGGGAGAGAGGACTTCTGGTTTGCTTTATCGAGGTAGTAATCCAGGGTTGGAAGGTCATCATTAATTATTGTAAATGCTACAGATGACAGAAGTAGGCTAGCTTAGAAGCTATTATTGCATAATTATGTTACTATCTCTAATAACCTATGACCTTTCCATTACAGAAAAATGCTTTTATTTTTTAATGGGATTTCTAATCCTGATTGAGCAAAGGAGTGAGTTTTTCAAAGGAAAAGTAAAACCAACATCAATTTGTCCAACTGTAAAATATACAGAATTCCAAGTGAGATGACCTTAAATATAATTGGCAGAATTCTTAAAAGCAATTTATCTCCCTTTTTCAAACATTCTCATGATTATAAATCTAGAAGAGTATCAAAATGCTTATTTTGTGAGTACACAAACCTAACTTGCTTTACATAGTATAATAACCTTATAGTAGATCAAGCAGAAATACCTCTAAATTTAACATGAGTAGTCTGATGTTACAAAGTATCTATACTTCTTTATATTTCAAATTGACAGGGGTTTGCAAAATGGGATAAATACGCTTCTTCAATGAGTTTTATTACAATTGTTATTATCTAAAAAATCAGAAACTGCCAGTAAAATTAAATTAAATCAAACACAAACATTCAACCAACAAACATGAAAACTTTTTTAAAAAATCAGGTAGGTGGTAAGGGGAGAAGAGATTAGGAAATTCAGTATTTGCAAGCATCTTTTCTACGGAGGACATCATCTTCAGTACACCAAGCACACAGTAAGTGAACAATGAAATTAAAGGGAGTCTTGGAAAGGTATTTCCAAAGCATTAAGTACAACTATGGTACTTTCATGTTTGGTCATTCATTTATAATAGTTAATGCAAAATGGTAGGCTTCAAACAAAGGACATGCTACTAATTCTCTAACATTTCTTTTGATACTATGGTAAGGTTTTATGTGGAAGCCTCCCCTTCTCCTTAAATGTATGTAAGGATGAAGTCACAAATATGTATGTGGCAGTGAAGCTATGTGCCATAAGACTTAGGTTATGTTTACCTCTTCGTTGTTCAAACCAAAAAACCTCACTCAATATGAGCTAACCTGATTCAACTAGGTAAAGCAGCAATTTTACATTATGGGCTAAAATTTCCTATTTGAGTTTTTATGTCATGGGAAAAGGTAAAGAAAATGTATACTACTATGTTAACTCAAAAATGTCTTTGTATCTTCAAATAGGTCATATTTTAAGCAACAGGGAAAGAACTGTTAAAGATAGTAAGATTGTGTAATAACAAACAGCCTCACTTAATACCAATGTAATGCTTAAATACACTGCATAATGTAGCCTTCAAGGTCCATTAGAGACTTATGTAAAGGCAGATATAAGCAAAGACTATAGACCAAACTCTTCCTCCATTTCTTTCTACATGGATGAACATCCAGTTAATCATTCTGAGCAGTTTGCAGGGTTGTGGGACTGTGTGGGGCAAGGAGAGAGAAGGGCATGCCCACATACCTACTATGGAAGTAAAAGACTAGCAACCAAATTTTCTGAGTTCCTGAGTTTTTAGGTTAACCTGACACAGGTCTTTGTTTAAGGCTTAATCCTGAAGTTCTCATGTTCAGAAGCACGCATAAGTACTCTGTAATGTGTCTTGATTAATTTTTAATGTGAAAATTATGAAGACACATTAGATTCTTTGAGCACTTTTCCTTAAAACCATGGATACCAGTCAAGTAAAGTCAAAACCCAGAAAACAAAATGAGACAAGAACTGGGGACACTTTAAGGCTGCTCCACAATGACTTTCACTAGGCATTATATTTTGTGACAATTTTGGCTGATTTTTTTTGATAGCCTTTTTTGAGCTTTTTTAGGATGGTAGTGACTGCTTAATACTGGATTTCCCATGGATTGTGGGTTCTTTCTTACAGGTTAGATAGATCTGCAACTCCCAAATCACAGGTAAGACCACCTGAAATTCCCAGTGTATCATTACAGTATTCCTAGGAAATGGACAACAAAATGGTCTTGAATTATATTCAGAATGGCTGTCTAATACTGTAAAGCTGTTTAGAACAAAGTAAGATATAATTTAAGAGAGATACATTTTTAACAATAAAACAAAGCATTTTTAACAGGTTTGACCATAAAACAGTGGCATGTCTACACAATGTAGACAAAAAGTATGGCATGGAATGCAAGGAGTTTATGGCGGAGCAGCCATTAAGGGTAAAAGTCATATAAAACAAGGACCTAACTTTCCTTACTAGCTTGTATACTGGGAGCTTTAAAAATTAAGAGAAATAACTCTTTAAAACTGTCTCAATTTTTTAAGGCTTACACATAAAACAGGAAGCAAAGGTAGTCAGAGATGTCTTTTCTCCTTCATTCCAAAAGCTTCCTTTGCTAATCATAGCAGACAGACAAAGGTAAGAAGATTAGAACAGGAAAGGTAACAGAAAAGAACATGGTGTTTTAAAACAGGGACTTTAACCCTCAGTTTTAGGTAATAACACAAAGCCCATGAGCTGGAAGAATATCTCTTACCACAACTGCAGATTTGGGAAAAAAAAAAAAAAAAAAGAACCTTCAAATGTTGGGGTAGTGGGTACAGGCAGTTATTTGAAAATATGGGGGAAGGCAGAGAAACAGTGGGGAATTTTGAGAGGAAACACAAAACAAAAGAAGATAATGATAGCCAAATCTCAGTTCTCTGAGGTGGGGTAACACCTATTTTTAAGGTTACTGTAAGAGTCAGTTCTATTTAAATTAAAATAGAAGGGAAAAAATAGGAGAGCCATTCAGCAGCTGAATATAACCAATGTGCAAGGCCTTCTGCTGAACCATTCCCTATAATAACTGCTGATTCTTCCTAGACTATATCAATCTCTGAAAAGTTACTAGGCTGAAAGTATTAGAGGTGTGCTATCCCTACTACTTGTTCAAATTGGCCACTTAAGAAATGTTTGTTTAGAATAGGACAGTGAAGTCTTACGAGTTTTCCCTTGCTATTATGTTACGCGTTAGAAAAGCTCCAAGTTGTGGATATATCCAGTGATAAAAGACATTTTCAATCATATGACCAGTTTATGTTCTCATCTAAATGTCTCTTCAGCCTCTATCACCAACATCATGTTTGTGATTCGTGTTTAGAAATTTTCCTTCTCCTAACAACTCCAGAAAAAGAAAGCAACCTGAAAACAAGCAGCACATGATATGAACTTCAAATTAGTCATATCATAAAAGTTAAACATGAACACTGTTCCTAATGAGAATGAGGAACAGACATAACTGACATGAGACAACCTCCACTCCCTGCCTTTTTCTAGGTGGTGAGCAGCTCTTGTCACATTTTTAAAATGTGTGTGCTCATTGGTGTTTTCCTTGGAAAGAGACCCATTTCTTTTAAAAACATTTCATACAATACTCCACCTAAGGTAACGGAGCATGTTCAGTAAGCCTAAGAGACACTTGGGTGGAAAGTGGAGATTTTAAAACTACTAAATAACTTATACCAGGTTCTGAAAGCAAAACATAATTTTGCAGCAATCTGGCCTGGAGACCTTCTCAGATACATTTAGTCTCTGAAGCACCTTTGAGTAGTACGGATGTAAGGATAACTTTTAACTATAGAAGCTATATGCATCTTTAAGAATCACATTTTGATGATTATAAAAATTTTTCTATTTTACAACATAGGTCCAGCTACACTGAAAAAAATTACACCGCTTATTGAAATACATTTCATTTTAGAAACAGGTAACTACTAAAGAGGTCTATACAAAAACTCTAAAATAATTTCTGTAGTAAAATAAAGAGTGCATTAGGAGAGAGCTACACAAACAAGAAATTTTTGTCTTTCTCTATAATGCTTTATGTACTGTGATAAGTAGCCAGCCCACCTCTGTTGCTGGCACCAAAAGCTGAAAAGAATTTTCTTACAATACACAGTGATACAATTAATGCTCTGGATTAATCTCACAGCCTTCCCAATTAGTAAAAGGAAACCAGGCCTGTCCCCTCTTTGAGGAGAAGTCCAGGATATAAAAGCAAGCATACCTCATCAGCTGATATGAAATTATAAAATTACACAAGTCTCAATATTTGAAATTTATAAAAGTCATGAATAAAAAGCATATTGGGCTTTAGTTCCATTGGCTCCCCTGGTTACGATGATCCTTCTCTATGAGCCAAAGGTAGTCTTCTCATTCATTCACTTGGATTTGCTGGTACACCAAGCCAATGACAAGGCTCTTTTGTTGAAGGCTAAGAGGGAGTGGGATAGAGCTATAGACAACCTCATCAACTCCCACTCTGCAACCTCTCAAGTGGGTACATACCCAAGGGACAATAGATTGAAGAAAATATTTGTTAATGATGTTGTGCTGAACTGTTCTTCTCTGCCAGGTGTCGCAGAAAGTTGTCCTCACTCTGGCCTCTGTGATTTAAAGGCTCACTCTTAAAGAGAGCTGGAGGTGGGGGTAAGTGAGGGACTGGAGGGATGGGGAGGTGATGAGGATGATGTGGGTGAATGTGAAGGTGTGAAAAGGAATGAGGGATGGGCCGTGGGGGAAGAGTGCTTACTGGATTCATATTGATTGGTGGGGTCGGGGTTGTGGGTGTGTTCACAATGGAAGGAACTGGGGTGGCTGGGGAAGTTGTAAGTGGGATCTGGACAGCAGGTGGGATGTTCACAGGGCTGGTAACCCTAAAACACTTCTCCTTGTGAGCCTTGAGCATGTTGGAGAAGCGAAACCGCTGGCCACACACATCACATGGATAGGGTTTCTCGCCTGTGTGAGTTCTGCGGTGCCTCTTCATGTTTGGGCGGCTGGTGAAACTTTTGCCACAGATTTCACAGATAAAAGGTTTCTCTCCTGAGGTGATGAAAAGACAAAAACCAATGGACACATTAAATTGCAGCTGTGGGTATTCTGTACAAGCGACATTTCCTGATTAAAAAATGTAAGTCCAACCTTATCAAAATATGCCAAACTCTATGCTAGTAATCATAAATTTCCAAATTTGGGATTGATGACACTAGAGCAGTTAAAAGTAAAATAAAACTTACGTCAAAGGTATCAAGTACATTAAGTAAAAGAAGTCAGCTAAAGTAGTAGTTTTGGCATGCTGTTCTAATGCTTTCTAGCAAAGCTATTTTAATGTTTTACTGAACTTCACCCACAAACCAACTCCTTCCTGTCCAGTTCTTCTGAGTACACTTCTAAGTTGTTTCTAGTTGTTATCTCAACTACATATAACTGAGGTTTCACAAGCTTTAGTTGAGAATTTCCTATAGAAAAAGTCTGCCTTCTATTTCATTTCTTTATATAATAACCTGGTACATGGGTCTACTCTTGAATTTTGAACTTTAAAAGCAATACAGATTTCATATAGGTTACTGGACTTCTCACCTTCAACTGAAATCTATTCCTTTTCCTCTCCCTCCAGTCTCACTGGATCTGGAGTCAGAAGACCTGTGTTTAAATGGATTCTGCTTCTGCCTTTACTCCCTACATGACCTTAGGCAGGTCAATTAACCTCTGTGAACTTTGATGACGATAATAATCAATAATAATTTACATATTTAATTTATAGTTTAAGATTTACAAAACATATTACATGTTATATGATCATCATTACAATTCTAGGAGATATGTACTATTATTAGCTCTATTTTATAGATGAAGAAACTGAGGAAGAGGTGAAGTGACTTGTCCAGGATT